>BSBN01001108.1:0-635000 GCA_027924645.1 Cunninghamia lanceolata | reverse complement strand
CGAATGCTTGTATTAATGCTACCAATAGTATTGGAGTATCTAATGGTACAAATTACAAAGCTGTGGGATTTAATTATCAGAATTTGATTCCTAAAGGGACATCTTCTATGAATAATTGTTCTCAACCTCCTACCTATTCCACTCATTTCCAGATATCTAACTCCACAAATCAATATGGCCAACTACCGTTAACATATTCTCAACCTCCACATATTGTGTCTCAAGCTCATTCACCTCCTCATTTCTCTTCCAATTCCTCACAACAAACTGCATCTCCAAATGATGCCATCCTAAACCAACTTTTACAGGGCATGATTGCTTTGCAACAAAAGGTAGCAAACTTGATAAATTCTTCACAGCCTAGTCTACCAACATATCATGCCCATAATCTGTTATCCTATGCAATCTTGAGAACCCCTATACCTAAGAGGTTTGAGACTCCTCACTTTGAAAAATACGATGGAAAAGGTGATCCCAATATCCATGTGGCAACATTCACAGCTATGTGTACTGATTTCTATTTTGAAGAGGATTTGTTAGCAAAACTTTTCCCACACTCTCTCAAAGATACTGCTTTAGAATGGTTTTTCTCTTTGCCTCCAAATTCAATTCATTCCTTTTCATAGTTAATTGATCAATTTTTACATTTTCAAGCAAATATCAGACCCCAAGTCACTCTTATTGACTTGGTTCAATGCAAACAAGGTCCAAAAGAGAAGTTGACTAAATTCATTAGTCAGTATCAAGGCCTTTATGCTTAGATTCAATATCAGATGAAAGATGAGGATGTTCAAAAGATATTCATTACAAATCTACAACCTAATATTCATGATAAGATTCTCTTGATGAAGTACAACTCGTTTCAACATTTATGAACCACCCTTCATGATTATCAACTTTCATCTAGTCAGTATGAAAACCAAAACTCATCGGCTCAAGTTGGACAATCCATGGGTGGATCATCGCAAAACAACTTTAAAGGAACAATAACAAGGGTTTCATCAAGATCAATGGACCAAATACAAATGTGTCTACTATAAACAATCCAATGAAACAATCGTATCAACCGAGTAAGTTTACTCTGATATCTGAGTCCTATCATTCTATCATGAATCAAGCTGTGAGTAATAACATTCTAAAGCTTCCCTTGATTAAGCGTGTTGATCCTAGCAAACAAGGACCTTACTTCAATGCTAATGCCTTTTGTCATTATCATCAGACACAAGGACATGACACTGAATGATGTATGCATCTTAAACATAAGATATAGGACCTTATTGATTTGAATGTCATCCAGGTATCAGGTGTGAATGATAATGGAAATAAGTCAGTTGCTCCGCCGAATCAAAACTTACAAATCTTCACTAACCCTTTTCCTAAGCATACTAAAAATAATATGGTGGAACAAGATTTAGTGGAAGTAGACGAGAATGATTACTTGGACTATGACAGTATCATGGGAATGATTGAAATAGATAAGAAACAACTGGATAACCCACATCGTCCATGAAGAAATGGAATTTATGCTGAGGTTCCTCCTCCGTTATCCTTATATGGATTAGGAGATAATCAAAATACCTTTGAACATAAAGAACAACAGTTGATACAGACAAGCAAGAGGATACAGGATGAATCTTGCTACTATTCTAGAAAGATTTACCAATGAAAACTTGCCAAAAATCAGAAAAGAGGAAGACAACAATCAATAGTCAGAAATAATAGTGGTTCTCCCCCTCATAAGCAACAAAAAGCCTCATTTAAACAAGGATTTAAAGAACAATCATCATAAGATAACAAACAAGACTTTCATAAAAACCACTCAAAATTTACAACAAATATGATCGAATACCTCTCCAAGA
Organism: Cunninghamia lanceolata; assembly: GCA_027924645.1. Lineage (NCBI taxonomy): Eukaryota > Viridiplantae > Streptophyta > Pinopsida > Cupressales > Cupressaceae > Cunninghamia > Cunninghamia lanceolata. Next base: position 633,141 of record BSBN01001108.1, on the reverse strand, counting down.
GGTTCGTGACCTCCAACATATAATATGAAGACCCTACAGGTAAGTATCTCTAACCCTTTATCTCTCTCATGATGTGCTTCCCCTGTGATGTTTTATATGTTGTTTAGGCCTCTTGGGATGACCTCAAATTCTCCCATAAGGTTTGGGATACCAAGAGACCGCCTCTATTGTGACTTATTTCTATCATCATTCTTCTAAAATTGCCTCTCTCTGATCTCATTATTGTGTGTTGTGTCTGATGCACATAGCATCATGGTTGGTGACTTGGGGGCACCCTCCTACGTGACTGTCCCAAAGACACTTGTTTTCTCCTCTCTTATTTATTGTTTCCCTTCCTCTAGTGTTTCCACCTAGCGGGTAGATGATGACAAACATTTATACTGATGCAGACCTAGTGTCCCTTTTGAGAGCAATAAAAAAATGGACTATAGTTCCTAATATGACTATGGAGTTGTATATCTTATCCAACGCTTGGCTAGTGGAAGCACTCGTGCTTTCTACGTAGTGAATTTCATGATGTTTCTATCACATTTACAAAGATTAACAATACTACTACTCCATGCACTTTTGTTTGCCTTTGAATCTAGTCTTGGTGGTACTCGATTTAGAGAGCTTCATGATATAGCCCCTGGTTATCCTTGAACTCTGAATTCATTGTATAACCTTGGCTCTTTGTGTGGTTAATCATATACATTAATGTTGTTGTTTATCATGATATTGTAGATACTAACATGTTTCTTGCAGGGATGTGTTTGTGGGAACATTTGGCGATTGTAAAGTACATGTCACCTCCAAGGGGCATGGGCTTTGAGAAAGTCTGTGTTCCCTTGTGTGTTTTCTTCCTACCTTAACGTGCTTGATATCGATGCATGATATCAACCACCTTAAGGTGGGGGCATATAAGGTAAGCTGTCTATTGTAGATATTAGCAATGTGCTTGTCCTCAGGTGTAGGCTAGTACGATGAGTACTTCCTGCATCCTGAGTTTGTTTGTAATCAATCAATCTATCTATTGTGTATACCTCCTTTTCACAATAAGGCATCTCCATGATGCAGGTGGGGTTGTCTACTTTTGAGCTCATACCTCCTTTTCACTGTAAGGCATCTCCATAATGTAGGTGGGGTGGTATGCCATGCTTCCTTTTCACTGTAAGGCATCTCTGTGACACGGGTGGGGTTGCATTTTCAAAAGTCCTCTGCAAAGGCGGGGAGCGGTTCTATGACTAACTCAACCCTTAAGCGTGTTTTCGGCGATTGTTGTGGCAAAGCGTAATCATTGGTGTGTGTCTGTAATGTGCCTAAGATAGTGATGAGCCTAGAAATAGGGAACACACCATCGCTTGTCTACTGTCTCTTCAAGTGCGTGTCTTTTTATGTGCTTGTTTTGTTTGGCGTGTCTGTTTCCCCATATGCGGTATGCATTTTGGGAGTTTTGTGTGTATTGCATGTGTGTTGCCCCATATGTAGAGACCAATGCCTTTGAGTAGTGCTTCCTACATTTTGGGAGGTTTGTTTACTTTCCAGTACTTGCATTTGCATTTCATATATATGAGAAAAAGAAAAGGAAAGATATCATTTTTGTCTTCCATGCATTAATGTGTTTTCAATGCATTAACTGTTTGCTCTGTGTTCTGCATGACTGTAACTATCTTCTCCATGTTTTGCATGCCTGTTACTATCTTCTATGTGATTGACGTGTCTTCTCCGTGCTTGATGTGTTTGCTGTGTTTGTGACCTTACTTTAATGCATGTATTGGCCTTGCATTTATACATACATTAAAGTGGGGGCTAAATGTAACGTCAGAAAATGTCCCCATGGGGGCTTTTCCCTCATAAGGTTTAGCTCTCGGGTCTTTAAAGTGCATTTAGGACATTTTAGTTCATATTTTAGCATCCTGATGGAATGAGACCTAAGTCCCATGGAAAATAGGACCTGGGAGGACCCCTTGAGTTGTACCCTGCCTAAAATAGGGGGGAGGACATGGGCGCCCGCGCCCTAGTCCTACTCTATTTTAGGGTACCCCCAATTTCTAGGTATCGGTTAGTGACCGTTATTAGGTCCCTTTGCCGACACGATAAGTTTAAATTTCAAATATCTTGGTGAGAGTGCTTGTAGATGCATATATAAGCATGTGTAGGCATTCATTTGTAAACTAGATGGTAATTGTGATGTTCAAGTGTTCTCAAGGTGATTCAAGGCTTTCTATTGTGTTGCAAGAGTAGACTTGTGTGTTTTGTGTGTTGATATTTGTAGATTTGAGCATCAATTCCTTCATGGCATGAAGAGCATCTTCCTCCATGAGAGCTTCACTACAAAGTGACATAATATTGTGTTTTTATTATTCTTTCCTTTGGTTTTTGGCCTCTGTCTCACAAGGGCACTCCCTCTTCATCTGACAATAGTGTTCAGAGACTTAAGTGTCTCTAGGGTTTGACTGAGGCAAACCTCTAATCACCACAACCCCCAAACCAAGTCTTGTGATTGTAGGTTACAGGTGTCGCATCTAGGAAAAGTGGAGTTGTAGGAAGGTTGGGAAGACATTAGGGATTCAGGATCTGAAGGAAAAATGGACAAAGGAGCACTTCTGGGACTAGGTCGTTCGCTCTAGTGTCCTCTACAGACTAATTCTAGAAAACAAAAGTTATAGGGTTGATTAGTGTCTAAAGGAGTTCTAGATTCCCTGAAAAAGTAGGTACCTTGGACTTGGGCACCCACTCCAATGTCCCCGAAAATAGGTATTCTGTAATTTGGTATTTTAATCTCATCTACAAGAGCTTTTTTTGTAATTCATTAATTTGTTGTTGTATTTGCATAATTAGGGTTTTAATGGTCAATTGAGCATAGAAGGAAAAATTGATAATTAATTCCCTAATCCAAGTTTACCTACATTTGAAAGTGACTCTAGGGTATGATAATGCTTGCCATTTGACCCTAGATCCTTCAATGTATACTGGAGAGGTGGATTTGAACACCTAAACATTAAAACATTGACGAATCCAATTTTCCACTAAACACCTAACAGTTCAACTTGAGATATAAACAATCTCTTATTCTTAGAATTAAAACATGCAATTGTCTATCGAGACTATAATCAGGCAAAATCTTAAAATGGACTTAAGTGACACTAAAGGTGTTACTAAATCTAGAGTTTAACTTATAACAATAACAGGCTGTAAGGACCTGATAAAAAGGAACTTGACTTCCCAAAATAGCGGACTATAAGAAATCCTCTAATCTCATGCAAAAATAAATAAAAGTGTATTATGTCCCTATGGACTACTGGAGTCATCTATTGCATCACTCAGGCCAGGCTTGGATAAGTGGACTTTGTATCTCGTCAGGAGCCCTAGAGATTCTAGTAATCAATAATGTCAGATACTTTATACATCTTAGAAAACTTTATGTTGTTTCTAGCAGCTCCAGAGATGCTTTCAAAATCTGCTAAGACACGGCTCTGGAGGTCTTCATGATCACCATCTTCTCTGTCCTATTGCATCACTCTGGAGATCCTCCAACAAGCTAGAAAATGTTGGAGTGTCATGTGCTGTCCTTCTTTCTTGGCTCTGGATGTAATTAGGATCACTTCTAGAGTTCCTCAAAACTACCTTTCACCTAAGCAATGGATACCTGTGAAATCAAAAAGAGATAATTCTGCACAATTTTGTTAGTTTCACTGCAATGTAAGTCTTCTCATCATAACAATAATCTTTAGCATTTCATCTCTTATTAGCATAATTAAAATGAGACTTCACAATTCCTATAGTGCAATTACTAGGACAGGCAATGTATAAAGATGAGAAAAAGGAAGGAAAAAGGCATGTTTAGATGAGTGCTACCTGACACTCATCACCAACTCAAACAAAAAGAAAAATAAGAAAGGGATGAAAGGAAAAGAGAAGAAGAAGAAGAAAGGGAAAGAGTAGAAGTATATCATTTTCAAGAACAAGCATTTTCAAATGAAAGAATTATCTACAAATATAAAATTTACAACGTATACCATTGCTATTTTTACCTTAACACATGAAATAACCTATGCAAGAGTCTAAGGAAAGAACATAAATTTCATGATCATACTTGTAATAAAGATAATAAAGGAAACCATCACCATATTGCATGCATAGATAATAACCTATTGCATTCACAAACAACTTTCATTAAGCTCAAATGGAGTATGGTAACTACACAAAATATAGATCCAAGATTCAATATTTATCCTTGCAAACCATAGAAGTTTCAACATTGGTTACAAGTTCTACCCAAACATTTACATGAATAGAGGAAAAAATTTCCCTCTCTTTCTTTTCCCACATTTTTTGCATTCTCTTCCCATTCTAGTGAGATTCCTTCTCAAGCTTTTTTACATTCCTTGCAATGGAGGAATTTCTCTCATTAATTATATATTGTTTTAGAAGGACTTAGAAAATACTTTTAAATTCATGGGTCATTATAAGTTTTAATATCATAAACTATGCCCACATGAAGATTTCCTAGTTTGGTACTTTGAATCATATGATAATGAGTATGGAGAATGTAGATTTACCCTTGAGGAAGTACCAATCTATCAAAATATTTCTAGGTTAATTAAAAAAGAATATGCCTAACATTCCTCTCTTCTAGATTTGAGATCTCTAGTGTACCATGAGCTATGTCTTCATTGTTGCAAGTATGAGGTGAGCCAGTGTTGTCATTGATGTCAACATACTCATATTGCATTGACAAGAAGGATTGGATGAGCTGTGTGCTGAGGATATTGAGAAAATTAGCCTCAGTCAGGAACAGTGAAGAACCGTGATGAGAAGAAGGCAAATGTATTGTATAGGTTGAGAACCGGAGGATGTGGATTAAAGGGTTTGTAGATATGAGTCTTGAGATGCTTCAGTTAAGATTTCAGAGGTCCGCATGAAGATCTGAAGGAGTTGTGGCTGTCGGTGTAGAACCAGTTCTGGCAAGTATTCAGAGGTGACAGAGGATCACAAAAAGGTCCGGTGAGGTCCGGAACTGTATAATCCCAATCTGTGGATTGGAAGGAGTCTTTGGGATGTCCTTGTGATGTGCCATCTCAAGTTGTGTATGATTTGGAGGTCCGGAAGTACCTCTTGCATTATGACAGTGGCGACAGACAGTGTTCTTGAAGTTCCGGATAAGGAAGAGAAGAGACTCCAGTAAGTAAAGAAAGTGCGGATGTACCTGGTCATTCAGGCAGGCTTGTGAAGGTTCTTGGATCATGTTGAGGTTGTGTTGTTGGTCCGCATTGATAGTAGAGCCTGGAATTGAAGTTATTCTTCCGGATGAAGTTCTTGCTCTATTTAGCCGACCGGATGAGTTGTTCATCCTGCGAATGTTCTTGTGGTGGCCGACCGGATGTGTTATTCATCTTGCGGATACTCTTATGGTTGTTTGCCGACTTAGATGTTTGTTCCTAAGTCGATGTCTTGTATAAATAACGGTTTGTGAGTTCATTTCATAGTGTGGATTGTGTGGATGAGTGTGGCATAGCGAAGAGAAGTGCGAAAGGCAGAGCAGAGGTTTTTGGGCTTAAATGGAACTGATCCAGACATGGTAGAGATGTCATTCTCCAATTCAAGATTGTGATTCTTATCACTTTGTAGACAGTGTGTCTCCTTGTAGGTAGTGGGCCTCTTTGTGAGCAGTGTGCTCGGGCAGTGAGCCTTAATTGGCAAGTGCCATTCTTTTTCTTATTCTTCTAACAGAGAATAATCCTTGGGTTAATCACCCCGTGGTTTATCCCTTAACCAGGTTTTCTACGTCAAAATCTTGGTGTTCAATGTGTTGATGTTTATCTGCTCTTGTGTTTATGTATTATGCTTTCATGGATGATTAATTGATATGTTGTTAACTAACAACGAAGAATCAAGTGTTTGAAAGAACAAAAAGTTTTATACAACTGATTCACCCCCCCTCTCAGTTGAATGCCTTAAATCCAACAATTGGTATCAGAGCCAAGTTCCTCTGAAAGGAGCTTAACCGCTTGAGGAGATCCAGGATGTCATCATACAAGAAGGATAGTCCGAAGTTTGATGGAACCAACTTCACTCTCTGGAAAGGTCGCATGAGGTGTCACTTGGAATGTATGGGAAAAGCATACTTGGCTATGATCTCAAAACCATATGTACCTCCACAAGGTGGTCCGACAACTCTGAATGAAATCACAGATGCTGAAAATAATCTGCGGACCAAGGAAGCCCTACTAAGCGCATTGAATGATTCAGATCTCTCAAATGTTATTGACCTACCAACTGCATATGAGATCCTGACTAAACTGGAACTTCTGTATGAAGGAGATGAGTTTGTCAAAAGTGCAAGGTTGCAAAGTCTGAAAGGGAAATTTGAAATATTGAAGATGAGAGATGATGAAAACATCACTACCTTTATGCCAAGAGTGAATGAGCTGGTATGTGGAATTAGAAATGCTGGTGGAACTCTAGATGAAAATGAGATTGTCTACAAAATCCTAAGATCCCTTCCTGCTGCCTACAAAATCAAGGTTGCTGCCATTGATGAATTCAGAGCCCACACAACTGTCACAAGAGAACAACTGGCTGGCAAACTAGCTGCATTTGAAATGACCGAGTTTGGAGATGATCCTCCCAAGACTGAATCTGCTTTCAAAGCCAGTGCCTATGTGAAAGGCAAACATAGATTTGATCCGGGAGAAAACTCATCAAGGAAAATGTCATGGTATGATCAAGCAAGAAGAGACATGGAAGAAGAAGAAGCAGAAACTGCTCAACTTGAAGCCCTCATTGCAAAGAGACTGCCAAGAGGATCCGGTAAGTATGAAGGAAAACTACCCTTTAAGTGTTTCAACTGCAATAAGATTGGTCATTTTGCTTCAAGATGTCTGGAAAGATCTGCAAGGTCTAATACTAACAGACAAAGGTTTCAAAAGAACTGCTATTATGTTCATGAAGAAGATGACAATGAAGGAGTAACAGATGATGAATCAGAACTAGAAAGCAAATCCGGAAATGAATGGGTGTTTATTGCCATCAAGGAAGAAGATTCAATATCCTCTGAATCTGTCAATCACAAGGTTGTGGAAAGAGCTTTGGCTGCTCAAGTGGAAGAAAAGGATGATTGGGTTATTGATAGTGGATGTTCTCACCATATGACTGGTGACAAGAATAAGTTCTTAGATTTGGAAAGGTATGAAGGAGGAATGGTAAAGTTTGGTGACAATTCTGCTAGCAGAATCAGAGGTAGGGGAACTATTTCCTTTGATGGAAAGAGCAAAACAGGTAATGTACTATATGTTGAAGAATTGAAGCACAATCTTCTCAGTGCTGGTCAGTTAGTGGACAAAGGCTATGATCTCCAGTTCAAGAATGGAAAATGCAGAATCTTTACAAGCTCCGGGACTGAAATCGCATCCGGTGCTCAAACAAAAGGTAATATCTTTCATCTGGTTGGTTCAAACAAAAGTTGTCTGTTTGCTCAAGTTGATCAGAGTTGGTTATGGCATAGAAGAATGTGTCATGTGAATTTTGATAACATCATCAAGATAAGCAATATTCACGCTGTAAGAGACCTTCCAAAATTGGTGAAACCTACAAATAGTTTGTGCAAAGAATGTCAGCTAGGTAAACAGAGCAGAGTCTCTTTCAAAAGCAAAGATCAATCTTCTACCAGATTGTTGGAATTAGTACATACTAATCTCTGTGGTCCGACAAGAATCAAGAGTCTGCAAGGTGATAGATATTTCATGTTGTTAATTGATGATCATTCCCAGATGATGTGGGTTACCTTTCTAAAAGAAAAATCAGAAGCATTTGAGAAGTTCAAAATCTTCAAAGCTATGGTAGAGAATCAAACCGGATTGAAACTAAAGTGTCTAAGGTCTGATAGAGGTGGTGAATTTACATTTGGTGAGTTCATTGACTTTTGTGAGAAGCAGGGTATAAGGAGACAATTGTCTGCTCCTAGGACTCCACAGCAGAATGGAGTAGTTGAAAGAAAGAACCGGACCATCCAAGAAGCTGCCAGGACAATGATGTTGGAAGAAAATGTTCCTCAGATGTTTTGGAAAGAAGCTATCAGCACTGCAGTCTACACTCTCAATCGAGTTCAAATCAGAAACAACACCGGTAAGACCCCCTATGAACTCTGGTTTGGCATCACTCCTACTGTGAAATATTTCAGAGTATTTGGTAGCAAGTGTTATATTAAAAGAGATGAAGATCTAGGAAAGTTTGATGCTAGAAGTGATGAAGGAATTTTCTTGGGCTACTCCACTCAAAGCAAAGCATACCAGTGTTACAATAAGAGATTGAGGAAGATGATAGAAAGCACCAATGTGAAAGTTGATGAAGGAATTGAGAAGCCTTCAAAATTTTATGAGTTTGATGAAGATGATCAAGATGGTGTTCAGGTTCAAGGGACTCAATCCCCTCCGGTAAGTCAGAATCAACATGATCCAGTAAATCAGGAAGAAGAAATAGGTCAGAATGAACCTGATCAAGGAGCAATAGTGCAGGATATTCCCAAAATTCCAAGGTATGTAAGACTAAACCACTCTGAAGATCAGATCATAGCTGACAGAAGCAAAGGTGTGCAAACTAGAAGGAATGTTGCTCAAAATCAGGATGAATGTTGTCTGATTTCAAAGATTGAACCTAAAACAATAAATGAAGCCTGCAATGATGAAAACTAGACTAAAGCAATGAAAGATGAATTAACGCAATTTGAGAAAAATCATACTTGGGATCTTGTTCCCAGACCTAGAGACAGGAATGTGATTGGAACCAAATGGGTCTTCCGGAACAAACTGAATGAAGCTGGTGAAGTTATCAGAAACAAAGCTAGATTAGTCTGCAAAGGCTACTTTCAAATAGAAGGAATTGACTTTGAAGAGACCTTTACTCCGGTGGCAAGAATTGAAGCAGTTAGATTATTTCTTGCATTTGCTGCCTTCAAAGACTTCAAGGTATATCAGATGGATGTCAAGTCTGCTTTCCTAAATGGTGATCTGGAAGAAGAAGTTTACATTGAACAACCGGATGGATTTCAATTGTCTGATAATGATGATATGGTCTGCAAGTTGAAAGCATTGTATGGACTAAAGCAAGCCCCAAGAGCATGGTATGAAAGGTTGGATAAGCATCTTGTGCAGATTGGATTCAACAAAGGTACTGCTGACAGTAACTTATATTTCAAAATTGTTCATGAAAACATTTTGATTGTTGAAGTGTTTGTGGATGATATCATTTTTGGAGGAAGAGATAGTATGTGCAAAACTTTTGCAAATCAGATGAAAAGTGAGTTTGAAATGTCTATGCTTGGTGAAGTGAATTTCTTCTTGGGTCTGCAAATTACTCAAACAAAGAAAGGAATCTTCATTTCTCAGACCAAATATGTGAAAGAATTGTTAAGGAAATATGGTATGGAAGATTCAAAACCAATGAACACTCCCATGGCAACCGGATGTAAGTTGAGCAAAGATGATGACTCCCCAAAGGCAGATCAGACAAAGTATAGATCAATGATTGGTGGATTGTTGTATCTCACTCAGACTAGACCAGATATAATGCAGGCTGTTGGTCTTGTGGCAAGATTCCAGGCTGATCCTAGAGAATCTCATGTTATGGAAATCAAAAGAATTTTTAGGTACCTGAAAGGAATAGTTGAGTATGGTCTATGGTACCCTAGAGATCCAGATTTCTCTCTTCATGCTTACACAGATGCAGATTGGGTAGGAGATGTGGATGACCGGAAGAGCACTAGTGGTGGAGCATTCTTTTTGGGGAAGAGATTGGTTTCTTGGCTAAGCAAGAAACAAGATGCAATATCTCTGTCTTCAACTGAAGCAGACTACATTGCAGCAGCAGGTAGTTGCACTCAAATCTTATGGATGAAGCAGATGCTAAGAGACATTAAAGTTGAATATGAAGAGCCTATCACAATTTTCTGTGATAATTCAAGTGCAATTAATATTTCTAAGAATCCGGTATTGCATTCTAAGACTAAGCACATATCTATCAAGTTTCACTTTTTGAGAGAACAAGTGAACAAGGAAGAAGTCAAGTTGGAGTATGTTCCCTCAAAGGATCAGATTGCAGATATCTTTACTAAACCTCTTCCCAAGGACTCTTTTGAATATCTCCGGGAGAAGTTAGGGGTCATGGCCCCTCCGGTGATGAACTAGGATGCACTGATGTGCATCAGTCTGGTGGATATCACAGTCATATCTTGTGATCCGGATTGATGATGGGGAGCTGCAACTAAGGGGGAGCAGCTGGTATGATTCTGATGTATGAGAATTGCAAGTATGAGCCCTTTGCCATTGATGTCAAAGGGGGAGAGAAGACATGTGAAAAACAAGTGGTTGATGATCAAAGGGGGAGCAATAAAGGAAGAAAAGACATGTGAAAAGTTGTTGATAGGGGGAGCTGTGACAGAAAGGAGAAGTTCTTGTCTTGATGGTTTTTCACATCATATGTTGCCATCAATGACAAAGGGGGAGATTGTTGCAAGTATGAGGTGAGCCAGTGTTGTCATTGATGTCAACATACTCATATTGCATTGACAAGAAGGATTGGATGAGCTGTGTGCGGAGGATATTGAGAAAATTAGCCTCAGTCAGGAACAGTGAAGAACCGTGATGAGAAGAAGGCAAATGTATTGTATAGGTTGAGAACCGGAGGATGCAGATTAAAGGGTTTGTAGATATGAGTCTTGAGATGCTTCAGTTAAGATTTCAGAGGTCCGCATGAAGATCTGAAGGAGTTGTGGCTGTCGGTGTAGAACCGGTTCCGGCAAGTATTCAGAGGTGACAGAGGATCACAAAAAGGTTCGGTGAGGTCCGGAACTGTATAATCCCAATCTGCGAATTGGAAGGAGTCTTTGGGATGTCCTTGTGATGTGCCATCTCAAGTTGTGTATGATTTGGAGGTCCGGAAGTACCTCTTGCATTATGACAGTGGCGACAGACAGTGTTCTTGAAGTTCCGGATAAGGAAGAGAAGAGACTCCAGTAAGTAAAGAAAGTGCGGATGTACCTGGTCATTCAGGCAGGCTTGTGAAGGTTCTTGGATCATGTTGAGGTTGTGTTGTTGGTCCGCATTGATAGTAGAGCCCGGAATTGAAGTTATTCTTCCGGATGAAGTTCTTGCTCTGTTTAGCCGACCGGATGAGTTGTTCATCCTGCGAATGTTCTTGTGGTGGCCGACCGGATGTGTTATTCATCTTGCGGATACTCTTATGGTTGTTTGCCGACTTAGATGTTTGTTCCTAAGTTGATGTCTTGTATAAATAACAGTTTGTGAGTTCATTTCATAGTGTGGATTGTGTTGATGAGTGTGGCATAGCGAAGAGAAGTGCGAAAGGCAGAGCAGAGGTTTTTGGGCTTAAATGGAACTGATCCGGACATGGTAGAGATGTCATTCTCCAGTTCAAGATTGTGATTCTTATCACTTTGTAGACAGTGTGTCTCCTTGTAGGCAGTGGGCCTCTTTGTGAGCAATGTGCTCGGGCAGTGAGCCCTAATTGGCAAGTGCCATTCTTTTTCTTATTCTTCTAACAGAGAATAATCCTTGGGTTAATCACCCCGTGGTTTTTCCCTTAAACGGGTTTTCCACATCAAAATCTTGGTGTTCAATGTGTTCATGTTTATCTGCTCTTGTGTTTATGTATTATGCTTTCATGGATGATTAATTGATATGCTGTTAACTAACAACGAAGAATCAAGTGTTTGAAAGAACAAAAAGTTTTATACAACTGATTCACCCCCCCCTCTCAGTTGAATGCCTTAAATCCAACATTCATTTCATTCTTCATCCAGTAGATCATCCATTCATGAGATTAGGGGAACATGCCATTAAATCATAAATGGAAAAGAAAGAGTCAAACCCATGAGATAATTTATCAAATCTATTCTTAAATGTATTTTAGAGAATAATTATCCTTTAAAGTTTAAAGGTTAGGTGGTTAAGGGTGTTGCAAGTATGGGCCTAATCATTATTGTCATTGATGTCAACATACTCTTGTTGCATTAATGATAAGGATTGGATGAGCTATGTGCTGAGGATATTGAGAAAATTAGTCTCAATCAGGAATAGCAAAGAACAGTGATGACAGTAAGGTAAAAGTCAAAGATAAGATGAGGATCAGAGGATGTGGATTAAAGGGTTTGTAGATATGTGTCTTGAGGTGATCCAATAGAGATTTCAGAGGTCTGTATGAAGATCTAAAGAAGTTGTGGCCACTCAAGTAAAACCAGTTCCAGCAGATGTTTAATGGTGACAGAGTGTTACAGATAGGTTTGGTGAGATCCAGAATTGCATTGTCCTATTCTATAGATTTGAGGGAGTGTTGAGGAAGTATTTATGGAGTGTCAACTAGATTGGTTCATGGTTTGAAGATCCGCAAGCACCTATTCCTTTGTGACAGTAATGACAGACTGTGTTCTTGAGGTTCCGGATGAAGAGGAGATGGATTTGAGTAAGCAGATGAAGTATGGATATTTTTGGTGATTCAAGAAAGCTTGTGATGGTCTTTGATCATGTCCTGTTCTTGTTGGTGGTACGCATTGAAGTTGGAGTTCGCATTTGAAGAACAACTTCCGGATGATGGCGTTCTTCCTGAGACAGGCGACCAGATGAGTTATACATCTTGTAGATGTTCTTGTGGATGTTTTCTGACTTAGATGATAATTCCTAAGTTGATGTCTTATATAAATAAGGGATTGCGAAGTCATTTCAAAGTTGTCCTTGTTGTGATGAGTGTGTGGTAGCGAGGAGGAGAGTGAAAGGGCAGAGCAGAAGTATTAGGCTTAAATGGAACTGATTCAAGCATGGTGAAGATGCTATTCTCTAGTTCATGTATGTGATACTTATTTCTTTGTAGGCAGTGAGCCTCTTGTGAGCAATGTGCTTGGGTAGTGAGCCCTAATTGGCATGTACCATTTTGTTCTTTCTATTCTTCTAATAGAGAATATAATCTTGGGTTAATCACCCCATGGTTTTTCCCTTAACTGGGTTTTCCATGTCAAAATCTTGGTGTCTTATGTGCTGATGTTTTTCTGCTTTTGATTTGAATGCATTATGTTTTATGATTGATATACTACTAATCATTAAGAGGATTTAATTGTGTAATTGGAGAAATTTTTGCACAACTGATTCACCCCCCTCTTAGTTGTGTGCCCTAAGTCTAACAATTGGTATCAGAGCCAAATTCCTCTAAAAGGAGCTTAACCGCTTGAGGAGATTCAGGATGTCGTCTTACAAGAAGGATAGTCCAAAGTTTGATGGAACCAATTTTTCTCTTTGGAAAGGTCGCATGAAATGTCACTTGCAGTGTATGGGAATGGCATGCTGGACCATGGTTACAATACAGTATGTACCTCCACAGGGTGGTCCAAAAACCCTAAATGAAATCACAGATGCTGAAAACAATCTACGGACTATAGAGGCTCTTCTAAGCGCATTATCTGATTCAGAGCTCTCAAATGTCATTGACCTAACAACTGCTTTTGAGATTTGGAAAAAAATGGAACTTTTGCATGAAGGAGACCAGTATGTTAAATGTGCAAGGTTACAGAGTCTGAAAGGAAAATTTGAAAATCTGAAGATGAGAGATGATGAAAATATTACTACTTTTATGCCAAGAGTGAATGAGCTCGTTTGTGGAATTAGAAATGCTGGTGGAGTCTTGGATGAAAATGAGATTGTAGGCAAAATTCTCAGATCCCTACCTGCTTCTTACAAAATCCAGGTTGCTGCCATTGAAGAATTCAGAGCCCATACAACTATCACAAGAGATCAATTTGCTGGGAAATTGGCTGCATTTGAAATGACAGAGTTTGGAGATGACCCCCCCAAGACTGAATCTACATTCAAAGCTAGTGCCTCTGTAAAAGGTAAACAAAGGTTTGATCCGGGAGAGAACTCATCAAGGAAACTATCATGGTATGAAAAAGCAAGAAAAGACCTGGAAGAAGAAGAAGTAGAAACTGCTCAACTTGAAGCCCTTATTGCGAAGAGACTGCCAAGAGGATCCGGTAAGTATGAAGGAAAATTACCTTTTAAGTGTTTTAAGGTGTCTAGAAAAGTTTTTAAGGCAAAATTCTAACAAGCCAAAAGAATTGTTACTATGTACATGAAGATGATGATAATGAAGGAGTAACAGATGATGAATCAGAGACAAGAAACAAATCCGGAAATGAAGATCCATTGCCATCAAGGAAGAAGATCCAATGTCCTTTGTATCTGTCAATCATAAGACTATGCAAAGAGCTCTAGCAGCCCAAATTGAAGAGAAGGATGATTGTGTCATTGACAGTGGTTGCTCTCACCATATGACAGGTGACATAAATAATTTCTTAGATTTGGAAAGGTATGAAGGAGGAGTGGTAAAGTTTGGTGATAATTCTACTGGTAGAATCAAAGGTAGTGGAACTATTTCTCTTGATGGAAGGAACAAAACTGGTAATGTACTGTATGTTGAAGGTTTGAAGCACAATCTTCTCAATGTTGGATAGTTGGTGGACAAAGGCTATGATCTCCGGTTCAAGAATGGAAAATACAAAATCTTTGAAAGTTCTGGAACAGAAATTGCATCCAGTACTCAAACTAAAGGTAATATCTTCCACTTGGTTGGTACTGATAAAAGTTGCTTATTTGTTCAAGTTGATCAGAGTTGGTTATGGCATAGAAGGATGTGTCATGTGAATTTTGATAATATCATCAAGATAAGCAATACTCAGGGTGTAAGAGATCTTCCAAAATTGGTGAAACCTACTAATAACTTGTACAAGGAATGTCAGTTGGGTAAGCTAAGCAGAGTCACATTCAAAAGTAAGGAACTGTCTTCTACCGGATTATTGGACTTAGTTCATACTGATCTTTGTGGTCCGGCAAGAATCAAGAGTATTCAAGGTGATAGATACTTCATGCTACTAATTGATGACTATTCCTGGATGATGTGGGTAACCTTTCTAAAAGAGAAATTAGAAGCTCTTGAGAAATTCAAAATATTCAAGGCTATGGTAGAGAATGAAACCAGATTAAAATTGAAGTGTCTGAGGTCTGATAGAGGTGGAGACTTCACATCCAGTGAGTTCATAGAGTTCTATGAGAAAAATGGAATTAAGAAACAGTTGTCTGCTCCTAGGACTCCACAGCAGAATGGAGTAGTGGAGAGAAAGAACTGAACCATCTAGGAAGCATCTAGGACCATGATGATGGAAGCAAATGTTCCTCAGATCTATTGGAGAGAAGCTGTCAGTACTGCAGTCTATACTCTCAATCGAGTTCAAATCAGAAGCAATACCAGTAAGACTCCTTATGAACTTTGATTTGGCATCACTCCTACTATAAGGTATTTCAGAGTTTTTGGTAGCAAGTGTTACATTAAAAGAGATGAAGATCTAGGAAAGTTTGATGCTAGAAGTGATGAAGGAATATTCTTGGGATACTCTACTCAAAGTAAAGCCTACCGGTGTTATAAGAAGAGATTTAGGAAGATGATAGAAAGTACAAATGTGAAAGTTGATGAAGGAATTGAAAAACCCTCAAGATTCTATGAATATGATGAAGATGATCAGAATGGTGTTCTGACTCAAGGAGCCCAAGCCTCTTCTATGATTCAGATCCAGATTGATCCGGTAAATCAGGAAGAAGAGATAAGTTTGAATGATCCTGATCAAGAAGTAGAAATGCAAGTAACTCCCAAAGTGCCTAGGTATGTATGAATGAATCACTCTGAAGATCAGATCATAGGTGATAAAAGCAAAGGTGTACAAACAAGAAGGAAAATTGCTCAAAACTCAGATGAGTATTGTCTGATTTCAAAAATTGAACCTAAGTCAATGAATGAAGCTTGCAATGATGAAAACTGGACTAAAGCAATGGAGGAAGAGTTGATGCAAATTGAGAAAAATCACACTTGGGATCTTGTTCCCCGACCTAGAAACAAAAATGTGATTGGAACCAAATGGGTCTTCTGGAACAAACTAAATGAAGTTGGTGAAGTAATCAGAAATAAAGCCAGATTGGTCTGTAAGGGTTACTCTCAAATAGGAGTTGATTTTGAAGAAACTTTTACTTCAGTGGCAATAATTGAAGCAGTCATATTATTTCTTGCTTTTGCTGCTTTCAAGGATTTCAAGGTATATCAAATGGATGTCAAGTCTGCCTTCCTAAATGGTGACTTGGAAGAAGAAGTATACATTGAGCAACTGGATGGATTTCAATTGTCTGATCATGATGATATGGTCTGCAAGTTGAAGAAAGCATTGTATGGACTGAAGCAAGCCCCAAGAGCCTGGTATGAAAGATTGGATAATCATCTTTTGAAGATTGGTTTCAACAAAGGTACTACTGATAGTAATTTATATTTCAAAATTGATCATGAAAACATTGTGATTGTTGAAGTGTTTGTTGATGATATCATTTTTGGAGGAAGAGATAGTATGTGTAAAACTTTTGCAAATCACTCAAACAAAGAAAGGAATCTTCATTTCTCAAACCAAATATGTGAAAGAATTGTTGAAGAAATTTGGGATGGAAGACTCAAAACCAATGAATACTCCCATGGCAACCGGATGTAAATTAAGAAAAGATGATGATTCTCCTAAGGTTGATCAGATAAAGTACAGGTCAATGATTGGAGGATTGTTGTATCTCACTCAAACTAGACCAAATATTATGCAGGTTGTTGGTCTTGTTGCTAGATTCCAAGCTGATCCTAGAGAATCTCATGTCATGGCAATCAAGAGGATTTTTAGATATCTAAAGGGGATAGTTGAGTATGGTTTGTGGTATCGCAGAGATCATGATTTCTCTCTTCATGCATATACAAATGCGGATTGCGCAGGAGATGTGGATGACTGAAGAGTACCAGTGGTGGAGCATTCTTTTTGGGGAAGAGATTGGTTTCATGGCTAAGCAAGAAACAAGAGGTAATATCTCTATCTACAACTGAAGCAGAATATATTGCAGCAGCACGTAGTTGCACTCAAGTTTTGTGGATGAAGCAGATGCTAAGAGATATTAAAGTGGAGTATGAGGAACCTATCACAATCTTCTGTGATAATTCAAGTGCAATAAATATATCTAAGAATCTGGTGTTGCATTCAAAGACTAAACACATATCCATCAAGTTTCACTTTTTGAGAGAGCAAGTGAACAAGAATGAAGTCAGATTGGAGTTTGTACCTTCCAAGGATCAGATTGCAGACATCTTTACTAAACCTCTACCTAAGGATTATTTTGAGTATCTCAGGGAGAAGCTAGGGGTTATTTCTCCTCCAGTGATAAACTAAGGTGAACTGAGGTGTATTAGTCCGGTGGATATCACAGTCATACATGGTGATCCAAATTGATGATGGGGAGCTGCTACTCAGGGGGAGCAGCAGGTATGATTCTGAAGTGTTGGAATTGCAAGTATGTGCCCTTTGCCATTGATGTCAAAGGGGGAGAGAAGACATGTGAAAAATAAGTGGTTGCTGATCAAAGGGGGAGTAGTTAAGGGAGAGAAGACATGTGAATGGTTGTTGCTGATAGGGGGAGTTGTAACAGTGAGGAGAAGTTCTTGTCTTGATGGTTAAAACAGTTTTTCACATCATATGTTGCCATCAATGACAAAGGGGGAGATTGTTGCAAGTATGGGCCTAATCAATATTGTCATTGATGTCAACATACTCCTATTGCATTAATGATAAGGATTGGATGTGCTGTGTGCTGAGGATATTGAGAAAATTAGTCTCAATCAGGAATAGTGAAGAATAGTGATGACAGTAAGGTAAAAGTCAAAGATAGGATGAGGATCAGAGGATACAGATTAAAGGGTTTGTAGATATGTATCTTGAGGTGATCCAGTAGAGATTTTAGAGGTCCGCATGAAGATCTGAAGAAGTTGTGGCCGCTCAAGTAAAACTAGTTCCGACAGATGTTCAGTGGTGACAGAGTGTTACAGATAGGTCCGGTGAGATCTGGAATTGCATTGTCCTATTCTGCAGATTTGAGGGAATGTTGAGGAAGTCTTTATGGAGTGTCAACTAGATTGGTTCATGGTTTGAAGATCCGCAAGCACCTATTCCTTTGTGACAGTAATGACAGACTATGTTCTTGAGGTTCTGGATGAAGAGGAGATGGATTTGAGTAAGCAGATGAAGTATGGATGTTTTTGGTGATTCAAGAAAGCTTGTGATGGTCTTTGATCGTGTCAGTTCTTATTGGTGGTCCGCATTGAAGTTGGAGTTCACATTTGAAGAACAACTTCTGGATGATGGTGTTCTTCCTGAGACAGGCCGACCGGATGAGTTATACATCTTGTGGATGTTCTTGTGGATGTTTGCCAACTTAGATGATCATTCCTAAGTTGATGTCTTATATAAATAAGGGATTGCGAAGTCATTTCAAATTTGTCCTTGTTGTGATGAGTGTGTGGTAGCGAGGAGGAGAGCGAAAGGGCAGAGCAAAAGTATTGGGCTTAAATGGAATTGATTCAAGCATGGTGAATATGCTATTCTCTAGTTCATGTATGTGATACTTATTTCTTTGTAGGCAGTGAGCCTCTTGTGAGCAGTGTGCTCAGGCAGTGAGCCCTAATTGGCATGTGCCATTTTGTTCTTTCTATTCTTCTAATAGAGAATACAATCTTGGGTTAATCATCCCGTGGTTTTTCCCTTAACCGGGTTTTCCACATCAAAATCTTGGTGTCTTATGTGCTGATGTGTTTCTGCTTTTGATTTGAATGCATTATGTTTTATGATTGATATACTGCTAATCATTAAGAGGATTTAAGTGTGTAATTGGAGAAAGTTTTGCACAACTGATTCACCCCCCCTCTCAGTTGTGTGCCCCAAGTCTAACAAAGGGGTCTACATGTGCCAAAAGATAAGGTCATAGGTAAGAGTAGTTTAAATAGGTTATTGGACAAGTAAAATTACCATCACCAATACCTTATAAATGAACTTGAGAACATCATTTCTTTAATGGGTCTATTGTCAATTTTAATCACATGAAAATAATGTTCCCCACTCACTATAGGTGGTTGAATTCATGAGAGGGCATGTGGAAAGTAGGTTTAGTCAAGGATATATAACTCATAGAAGGTAGAAGTGTAAGGATTTGAATACCTAAAGAATAAGTGGGGATTCATGGAACTAAATACCAAAATATTGAGTGGAAGAGAAGATAAAGGTCTGTGAGCTTGAGAAGGTGGGATAGTGGAATAGTAATGATTAGAACACTTAGAATCTTACAAAAAAATTACAATAGGGAGACAATTAGAAGAAATTATGGAGGTTTGTGGAAGTAAAAGGAGTGTGAATGAGGAAGTAGAGAATAGGATGCCAACATACCAATAGATAGATAGGTAGACTCCTAGAAGTCTAAAGGAGATGTATAGGTGGAAAGCACGTAGGCATAGGGAATCATGGTTTAGGATCTACAGATGCTAAGGGAATGAACATTGAAGAAAGGAAAACTAACATGAGAAAACCTAAATATCTAACATTAACACTTAGGAAACTTGGGGAATGATTACCTCAAGGATAAGTATGCAAGAAAAAGAAATCCCAAATGTCTAAAATTGGGACTAAAGGATTAGAGATTTGGAATACCCCATATAATTTGGAGTGGGGGATGAAAAAGTTTGAAGGTCCATGAACAACAAATGAGGTTGAGTGGGGATTGGTTTTTTGACATACTTGATGTCACATTACTAAGAGAAAGTAAAATTTGAAGCCCAAGGTTCCAAGATTTAAAGTTCTAAGATATAGTTCCAAGGTTTAGAGCTCTAAGATATAATCTCTTTAAGATATGATGGTAGGGAAAATTCCACAAACCTATCACATAGAAAAGGTTAAGAAATAAAAGAGGTAAGGAGAACTCCAAAAGCCAAGGAAACAAGAGAATGGGATAATGAGGGAGCATGGGTTGAAGGAAAGGTATGCCAGTAAGTGGAATACTAAAGGCATAGAATCATGGACGTGAGAGCTCAATGAAATAAAGGAAAAGGGATTAAGGGAAAGAAAGTATTAAAATCCTAAAATAAGGGAAAGTAGGGAATTAGGAGAATGAAGGAAAGAGTACTGAGGTAAGGAAAATCTTGGAATCTTGCCCAAGCCTATAATAGGCTCAAACACCCTCATACCTAGAAATTTTTTAAGTTTTACAATTTGGGCACATGGAAAAGACATGAGGAGAGGAAAAGTAGAAAACCACACCCATATTAACCAAAGAGGGCCCATTGAATAAATTTTCTTTATTGGATATCAATCATGGGTAACCAATAGAACTAAGACAATAAAGAGGACAAATGCTAAGACAAAAACCATAATGGGAAATGAAGGGAAATTTGATTACCAAAAACCATAATAGGTCATCTTAACAAAATAAAAAGTAATATGTGTTGTTAGTTATTTTCTATAAAGGGAACAAGCATACACACTTGCCATGCCTAAGAGTAATACACATAGGCCTTACAAAACCTAGTAAATGGTTTCATTGTACTTAATATCTCTCTATAAATGAGAAAGAGATATTAGAGGCATTAAACAATACTAAATCCGTCATGTGTCATTAGGAAACCTTGTAACACTAAGATAAAATAAGAAAAAACAACACAAAGACTAAAATAGAAGATGATATATATTCATAAGCCAAGTTCAAGAAGAAATTCCTAAACTAAAAAAAACTATACACTCAAAGACCTAAGAAGGGTAAATTAAAATTGCTCCTACGCTACTTCTTAAAAGAATTTAGCAAGATTAGTTGGATTGTGTGTGTGAAGAGGCAAGTGGGGGCATCATTGAACTCAAAGATTAAGATCATGTATAGGATGAGTGATGATGGTCATTGTAATCCTATTTATTTATTTATATTAATCTAAGGTGGTGACTAAAGGTTGTCTACATTAGGAACCTAAATTTTTTTTGCAAATAGTTTCTTCTAATGAAAGTAGAAAACTAAATTAATCTAATGGCTGAAATTAAATTTACACACTTGGTAGAAAATAAATCACTCATTTAGAATTGAAACACACTTTCATAAATTAAAATTGTAAGATTAAAACACATTTCCATGAATTAAAAATACAAAAATAAAACTAAGTAGTTGAAGCACTACAAATCTAATTTAACACATATTAAAATAAATAGAAATTCTAAAAACAAAATTATACATAAAAATTGAAATAATATAAAAAACAAATAAATACCAAATGATTTCCTCTTCCTTAGGATTAGTGGTCTGCTCCTCCCTTGGAGTTGGACTAAGATCATTCACCAAACTTTGTGCTCAATGTTCCATATTTTTATTACTTCCACAAAAGATTACAAATTTCATTCTAACACTTTTATAGATTTTCTATTCATAAACTTGCTAAAAAAGCACTTTTATTTAGATTTTGGAGGTTTATTTATACATTGAAGATCTTTAACCAACTCACCAAATTAGTGGAAATCATCCCATTGAAATAGATCTACACTTGTCTTTCACACTCCTATGATAAAGGAACAACTTCCTTTATTCTCTACACTTATCTCTCCTACTCCTTTGGTAAATAATCTTCCTTTATTATCTCCACTTATCTCTCCTACTCCTATTCTAAAGGAATAAAATCATTTATTCTCTCTACTACTCCTATGCTAAAGGAACAACATCCCTTATTCTCTTATTACAAAATGACAAATTCATCGATAAACTTTTAAGAGAAAAGGTTGGATATATTTCTAGTTATTTGCTACTTTTATTATATTTTCTATTTTAAATACAATAACAATTCATCTTCAACCTTTAAAGAAAAAAGATTAAGATCGTTCTAAATCCATGGATTGGACCAAATCATGAAGTTGGAACATTATAGGGTTGGCTCTAGAGGTGATTTTACAATAATTTGGAATACTCTAACATGGGATAATTTATAAGGTTGGAACACTTTGAGGTTGATTTTGCATCACATTCAAAACATATTACATTCTATTTTCTAAGAAATTGTAATGTAGAAAATTGCATACCCTCACAATTTCACATTGTGTTTTGACTTGCTTTGTTGTTTATGCCCATAGCATGTTTCTAGGATCACTCGATCCTAACCTTGGCCTATCTTACCCCTCAATAAGGTTTGCCAAAAATCATATCACATTTATTTATTTCAATTTTCTGAGAACACATGTTGAATTCTAGAGAATATTCCTAGGATGCAAGCACAACACATAGATATCCCTACGACATGCTAGCATCTTGAATATTCCAAAAAATTAAATAGTTGATTCTCCCACCTTGTCACCTAATTCTATCAGTGGTAATGTTCATGAAGTAGTGAAATGGCCCCTGTAGTGTACACGATCCCTTTCAAATTCTCATTCCTCATGCAAAAAGGAAATATTGGGAAAAACTAATACTCTTCTCTCTCTTTTTCTCATACATGCTTTGGAGAAAACATATAGAAGATTATTGGAAAATATCCTTCTTACCTCCCATACAACAAACTATTGAAGATCTTTGTGTTCACTCAAGTTGTAGCACTTTCTTTCTTAGCTTTTGGATATCTCTATCAATAGATTGAGCATTATGGAGGTTCTCTTCAAAGCATTTGGAGTTGTACACACACAAATTGAGCCCTCAAGAAGCTTACAATCTCCAAGTCATATTTTTACAACTGGGTGACATTATTTCATTCACAAGAAATTATAAAACCATGTGTCTCAAAAGCACGAGAGCGTAAAACCATTGACCCCAAAATTAAATATTTACCACAAATATTAAATACTTATCCTATGTCTCCCACACATGAAATATCTAACCAATGTTACAATACAACTTTACAAGTGGACCCAAATAAATATTTAATTTCGATAAACACAACACCAAATATGCACCACAAGTAAATATTTATTTTACATAATTAAATTATTCATTTCTTGTGCAAGGTGTACAACACAAAACCTTTTCTTAACATTTTTCCACTTGTAAATATTGCATAAGGGTAAATTGATGAAATAAACAATCATAGACAATCACGATACCACATGAATCTCCAGCATGCTCTTATGCTCTATCAAGATACCTGCAATAACATCCAAGGTGACCACCATCTTAAGCAAGAACTTGTCTCATCCTCCAACATGCCACTTATGGATGAAAAGGAACAAGCCAAGGTGAAGATGCACCAATCTAAAGAATGCAAGCATCAAAGCCAAGTGATAATAAAGGCTCCAAGCTACTATCATGAAAAATCCCACATGATAACAAATAGCATCCACACCAAATGATAATATATCCAACCATCCATACCTCTAAGGTATCAAAAACATCAGTAGATTTGGACCAACAACATATCCAACCCATAAACCGCAATCACAAGCTCCCTATTTAAAACCTATCAAAGAATAACATACACATCCAAGAACTCCTACTACATGGGTAATGTCAAATCTAAAATAGATCAAGGCATCCCGAGTCTACTAATCAACACTAAAACCATGGTGTAGCTAATAGTCAAAACCATGTAGTACAAATAATATTCACAATGATCTACAATGCAACTCAAACTTTTGCATACTCCCTCACAACAAGTCACCATAACTCTCCATAGTCCACCACACCAAACCATGTGAACATGAACCTCTAAGAAGTAGCCATAGAAAAAAGAGAATATTTGTAAATCATAACGCCTAACATGTCCTTCTACCAACACCTCAAAGTGTTAAGCTATGTTAAGTAAGATCTGGACTTCATAAAACTCCAAATGAAAAGCCTTAACAACACCCAACCATTCAATATTATAGATCAAACATATATTGTGAATTAATAGACCAATTAGTATGTAAGCCTCCCAAACCAAATGAATATCAAATCCATAATCATTCTATTACTAGGAATAAGCCCAGTAACATCTAAAGTCCTCATAAATTTCATCATAAGTCAAACTCATATGCACAAGGAGATAACCATACCAAACACTCCTCAAATGAACCCTCCAAAACTAACAAACATAGCTCAAGATCCATATCCATGAGAAGATAAAGCATACAACATAATGCATCTAAAAATAGAGTGTGCAATACCTATCAGAAGATTATCTTCCAAGTAGACCATTAGTGGGGAATGAGAATGCCCCTCTAGGATACACCAAGCCACAATGACTCTCTCCAAGAACAATCTCCTCAACATTTTCATCATGAACTCACATCCATATCCAAGTGAAGGCTACTTGAACTTCCTACTAAAATATCCAAAGAGTAACTATCTCAATAGATGTCTCTAAACCCAAGATAACTCCAACCTCACCCCAAGTCTCCAACTATCTATGAGCACCTACAACTAAGTAATCCATGGTAAGCTCCAAATGCAACACCATACTATCATGAACATCTCAATCACATGACCAATGTGTTGGTTTAATTAAATATTTAATTACACTTTATTAAGTTTACTTAGGGCTAATTTTAGTTTTAGGTTATTCTTAAGTCATATTAGGGTTTTTCTTTAACTTGCAAATATAAAAGCAAGTTTTCTCATGTAATTCTTTAATCCATTTCATTAATTCATCTTTACTATGCAAATTATTCCTCTTTGTTTTTTTTCTTGTGGAAGGTAAATCTTAAGTTTTGCAGGTGATCTTTATGGCTTGAGTTAATTATCAACTTTAACATGGTATCAGAGCAGATCTACAAACCCCTTCTTAGATTTGGAGAAAAATTTTAGTAACAGCCATTTGCTGGGTGTGTTTTTGTGTAAAACAGAGTATTCCATTGGATTCAGAGCAGCTGGAAAAGGCGGATTTGTCTTTTGTTTGGCTAAATTTGGTTTGGGGAAGCCAGATCTGTGAAGGTTTCAAGAGTGCTTTTTTTTTAAGATCTGGAGGGGAATAGCAGTTTCAGAGCATTTTTGGCCAAAATAGACCTCACCATTGCACTTAGAAGGCCCAAAAACCCCTATTTTCATATAAGTCACTCTATATTTTGCTAAAAAAACATTTCTGGGTGTTTTTTTAGGGTTTCAAAAAAATTGGTTATGTGAAATCCGTATGACCGTACAGTGCCTCAATTTCTGTGCTGCCTTAATTTTTGTGTCATTCTCATCTAAGCTGATTTTGATTTTAGAGCCACCTCAATTTGCATGCTATCTCAATTTTCATACCGCCTCGATTTCTGTGTTGCCTCGATTTATGTGCCATCTTTATTTCTGTGCACAGGTACAGCTAAGTTTTTTATTAATTTCTTAATAAAAAAATGAATTTTTTTATTAATTTCTTAATAAAAAAGGAATTTTTTATTTTGGAGGTCTAGCCCCTAGGGTTTAACCCCTGGTCGCATGGGGGACCAGGCCCTAGCTTCCAAGCAGCAGCCCCTAGAGACTTAGTTCCTGGTCATATGAGTGACCAGTGCCCTAGTTGCCAACCCTCAGAGACTCAGCCCCTGGTCACATGGGTGCCCAGGGGCTTCAATAGTGCTTTTTTTGTCTCTTCACCCTAAAGGAATAGTTTTTGGTAAATCAGGCATATCTTGAGCATACGGAGTCAGATTTTTGAAAATAAATAGGCGTCAAAAAGCTGGTTCTGAGAACAATCCATTGGTGCAGGTATTGTTTCCAATTTTTTATGATTGGTACAATTTATTTCTATTTGAATTCAAGGCATCATTTTTGGCTTTCAAGCTCCGTTCTTGCGCCTAAAATCTTCATTTTTTGAAAATAAATAGGTGTTGGATAGGTATCAATGAGCTCTACACAGACACCTATATAATTTTTTTAGATTTAGCCCTAGGTATATTTTAATCAGTTTGTCAAGTTTATGGCTTCTCTTAGATATTTTGGACATGCCGCCTCTTGGAAAGGTTCTGTTTACTTTGAAAGGCTTCTGTTATTAGCATAAATCTATTTGCATGTTTTGATCTCTAATCATCTATGGAGATGGGATTCTACCATCAACATAAATCTAATTGCAGATATTGTGGAAGTAATCAACATGAGAAAGAGATGTGTCCTCATTTCTCACATCATCTCTTTGAAATGCTTGCTTCCTGATGAGATCATTGCTCCACCATCACCTACTGCTACTTCAGAGTTCAATGTTGCATCATCATTGGCTTCTAGTGATTATATGCAACAGGTCAATATTAGTCTTCTTGATCCACCTCATTGGGATTCCTATCTTGTAGACATATCATCTTTGTTTGTAGTGTCCCATCTTGTAGATTTGGAGAACCACATTGAGGACATTTGTCTTCTCTTTGATGACAACTTCGATGGAGTTGCATCACCATCATCTACTTCAGAGATTATTTTTCATCCTCCTCTTCTTCAGTCACAGTTTGGCAGTGGATTAGAGACATTTAAGCAGTTTTTAGGAGCATCATTGTTGTCTTTGGATCATGTGTAGAGTTCAGAGACATTTGTCCTTCTTCCTGTATATTCCTATCTAGAATGGGAAGACATTATGCACACATATACAGTTCTATTTCTTCCCAAGGGGAGGAATGCTGTTCAATGTTCATGGCTCTTCATCTTTATTCTATGTCGAGCATCTTCTAGCACTGTAGGAGTCATCTTGAGGAGTGGCTGCATGGTCTCTCTTCTCATCTCTATTTTGGGAGGGAGCATTTCCTCGCATGGGGTTTCATCCTTCTCACTTCTGGGGGGTCATCAGACCTTCTCTCTTCTTCCTCTCTTATGGGGGGGCATTCATGATTGTACTTTTGAAATGGATTCATTCCATGGGGGGTCTTAGTGTCCTTCCATCACATGTTCTTATACCTTCTTTTTGTTTTTTCTCTCTTTTGGAGAGGAGTTTTCTCCCACTAGGTTTTTCTGCTTTTCTTCACCTTATGAGAGATCATTATTGTTCATGGGTACCTAACATGGCTTTGTTACTGAGACCCATATTTCTTTCTTTCTTTTTAGCTTGTGTAATCTCCCTAAGTTGCACTTATGGGGGGTGTTGGTGTAATTAAATATTTAATTACACTTTATTAAGTTTACTTAGGGCTAATTTTAGTCTTAGGTTATTCTTAAGTCATATTAGGCTTTTTCTTTAACTTGCAAATATAAAAGAAAGTTCTCTCATGTAATTCTTTAATCCATTTCATTAATTCATCCTTATTGTGCAAATTATTCCTCTTTGCTTTTTTCTCTTGTGGAAGGTAAATCTTAGGTTTTGCAGGTGATCTTTGTGGCTTGAGTTAATTATCAACTTTAACACAATGTACTCAATACCAAGAGAACTAACCAAACCACTATCAAAGCTCCCACTACACATCTACATAATCTAGGAATACATCACGGAATCATGATCTAACATCTCCTCAAAAGATCATATATCTCAAATGAACATATATGATACTAAGAGCACCCATATCATACCAAGACTAGAAAATATATATAACTAGAGTCCTCCATGGCACAATATTACATCACTACCAAAGCTCCAATTGAAGTGTGATATTGAACTACACATGGCATCATAAATAACATCTCCTAATATGAAGATCATCTATGACCCCAGCACAATCAAAGAACTCAACCACAACATTAGGAGCTCCCAAAGGGTAAAGTAAAACTGTAATCTCCAAAAGAAGATAACTACTATAGGGTTCAAGAAATAACTAACTCAAAATACTCCTACAGGAATGTCATCATTATCCCAAAGCACACAACCATGAATCACAAACTATACTCCAACCATCCAACTCATTCTCTCTTTTCTATACAACATTAATGAACCATGATGGCCAAAGGACCACCAACACTAAAATCTACAAGCTAGTACTACAATTTGATTTATGGGTATAGATAGTCTAGCTCCAAGTTATATATACAACTTGTGGGTATAGATGGTCCAAAATACTACACAACTTGTAGATCACAAACTATCACAACATGAATCCACCACAATATAGACCTAAAAACACATAAACTTAACTTCACATCAATACCATGAAAATAATATATCTATATAATCATGTAGATTCTCCACTACTCAAACACTAGACCAACCCTAGACCCAATTTGCCACAAATCCATAATAGAGTAATCAATCAATAACCCATCAATAAAATACTATATAGAAATGTTGAGTGACTAATCACGTACCAACATCTCCACAATAAGAAAGCTACAAACAACCTCCTTGAACCATGCATGGAGCATACATGTAAGCCTACAACTATCTTTCATCCAGAAATACCCCCATGGGATTCACAATCTAGAAAATAGCCTATTTGTAGATCTACAAACCACAAGTTTTGGTTGATCATGCAAAACCTACAAAACCAATCATGTCAGGGACATGTATGCTAATCTAAATCCACTTATAATCTAGAAGTCAAACAAGTCTGAAAACATAAAAATGATTAAACTAGAACAATGGAATATCATAGATAAGAATAATCATAGATCCAGTCAACATGAATCTAAAACATGCAATAACTACCATCCAATAGGATCAAGAGTTTGTCTAAGAGCTCTAGGTCATCAAACAAGCCAACTCCACAACTAATACCATGTACTCGCATAAACCATCATGTCAAGTCAAAGCTCCAAGCATACAAGGAAACTCCATGACACCAGGATCACCACCTAATGCACCTAGAAAAACAACCATGTCATTCCAAAGCTCCAATCATACAAGGAACTTCCATGAAACCATGATCACCACCATAGTTATACCTATACTCAACTCTCACTCAACCAAGACTCCTAGTCTCATATGCATATCAATCATCTCCTCAAAAAAGAAGACAAAGTGTGTACCTCTCTTCATCAAAGTCTACTTTAAAAATATTTGTAAACCTATATCAAGAAGCACCAAATATGATAACCTATTATACCATCATATTAGTTTCATAAAAATATGCACTCGCAGAGTGAAGATAGTGTTCCTATGTTCATGTAGTCAGAGAGGTCAGAGAAATGCTTTGTATTTCTCTGCAATTGAAGTTGTGATCCTATGGTTGGAAGGTTAAGTAGATTCAGATGAGAAGAATTATATATTCAAGTTTTAGATGATGAGTTGTATAGCAAAGGTCCTTTGGAGTTAATAGAACAAAGACATATCATGTTGCTGATTAGGGTTGTTTGGAGGAGAAAGCAAAAGCCACTGCTTTTCATCTTTTGGCTTGGTTTTTTGGAGGATGTGTTCAATTAGTTTGTATGTTTGTCTATTTTAGGTTTCAGGTGTTGAAGTGCACTGCAAGTGGGTTTTTCAATGTTCTATCTCAAGACTAGTTGTTTAGGGTTTGCAAGTGATGCCAGGTTCAGTATCTATTTGTTTGCACCAGAAAGAAAATATAAAATTTAGAAGAAGGAATGGTTGAGAAGGTTTGTACAAGTTTTATGTTTCTTATGAAGTGATCTGCATGATGCTAATTGGTCTCTCTAGTACTGCTTTAGGTCTAGAGCTTTTTTGTGGAAGGTTAAGTGTTTATTGGGTTGACTTGATGTGTTTCAATGATTCTGCCAGATGTTTGGAAGTGTGTGCTAGCTTGGAAGGATGTGTTAAGGAAGAATAGGTCCTAGTTATCACTTGGCTTGAACTGCATTAGATTTCTACATCATTTGGGAGTTGACTTGTTGTGGTAGTTGCACATTTCATGTTTACACATTTCTTCTTGGCCGACAAAGGAGAAAGATTTTGATGCTCATGGAGGATATAAATAAAAGATCTTATTTGTTGTAAATTGTATGAGTGTGTGAGAGTGTGTGATGATGTGTGAGTGAGTTTAGAAATGAATGTGTATGTGTGGAAGTGTGTTGAAAGCAGTAGTGTTTGTTGTGCAGAGGAAGTGAAGATTTGTTTCAGTGTGAAGTGTGTTGATGTTGCAGAGGTGTTTGATCAATGGAATTT
The DNA here is from genome assembly GCA_027924645.1 of Cunninghamia lanceolata. Classification (NCBI taxonomy): domain Eukaryota; kingdom Viridiplantae; phylum Streptophyta; class Pinopsida; order Cupressales; family Cupressaceae; genus Cunninghamia; species Cunninghamia lanceolata. The sequence continues at coordinate 603,333 of BSBN01001108.1, read as the reverse complement.
GTCAAGTGTGATGTACAGAGGTTGTAACCTCATTCTGTAAGTGATGTTGTATTGTATTTTAGGGAGTTGCAGCTTCCTTTGGGTTGTAGCCCATAAATAATATTGTAATCTTGTTTTTACTTGAGGCTAGATTTAGACAGTAGATCCAAGCAGCTTGCTCACCATGTGTTTTCCCTTCTAGGGTTTTCCATGTAAATATGGTCTTATGGTTGTGTGCTCATGTGTTGTGCTTTGCTTTTCTTAATTTGCTTTATCATTTATTTAAGGTAGCAAAAGGTTTAGGTTGATAAAGTTGAATTGGATTAAGTTTTGGTATATATTGATTCACCCCCCCCTCTCAGTATATCAGTGTGTTCTAACAAGGATTAGGCCCCCATGGTTGTGGGTAACTAGGGACCCAACCCCCACATGTTTAGGGGTTAGTCCCCTATGCATAATCCCTCATGCTAGGCAGTGAGTCCTCCATATAACTAGGCATGTGTCTATTTTAAACTCAAATTCTATGAAAAATATTCCTCTTTTAAATTTTTTTCACATCCACCACCCTGATTGCCATGCATTGACGTCACCCCACCTGACAATAGTTTTTTTTTAATTTAAAATGTTCTACATATTGGTACGAATTTTTAAATATTTTTTCTGTTGACCATGACTATAGAATATTCCTCAAAATTCCAACCTATGGACTTATGATTAATGACTATGCAACATACAATATGGATCTTTATAGATCGTATGGAAAATATTCTCTATAGATTCCTCCTAGGGCATCAAAATGGCAAAAAAAATCTATCTCCAAACATAGTCAAGTTTTATATCAAAATCTAGGTTTTTGAGCCTTCTGGTCTCAATGGTGAGCTCTATTTTTGTCTATGAGGCCTCCAAAAAATCTCACCCCAAAACCACCACAAAAGGAGCCCTAGCAAAAAACCCATTTTCCAATTCTCCATCAAAGCCTAGATCTACAACAACCCATGTTTGCAAACACACTGTGACCTTTAAAATGCCTTCACTCTCTTCCTACAAGAGCATGGATTCAACTATGCACAAGACTATACTCATACCAATGGTTACAAATACTTGAGAGATCTCCTTCCATATCTTGGCAACCAAGCTCTAATACCACTAAACAAGAAAATCTATAACAATATAAACATTTCCACATAACCCCAAGAGTGATAAATATGCAAAAAAAAGTACTCAAAATCCACCATGAAAAAGAATAGACAAATATACCATCAAGATAACACAAAATATATACCCTAATAAAACCCTCTAAGAGGGAAAAACCTAGCCTCCAAAATCCTTCACACTCAATGTATTATTTAATAATGAAATATTACAATAAACTTACAAAGTCTCCATGAACACTTTTGAAACATCAAGCTCCTCCAATGCATTCTTCATGTGTCCAAGCAAAATGGGTAACCATGCAACCACACATCCCATGTCATGCTTCACATATGCACTCTTTAGGAGAGTTCAATACAACTAACAACCAACTCTAAAATGGAAGCCAACCTCAACCACTAAACATGTGCTTACTTTTATAGAATCAATCTCCCACAAAACCACTAAGTGGTATTTGTTAAACCATCTTTCTCAAAAGCATGAGAGCCCTAGTAGAAAACCCATTTATCAAATCTCCATCAAACCCTAGATCTGCAACAACCTAAGTTTGCAAACACACCTATGACCTTTATAACGCCTTCATTCTCTTCCTACAAGAGCATGGATTCATCTACACAATAATCTACTCATACCAAGGGTTAAAAATACTTAATAGATCTCCTTCCACAGCCTAACAACCAAGCTCCAATACCACTTGAAGGAAAAATTATAACAATATAAACATTTCCATATAACCCCAAGAGAGATAAATATACAAACAAGTACTCAAAATCCACCATGAAAAAGAATAGACAAACATACCATCAAGATGACACAAGATATACCCTAATAAAGCCCTCCAAGAGGGAAAACCCCAGCCTCCAAAAGTATTCACACAAAACCTCCACAAACAAAGCCCTGATAGAAAACTCATTTACCAAATATCCATCACACCCTAGATTAGCAACAATCCAAGTTTACAAACACACTTGTGACCTTTAAAATGCCTTCATTCTCTTCCTACAAGAGCATGGATTCAACTATGCGCAAGAATATACTCATACCAAGAGTTAAAAATACTTGAGAGTTCTCCTTCCATAGCCTAGAAACCAAGCTCTAATACCACTGCAAAGGAAAAATTATAACAATATAAACATTTCCACAGAACCCCAAGAGAGATCAATTTGCAAGTTACAAGTACTCAAAATTCACCATGAAAGAGAATAGACAAACATACCCTCAAGATGATAGAAGACATACCCTAAGAAAACCCTCCAAGAGGGAAAAACTCAACCTCCAAAAGCATTCACATCCAATTTATTATTTAGTAATGAAACATTACAATACACTTATAGAGTCTCCATGAACACTTTTGAAACATCAAACTCCTCAAATACATTCTCCATGTGTCCAAGCAAATAGAGTAATCATGCAACCACACATCCCATGCCATGCTTCACATATGCACTCTTCAAGAGAGATCAATACAACTAAAACTCAACTCTAAAATGTTAACCAACCTAAACCACTAAACATGTGCTTGCTTTTATAGAATCAAGCTCACACAAAACCACTAAGTGGTATTGGCTAAACCATGTGTCTCAAAAGCATGAGAGTATAAAACCATTTACCCCAAAATTAAATATTTACCACAAATATTAAATGTTTTTCCTATGTCTCCTACACATAAAATATCTAACCAATGTTACAATACAACTTTACAAGTAGACCCAAATAAATATTTAATGTGGCTAAACACATCACTAAAGATGCACCACAAGTAAATATTTATTTTACATAATTAAAATAGTTCTTTCTTGTGCAAGTGTACAACACAACACCATTTCCTAACAATTATGAACCACAACTACCAAGTCTATGCTAGGTATATGTCCATATCTACTTGCAAAGAGATCAGGGAAGTCATGTAAAAAATGAGAATAAGAAGACTTCTCTTCCAAAGAAAGAAACTCATCAATTTTAATAATCTTTTCAGGATCATGAGGATCCATAAAGACATCAATGGTATCCCTAACCAAGAGGGTTCTATGATTCTTTGTATTAGGAATGTTTGGAAGCTTCACATGAAGTTTGGGAGAAAGAATGGGATCGTCGATCAACATGATAGATTTTCCAAAATATGTGTGTGCATTAGGATGGTAAGGGAATCCATGATAATACTGATATAAAGGAGCATGGTTGTAAATGCCTATAAATTTAGTCAAGGCTTCTTCAGTAGAGAGAATATCCAAAGAAAGCATGGAAAATGTGATGATCGAATAATTACCTCTAGATGTTGTAAAGAAAGAGAACAAGTAGAAGAAGAAGAGATCATGGCTACATTAACAAAATTAAGATATGATCCCCTAGAGGGATGAGGAGGTTAGTAACTAAGGATAATAGTAGAGAGGTGTAGTGAAGGTTCTAAGGGTACCTTTATGCCTTGTTCCATAAGTCATAAGCCATCTCCCTTGTATCCATTTATAAAAATCATCTTAAAACCCAAGCCATAATGATTTTAAGCTTCAAGAAAGAAGGAGAGTTTTCATCACTGGCATGATCAAAATACACTATTTAGTCACATGATTGAGAAGTAAAGGATGGTCTTTAGATCCTTAGGAGAATGTGATGGAAAAGGAATTAAATTTATATTTGAGATGTCAAAGTGAGATGGATCAACCCTGTATTCACCCATGAAAGTAGGGGTGAAATCTAAGGAGCCTTAGTCATCACCAAGACATGCATTAGAAAGAGGAGAATTATGAAGATGCACATCATCATCAGTAGAAGGTGAAGAATTTTTTGTTTCTTAGAGGAAGAAGGTATAAGTGTATTTAAAGGATAGAAGAAGTAGGAGAAGGCTCCTCAAAACTAGAATTAATCCTTTGACAATATTAAAAGAGGTCACGATTATCCTTAATCGTGTATTTATTTCCATTATAGACAAATTCTATGGACTATTGTACAGAGTAGAGGAAACTACCCCTATAGTGTGGATCCATGGCCTACCAAGGAGAAGGTTATACAACAAACTTGTTGGCATCAAATGGACTATAGTGGGTAGTGTGACAGGGCCTAACTCAATGGGTAAAGTAACAGTGCCCAAAGTTTGGTGGTTAATATTATCACATCCTCTTATAGAAAGGTCAAAAGGAGCAATAGAAGATTTCTCAACATTAATTTAGTTTAGAAATTCCAAAGTACATACATTAAGACCAAAACCATTATTGATGAGCATACACTTAATTCCAATAAAATTTATACTAGACAATGACAATTAGGGGATCAATTTGTTGTAGAACCTCAAGAGAAGGAAGTTCATAATATAAAAAAGTGACATCAATGATATTAGTGTAGATACATTCGAGTAAAGAGGTCACTTCATTTAGCTTCATAGAAGAAAAAATGGGAATCTTCTGTAAGGCTTCTTGAAGGATGCGATGATAAGAAGGAGAAGTTTGTATTAAATCTACAAGGAGATTTTAGCCTATGTAGATTATTGAGAGGAACCTCCTGCAACAATATAATGAAAAATACACGAAATAACAGAAATAGCAGAACACAGAAAGAATTTATTGATCGCAGGCCACTTCAAGGGGGCAACCTCCTTTAAGCAAGCTCAATACAATAAACTCATGGGTGCCTTCATTGGCCTCAACACATACTTATATACTAAGTCTAATCTAAACAATTATTACTTCCCATGAATGTAGGATAATACAATATACTCACGAGACAACTTACAAAGCATATGTGTCCAAATGTAATATACTAACAAAGTAAAGAGAAGGGTTAAACATAGGTTCCTAACATCCCCTCCCTCTTAGAAAAGCTTTGTCCTCAAAGTGGAAGATGTGGAAATTGTTGCTGAATTTGAAGGAGTGGTTCCCCTATAGCAATCTCTGGGTGCATTCCATGCCACTGAATTAATACCTCTGTGATGGATTGGGAGTGAAGAGGATGAGCGCGCCTAGTGAAGATTACCTCTAGCTCCAAAAGGATGGATCCTTGATTACCCAGTTGTGGTAAAATAGTGTGTGCTCTGTTGTTGGCACCAAGAAATTTCTTTAGACAAGAGACATGAAATACTGGATGAACATGGGAAGAATGAGCTAGCTTATGATCCCCAATCTGATCCTAGTTGCGAAGAACCGTGTCAAATGCCTAAACTCGTGACCTGCTGGGGAAGTATGGAAGGAGTGCTGGCAGTGCCTGACCATAGACTGCTTCATATGGAGTCATGTTAGATGCAGTGTGGTAGGAGGTATTGTACCACCATTCAGTGAGAGGTAGCCACTTTGCCCATTGATGCTGTTGTTATGAGGTATCACATGCAGCCACAATCTATTGAATTGCCCTAGTCATTACCTCCCAAAAGAAGTGACACCATGCCCGCTCATAAGTTTGGAGGAACCGAGAGTGCCCTACTAATGGAGAAACATAGAGTTTAGAGAAGACAGCCTATGGGACAGATTCCAACCAATTTGGAACAGATAGAATTAGCTGAAAGAGAAGCTTGGTCATCACATGTGCGAGAAAGAGAATCTGCCACAATATTGTCGTTACCCTTCTTGTTAGTGATCTCATAGTCATAACCCATGAGTTTTCTGATCCATTTTTGTTGTGCTAGGGAGGAGACCCATTGTTCTAGGAAATATTTCAAGCTCTGGTGAGCAGCCCTGATGTAAAAATGATTCCTTAGTAGGTATTGCTGCCACTTCTGTATTACATACAAAATAGCCATCATTCATTGTAGAGACGAAGGAGTAGTGGAGACCACAGATGGTTGCATCTGAATGGAGTGAAGCTGAGCGATAACACCATGTGAATTCTTCTTAAGAAGCTTTTCTAGGCAATATGAACTTATGATGCTAAGAGACCTCGATTGTAAGCCCTTCAATGTGTGTTTGTGCCCATTGTCTAAAAATTGCATCCAAAGTTCAACAAAATCCCATAAGATGGGTCCAAGTGGGCGAAACCATTGGGCGCCCAAAACCACATCACATCCGCCTAAGGGCAAGGCAAACATGTCGGAGCGCAGGTTATAATCTCTAATAGAGATACACACATTACAACACTTCCCTTTGCAAAGTAATGTACCCCCATTGGCAATCATGACTTCAAAGTTAGAGAAAGGATGAACAAAACAATCAGCCTGTTTGGCTATTCAAGGGTCAATGAAGTTATGAGTGCTACTAGAATCAATGAGTATTGTAAGAGGGATCTTCTTGAAGTAACCCTTGACTCGCATGGTTTGTGGGGTGGTGACTCCTACTATGGCATGAAGAGAGATCTCTGTGTGGTCTTCCTGAGAAGTAGGGTCAACAGGTGACAACTGAGTTTCAACCTGATCAGCTACTGTATCCTAAGCATTTGCACAAACTTTAGTTTCAGGCGGAGAATCCACATCCAAGAGATAGAGCTTTTGCTCAACACATCTATGTCCTCGAGTGAATTTGTCATCACAATTATAATAAATCCCTTTTTCTCTACGTGCCTACATCTCTGCTTCAGTCAAATGCTTGATAAGAGTTGTTCTAGGAGTTGGCCTTATTTGAGGGCTTTGGGGATCCATATTTCTGAATGGAACAAAATTGTATTTGGAGCATTGTTGAGCTGTGATCTTGTCCTCTGCCAACTTAGCCAACCCTAAGGCTTCCATCATTGTGCTTGGATAGAACATTTTAACCTCAGAGCGAATTGCATCCTTCAAACCACTGACCAAATAACTCCTGAAGAATTCATCAGACAATCCCTCTATGTAATTGGCCAGTTTTTCAAATTATTTCTGATATTCTCTCACAGTGCCTGTTTGGCGTAGTTTTGTGAGTGCTCTTGTTAAGTCATCAAAAGCACTAGGGCCAAATCATTGCAAAATGAGTTTGCAAAAATCTGTTCATTTCGGCTCTCCATGAGCTTTGATGTACCAACGGAACCATTGAAGGGCTTCATGTTCCAAATGAAAGGATGCAAGTGGGACTTTGGTGACATCAAAAGTAGTATGCAGACTAAAATATTGTTCTGCCTGGTAGATCCATCTAGTCAGATCATCACCATTGAAGCGAGGAAAATCAAGCTTCGATCCACGAAAATTGCTGGAAGAAGAAAACCTGATATCTGCAGAAGACTCTGGCTATCGTCTATTGTTCATGGCTGAATGTTGAAGATTGAGCTCAATAATTTTGTCATCCAGATCTTGGAGTTTGGTCTTGATGGATGCAAGTTCCTCCTCCATGTTTTTTGCTCCTGCGTAGGTGACAACCATAACCAGGATGTGTTTTTTTTGTTTTTTTTGGAATGGGTAGAAAAACAAAAACAAAAACTTTTTTAGTAAAGGAAAATTTGGATTTGGGAAAAACTTTGATGGGTAATTAGGGTTTGACTAAGTTTTGGACACTTTCTGAGGGATAGGGAAGCAGAAAATGGAGATTTTAGAAGTGAGGTGAAAGAATGGGAAAATTTGTCCAAGAGGGACAAAGGAGAAGAAATAGGAAATGAAGACTATGGCAAAATTTGAAGGCGATTGGGTGAGAATTGAAGAAGTTATGGCAAACCCTAAAAATAGACAAATGTGGGATTTCTAGCTTCGATAAGTGGAATTTGGGATAGGATCCTCAAGGAAGGAAATATGCAGAATAGAATTTTAGGGGTTCCAGTGAATTTTTAGAGGAAACAGAGCTAAAGCAAGGAAGATATGGTGAAAAAATAGAAATTTTTTTACTCTTTTTTGGGATCTGCAATAGTTCTGGATAGATTCAATCGGTGATTTGTCAGCTGGTAATAGATATGGACACCAGGTAACTTCAGCTTCCTAAAGGTTCAGGGGATTCACTCAGATACCAATGTTCTCTAATGACTTGCGTATTGGGGCAGTACCCCTCACTCCACAGCTCAGGGAAAACTGATAACCGCTTTGCCACATACGATAACTCTTGGTTTACCTCACAAATGGGAACTAGTCAATCAGGTAGGGGTCGTTGCCCTTTTTGCTGGCAGGTCCTCTCAATGGGCCAACTACTTCGAGGTTCCTGTGGTACTCCTCACAATGAGTTTTAGGGCTATGCCCAGGAGCTTCCCACAGTTAAGCGGATAGGAATTATTCCCTGATCCGAACCTGCAATTGAAATGAAAAATACAGATGCAAAGAAAAAAGAACTACTGCAATAATCACAGTGCCTGGAGGCCACTACAAAAAAAAAAATTAGAAAAAATTCCACCCAGCGAGCCCAAGAAAGCGCTCTGATACCAAATGAGAGGAACCTCCTGCAACAATATAATGAAAAATGCATGAAATAAAAGAAATAGCAAAACACAGAAGGAATTTATTGATTGCAAGCCACTTCGAGGGGGGCAACCTCCTTTGAGCAAGCTCAATACAATAAACTCATGGATGCCTTTATTGGCCTCAACACATACTTATATACTAAGTCTAATCTAAATAATTATTACTTCCCATGAATGTGGGATAATACAATATACTCATGGGATGACTTACAAAGCATATGCGTCCAAATGTAATATACTAACAAAGTAAAGAGAAGGGTTAAACACAAGTTCCTAACAATTATAGTTGTTCAATGAGATCATTTTTTTTCACTCTTGTGAGAGAGAGATGAGAAGCCAAATGAAGAATAGGATATAGTGGAGGAAGAGAAATAAGGACATGATTAATCTATTTGTTCCTTCAAACATTAAATGTATGAGCTACTACATGGAAGTAAGTAGTCAAAGGCATATAACATTATATAGATTGAGAAACACAAGCATAGAAATTAGAAGGTCAAAGATCATTAAGAATACCCCAAATAGTGATTATAGGATGAGAAGGTTGGGGAAATCATGGACCCCATGCATAATGATTTTTGGTCTTTGAAAATCACTTACAAAACTAGAAATGAATGTACTGTTAATAAGATTTATAAAAGAAGGATGGCATGGTGTAGAGATAGAAGTTTTTTTATTAGCTTGAGAATGGCAAGGAACATGAACATAGTCATCTAATACCATCCAACATGTCAAAGTCATCCTTAGAGAAGCACTCATTAAAAGACATTAAATGATTGAACAAATAAATCTAACATTTTCAAAAGATATTGAATGTGTCAAGTTCACCAAAATGTAAGATAGAGAAGATTTAAGGTTTTATGGCTTTAAATGTTCAAACCTACGTAAAGCCCACTTACATTAAATAAGTCTAGTTTTAACAAGAAGATGTTTATTGTTTCTCTATAATAAAAAGAAATAATAGCTAACTACAAATATTTAGAATCATTTCAACTTATCAAAATAATGTTTTCTAAGCTATAACTATGAGCTAGGTTGAGAAAAATGTAAATAACTAAATATTAAAGTACTGAAATGAAAAATAAAGTTTAAAATAAAAAACAACATGAAATGAGCAACGTGGAGGCCAAGTAAGAAACTCACTATACAAGAAACTAGTGTAATGTGTTGTCATCCCTTCGATGCATTGGCATCCAATCCATGTGTTATCATCCAAAAAAGTTGTAAAATAAAAATATATCATCAGAACTTATTTCTCCTACACACTAGGAGTAAAGAACCATAACAATAGATAGAGAATATACCAGAACACAAAGAAAAGTTGGAAATCAATTTTTAATCTATTTATTTGAAATGGAAAGTAGAATTTACAAGAGGAGAGAAAGGGGATTAAAATCTCCATGTGAGATAGCTTCCAACAAACCTATAGCTAGAGACAAAAAAACATTGGTGATTGCTTGGGAGCTTTCCAAGAATGGTCAAGCCCCTAGTTTGGTCTTCCAATCAAATAGTAGATAGTCAAAATAGAAAAATGGGGTTAAAGAGTGTGTGCACTTAGCCTACATGTGTCTAGAACTAAGAACAATAATACATAAATAAATCTATAAGTGCTAGATCCATGTTCTGCATGGAGTAACACCTTGGTGTACATATTGATTAAAGGGGTTATGATAATCACCAATGCATTTTCCAAAAGAAATGTAGAAGGAAACAATAAAGAAGGGTTGTAACAATATGAAAATAAGATCTTGAAACAATATTACCATCAAGATGGAGGAGTAAGTACTTGGAGAAGTCAATAATAATGCAACAACATCACCCCTTGAGCAAGATTCACCAATGGAGTTCTATTAAAAAAATGTGCAAACAAGAGAAAGTAATTGAATGTTGAAAGCACATTTTTCAAAAGATTAGTTTTTGAGAGGGAAGGAGAGGAAGGTGAAAGGTCATAATTAAGTACAAACTCATTTCTTCCTATGGATGAGCATTACAATCAACAAGAATAAGTAGTTGGGTGAAATAATCAACATTCTAATTTGAAAAAACTCACACCTAACACTAGCATGTCACATTGATGTCCTAGAGAAAATGCTCAAATTTGGGACAATTATTTCATGTCAAAGAGAAGTATTAGAAAATGATGTAGAAATTTGACACTCTAGTGAAGAAAAGGGCCAAGGCTAACGGCTTAGTGTACCATAAAACATGCTACAAGAGCATACACCAAGGTGAGTGCACCATTGAGTATGAAAATTATAAAGTATGCAATTTTCATCATTACACTATTATATGTTTAACTAGATTATAGAGATTATAAGTCATATTATTCCTTAGTTAATTGGAATAGGTAAAGGCAACATATTTAGAGCATATATACAAATTCTCTTAAATTATTTAAAACACAAGGAAGTTGTGTGGTCTTATCTTTGAGAGTTGAATAATTAAAATTGAATCGTCATAAGCATTAGTTGCTTAAATTTTTTAGCTAATATAAAATCTAGTAAAATATATTAAATCAAATCCTAAATTTCAACCCTATCTACCTAAAATTAAAATTATTTCTAAATCACTAACTCTATTTTTAGTGAAAGACTTAGAATTTTTATTACACACCGTGCAATAAAATTATAAAAGAAAATAATAAGCCCCAACATAAAACTAGAATGTAAGCTATGAAAAATATTGTATAAAAGTTATAGCATTCTCACCTCCTCCTCATCCCAATTATATACTATTATATTCTAATTTGGTGTTGAAATGTGATTATATATATTTTATAGAAGCACATTGTTTTTTCTATTGGAATAGCCTTGATGCTATTAGGAATGTATACTTGGTCCATGGACAAGATTGAAGTATAGAAATGGAACCAAAATCTTAAAAATATGATCCATGTATTATATATTATTATAAATCTAATTTGGTGTTAAAATGTGATTATATATTTTTATAGCACTTTGTTTTTCCTGTTGAAATAGCCTTGATGCTAACCTATGTTACTAATAATGTATCTTTGGTCCATGGACAAGACTGAAGTATGAGAAATGGAACCAAATTTTAAAAAAATATGAACCATGCCCTTATAAATTAGGGATAGGGATAAAATATGTTAAAAACAAAAATATTCTTATTAATAGTTTTTAAATCTATGTTTCAGATTTTGTATGTAATACAGTTATATGTATCAAACACACAAAATTTTCATTGTCCATAAGAATTTATAAAATATTTTTCCATTTTCAAAAGATCAAATAATATAATTAATTTGAAACATTGATTGAACCATTATGTAAAAAATTATTGGCTTGATTCTTATCATAAAAATAAATTAGATGGTTAATTCCAAAAGAAGCTATACTATAAACAAATTTCTTTCAGCTTACTGAAAAAATATCAGTATCTTTCAAAACATTGATTTTAATAAATATTTACCATTTCTCTACTACATCCAAAAACATAAAATTTCATTTACAACGGACTGTCTCTAATTCCATCCTATACAGCATTTAGCAAACCTTGGTAGTGAGACTGATTTATCACAATAATTCAATCATAGGGTTATCAAATAATTAGTATAGTGATACTGATTTATCACAGAAATTGTCAATCAAATAAATGCTTGGATGAATTTTCTGGAAAACTAATTTTGAAAAAGCAGTGCAAACCTAGGTTTTAGTTTCATAACTTCATTCAATATGGCCAGATTGCTCTAACCTGAGTCATTTACATGGAAACATAATTCCTTAAATGCAAAGGAGAGCAAGGAGAGTTGCACCAGCTCTTTGCATGCAATTTGAGTACCTCTTTGGCCTTCTGCTTGGTCTTAAGCGTCCCCTCAATCTGGAGCAAGATGCACAGCTTCGACACACCTCCAAACTGAAGCATGTCACGAAGAAGAGAAGGACTGGGTGAAAGAGTACAGAGCGACCAGAGGATTCGAACTGCTTTACTCTTCCCAAATTCAGAAACCCTCATAATCTTCTTTGACACAGCAGCCCTTCCTTCAGCACAATCGGTCACCTTATCTAACAGATCCAGGATTTTCTCAGCTTTTGGTACCTCAGCCTCTGGCAGCAGCTGTATCAAAACAAACACTAAACCAGCTTCTACAGCCTTGAGCTTATTCCTTCTGGACTCTTTACACATGGCCTTGACAACATCCAAGGCTGCCACAGTTGCCCTGTGAGAGAATTCATCTCTCAACATCTCCACCAGCCCATGAAAAACATTGATATTTTGCCTAACAATGACTTCCCAATCAACCCTCTGCGCTGCAACGTCCTGCAACAGCATGACTGCATGTAGCCTTGCCTCGCTGTTTCCTCATTGCAGAATCAATCCCAATATTGGTAATTCGTGCCACTATTCTTTAAACCAAAATGCATGACCACATAGCAGAATGTTCCCAAGGTGTTGTAAAGGATTTTTTTTTATTGGTCAAGAGGATTAATTAGAATCTAGTTGTAACTTGAGAAGCCATCCATTAAAAAAGAAAAAAAAAGAAGTGCATGGCCTGCTATTGAGTCAATAATAAAAGAAAAAAAAGAAGAAGTGCATGGCCTGCTATTGAGTCAATAATAATATCGATATTAGGAAGTGGAAAGTCATCTTTAGGAGATGCCTTATTTAGATCACAAAAATCAGTATAGATATGAATGCATCCATCGGTTTTAGTGATGGAGACAATGTTTGAAATCTAAGGTGAGTAATCAATGCGGTGAATAAATCTAGCTTGAAGAATCTTTTCAATTTCTACCTTAACCGTGAGAGCCACCTTAGGATGCAATTTTTGAACTTTTTTGTTTAATAGGTTGAGCATCAAGATAGAGAACAGTATTATGAATCACAATTGCCAAGTCTATGCTAGCATATATTCAATTGTCTATACAAAGAGATCAAGGAAGTCATCTAAGAGTTGAGAATGAGAAAACAACTTTTCTAGAGAAATATACTCACCAATTTTAATTATCACTTTAGGATCATGAGGATTTATAGAGACATCAATAGTATCCTTGACTAAGAGGGTACTATGATCTTTTGAATCGAGAATGTTTGGAATCTCAACACAAAGTTTGGGAGAAAGAATTGTATCATCAGTCAATATGAAAAATTCACTTATGTGTGTGCATTAAGATGGTAATGGAATCCACAATCATGATGATACAAAGGTGCATGGGCATAAATGCCTAGAAACTTATCCAAGGCTTCTTTAGTAGAAAAAAATCCAAAGAAAGCATGATGTAATGAAATTATTCAATAATTAACTCTAGATGTTGTAAAGAAAGAGAAGTAGAAGAAGAGATCATGGCTACGTCAACAAAATTATGATATGATGCTCTTGAGGGATGAGGAGGTCAATAACCAAGGCCCACAGTAGAGAGGTACAATGTAGGTTCTAAGGGTACACCCCGATGCCTTGTTCCATATGTCCCAAACCATTACCATGTATCCATTTTTAGAAATTATCCTGAAACCTGAGCCATAATGATTTTACAACTCCAAGAAAGAAGAAAGGTCTTTGTCACTAGCAATATCAAAATATGTTGTGTAGTCACATGATTGAGAAGTAGAAGGATGGTCTTTAGGAGCCTTAGGAGAATGTGGTGGATAAGAAATTGAATGTATATTTTGGATGTCAAATTGAGAGGGATCAACAACATTGTATTCACCAATGAAAGTAGGGGTGAAATCAAAGGAACCTTGGTTATCACTAAGACATGCATTACAAAGAGGATAGTGATGAAGATGCACATCATTGTCAATAGAAGGTGATGAAACTATGTGTTTCTTAGGGGAAGAAGAAGGTTAAGAGTATGAAGGATACAAGAAGTAGGAGAAGGCTCCTAAAAACTAGAATTAGTCCTTTGAAAATACTAAAAGGGGTAATGATTAGCCTTAATCATATATGTCTTTCCATTATAGATGAATTTTATGGATTACTATAGAGTAGAGGGAACTACCACCATAGCATGGATCCATGGCCTACCAAGGAGAAGGTTATATGATAAACTTCATGGTATCACATGGACTATGGTGGGTACTATGGTAGGGCCTAACTAAATGGGAAAATTAATAATGCCCAGAGTTTTGTGGCTAATATTATCAAATCCTCTTATAGAAAGGTCAAAAGGACAAATATAAGATTTATCAACATTAATATGGTTTAGAAAGTCCAAAATACATATATTAAGACCAAAACAATTATCAATGAGTGTACACTTAATTCTACTAGAATTTATACCAGCAATGATAATTAGAGGATAATTTTGTTGTTGAACCTCAAGAGAAGGAAGTTCATATTGTAGAAAAGTGATAGTGAAGTGGTATTGGTGTAGATACATGTGAGTAAAGTGGCCACTTCATTCAGCTTCATAGAAGATGAAATGGGGATCTTTTGCAAAGCTTCCTAAAGAATGCCATGATAATAAGGAGAGGTTTGTAGTAAATCCCACAAGGAGATTTTAGCATATGTAGATTGTAGTTGTTCAATGAGATCATATTCTTTTGCACTCTTGAGAGAGATGAGGAGTTGAAGGAAGAATAGGATCTAGCAAAGGAAGAGAAACATGGATAGAATTAACTTGTTTATTCCTTTGAGTGTTATATGTATGAGTTACTACATGGAAGTCAATAGTCAAAGACATATTACATGATATAGATTGAGCAACATGAGTATAGAAATTTGAAGGTTGGATATTATTAAGGATACACTAAATAGTGATTATAGGACAAGAAGGTTGAGGAAAATTAGGTACCCCATGTACAATATTGTTTTTGAAACTCACTTGCAAATTTAGAAATGAATGTAATGTTAACAAGATTTAAAAAATGAAGGATGACATGGTGAAGAAATGGAAGAAGTTATTCCCTAATTAGTTTAATAATGACAAGGAACATGAATGAAGTCATCTAATACCTCACCCAACATGTCAAAGTCATCCTCAAAGAATACCATATTAAAGGCATTGAATGATTGAACAAATAAATTTGACATTTTCAAAAGATTTTGAATGTGTCAAATTCACCAAAATGTAAGATGGGGAAGATATAAGTTTTTATGGTTTTAAATGTTCAAACCTACTTAAACCTCACTTAAATTGAATAAGACTACTTTTCACAAGATGTTCATTGTTGCTCTATACCAAAATGAAGTAATAGCTAACTAAAAATATTCAAAATCATTTCAACTTATCAACTAATGTTTTCTAAGCTAAAACTATGAGCTAGGTTGAGAAAAATGTAAATAATTGAACAATAAAGTAATAAAATGGAAAATAAATTTCACAAGTAGAAACAATAGGAAATGAGGAACCTAGAGGCCAATCATGAAGCTCACCGTCTAAGATGCTAGCGTGGTGCATTGTTATCCCTTTAGCATGTTGTCATCCAAAAAAGTTGTAAAATAGAACCATATTCACCAAAACTATTTTTCCTACACACCAAGAGGAAAGAACAACAATAATAGACAAAGAATATACCAAAACACATGGAAAAATTAGAAATCAATATTTAATCTATTTATTTGAAATGGAAAGTAGAAACGACAAAGGAGAGAAAAGGGATGAAAACCTTTGTATGAGATAGCTTCCAAAAAACATATATCTAGGGACAAGAAAAATATTGATGACTACTTAGGAGCTTGCCAAGAATGGGCAAGCTCCTAGTTTGGTCTATCAACCTTAGTAGGCAATCAAAATAGCAAAATAGGATTGGAGAGTGTGTGGACTTAGCCTACATTTGTTTCTAGACTAAGAACAACAATACAAAAATAAATATGTAAGTGTTAGATCCCTAGTCTACAAGGAGTAACACCCTAGTGTGCATATTGATCAAAGGGGTAATGACAATCAGCAAGAGATTTTCCAAAATAAATGTAGAAGGAAATGATAAAGAAGGGTTGTAACACTACCAAAACAAGAACAAAACTTGTTGAGACAATGTTACCAAGAAGATGAAGAAGAGACACTTGGAGAAGTCAATAGCAATGCAACAACAAATCAGCCCTTTAACAAACTTTAGTAACAAAGTTCTATTCAACAAATGTGCAACCAAGAGAGAAATTGCATGTTGAGAGCATATTTTTCAAAAGATTAGTTTGTGAGAGGGAAGGAGAGGAAGGTGATTAGATTTGAGCACAGAGGTGTTTCTTTCAATGGATGGGCATTACAGTTAGTAGGAATAAGCAACTAGGTAGGAAAACTAATGTTCCTATTTTGAAAAACTCACAAGATGCTAGCACATTGCATTAGCATCCTAGAGAAAATGCTCAAAATCTGGACAGTTGTTTCAATTCAAAGGGAAGTATTAGAAAGTGATGTACAAATTTGGCACTCTAGTGAAGGAAAAGGTTAAGGATAAGGGCTTAATGTAGCCTAAAACATGCTATAGGAGTGGACATGAAAACGAGTGCAAACTAAAGTATGCAATTTTTGTCCTTACACTACTATATATTTAACTAGATTATAGAGATTAGAAGTCATATTATTTTCCTAGTTAATTGGAATAGGTAAAGACTAAATTTAATATATTTAGAGCACATCTACAAATTATCTTATATTATTAAAAAATAAGGGAATTGTGTGGTCTTGAATTTGAGAGTTGAATAATTAAACTTGAATAGTCATATGTAATAGTTGTTTAAGTTTTTAAGCTGATATAAAATCTAGTAAAATCTATTGAAATCTTAAATTATATTATAACATAATAACTATTGTCTACATAATTTCAACCCTATCTACCTAAAATTAAAATTATTTCTTAAATTAACAACTCTATTTTTAGTGAAAGAATTAGAATTTTTATTATACACCATGTAATAAAATTATAAAAGAAAAATGTTAAGCCCCAACATAAAACCACTATGTATGCTATGAAAAATATTGTATAAAAGTTATAGCATTCTCAACTCCTCCCATCCAAATTATATACTATTATTGATCTAATTTTGTGTTAAAATGTGATTATATACTTTTATAGAAGAACATTGCTTTTTCTATTGTTGGAATAGCCTTGATGCTAACATGTGCTAGTAGTAATGTATGTTTGGTCCATGGACAAGATTGAAGTATCATAAATGGAACCAAAATTTAAAAAATATGAACCATGTACTAATGAAGTAGGGATAGAGATAATGTACTTATGAAGTAGGGATAAGAATAGAATACATAAGACACAAGAATGTTCTTATTACGCCCAGAGGCGTTCCTACATTCATAGCACGAATGGGAGCTGAAAGATTCCAGAATTTCTATGTAAACTTATAAGATTCCAATGTAGAATCTTTATTAAAAAACCAACTAGTCACTCCATAAATTTAAAAAACTAAAAAAAAGGTGAAAGGAATTAAAAAAAACTACATGCTAGATGGAAAGAAAGGTGGATGGCAGTTTCATAGAAGCCATCACTATGCACTAAGATGAAAGAAAGAAACGTTATGGAATGGTATATGAAAAGACACATATTCAATCTATTTATATTGCCTCCTTCCTTAATTTTTTCACATGTAGAATGAACATATCAAATTGTAAGATTTGAGGTGAGTGCGGTAAATTGATAAAAAAAAAAAAAAATAGACGCCTGAAATATCTCTCGGTATACTTTAGATATATTTTTCTAAATATAAATATAATAATTAATAGTTTTTATTAAATCTATATTTGAGATTTTCTATGTAATAGACTTAATATCTATCAAACACAACATTTTCACTGTCCATAAAATTGTATAAAATACTTTTCCATTTTCGAAAAGATCAAATAATATAATTTGAAACATTGATTGAAAAATTATGTAAAAAAATAATTGACTTGAATCTTATTATAAAAAATAAATTAGATGGTTAATTCCAATGAGAAGATACACCATAAACAAATTTATTTTGAAATAGATGGTTGATTCTAAAAGAATTTACACTATAAACAAATTTATTTTAAATAACTGAAAAAATATCAATATCTTTCAAAACATTTATTTAAATCAATGTTTACATTTCTCATATTCCATCCAAAAACATACTAATTCAGTTACAATGGACTGTCTCTAATTCCATCCTATACAGCATTTAGCACACCTTGGTAGTGAGACTGATTTATCACAATAATTCTATCATAGGGCTATCAAATAATTAGTATAGTGATACTGATTTATCACAGAAATTGTCAATCAAATAAATGGTTGGATGCTTTTTCTGGAAAACTAATTTTGAAAAAGCAGTGCAAACCTAGGTTTTAGTTTCATAACTTCATCAAATATGGCCAGATTGCTCTAACCTGAGTCATTTACATGGAAACATAATTCCTTAAATGCAAAGGAGAGCAAGGAGAGTTGCACCAGCTCTTTGCATGCATTTTGAGTACCTCTTTGGCCTTCTGCTTGGTCTTAAGCGTCCCTTCAATCTGGAGCAAGATGCACAGCTTCGACACACCTCCAAACTGAAGCATGTCACGAAGAAGAGAAGCACTGGGTGAAATAGTACACAGCGACCATAAGATTCGAACAGCTTTACTCCTCCCAAATTCAGAGACCCTCATCATCTTCTTTGACACAGCAGCAACTCCCATGGCGTGGTCAGTCATGGCTGCCCTTCCTTCAGCACAATCAGTCACCTTATCTAACAGATCCAGGATTTTCTCAGCTTTTGGTACCTCAGCCTCTGGCAACAGTTCTATCAAAACAAACACCAGACCAGCTTCTACAGCCTTGAGCTTATTCCTCCTGGACTCTTTACACATGGCCTTCACAACATCCAAGGCTGCCACAGTTGCCCTGTGAGAGAATTCATCTCTCAACATCTCCACCAGCCCATGCAAAACATTGATATTTTGCCTAACAATGACTTCCCAATCAACCTTCTGGGCTGCAACGTTCTGCAACAGCATGACTGCATGTAGCCTTGCCTGGCTGTTTCCTCTTTGCAGAATCAATCCCAGGGACCTCATGGCCCTGGCCTCGGATACCAACTTTGCGGTATCCTGTGATACAGGAAGCATATGGAGAATCCCCAATGCTTCCTCGCAGATTTTAGAGTTTTCGCTATCAATCTCTTGAGATTGTAAGCGAAAACTATCTGTCTCTGTCTCTTCTGGGTAACATTTACCCAGAAGAGATATAAGAACAGGACCTGATCCAGCCGCCTCAATGCATCTCCGGTTCCTCTCGCTCTCCCTAGTGAGGAACTGGAGTTTCTTGAGCGCATGGACAGCCTGGAAAGGCCTAGATCTGGCCGCCTGTTGCAACAGATCTGCGACTTGCAGAGAATCAACAGGCGGCCTGGGAGTTGGAATCCGATCCACCCCTTTGGAGCTGTTGGCCACACACCATCCCTGAATAAGGCGGCGCAGTGTATGATTAGGTGTCATGTCTAAATTCTGAAGCTCTTGCATGGTAGCAGGGCAAGTCTTCTTATTGCATGTGTAAAACCAGTGCTCAATACTCTCCCTGTCATAAGTCATCCCTGTAGAAACAGTCACAGGGTCTCTCATCAGCTCCATAGATATGGGACACCTAAAGAACGAAGGCACTTCCACGTCCGGATCCATAATTTTTTTCTGTTTTTCTTTCTGCTTCTCCACACAGCACTTAAATTCTCTTCTTTCTATTTCTGGACAGCACTTAAATTCTGTTTCTATTTCTCAACACAACAGATGAAATTTCTTGCTTGCTATTTCTGGATAGAAAACCACATAAAATCTCCTCTGAGCAAGGTAAATCAACAATTTTTTTCCAGTACCCAACAAACGATAATGCTGAAGTTATATCATTACATACCTTGAATCTGATTGGTCTGTGTACGATGTCAACGGGCTTTGAGCTTCTCAGTTATCGCACATTAAGTTTGACCTAATATTGCAATTTGTTAGCATATCGTTTACCATATCAACAAAGAAATTATTGTCTAAATATAAACAGTCGGTTTGACCATTATATTAACAAACAATTTATTAGTGTTTTAAAATTGTATGTTTATGTAATAATATAAAAAGTCCCATCTTTAATAAAGTCAATAAGATATTATAATTTTGTGGACATTATTAATTATCTAAATTGAATTTTTATAATTTATTAATAAGAAAAAGTTTCTCTAAAATAATAATTTATAAATGAAAAAGACTATATTTAAAGGATGAATATTTAAATTAAAATGTACTTATTTTTCATTATAATATTTTTTAAGAAATCAATTTACAATTTTGTGAACATTACAATTATTCTATTATTAATTATCTGAATTGAATTTTTATAACTTATTAGTAAGAAAATTATTCTTCTAGAATAATAATTTATAAATGAAAAAGACTATACTTAAAGGATGAATATTTAAATTAAAATGTACTTTTTTTCATTATAATTTTTTTTTAAGAAATTAATGTGTTTCTTATATAAGAGTATATATTAAGGTTTTCTTTTATAAAGAGGTTAGTTAAAAAAAAAAAAAAAATTAAGAAATTTTATAAATTTAATTTTTTATTTTAGAAAGAAAATTTTAATGGAAGTGAAGAATTTTAAATAAGAAGTTATAAAAAAATAAATAGTTCATATTTTTCAAAATAAAAATATTAAAAAAAAAAGTTACATAAGTTACTAGAAGACCCTAAAGTGATGAGATGCTTTCACCCCCCCTAATGTCAACTTAAAACTTATAATTGAATATATAGAGCTCCTATTTTACATATTATTTTAATCTTATAACTATATTTTTAAAATTTCATGACATTATTCTTGAATAAAAATAAGAGCTTGAGGCCTCATTAATGGGAGTTCCAAGGTTGTATCCTTGAAGATTCAAAGAAATATTAATTTTAATCTTATAGCTGCATTTTTAAAATTTTATGACACTATTCTTGAATAAAATAAAATCATGAGGCCTTGCTAATGGGAGTTCCAAGGTTGTACCCTTAAAGATTCAAAGAAATATTCGTTGTAATCTTATAACTACATTTTTAAAATTTCATGACACTCTTCTTGAATAAAAATAAGAGCTCCAGGCCTAGTTAATGGGAGTTCCAAGGTTATACCCTTGAAGATTCAAAGAAATATTAATTTTAATCTTATAGCTACATTTTTAAAATTCCATGACACTCTTATTGAAGAAAAATAAGAGCTTGAGGCCTCATTAATGGGAGTTCCAAGGTTGTACCCCTCAAGATTCAAAGAAATGTTATTTTAATCTTATAACTACATTTTTAAAATTTCATGACACTCTCCTTGAATAAAAATAAGAGCTTGAGGCCTCATTAATGGGAGTTCCAAGGTTGTACCTCTAAGATTCAAATAAATAAGGTGATATAAACTCCTTCCCCTAATTAAATGTTCAAAATAAATTTTGATGGTACCTCTAAGGGGACTATACGGCCAAGAGAATGGGATGATTCTATTAGATAAGTGGTTGTCTTTAAAGCTATTGTTTCTCTCTTTTTTGTAATATGTAATATGTTTTTGTACTATTTGTTTCAGCTACCATATGTTGGTTGGTCCCTCTTAGACTCTTTGTAACATTTTATATGTACTATGTCTTAATATTATTACTTGTGGGGCTTGATGTTTTTGTACTATTTGTTTCAGCTACCATATGTTGGTTGGTCCCTCTTAGACTCTTTGTAACATTTTATATGTACTATGTCCTAATATTGTTACTTGTGGGGCTTGGAAGTGTTTATTTTAGACTTTCTTTTCTTGTTGTATATTCTTTCAATATTATTAATACACACTTCTTTTTTAAAATAAAAAAACTTTCTGACCCCTTTTTTATTAAACTTATAATTAAAATAATAGAGTACCTCTTTTTGATTTCAATACATCTACAAACAATTATATAAATCTCAATTTAATAGTTTTAAAAAAAATAATATAATAGCAAAAACCCTTATTTTTGTACTAACTCATTATTTTAAAAAAATCTCCAAACCATACTTCTTCCATAAAATCATATCATAAAAATAATAAGTTAAATTTATAACATAAAAATATAATTAATCTCATAAAATAATCTTTCATAAACATTAATACAGAAATTAAATTAAATTAAAACATAATAACAGCTTACAAAATTCACGTAACTAAATCCAAAGTTTATAAAAACATTTGAATTCTAGATGCTTCAAACTCGAAAACAAATTTGACTAAATTAAAAAATTTATTGGCACGTATTAAATGATATGCATAAACCTCATCTTCAATCCACTGCCACGCATAAGTTAGACTCTGCATAAAAAGGTGGGCGCCGTCTGAAACTAAATCTACGAAAAACTTGCTCATTACCGACCATGTCGCATCCGCCCACGAGCTTTTTTGCAGCACTTTTTGACAAAATCAATATTTTCCCATCCATTCCAGCTGACATTTCATAAGAAATGAGGTTTGAACTGTTCGTTCAATGAATGGGAGTGACAGTAATTGTTCTCTGGTCAAAGAGAAACTTTTGAACAGCCAGCCATACAAAAATTAAGAGAGCTTACATTACATCCACAAATAATTCATGAATTCATCATCTACCAGACAAAAATTAGTTAAATTGTAAAAAGCCTCGCCCAACAATGCGTCAACTCTACTTAAAGTCAAAGTTAATACGACCGCCATTTATTTATTTTTTGTCCATATCAACTGTATAGCCTAAATTTGATGGCCGTATTTAGACATTTTTGGAGTAAAATAAATCAAAATTTTAAAAAAAGATTGTATATAAAAGGAGAGATTTTGGAAAGACTCAAAATTTATATAGAATTGTGATGATATATATTTTGCTTCTATATAATTTTACTTATATTAAAGTATGTTATTAGCCTATAGGCTTTTATATGTGAGCATTATAGTGTTAGGAATTGTCTCACACCGTAAAAAATTCACGCCCGAAAAATTTCTAAACTCATTGGTCGCTCCTAACAACGTATTCCTTGAACCTCCTATGGGTGCAAGTGCTAATTATACCTACATTTAAACCTTGGTATGTGAGGTGATATTTTTTTTTTATAATTTTACTTATACTAAATATGTCATAGTATTTTAATGGCACCTTTGAATGGATAACCGTCATAAAAAAAACTTGCTTGACACGCAGGGTCGACCGTCAAATTTAGGCCTTTCTAGCATATATTTTTCCAAAGTTTGACATGCAAATAAAACACCATATTTGCAAAGATTGAGGAAGCGGTTAATTTTAGGAAAGCTCTGGACATCTACTTGGTTGCCTCAGGCCAACAGATTAATGAGAACAAGTCCAACATCTTGTTCTTTAATACTCCTCGTATTGTTCAGCAGAGAATAGCTCAGCATAGGAACAGTGGAAGAAGATTATGGACAAATTCAGACCAATGATTAGCCATTGGACCTCCTGCTAGTTGTGTTTTGCAGGCCGCTTGGCTTTGTTTAAATCTGTTCTGAAAGCTTTGTCCGTATATAGATTCTTTGTCTTATCTACTCCCAAGAGCATCCTTGATGACTTCGATGCTCTATCTAGAAAATTCTTATGGGCAGGTAACTTCAATTCTCACAAATAGAGCCTCATTAGTTGGGATCAAGTGTGTAGACCCCAACGAAATGGTTGCCTGGGACTTCAGCGTGCCACTCTTAATAGTCAAGCCTTGACAACCAAGCTATGCTAGAGATGGTGTAAATATCCACAATAGTTATGGGTTAGAATTCTTGGATGGCATTGTTAGTTCTGAGATCTTTAGAGTGAGCCTAGTTGGTAAAAGATTGACAATATAAAACATGATTAAGTGTAGGGTTTCACTTGTTAAGGAAGGGTTGTTTTGGATCGTTAAAAATGGGAAGCACTTCTATTGAATGGCATTGCTACTTTTGAGATCTTTAGAGTGAGCCTAGTTGGTAAAAGATTGAAAATATGAAACACAATTAAGTGTAGGGCTTCACTTGTCAAGGAAGGGTTGTTCTGGATCGTTAAAAATGGAAAGCACTCATATTGAACTAGAATGATGCTTAGAACCTTCACCCTCCAATCATTTCCTCTTTTCCTTCCCTCCAACCAATGAGTCAAGCTTTTATTGCTGTAAGATGGACCACAATTGCTGACTTCAAGAGATCTTGGGTGGTGGGAAATTTTGTGACCTATCTTTGGAAGGATTATAGCTTATGGCTTATATGGGGTTCTTCTAAAACTCAAGCCATCCTATCTTCTATTATTGTTGATAGGCCATGTTACTCTCTAGAGGATGATGATGATCTTGCATGGGGCCTTGATCCTAAAGGGATTTATTTTGTGAACCTTGGTTACAAGTCTTATCAGGCACAATGGTGAGAACATATAGTTCCCTTGGTGGGATAAAATTTGGAACAAATTTAGCTGAACCAAGTGCAACTTCACTTGGTTGCTTAGTCAAAACAAATGTCTCACCTAGGATAATATTTAAAAGAGAGGATTTTAGGGGGGGCCTTGCATTTTATGTGGTTCTAAGGATGAATCTATTGCTCACCTCTTCTTCATTTTTACTTTTGCTATTAGCATATGGGGACAATGATGATATCTCTGGAACTATCCTTTTAGTCATGCCACCTCCTTGCTAGAGTTTTGGGCAAGCTTGGGTCGGCCACTTTCTATGGCTAGTTTTCTCAATGTTGCTTGGGAGATTGGTCCTACCTTCATCCTTTGGCAAGTATGGTTAGAAAGGAAACGTCAGATTTTCCAAGCTCATCAAAGCCTGATTTCTCAATCCTAGCAGAAGGATTTTGATGTTGTCAAAGAGACCATTTTTTCTAAATTTTCTTTAGATGGAGTCTTATCTCCCTCTAATTTATTGATTTCAAAGAGCTTAGCACTTTTCTCTACTAGTATTTCCTCTTAGTTCCCCCGTCCTCCCTCTCGAGATTCTAAAAAGGTGAATAGAAATGGCAAATGGTCACCTCCCCTATTAGGCTTTTTCAAAATAAATATTGATGGCTCCTCACATGGCAATCCTAGTGCTACTAGGATTGGTGAGATTGGTCATTTGGGGATCTTCCCATTTTTTCTTCTATGTGGATATGGGGATCAATACCAATAACCAGATGGAAGGTTATGCTATTCTTCTATCTATTGAAAAAGCTTGTGAGATAGACTAGAAGAAATTTATTAATGAATTTGATTTCTTAATTGTGGTTTGTCTCCTAAATAGAGAAAGAACTCAGGTGTCCTCCTGGAGGTTTTCTTGTATTTAGTTGAGAAAATTCTCCATCTAACTCCTCAGTTTGAATCTATATCCTTTGTTTATATCTTTAGAGAATGGAATTCAATTGCTAACTATCTTGCCAAGTGGGCTACTAAGGAGAATCAAAATTAGAAAATTTTTGAGTGGGGTCTCTTCCAACAAGGCTTCTCAACTTCTCCATTGTAATCATAATGTACTATAGCTGATCTCTACTTGCCTTTGTGGAAGCTTTATTCTGATGATTACTACTCTTCTTGGGTCTCTCTTCTCATCTTTTCTACTAGACTTGGTGGCTTCTTTGGTTTGTTTGGTTTCCTATAGGCTCTATCTTTTTCTCTTTAGAAGCCAGGTTGTTCTAGTTTCATGGTTGTCGAATGGATTCTTTGAGACATTGCTAGGGATAGTCTTGTGACAAACCCATCTGGGCCTTTTGTCTCTTTTCTTTATTTCTGGCTCTAGTTATGTGGAAATCTTTGAATTGTAATATGTAATTTGTTTTTTTAATATAATTTTCTCTTTTTTTCTAAAAAAACACCGTATGGTTTATCCCACTTTGGGTAATAGTGAGGGCCCACATGTATGTTTATGTGGGCTCTTCTTTTCCTTATTGTTTCACTAGGTATATAGGAAAATAAATTAACTATCAACTATGTATTATGTAATGACTATAATGTGGTAGATATTTAAAAATTAGCTATAGATATCATATCTATGTGCTAGCAATTACCATGACAAGTGCACATACTACAAAACTCTAGTAACTAAAGGTAGAAAGAAAGGCCCAATAACTAAAGTTAATAAACTTAAACTTATAGCAAAGGGTGTTGAGGCTACACATGACCTTGTCTCAGGAATTTTCCTAGCGTTGTTTTTCTACTCATTTGTTACTAGACTGGCAATTACTTCTATATGGTCAGGAGAGTTCTTACTGGACTGGAGGGAGAACTATCTCTGAACATCTAATATGTACTTGTACCAATTATTTTGCATAGGAATCCTACCTAGGGTTCAAAAATACAACCCTACTATGAACAATAGAGATCATCTTATATTTATGTTATACCTAGTTTAATTTTTATCATCCATCAAACATAAAGGATAGACGAATTTTGTTAGATGTTGTAGTTGTAACTATCCTTGTAGACATGTATGAAAAATGTAGAAGCATACAAGCCATGTGAACTATTTTCCAAAATTCCTGAAAGAAGTGTTGTCATGCCCTTATCTTTTTTGAAGCAATGTTGATTGAAAATTTTAACATGCTATTACTTGATTAGATTTTTGTCATCCCTCAAAGCATAAAGGATATAGGAATTTCATCAGATATTGTAGTTGCAACTACCCCCATAGACATTATGCAAAATGTGGAAGCATAGATGAGCCACATGAACTATTTGAAAAAATGCCTCAAAGAAATGTTGGCATGCCCTTACCTTATTTGAAGCAATGTTGATTGAAAATTTTAATATGCCATTGCTTGATTAGATTTTTTCATCTATTAAATCATAAAGCATAGAGGAATTTCATTAAATGTTGTAGTTACAAATACCCTCGTAGATATGTATGCAAAATGTGGAAGCATAGACAACACATGTGAACTATTTGACAAAATGCCTCAAAGAATTATTGTCTTGTGGAGTGTCATGATTTCAAGAAATGCACATAGGAAGCTTTTGCTAAAAAGAATTTTACAAACTTTCAACCAAATGTAATTGGCAAGGGTAAATATAAATTTCATAGCCTTTGCTAGCATCCTCCCTACTTGTAAAAAAATGGGAGATTTAGAATGGGGAATGGGCATTTATGAAAGCATAATGGAAGGGGAACTTGTGTTAGATATAATACCTATAAATGCTCTGGTAGACATGGCTCAACCATAGGACCAAGATCATCCTTGTCAAACATGTTGCATAATCAAATTAGATTGTGATGTAGATGAATAACAATGTCATCTTATTTGAACCAAGATTGATTGAATTTTTTAATTTTATTACATGGGTGAAACTATAAATGTATACACCTTAATGTGACTGCAAAGTGCCAATTATTTGCCATACCCAGGGTTCATAACTACAACCCTACTATGAATAAAATCTAGTTTGGATTGTTGGTTTCAAAATGAATATATATATATATATATATATATATATATATATATATATATATATATATAATTTGGCATTGTAGAGCTCATAAAAAAATTAACTCACATTTTCATGTACTAAAAAATTATATTCCTTAGAATTATCATTTAGTAATTAATTAAAAGCCTCTTGCAAGTTCTTACATCCATATACTTAAAACTTTCAAGTACAAATCCCTATACCAACATATGTAAGTCACTTAGTGATAGTGTGTATACATATTCAAAATGTTGAGATGTTTGTGAATTATACCTGATCAATCCAACATTATATTAAGAAAAATACAAAAATTCAATTTAGGGGACCCTTCAATAGCTTTTATAGAATTATAAACATGAAAATCAAAGTTAGTCATGTTGCAAAGAATTGTATGCATTGCAAAGTCAAAGTACTATTGTTCGTCTTAATAAAGTTATGAAAGTTTAACTAAATTTTGCTCTTGCAATTATACCTTTTAGCTTAATTCAATGTGTATGTAGTTGTTATATGTGGTTGTGATGATTTAAGCACCTTATGAATGAATTAGAACCTTGTGAATTAGAGTAAATCTCTAAATTAGATCTACTTGAATGAATTCTAATAAAAAACTTTGTTTCCATAATATAAGTTACCAATTTGACATGTATATGATCCTTGTGAATTGAGTTATGCATATGAAAATAAATATGTGAAAGTTTGACCATCTATTGCATTGATAAAATGATGTCATTCCTTAAGAATGATCTCCTAGATTGACGTGTGTCTCATTTTTAGTATATGCACCTATGTGAAGGAGCATGCCATTATTTGAGCCTATAAGTTTTAAGTCTCGAGCAAGTTATGAATGTTTAACTATATTTTCTATTTATAATTATACTTTTCACCTTGATTATGTGTATGTAATTGTTATATATGGTTGTTATGATTTGAGAAGGTTATGTGTGAGTTATAACCCTATGAATTAGACCAAATCTATGAATTAGATTTTCTCGATTCTTGAATTATTTGTAATAATAGTTTATGTAACTTCCATAATATAAGTTACCAATTGATATGTATACAATGCATAGTTCAATTTACCACATGGCTTAGGGTAGATTCTTTATCTAGTTGACTAAAGTAAACTTGATTTGAGTCTACAATAATGATATAATTGGTAAGTTAAAATGTTATTATTATTTTTCTTAGACCATTACATAATTGTAAGAGTACCTCCATATCTTTTAATTAAGGAGTAGTATTATGATAGTTTGATTTGGTTGCAATTCATCATTGGACCACTTCTTAAATTTGTGTTAGAGGTCTTGTTCTTGTTAATTGATTGCCTATGGAAAGAGTGATAAGATGTTATAAAGCAATAATATAATTAAAGGAAACACTTGTCATCCTAGAAATATTAAGTGGTGTTTGTGGCATGTTTAGGTGGTGTTGGCAAGAAAAATGATAGACCAATGGTAGGAGGTGTTTTGAGGCATGTCCTCTCTTAAAAGAAGACCAAAATATGTAGCCAAGGTCCAAGATTACTATGTCTTGGCTACACTACGATAACTTAAAGAATTTAATGTCCTATTATTTACAAGGCATCATTTGGAACTTAGGAAAGATTTTATGTACGATCAAATCAAGGTGCAAAATCACATTAGGGAACAATATTCATCAAGAAAACACATAAATGTTAATATTACTTTAGTTACTCCCACTTAGTGTATTTAGTTGAAAATAAACATTACAAAGACTTGTATTGTGACAAACCAAAATATTATGTGCAAAGGAAAATATTTTATGAGCTATAAACAAACTAAATAACTACAAATTAAACTAATCATATTCTATTTGATTTCAAAGAAAAGATAAAAGATATAAGGGTAGAGAGAGATGGGCCTATTCTATAACAAAACTATGTTTGGCTCTTCAAGGTAGATAGGTCAATGTTAATTTAACTAGACTTGGCCCAATCATTATTGCACAATCAAGGATCTAAGATGATGCAAACATCTAATAATAAATTAATTGATGAGATCAATATGGAAATAAATTTTCACCATGTTACATGCACAAAATAACTATACTAAATCTCAAAGATTTCAAATTCACATGAGATATAATGAAGCTCTTAATGTATTGATATATCACCCTTTAGTTGAATTATAGAATAAATTATCAAAATATCATGGCCTAGATTGGAAAAATCATGATGTAGGAGCATCCCAAGGGACAAGAGCAATCTTGCATCAACCAAAAACATTTTCTTTCACTTTGTTTTCTTGTTTATAGCTTTTTATTTACTAGTTAGCTTTGCAAAAGAAGCTACCACATTCCATCACAAGTTGATATTTATTTTTGTGGTTTTGGGAGTATGTTATACAGTGATGAATCGATGTCATGTCCATGTTTGAGGAAGATTGGATAAACAAAATGGTGTGATTTGGTTTGTGAACATAGGCTAATAGACTTGCACAATCGCAACTTTTCCACTTGTACCAAATTATTTGGATTTTGTGCCAACAAAGAAGTATATGAGAATATTCATTGGATCTTAAAGGATGAATGTTGAGGTCCACATATTCCCCATTCTGTTATCACCACTTTGATTGAAGAACTTGTTTAAACTAGTCGACTACATGTTTCGTGAAGCATTGAACTTGGTGCCACCTTGAAACTAACACAGATCATTTTAGAGGTTCAAAATTGTTATATATATTCCTTTCACAATAGGAAGAGTTTAGTAGAGAGTTGGAGGTCCAAGTATGAAAGGATAAAGGTTCAAGATGGAGTTTGATGATGAGTCCATACATATGTCACATAATGTATATAATTTCATTTGAATGTGGTAATTTCATATTAGTAATCAAACAGTTGTGGCCTAGAATGTAGGAAACAAATCGTGGAAGATTGTAATCATTTTGTAGTTTGAATTCAATAAAGATCATGTCACTATCTCAATGATCTTTCTTATGAGTGTTGTGTGTTTTGATTTTTAACTGCATGGTTGGTTTATCCTTCATTGGATCCTTTGTTCATGAATGCATCAAGTGGTATCCAAGTGTAAGGTTTGAATCTTGAGGAGAACAAGCTAATATTTAAAAAGTTCTTGTAAACAAATATCCAAATCGAGGAAGCCTACAATAAGATTGTCAATAGATCACCGATTAAGAGGTGGTTGCAAGGGGTGATTGTAGGTAGATCATTGGCCTAAGATAATTTGTACACTAGGTCTTAAGAAAGATGCCGTTATGAAGAGTCCAAGGTGTTAATTGTATTACTAGAAAGTTGGATGAAGTATTGAAAGAGGTAAGGGAGAATAGAATCTAGCTAAAGGCTTTGGAGGAAGATAGGAAGAGGGGTTGAAGCCCAAGGGATGATAATGACAACAAGGTGGAAGAAGATGTAAGAGAAGATGTGCAAGATCTAGAAGACATAAATAAAGGATTAGATTAGGTGAAGGCGTTGAAGACCATTTCTAAAATTAGTAAGAGACCTAGGATTGAGATTTCTAACTACCATGGTGACTTGAATCCTAAAAAATTGATTGTCTATATAATGATTTGGATAAGTATTTTGAGTAAGAGGAGATTGAAAATCCTAAAATAGTTAGGTTTGTAAAGACCAAGATAAAAAGGGTGTGCTATTGTTTGGTGGAAGGAAGAACAATTATAAAGAATTAGGAGGGGAAGGAAAGAATAAAAAAATGGAATTGGATGGTTGCAAAGTTGAAAATGAAGTTTATACCAATGGACTATGAACTAGAATTACTAAAGAAATTGTAAATCCTGAGACCAAGGGATAGGACTATGAAGGAATACACTAAAAAATTTCACAAGCTAATCATAAATATGGGACATAGAGAAGTAGGCAAACAAAAGGTTGCAAGATACATCAATGGATTGAGAAAAAGTATCCAAGAGGAGATAAGTTTGGTCAGGTTGACTACTATAGAAGAGGCATACCAATTTATGATCAAGGTAGAAGATCAATTGAATAAAAGGTTCAAGAATGGGTAGAATCAATGCAGATAAAGAGAAGAAAGACACCAGAAGGGAAGTTTACAATGTGATGATAGGAGACCATACAAGGAAGATGAGAGGATTGACTAAACCTATTGTAGGGATAGTGGTACTTACCACAATGAAGGAAGCAGTCATGATAGTTACACAAAGGTCAGGGATATGACAACAACTACCACAAGAATAAAGGAGAAGGTGATACATACTATAGAGATGGGTATCAAAAGGAAAGAAGAGGATATGGGAGGAATGAGAAAAAACCTTTTAGAAGTACATGTTTCAAGTGCGGAGAAGAAGGACACCAAGCCTTCAAGTGTTTTCAAGGTCAAGGGAAGCTAGCAAAAGGTAGTGCAAGAGATGCATTTGGGGGTGAGAAAACCCCAAAGATCATATGATTCAGATGATGACCTTGAACATGTAGAATCACTAGCTATGAGGAGGGCCTTGTTAAATCACCATGAAGAAGGACCGATACAAAGAAAGAACCTATCAAAACTAGATGCAAAGTAGAGGACAAGTGTTGTAAAGTTACTATTGATAGAGAAAGTACAGATAACTTGGTATCTAAGGAAATGGTTGAGAAATTGATTTTGAAGAGGTTAAGACATCCAAACTAGGTTATATGATCACTTTGTTGTAGAAGGAACATAAGGTAATGGTCAATGAGCAATGTTGGGTAAGATTCAAGATACGAGACCTTGTCATGATGAAGTCTTGTGTGATATAATACCAATGGATGTATGTCATCTACTAGTGGGCAAGCCATGGTAGTTTGACCAACATGCCATACATGATGGAAGGGAAAACACTTATACTGTAATAAGGAACAACTAGATGTTGGGAAAAGTTGTTCACCTTGCATCACATTAACTAATTTAATTATGTAAAATAAATATTCTTTTGTGGTGCATCTTAATTGATGCGTTTAGCCATGCATTAAATATTTATTTGGTGTCACTTGTAAAAATTGTATTTAACATTAGGAGACATAGTGCAAATATTAATTATTTGTGAAAAATAATTAATTTTGGGGTCAATGGTTTTGTGCTTATGGTTTTGAGTCACATTGTTTTTATCCAATACCATAAATTGTATTTGTGTGAGCTTGAGTCTATAAAAGAAAGCACAAGCTTAGTGGTTAGGGTTGGCTCTTATTTTATAGGTTGTGTGAGAGGCTATCATTGTATTGAGTTTTCTCTTGTGAATGCATATTGTAAAGCATGGCATGGGATGTGTGGATTCATGCTTGGATACATGGAGGTTACAGTAGAGGAGCTTTATGTTTCAGAGGTGTTCATGGAGACTTTATGAGTGTATTGTAATTTATTATTGTTGAATAATACATTGAGTATGGATGCTTTTGGAGGCTGGGTTTTTTTCCCTCAATAAGGGTTTTACCAGGGTATATCTTGTGTTATCTTGTTGATTGTCTATTGATCTTTTCATTATGGTAAATCTGTAGGATTGTATGCATCATTATCTCCTTTGGGTTATGTGGAATTAGTTTGATCTAC
This sequence comes from Cunninghamia lanceolata, assembly GCA_027924645.1. Taxonomy (NCBI): domain Eukaryota; kingdom Viridiplantae; phylum Streptophyta; class Pinopsida; order Cupressales; family Cupressaceae; genus Cunninghamia; species Cunninghamia lanceolata. The sequence continues at coordinate 570,160 of BSBN01001108.1, read as the reverse complement.
TTGTAAATTCCTAACAAGTGGTATCAGAGCTTTAAGGTTTTTTCATGGCTTGCATATACTTGCATGTTGCTTGTATGTGCTTGCATGTGATGTATCTATACAATTACGGTTCTAGGTATCTTCCTCCATTTTGAGAATCTTTGGAAGGAATTGTGGGTTGCTGTAGATCTTCTATATTTTAATACTATTTTGTAGATCTATGAGATTAATAGCCATATTATCAGAACCATGGTTTGAATTTGTGGGGTTTCACAGATTCATGTTTTGTTATAACACTTGTTTGTGTAGGTTTGGTGCAAAGCTAAATCTATGACAATGCAGGAAAGATTTTGGACAAATACAGGATATGAAGGTTTCATGCAGGTTTTTTGTTTGTAGACCTGAGGGCTTTGGGGTTGTAGATTTGTGGTGATTTTTTACAGATCTAGGTTTATAAATCTGAGTTGGAAAAAAGGTTTCTTGAATGTGCTTTATGAGGGTTTTGAGGAAGGATTTTTCACAAATGACCTCCTATGCAAAAATGGACCTCATCGTTGGATTCAGGAGGCCTGAGAGACAAAGATTGATATAAAATTTGACCTATTTAGGTCATTGGAGAAAAAAAAGAAAAATTATTTTTAGCCCCCCAAAGTTGACTATACCGTCGTACAAATCTACAAGTACAATGAAAAAAATTAATTATTTTTCCTGCATGGAATTCATTTCTATAGTTTTCAAATATTAAAATTGATTTTGCATGTGGAAAAAGCTATAGTTTGGAAAAAACAAGAAAATAAAAACTTGCATGTTAAAAAGCAAGATTGAAATAATAAAAAAAAAGTTGAATGTGAAAAAAAAAGCAAATTTAAAAATTTAATTAAAAAAATAAAATTTGAGGGTTGGGGGCGGGTACTCCCATACCCCCTGTCCCTCTATCAGAAGAGGTACCACCATGTCAGTAGTGTTGTCAGCCCTAGCCAATGGTGATCAGGCCCCCAGCCGGTAGGGCAGGGCCGACAGGCCATACAACCCCCGGTCCCAACTCCCTATTGGTCCAACGGGGCATAGCCTGCAAGCCGGTTGACAAGGAGGCTACTAGTGACCACCCAACAACCCCTCGGGATTTTAAATGGTGGCCATAAAATTTAAAAATGATAGCGGACTATGGAAAAATTTTATGCGGACTTCAAAATGAGATTTAACCCCTTTTAAATGCCTCTCGGGTCCAATAAAAATATGAAAATCAAAACAAATTTTATTGCCCTTTGAAATCCACCATGTTAGCCCAGTGCCATAGTGGACCCATGTTTTCCAAGTTAGTTCTTGCATCAGCACCCAGTCATGCTGACATCAGCATGGTACAAAGATGATGTCATCGTACGGATAGGTCCCCTAAGGCCCATTTTTTAGCACTCGGAGGCATTTTCTTCCAGGGGCATAACTTTTGCCCATAGTGTTAGTTTTTTGACTTCTTATAGGTGTCAGAAAGTTCTCTCCAAGAACTATGCAATGATGTAGGTTTGGTGATTATATTTTGTTGTTTGTGTTAGAATTTGGTGCCTTGAAGTCAGGCATTGCTCCAAGACAGTTTTATGCTCATAACTTTTGCATATTGAATTAGATTTTTGATTTCGGATATGTGTTGGAGAGATATTGTTGTGTACTATAGATTAGATTGTGTAGTTTTTTAGTTTGGTGTGCAGAGAGAATTTGGTACTTGTTTGATCACTTGTGGGAGCCTGATATTCAGGGTGCGATTTTGAGAGCATTTAGATGGATTTTTGGGCACAAACTTGTGGGAGTGAATGTTGCTATGTGACCATCAGTATGGTATAGCAAGTTTTTAGATTTGGTACTTCCAGTTATAGGTTTATAGGTGTTTTTAGAGTTTAATCTTTGATGGAGTTAAGTACACAGGTTGTCTTCTTGTTTGAGGACATGATTGATACACGTGTGAGACTTGGAGTCTCGTTTTAGTGGGAGTTGAGTACAGGTACATCATTGATGATGATTATGCTGTCATGGATATGAAGGTACACCTTTACATTGACACAACATGATCATGCATGTGGTTGAGAGGTATGGCTATGATGTTTTAGGAGGTTGTTCTTATCTCTTGGATGCTTGATTAGTTCCTTGATTATGGTTACTTGTGTTGTGGACTTGTTTGGCAAATAGAATCTAGCATTGATTTGGTGTTTGAGTCTTGGAGTCTACAGGTTATCTTCTTTGATATCTCAATTTGCATATTACTAATATGCCAATGAGTTTGAATGTTGCATGTATTATGGATCTTTGAGTTATGTATTTTTGTGGATTAGCTACCCCTTGGCTATAGTGAGATGACTCGTATGTGGACTATCTTTATCCATGAGATTGATTCAGTGTTTATGCAGACTTTGTTAGTTGACCTTGTTTGTGGTCATTTGTACATTGGTATGTTGCATTGATATGAGAGGACAGATGATTAGAGTGCCACGATAGTCAGTTATTGGAACTTATATCATGTTTATCATGATGTCATGGATAGCTTGGATACATTGTTTTATGTGAGCTTTTGACAGTGATGGTTTTATCTTCTTAGTTTGGAGATCATGGTTTTACCTTACCTTTTGGGATTTATTGATGTTACAACATGACTTGATTGTGTTAGGGCCATGGATGATCTTCATTTAGGAGATGGTTACTTTATTGCCATGTATAGCTTGGTGCCACAATTTAGTGGGAGCTTTGGCGGTGATATGGATTCATCACTAGTGATGGATGATCTTCTTTAGTGGTTGTGGGTGTCTTGGAGAGGTTCTTGGATTATGATCCTTGTTTCAGTGAGAGTACTTTGACATCCTAATTTTCATTGTTAGTAGATGGTTATCTTCATGTGATTGGAGATGTTGACATCTTGGTTTACCATGGAGGACTTTTGGAGTCTTTGGTTGAGGTGTTCCAAGGTTTATGACTTATCAGTTTGACATGTTAATCCTTTATTTAGAGATGTTATTATTGTGTCTTGATGGACTCTTGATTCCGGATTAGAGTTTTGACATGATATATGTTCTCTTGAGACAAGATGTGTCCATTGATGCATGTCATCTCCTAGAAGGAAATGGTTAGATCATGATGTCATGATGGGCTTCTTGATTATGTAGATGTGTAGTAGGAGCATTGACAGTGATCTTGTTGGATCTCTTGGTATTGAGTATATTGATCATGTGCTTGGGAGCTTCACGATAGAGCGATGCTGCATTTGGAGTTTAGCATGGATTGATCATGGAGGTACTCTTGGATACTTGGAGACATAGGTGAGGTTGGAGTTCTCTTTGGATTAGAGACAATTGTTGAGACAGTTACTCATTGGAGGTTTCAGCATATAGACCTTGGAGCCTACACCTAGATATGAACATGAGTTCATTATGGACCTAGCGGAGATTGTTCTTGGAGAGTCTTTGTGACTTGGTGTATCCTGGAGGGGCATTCTCATTCCCCACTCTTGGTCTACTCGGTGATTTATCATCTATAAGGTATTATCCATCCTTTTAGATGCTTTTTTCTTTATTTTTTATCTTCTCATGGTTATGGATCTTAAGCTATGATTATTGGTTCTAGAGGGTTCATTTGAGGTACATTGGCATGGTTATCTCTTTGTTCATATGGTTTGATTTATGATTTCCATTATGAGTTTAGGAGATGTGATTGGGCTTATTCTTAGTTATGGAATGGTTATGAGTTTGATCTACCTTGATTAGAGAGGCTTACATCCATGTTGGTTACATGATATATATATTCATTTGATTTATAAGATCGAATGATTGGGTGTTGTTGAGACTTTTCATTTGGGGTTGAAGAGGAGATCATACTAGACACAACTTTGCACTTTGAGGTGTTAGTAGGACATTATGATTTATAGATTTTCTCTCTTTGTCTTATGGCTACTTTCTGGAGGATCATGTTGATATGGCTGGACTTGAGATAGTTATGGTGACATGTTGTGAGAGAGTATGTAGTGTTTTATCTTGCATGTGTGGATCATTATGATTGTTCTTGATACTACATTGGCTTGTTGATGAGCCACACCTTAGTTTGAGTGTTGATTGGTAGACTTGGTATGCCTTGGATCTTATTTTAGATTTGACATTACCCATGCAGTGGAAGTTCCTTGATGTATGTGTTCTTCATTGACAAGTTTTATACATGGAGCTTATTACTACAGTATATGGGTTTTGGTATGTTGTTGGCATGAGTTTACTGATGTTGTTGATACCTATGAGGTATGGATGGTTGGATGTATTAGCATATGTTGTGGTGCTATTTCCAGTCATGTGGGTTTTTACCTTTGATATCTACTTGGAGCTTTGTTATCACTTGGATTTGATGCTAGTATTCTTTGGCTTGGTGCATCTTCACCTTGGCATGTTCCTTTTCTTCCATAGGTGGCACGTTGGTAGATGAGAGGAGTTCTTGCTCAAGATGGTGGTTACTTTGATTTTATTGCAGGTATCTTGATGGAGCATGAGAGCATGTTGGAGATTCATGTGGTTTCATGTTTGCCTAGATGATGATGTATTTCATTGATTGACCCTTATGCAATGTATACAACAAGTGGGCGAATGTTGGGAAAAGGTGTTGTTCACCTTTCATAACATTAATTAATTTAATTATGTAAAATAAATATTCTTTTGTGGTGCGCATCTTAATTGATGTGTTTAGCCACATTAAATATTTATTTGGTGTCACTTGTAAAAGTTGTATTTAACATTGGGAGACATAAGACAAATATTAATTATTTGTGCAAAATAATTAATTTTGGGGTCAATGGTTTTGTGCTCATGGTTTTGAGTCACATTGTTTTTATCCAATACCACAAGTTGTATTTGTGTGATCTTGAGTCTATAAAAGCAAGCACAAGGTTAGTGATTAGGGTTAGCTCTTATTTTATAGGTTGTGTGAGAGGCTATCATTGTATTGAGTTTTCTCTTTTAAGTGCATATTGTAAAGCATGGCATGGGATGTGTGGATTCATGCTTGGATACATGGAGGTTGCAATAGAGGAGCTTGATGTTTCATGGGTGTTCATGGAGACTCTATGAGTGTATTGTAATTTATTACTACTAAATAATACATTGAGTATGTATTATTTTGGATGCTAAGTTTTTTCTCTCAATGAGGGTTTTCCCAAGGGATATCTTGTGTTATCTTGTTGATTGTCTATTGATCTTTGCATTATGGTGAATTTGTAAGATTGTATGAATCATTATCTCCTTTGGGTTATGTGGAATTGGTTTGATCTACCTATAAATTCCTAACACTAGAGACATAGGTTGATGCCACTAAAAAAATAGGGAAGATCAAGTTTGTAGCAATGCTAGAATATGCTTGGTGGATGGTGTTGGCATAAGTTGTCATTAACTTTGCAATCCTAACTTTTTTCAATTGTCTCCAAAGTTCTCAAAAAGTGTTCTCTAACACATAATGACTTGAGAGATAAATTATTATTTATTTATATCACATTAACTTGTTGGAGTTATCTACTATGAGGTAGGACCCAATTTGGGTGCCCACTTTGGAAGTAGAACCCATGGAGACTTTATGTTAACTTCTTGAAGTCTATGTTACTGGGTGATCCCACAATAATGGGTTACACTTTTTGGCCAAAGTTGACATTGAAATGAACATTTTGGAAAAAATCTTCACTTTCAGACACCTATAGTTGCTAAACCATGAGGAATTTGGAGATGATGTAAACTAGTGATTTTTCAAATTTTGTATGTAGATTCTAAATATATTTTTTTAATTTTTTTTGGAATCAAATTGTATTTATTTTTCCATCTCCTTCAATAACTAGTTTTAAACAGTAAACACCATTTTTAAAGAGTGATGAGTACTGTGTAAAATATAACTTTTTTTCTATGAAGGATAAAATTCTTTTTTTTTCAAATTTAGATTTTTAGCTATGACATCTATAGGATGCATTTGGTTGCATAATGTTTTATTAAATATTTTTCTTCTAATTAACTTTTGAAGTCAAACCAAATACAATTTAGACATAGGTGTACTATGTAAAGCATAACTTTTTTTGTGTGTATCAAAATTCAAAAAAAATATTCCTATTAGATCAAGGACATGAATACCAAGAGGATAGATATTTTTCATAATTTTGTTTTGATAATATACTATTTTTCCACATGTGCAAAATAGAGAGCTTGATTTTTGATGAAAAACCTATGTTTAATTAAACTAAAAAAAATGTATAATAAAACCAAAATATATTAAAATTATACTTGATAGAAATCTCATTTCGAGGACTATAATCCTCCATATGGATTTGTCAAGTTGATTTCATTTCAATCTTCAACCTAGGCCTCGAAACCCAAAAATCTACATAAAATTGCAGTTGGAGAGGGACAAGGGCAAAATAAGGGGGTTCGAGCGAAAGGGGTTTGATTGAACCCCTTTTCATTAGAACCCCCTAAAAATAACATTAAAAATTTGAAATAACATTAAAGGGGGTTCGATCGAACCCGCTTTCATTAGAATAATAACATTAAAGGGGGTTCGATTTATAAAAAAAAGCCTGACATAAAGTGGGTTCATTTGAATGGGTGGGTTCGTTTGAACACCCCTTTTTGACCAAAGCCCTCCAAAACATTTTTTTGATGCATAGGCAATTTTTCTTCATCAATGCAATTGTAACCCAGTATTGTGGGATCACCCTAACTTGGTGATACTTCCTAGGAGGAGGGAGTTATTTTGGGTGCTCACTTTGGAGGTGTTTCGAATGAAGACTAGGAGTTTTTTTTTTTTTTGCATGAGTGGATAATATTGGTACACTTTACATGAATATGATGTGGGAGTTATCAGTGGAGTTAGAGATGCATGATATTGGAATATTACTTGCATGAACTCATAAAAGCTTGCATGGATTTGCATGTTATTGCATGTCACTTGTATGAGCTTGTATGTGCTTGCATGTTACTTGCATGGACTTGGATGTTGTTGCATGTCACTTATATGAACTTACATGTTGTTGCATGTTACTTGCATGGACTTGCATGTTGTTGCATGTCACTTATATGAACTTGCATATTGTTGCATGTTACTTTCATGGACTTGCACGTTGTTGCATGTCATTTATATGAACTTGCATGTTGTTGCATGTCACTTGCATGTGCTTGCATGTTGTTGCATGTTGTTGCATGTCAGTTGCATGGAATTGCATGTTGTTGCATGTCACTTATATGGTGTTGCATGTATCTTACATGACATTTTAACTTAGGATTAGTTTTAGATAACTCTTGCATGATGCTACAAGTGGTTGCATGACTCTTGTATGTTACAAAATAGGTTGTTACAGAATAATATTGGGGACATCAATCATGCATGTTGTTTACATGGCATTGATGTGTGTTGCAACACTTCAGTTAACTATTCAATGGATAGGGACAACTTGGCGCCCAATCTTGAGACTTTCAATTGTGTTTTTTATCGTGACATGATACTTCAGTTGACTAAGTTTGAATGGGACAACTTGGGTGCTCATGTTTGGGACTTGTAGTTAACAAGGTAATTTCTACTATTGTGCAGCTTTGGAGTGGCACTTGGATTTTGCATGAGGATTTGTCTCATATTATTGGATACAATTCATTATATTTTGAGATCCATGGCTTCTATCTAATGATGTCTTGAGTTGGTAGAAATGATGAGAAATTAATGATAGGTAAAGAGAGGCTTTTACAGGTTGAAGAAGTAACGAAGTGCTACCAAAATCCAAAGAGGAATTATTATATTGTTTAAACCATTTCAAAGTTAATACAATCATTGGATCTCTTTGGGTGTGGATTTTTTTCCTGCAATGGTTTCTCCACGTAAATCTTGTATCACATGTTATGCATAATTTCTTCATACCTTATTGATTTAATCAACATACGTTAATTTTTCCATGTAAAATTATAGCTATGTTGCTTTTATTTGTTTTCAATAAGGTATGAAGAATTTCTGATCCTAGTGTTTGAGTTGGAAATCTACATGTTATATCTGATTACATTTGATCTACATGTTACTAATATGGGATTGAATCTATTTATTTAGCTATTTGAGGTTGAAGAACTGATCATGTTTTTTCTCCTATGAGATGTTACATGTGTGCAAATCTTGTGAATTAGTTGATGTAGATTCTATTTGGTAGGCCTCTTCTTGGTCACCTTAATTGCATTGGTATATTTATTATAGTGAGACAAAAGGATGGTTTGCAGTACGTAATTTAGTTGTTCATTAGAATCTATAGCAGTAAGTTATGGTGCATGAGAAGCTCTATTCACTTTCAATGGAGTTTTGGTAATGATGTTGGTCATGATACCATGCATAGATTGGTATCACTTTCAGTTGGAGTTTTGTGCAATTACATAGTGTGTTTCTATCTTCTTTGTTTCAAGATTTTGGTTATAAATTATTTTTGTTGTAGTGTGTAGTAAGCCATGGATAATCTTTGATTAGAAGATGGAGTTTATGACTTATCAGTTTTCAGAAATGATCCTTGGTTTAGAGGATGTATGGTATTATGTCATGACACACTCTTGATCATGTATTAGAGTTTTGGCATGATACAAGTGCTCTTGGGAGTAGGATATGCTCGTTGGAGCATATGATCTTCTTTTAAGAAGATTTTAGATCATAATGTCATGATATGTTCCCAATTCTATAGTTGGAGCTTTGACAATGGTTTGACTAGTTTTCTTTGGTTTTGAGTATTAATCATTTGCTTGGAGCTTCATGATTTTGCAAGTTGCATTTGAGGTTGATATGGATTAATTGGTGGATGCTCATGGATACAAAAGAGACTTGCGTGAGGTTGAATATCTCTTGTACTTAGAGATATGTGTTGAAATGATTACTCATTATGAGATTTCAACAAAAGGACTAAGGAGCCTACACTTGGATATGTGAGTCCATTATGGACCCGATGAGAAGGTTGCCCTTTATTATAAGCTTTTATTTGGTGTTATATGTAGAGGACAATTTTGTATCCCACTCTTGATATACTCAGTGGGTGAATGATCTAATAGGTGTTGCCCACCTGATTATTAGATGCATTCTTTATTTTGTATCTTTTCTTCTCATATACATTAGTCTTGAGCTTTGTGAGTTTTGAAGGATTGTTGAGAAGTAGATGCATGGTTTTATGGATTTTTGTTGTTCTCATTATTTTGGTCTTGAGCTATGGAACTAGTTTTGAGGACTTGTTTGGAGAGGTACAGGAAATGGTTTGTGGTTTTGGGCTTATTCCCTATGCTATGGGGAATGTTTGCATAGTTTGATCCACTTTTAGTGAGAGGTTTACATCTATTACTACCATGTTTTCATCACAATTTGAATGTTAAATGTTGATATCCTTTTAGTTTGGGAGTGTTGAAGGAGATATTACTTTACACAGTTTGACACATGTTAGTGTGGTATAAAGACAAGGTTTGATTTGTAGGTTCTCTCTTTCCTAGTATATATCTTCTTCCTAAAGGTTCTTATGTTTATTGAGTTGAGATTTTGATTGGAGTCAAGTGTTGTTGTTTGTACTTCATTGTTGTTAAAAACAATTTGGGAGCTCCTTGATCTCTTTCTTCATTGGTTTAGAGGACTTGGGAGAGTTATTTGGAGATTGGTAATGATGTTTATGCATATCATTATGTGTTTTGACACTATGAGTTAGCCACATCCTCTAAAATAAGTGCTATAGGAGGATTTGTTAATGCTTTGATCTTATTTTCAGATTTGACATTACCCATACAGTGGGAGTTTCTAGATATGTATGTTCTTTATTGTCACAATATCCTCTTGGTTGTCTCAGTTTGCAAGTTATTGATGTGATGTTGAGTTTGCATGTTTCACTATTGGGATCTATAGGTTGTGTATTTTAGTGGGTTGTCTTTACCCATTGGTTACATTAAAGACTTGGATTTGGATTGTCAATATCCATAGACCAGTTCAATATTATGTAGATTTTTTTAGATTGGCCTTGTATTTGGTAATTTGTGCATTGGTATTTTGCATTGAGATGGGAGGACAGATGATTAGCATGGTGGATATATAGGGACTTGATTGCAGTTTTGGATTGATATGTTGATGACATGGAATTCTACCTATGTTAGTTTTGTTTACCTTGGTTTGAGGTATGGATAATTTGGATGAGCTAGCAACTTGCTATGGTTGCTATTCCAATTGGTATGAGTGTGGCAGTCACTCAACTCTATCATTTGTTATCATTTGAATTTGATGCTTGTGTTCATGTGGAGATTGGTGTAGGTTTCAGTTATAGTTGATATGTTTCACCTTGGCATGTTTCTTATCTTATCATGGGTGACATGATGTGAGGAGTTATTGTTTGAGATATTGGTTATCATGGTTGATTTTGTAGGCATCTTGTTGAAGCACAAAAGCATGTTGAAGAATCAATGATAGATTGTTGGCTAAGGGATGTTTTTCCTTGTAAAATAATTTTATTACCTCATAGATGTAATTGCAATGTATAATGTCAAGGGGGAGAATGTTGGAAGTAGTCATTAACTTTGCAATCCTAACCTTTTTCATGTGTCTCCAAAGTTCTTAGAAAGTGTTCTCCAGTTCACATAAGGACTTGAGAGATAAATTATTATTTAATTATATTACTTGAACATGTAGTTATCTCCTATTAGTTAGGACCCAATTTGGGTGCCCAGTTTGGAAGTAGAGTCTGTGGAGACTTTTGTTGGAAATAGTCTAGAGAACTGAATCAGTCCCTTTGGAGGCTCAAGACTTTTGCTCTTATCTTTAAATTCTTCTTCACAGATTCTTCACTCTATACTCCATTCATTCCTCTTCTTCTCTACTCTTCTTTTGATCCCTTCTTCAGATTTAATTCATTGTGTACAAGGATGATTTTTAATAACTCTTCAACAAGTATTTATATGCTTCATCAACCTTGGAATGATCAACAATGTCAGCTAAACTTGATGCGGATCATCACACTGTCAGCCAAACACAACTGAGACTTGAATCTTCTTCTATAACCATTCCACACTTCATAAAAATGCTCTTAGATCATCTACAACATGCTAGGAACATTCAGTTGGCCAAGACTGGGAAGAACATCAACCTCAAAAAAGAAATCTTCAATCAACAAGCTCAAACTTCAGTGCTGACCTCCAACATAGTAGCCACATGATCCAGAGACCTCCACAAGCACATTGAAATCACCAATAACATTCATTCTAAACCAAATTACCATAATCATTTGTATCTTCCTCCAGAACCTCAAGAACACTATCTGCCATGACTGTCAAACTAGAAGAATAGCTTGCGGACCTCCAAACCAAAAACCACTAGAGTTGATGATACACACTAACTTCCCAAACATGCCTTTAGATCTGTAGATCACAATTTTATATTACTGGAACAATCCAGACCTCTTTCCTATCACTCTATCTTTTTTGAGTATTGCAGGAACTGATTCTACTACTCAGATGGTCATAACTCCTTCAAATCTTCATGTGGACTTCTCAAATCTTAATTGGAGTAACCTCTGATAATCCTCTATATAGCTATATGGTCCGCAAGTATTGATTGTTATTAATTTTCTCAATATCCTCAACAATTCAGTCTTTATACAGATAGCAACAATTGACACTAATGGCAGCAAGAATATGTTGACATCAATGACAACATCACTTAGGCACATATTTGCAACAATCTCCCTCTTTGTCATTGATGGCAACATATGATGTGAAAATTTGAATTTAACCATCAAAACAAGAACTTCTCCCCCTTTCTCTTCTCACATATGTAACTAATTTATTTACTACTCCCCCTTACATTAGTAACTAGTTTTTAACATGACTTCTCTCCCCCTTTGACATCAATGGCAAAGGGCCCATATTTGCATATTGACTACTCCTCCTTTGAGTAGTACCTCCTTAATATCAATCCAGATCACAAGATATTAATGTGAATTCCACCAGATTGATGCACCTTAGTGCATCTTAGTTCTGATCAAGAGGGGTAATAACCCCTAACTTCTCTCTGAGATACTCAAAATTATCCTTGGAAAGAGGCTTAGTGAAGATATCTGCAATCTGATCCTTGGAAGACACAAACTCCAACTTGACTTCATTCTCCTTAACTTTCTCTCTCAAGAAATGAAACTTGATAGATATATGCTTTGACTTTGAGTGCAATACCAAATTCTTGGAAATGCTTATAGTGCTTGAGTTATCACAGAAAATTGTGATTGGATCCTCAAACACAATTCTAATGTCCTTCAACATTTGCTTCATCCACAAAACCTAAGTACAATTATTTATTACTGCTATATACTCTGTCTCTATAGTAGACAGAGATATTGCCTCTTTTGTTTTGCTTATCCAAGAGACCAATCTTCTCCCTAAGAAGAAAGCACCACCACTAGTACTTTTTCTGTCATCCACATCTCCTGCCCAATCAACATCTGTATATGCATGAAGAGTGAAATCATTGTCCTTTGGATACCATAGTCCATAATCAATTTTCCCCTTGAGATATCTAAAAATTCTTTTGACTGCCACAACATGGGATTCTTTTGGATTAGCTTGAAATCTGGCAACAAGTCCAACTGCATTCATGATGTCAAGTTTGGTCTGAGTCAAATAGAGAAATCCTCCAATCATTATTCTATACCTTTTCTGATTTGCCTTTGGGGAGTCATCATCTTTTCTCAGCTTGCATCCGGTTACCATAGGAGTACCTACTGGCTTTGAATGTTCCATTCTAAACTTCTTCAACAATTCTTTCGCATACTTGGACTAAGATATGAAGATACCTTTATCTAACTAAACAGTTTACAACCCTAGGAAGAAGTTCATCTCACCAAACATTGACATCTCAAACTCACTTTTCACCTGATCAGCAAATGCTTTGCACATACATTTATTTCCACTAAAAATGATATCATCAACAAAGACCTCAACAATTAGAATGCCCTCATGATTTATCTTGAAGTATAAATTACTATCATCAGTGCCTTTGCTAAATCCTAGCTTAAGCAAATACTTATCTAATCTAGCATACCAGGCTCTTGAAGCTTGCTTGAGTCCATACAAGGCTTTTCTTAGTCTATAAACCATATCTCCCTAATTAGACAACTGAAATCCTTCTGGTTGTTCAATGTAGACTTCTTCCTCCAGATCTCCATTTAGAAATGCTAATTTGACATCCATCTGATAAACTTTAAAATCTTTGAAAGTAGCAAAAGCAAGAAATAATCTGATTGCCCTTATCCTTGCCACCAGAATAAAAGTTTTTTCAAAATCAATTCATTCCACTTGAGAATAGCCTTTACATACCAACCTTGTCTTGTTTCTTACAACCTCACCATCTTCATTCAGTTTGTTCCAAAAGACCCATTTGGTTCCTATCACATTTTTGTACTCAGGTCTGGGAACAAGATCCCAAGTGTGATTCTTTTCAATTTGCATTAATTCTTCTTCCATTGTCTTAGCCCACTTTTCATCATTGCAAGCTTCACTTACTGATTTAGGTTCAATCTTTGAAATCAAACAAATCTCTTCTTGATCTTCAACAACTCTTCTCCTAGTTCAAACACCTCTATTTTTATCTCCTATGATTTGATCTTCAGGATGATTAGTTCTTACATACCTAGTGGTTTTGGGAATTGCTTGAACTTCTATTTCTTGAACTAGTTCCTCATCTTCTGCACAAATCTCTTGAGTTACTGGAGTTGCTGGATCAATCTGGATCTGAATCTAGATTTGATCTTGCCTTTCTTGACTTTAACCTTCATCTTGATCATCTGAATCATATCTGTAATACTTGGAATAACCTTCTTTGCTTTTATCAACTTTAACATTAGCACTTTCAACAATCTTTTTTCAACCTCTTGTATAAGCACCGGTAAGCCTTACTTTGAGTAGAGTATCCCAAGAATATTCCTTCATCACTTCTTTCATCAAACTTGCTTGAATCCTCATCTCTTTTGATATGGCATTTACTACCAAAAACTCTGAAATATCTTATAGTGAGAGGATGACCAAACCAGAGTTCATAAGGAGTTTTACTAGAATTTTCTTTGATCTACACTCTGTTAAGAGTGTAGACAGCAGTACTCACAGCTTCCCTCCAATAAACCTAAGGAACATTTGTTTCCATCATCATGGTCCTGGCAGCTTCTTGAATGGTCCAATTCTTCCTTTCCACAACTCCATTTTGTTGAGTAGTCCTAGGAGCAGATAATTGTCTTTTTATCTCATGTTTTTCACAAAAGCCATCAAACTCACCAGAAGTGAATTCTCCACCTCTGTCAAATCTCAAACATTTCAATTTCCCACCAATCTCATTTTCAACCATCATCTTGAACACCTTAAACTTATCAAGAGCTTCTGATTTTTCTTATAGGAAGGTTACCCACATCATCCAAGAGTAATCATCAATTAGCAACATGAAATATATGTCTCCTTGCATACTCCTAATTCTAGTAGGACCACAGAGGTTAGTATGTACCAGTTCCAATCTCCCACTTGAACCATGTTCCTTACTTTTGAATGAAATTTTGTTCTGTTTACCCAATTGGCATTCTCTACACATACTATTAGGTTTCACAAGTCTTGGAAGATCTCTTACAGCTTGAGTGGAACTTATTTTGACAATGTTACCAAAATTTACATGACACATCCTCCTATGCCATAACCAACTTTGATTTGTTTAAGAAATCAAACAACTTTTGCCTAAACTGCTTAAGTGAAAGATGTTACCTTTAGTCTAAGTACTGGATGCAATTTCAATTCTGGAGCTTTCCAAGATTCTACATTTTCCATCCTCGAAACGAAGATCATAACCCTTGTCAACCATCTATCCAACATTGAGAAGATTATGCTTTAGTCCTTCCGCATATAGAACATTATTGGTCCTATTCTTACCATCAAAAGAGATGGATCCTCTACCACGGATTCTACCGGTTGAGTTGTCTCCAAATTTCACAAGTCCTCCTTCATAATTTTCAAAGGTCAAAAACTTACTCTTGTCTCCAGTCATATGATAAGAACATCCACTATCAATCACCCATTCATCCTTTTCAACAACCTGAGCAGCTAAGGCACTTTCTACATTTGCACAACTAGTAGATTCAGTAGATGTTGAATCTTCTTCTTTAATAGCAATGAACACCCAATCACCTTCTCCATGATCAGATTCGTCATATGTGACTCCTTCTTCTCTAGCTTCTTGGACATAGTAACAATTCTTCTAACCCTTGTACCTATTAGGGTTTGGTTTTGAAAACCTCTCCGAACCTCTTCAAGCAAAATGACCAATCTTATTACAAGCAAAGCATTTGAGTGGCAACTTTCCTTCATACTTACCATATCCTCTTGGCATTTGTTTGGCAATGAGAGCTTCAAGATCTACAATTTCTAATTCAATATCTTCAAGATCCTTTCTTATCTTCATAAATTTGTTTGATCTTGTAGAAGAGCTTTCACCTAGATCATATCTTTGCTTTCCATACACACTGGCCTTGAATCTAGATTTAGACTTAGGAAGAGAATCTCCAAACTCACCCATTTCAAATGTAGAGAGCTTACCAACTAACTGATCCCTTGTGTTTATTGTTACTATCTAGATTTCTTCAACGGCTGCAGCCTTGTGTTTGTAAGTTGTAGGTAAGGATCTGAGCACCTTAGCAACAATTTTTTATTCATCCAATACTTTGTCTGCATTTCTAATACCAGTCACAAGCTCATTTACTTTCTACATGTAGGAAGTAATGTTTTCATCTTCACTCATTACCAATCTTTCATATTTACCCTTCAGGCTTTGTAGCTTGGCACATTTCACATATGTGTCACCTTCATACAGATTTTCCAGTTTACTCTAGATTTCACAAACAATTCATAAATCTAGGACATTTGCCAATTCGGTATCAAACATGGCACTCAACAATGCTTCTTTGACTCGAGTGTTGCATTCAACATCTCTGAGTTCATCTTCCAAAGGGATTAATTTGTTCCATCAAGTCTTGACTTTCCTTCTTGTAATTGACATCTTGGATCTCCTCAAGTGGTTAGGCTTCTTTTAGAGGAACTTGGCTCTCATACCAATTGTTGGAAATAGTCCAAACAACTAGATCAGTCCCTTTGAAGGCTCAAGACTTTTTCTCTTATCTTTAAATTCTTCTTCGCAAATTCTTCACTCTATACTCCCTTCGTTCCTCTTATTATCTACTCTACTTTTGATCCCTTCTTTGGATTTAATTCATTGTGTACAACGATGATTTTCAACAACTCTTCAACAAGTATTTATATGCTTCATCAACCTTGGAATGATCAACAAGGTCGGCTAAACTTGACGCGGATCATCACACTATTGGCCAAACACAACTGAGACTTGAATCTTCTTCTATAACCATGACACGCTTCATAAAAATGCTCTTAGATCATCTACAACATGCTAGGAACATTCAGTCAGCCAAGACTGGGAAGAACATCAACCTCAAAGAAGAAATCTTCAATCAACAAGCTCAAACTTCAGTGCGGACCTCCAACATAGTAGCCACATGATCCAGAGACCTCCACAAGCACATTGAAATCACCAATAACATTCATTCTAAACCAAATTACCATAATCATTTGTATCTTCCTCCGGAACCTCAAGAACACTATCTGCCATGACTGTCAAACTAGAAGAATAGCTTGTGGACCTCCAAATCACAAACCACTAGAGTTGATGATACACACTAACTTCCCAAACATGCCTTCAGATCCGCATATCACAATTTTATATTACCGGAGCAATGCAGACCTCTTTCCTATCACTCTGTCTTTCCTAAGTATTGCAGGAACCGGTTCTACTTAGATGGTTATAACTCCTTCAAATCTTTATGTGGACTTCTCAAATCTTAACTGGAGCAACCTCTAATAATCCTCTACACAGCTATATGGTCTGCAAGTATTGATTTTTATTAATTTTCTCAATATCCTCAACAATCTGATCTTCTATACAAATAGCAACAGTTGACACTAATGGCAACAAGAATATGTTGGCATCAATGACAACATCACTTAGGCACATATCTACAACAACTTTGTGTTGACTTCTTGAAGTCTATGTTAACTTGGTGATACTTCCTAGGAGGTGGGAGCTATTTTGGGCACTCACTTTGGAGGTGTTTCTAATGAAGACTAGGAGTTTGCTTTTTTGTTTGCATGAGTGGATAATGTTGGTACACATTTCATGAATATGATGTGGGAGTTATCAGTGGAGTTAGAGATGCATGATATTGGAATATTACTTGCATGAACTCATAAAATATTACATGGAATTGTATGTCACTTGCATGAGCTTGCATGTGCTTTCATGTTGTTGCATGTTACTTGCATGGACTTGCATGTTATTGCATATCACTTATATGAGCTTGCATGTACTTGCATGTTGTTGCATGTCACTTGCATATGCTTGCAAGTTATTGCATGTCACTAGCATGTGCTTGTATGTTGTTGCATGTCAGTTGCATGGACTTACATGTTGTTACATGTCACTTATATGGTGTTTCATGTGTCTTGCATGATGCTACAAGTGGTTGCATGACTCTTACATGTTACAAAATAGGTTGGTACAGAATAATATTGGGGACATCAATCATGCATGTTGTTTGCATGACATTGATGTGTGTTGGAGAACTTCAGCTAACTAAAATGGATTGGGATCCAACTTGGGCACCCAATCTTGAGACAACTTAGGTACCCATGTTTGAGACTTATAGTTAATAGGATGATTTCTACTCTGTACCTTTGGAGTTCACTATATTGGGCACTTGGATTTTGCATGAGGATTTGTCTCATTTTATTGGATACAATTCATTGTATTTTGAGATCTGTGGCTTCTATATAATGATGCCTTGAGTTGGTAGAAATGATAAGAAATTAATGATAGGTAATGACAGTTAAAGAGAGGCTTTTATAGGTTGAAGAAGTAATGAAGTTCTGCCAAAATCTAGAGAGGAATTATTGTATTGTTCAAACCATTTCAAAGTTAATATAATCATTAGATCTCTTTGGGTGTGGAGTTTTTTCCCATAAGGGTTTCTCCACATAAATCTTGTGTCACATGTTATGCATAATTTCTTCATACCTTATTGACTAAATTGGTGAAACATCTAAATTGGATAATCTCAAAAGTAATTTTCAGATCTACAACACCACACATGATTAATTTTCAAATTTGAAAACAAATAAAAGCAACATAGCTGCAATTTTACCTTGTTCACACTTTTTTTTTCTCAACAGATGGAAGGAAGTTCTTAGATACATTAAGACATAAGAATATTTATTTTTCATTGATTCCTAAGGTGTGTAGTACCATATGTGCAAAGAACACCATCATAAGTGATAAGGAGATGTTGTAAGAGATTTAAAAGTTGTTAACCGAATATAAGGACATTATATCTAACAACATGCTAGAGGGATTTCCACCAATGAGGAGTATCATTCATCACATGGACTTGATTCCATGAGATAGTTTGCCACATAGGATGACACCAAAAAAAAATTAAGAATTTCATAGGAAAGTACAAGAGTTACTGAGGAAGCGCCTAATCAAGGAAAGTTTGAGCCCATGTGTAGTACCTACAATACTAGCACCCTAGAAGGATGGTGAGTGAATAATGTGTAATAATTCTAGATAAATCAATAAGATCACAATAAGGTATAGATTCCCATTGCCAAGGATTGATGACATAATGGACCACTTGAGTGGAGAAAGGTACTTTACAAAGTGTTTAGGGTAAAATTGGATTTTGTTAATCTTTTATTGTTTAGATGTTAAAACCCTCCTTTCCACTAAACATTGAATGATCTAGGGTTGAGTGGCGAGCACTATCATACCCTAGATCACTTACAAATGAAGGGAAACTTGGATTAGGGAATTAATTATCAATTTTTCCTTCTCCTATGTCCATTTGACTATTACAACCCTAATTATGCAAATATGACAAGAAATTGACGAATAACGAAAAAAGCTCTTGCAGACGGGAGTAAAATAACAAATCACAAAATACCTATTTTCAGGGTTCTAAGATAGAATAGTCAGGGACTAAGGTGAGGGCACCCAAGTCCAAGGTACCTACTTTTTTATGGAATCTGGACCTCCTTCAAACACTGATAAGCCCTATAACTTCTATTTCCTGAGATCTGTCTGTGGAGGACACTAGTACGAGCACCCAAGTCCTGGAAGTGCTCCTGTGTCTAACTTTTCTTCAGATCCTGAATCCCTAATGCCTGCCAAGCCTTCCTACAACTCCACTTTTTTTTTGGATGTGACACTTGTAACTTGCAATCACAAGACTTGGCTTGGGGATTGTGGTGTTTAGAAGCTTGCCTTAGTCAAGCCCCAGAGGACACTTAAGTCTCTGAACACCGTTGTCAGACAAAGAGGGCATGCCCTTGTGAGGCAGAGGCTAAAACCAAAGGAATCAATGATAAAAACACAATGATATGTTACCTTGTAGTGAAGCTCTCATGGAGAAAGATGCTCTTCATGCCATGAGGAGATTGATGCTCAAATCTACAAATATCAACACATGAAACATACAAGTCTACTCTTGCAACATAATAGAAAGCCTTCAATCAACTTGAGAATGCCTAAAGTTCATAATGATTATCGAGTTTACAAATGAATGCCTAAGAATGCTTATATATACAACTACAAGCATTCCTGCCAAGATTTTAAAAATCAAACTTTACTGTGTTGTCAAAAGAACCAAATAATGGTCATAAACCGACAACCAGAAATCAGGGTTGCCCCAAAATAGGGTAGGACTAGGGCACTAGCGCCTAAGTCCTCCCCCCTATTTTGGGTAGGGTACAGCTCAAGGGGTCCACCTAAGTCTAATTTGTCATGGAACCTAGGTCTCATTCCATAGGGATGCCAAAATATGAAATAAAATGTCCTAAATGCATACTAAAGACCCAGGAACTAAACGTTATGAGGGAAAAGCCCCCAAGAGGACATTTTTTAATGTTACATTTAGGCCCCACTTTAATGTATGTATAAACACAAGGCCCATATAGGCATTAAAGTAAGCTCACAAACACAATAAACACACCAAGCATGGAGAAGACATGCCACTCACATAGAAAATAGTAACAAGCACATAAAACACAGAGAAGACAGTTACAGTCATGCAGAACATGGGGTAGACAGTTAATGCATAGAAGACACATTAATGCATGGAAGATAGAAATGATATCTTTTCTTTTCTTTTTTTCTCATATTTATGAAATGCAAATGCAAGTACTGGAAAGTAAACAAACCTCCTTTGCTATGCTAACTTCCTTTAAGATGTTCAAATTTTTTGCCCCAGCTTTTCCATCATATTTGATAGATGCAAAGTTGGTTTTGAATCCATTCCAAGCTCAATTGTCCAAAGACTTCTACTCTTTTCTATCTGATTTGTCCTGCTGCTCCTTGCATGGGCAAATCAACCCTATTACATCAGGGTGGCTCTTTGTATTATATATGATACTCACTGTGGCTTAAGGCACATGTCTCAGTATATATGGGGGAACACACGCACAAGACATGCAAAACCTCCCAAAATGCATACCACATATGGGGCAACAAACACATCAAACAAAACAAGCACTCCAAAACACACACACTTGAAGACATGGAGAAAACACGGCAGACAAGAGATGGTGTGCTCCCTATTTCTAGGCTCATCACCATCTCAGGCACATTACAGGTACACACCAATGATTAGGCTTTGCAACAACAATCAATGAAGACACAGTTAAGGGTTGAGTTAGTCATAGAACTACTCCCTGCCTCTGCAGAGGACTTTTACAAATGCAACCCCACTCACATCATGAAGATGCCTTATAGTGAAAAGGAAGCATGGCATACAGCCCCACCTGCATTATGGAGATGCCTTAGAGTGAAGAGGAGGTATGAGCTCAAAAGTATACAATCCCACTTGCATCACGGAGATGCCTTATGGTGAAAAGGAGGTATACGTAATAGATAGATTGATTTGTTGCAAACAAACTCAGGATGCAAGAAGTACTCATCGTACTAGCCTACACCTGAGGACAAGCACATTGTTAACATCTACAATAGATAGCTTACCTTATATATGCCCCCACCTTAAGGTGATTGATATCAATTATCAATATCAAGCATGTTAAGGTAGGAAGAAAACACACAAGGGAACACTGACATTTGCAAAGCCCATGCCCCCCGGAGGTGACATGTACTTTACAATCGCTAAATGTTCCCACAAACACATCCCTGCAAGAAACATGTTAGTGTCTACAACATCATGATAAACAACAACATCAACACATATGATTAACCACACAAAGAGCCAAGGTTACACAACAAATCTGGAGTTCAAGGATAACTGTAGGGCTATATCACGAAGCTCTCTAAATTGAGTACCACCAAGGCCAGATTCAAAGGAAAACAAAGGTGCATAGAGCAGCAGTATTGTTAAGGTTTGTAAATGCGACAGAAACATCATGAAATTCACTATGCAGAAATCATGAGTGCTTCCACTAGCCAAGCATCGGATAAAATATACAACCCCGTTGTCATATTAGGAACTAAGTCCATATTTTGATTTCTCTCAAAAGGGACACTAGGTCTGCATCAGTATAAATGTTTATCATCATCTGCCTGCTAGATGGAAACACTAGAGGAAGGGAAACAATAAATAAGAGAGGAGAAACAAGTGTCTTAGGGATAGTCATGTAGGAGGGTGTCCCCAGGTCACCAACCATGACGCTATGTCAGTAAGACAACACACAATGATAAAATTAGAGATAGAGGCAATATAGAAGAATGATGATACAAATAGAAGAAGGTCACAACAGAGGCAGTCTCCTGGTATCCCAGACCTTATGGGAGAATCAGGGGTCATCCCAGGAGGCCTAAACAACATATAACACATCATGGGGGAAGTACATCACAAGAGAGGTAAAGGGTTAGAGATACTTACCTGTAGGACCCCTGCCAAGCTAGCAGGTATCACAAATCTTGATCTTTATCTTAATGGTTAAGGCGTTATCACTTCTTCTCTCTTCCATATGTTCATAAGTTTGTGAGGCTAACCATGTGGGAAAGGTTTCTCTTAATGATGGTTGAGAGGGTATGTTTCCATTATCTGTGTTAGCTATAGGATCATTTGAAATGCCATTTAAATGAGCTTGTGGAGGCATCCGAAAGATACCCATTTCAGTCCCTATATAGGGTGTTGGAATGGCTTGAGTCAAAGGGATAGCTTGTTCTTCCATAGCATGTAGGATTTCATTTCTTTCCAAAGTATGTGACAGTTCATGGTCAATTTTCTTGTTTAAAATGTAATTGAGAAGTTCTTGAACATCAAATGGCAAGTTATCATTAGATTCAAGCAAATGGTCACAAAGAGAATCTGCAACATCCAAAGCTTCATCCTATTTAGGGAGAGTGGGAAGGGATGGCAGGGTAGTGTGGAGAAATGTGTCAATGATGTCTTTTTCATGTGCAAATATATCCTCACCAAGTGGGGTTATGTTGGGGAAAGTCTCTTTGTTTGATAAATCACCCATTGCTATGTCATTCTCATAGGTCTCAAAGAGGATTTGCATTATATCATTGTGAAATGAAGGGGGAGTGGGAGTAAGTTTATCATCACTACTTTCCCCATGATTGTCTTTAGTTATAAAATTTTTGAGATTCTCCATGATTGAAGGAAAAACATCCATAGTATCACGAAAGTTATCAAAGTAGGCTATTGATCGAAGAATATCACATGTATTACTATTGGTTATGTCAATGCCATAGATGTATGCAATTTGATACAAGACTTGAGGATATTTGTTAGCAAATTTGCAAAAACTATCATGGTTCACAATGTACTCATATAAGTCTTCTAAAGATGTACCTTTAGGAGAATCCATGAATGCCAAATATACGCAAGAATGCTTAATTTTTGATACTTTTCAATGCAACTGAATGAAACAAAGGATGCTATAAGGATTTGAATCAAGGGAAGCAAGTTATATGTCTAATATCAGTCCAAAACAGCAATATAATCACTCTTAACACACTCTTGATGCAAATCCAAGATAATTTCAAGTCAAAATAGGCACTTTTTTAACCAAAACTTAATACAAAATAGCATAACAAAGGGTGTTGTGAGAAAAATGATGATGGAAAGAAAATAATATTAGTAACAATAGCCACTTGGTGTCAAAATACCTAGCACAACATGCTTTTAACGCCACTTAAGGCCAAACCCTAGTGAAAATATAGCAAAAATAGGCTATTTTTCACAGTTTTTCAACTCCAAGACCTAGAAAAAGGGGCGTTTAAGGAATTTTAGGAGGTACATCAAATAATATCAATAATATAAATCACCTCAATCCATAAAATTGATCACAACATGCTTGGAGTGCAAACTAGGTCAAACCCTAGGGCCAAAATAGCCAAAATGTGTGGTTTTTTTCCAAAATTTTCACTACAAAGGCCCGATAAAAGGGTGTTGTGAAGATTTTTATGATGGGAAGAAAATTATTACCCTAATAAAATAAAATTAATGTAAAAATATCCTTCACAACACACATATAGTGCAAGTTTAGAGAGTCGATAAGGCCAATTTTAGTGAAAATTGTTGTTTTTGAAGCCCTAGGTTTGAGATCTTGACACAAAATGCTATGTGAATGCTTTGAAGTCTGATTTATGATTAAATTGACTTAATATTAGGTATGAAAATTATTTTCAATCTTTAACATGCAAAATGCCCATGCAAATTTAATGAAAATGCATCAAAATTGCTAGTTTTTTGTTGAAAATTTCTATGCAAAATTGCAAATATTTTAAATCTAAATGAAAATTTAAATTAAAATGCAAGACTACAGCTAAATTAAAATTTTAATGAGCCTCTAAAATAAATATAAAAATTTGATAAAAGATTTTTCCTACAAACCCTAGATTTTGGAATTACTAGCTTATATAAAATTGTCAAAATTTCCACAAAAACCTAGCAAATTAATGATGAAAATGCGATGTAAATTTATGATTTTTTGGATTTTTCTGTATTTTATATGAGATCTGATTCAAAAATCATGAATTAGGAAAATTTAGGAAAAACTGATGCAATTTAGTAAGCCAAACAATGCGATTTTTTTGTATTTTTCCAATTTTTCTTTTTTTTTTAATTTTTCTCAATGCAATAAAATGAATGACCAAATGAATGAATGAAATCACACCAAATCTAAAGACAAACACTCAAAAATTTGCAATTTAATTCCAAAAACATGGGTTCACCAAAATTTTTAGGGTAAAATTGGATTTTGTTAATCTTTTATTGTTTAGATGTTAAAACCCACCTTTCCACTAAACATTGAAAGATCTAGGGTCCAATGGCGAGCACTATCATACCCTAGGTCACTTACAAATGAAGGGAAACTTGGATTAGGGAATTAATTATCAATTTTTCCTCCTCCTATGTCCAATTGACCATTAAAACCCTAATTATGCAAATACAACAACAAATTGACGAATAACGAAAAAAGCTCTTGCAAACGGGAGTAAAATAACAAATCACAGAATACCTATTTTTAGGGTTCCAAGGTAGAATAGTTAGGGACTAAGGTGTAGGACCCAAGTCCAAGGTACCTTCTTTTTCAAGGAATCTGGACATCTTTCTGACACTGATTAGCCCTGTAACTTATGTTTCCCAAGATCTGTCTGCGGAGGACACTAGTGTGAGCACCCAAGTCTTGGAAGTGCTCTTGTGTCTAACTTTTCTTTAGATCCTGAATCCCTGATGCCTACCAAGCCTTCCTGCAACTCCACTTTTTCTAGATGCAACACTTGTAACTTGCAATCATAAGACTTGGTTTGGGGGTTGTGGTGTTTAGAGGCTTGCCTCAATCAAGCTCTAGAGGACACTTAAGTCTCTGAACACTATTGTCAGACAAAGAGGGTGTGCCCTTGTGAGGAAAAGGCCAAAACCAAAGGAATCAATGGTAAAAATACAATGATATGTCACCTTGTAGTGAATCTCTCATGGAGGAAGATACTCTTCATGCCACGAGGAGATTAATGCTCAAATCTGCAAATATCAACACATGAAATATACAAGTCTGCTCTTGCAACACAATAGAAAGCCTTCAATCAACTTGAGAATGCCTAAAGTTCACAATGATCATCTAGTTTACAAATGAATGCCTAAATATTTATATATGCAACTACAAGCATTCCCACTAAGATTTTAAAAATCAAACTTTATCGTGTTAGCAAAAGAACCAAATAACGGTCATAAACTGACACCCAGAAATTAGGGCTGCCCCAAAATAGGGCAAGACTAGGGCATGGATGCCTAAGTCCTCCTCCCCTATTTTGGGTAGGGTACATTTCAAGGGGTCCACCTAAGTCCAATTTGTCATGGAACCTAGGTCTCATTCCATCGAGATGCCAAAATATGAACTAAAATGTCCTAAATGCATACTAAAGACCCAGGAGCTAAACCTTATGAGGGAAAAACCCCCAAGGGGACATTTTCTGACATTACACAAAGATTGATTTGAAAAGTGATTATCACTAAATTAGAATAAGGGAAGGAGACAAATGGAAAATAGAAATCAAGACTAATGAAGGATTGTATGAGTGACGAGTTATGCCTTTGGGATTGAGTAATGTGCTAAGTACATTTATGAGGTTGATGAATGAGGTACTAAGGAAGTTTTTAGGTAAGTTTGTAATTGTTTACTTGAATGATATTCTATTTTTAGTAAGACTAAAGAGGAACACCTAGAGCATATTAGGCTAGTACAACAGAGGTTGAGAGATGAAAAGTTGTTGATCAATTTGAAGAAGTGCATCTTCATGAAGAAAGAAATGTGTATTTAGGATTTGTGATCTCAATTGAAGATTTAAAGATGGATCTAGAGAAATTTAAAGCTATTGTGGAGTGGCCTACACTACCAAGTGTTGGTGAAGTAAGCTCTTTTCATGGATTGACATGTTTCTTTAGAAAGTTCATCAAAAAAATTAGTAACATTTGTGTGCCTCTAATTAACACAATGAGGGGGGGACAAGAAGGAATTCAAGTGGACTATTGGAGAAAATAGGAGCTTTGAGTTTCTAAAAAAGGTAACAAATAACTAGTATTAGCCTTACCAAATTTCAACAAGATATTCCAAGTTGATTGTGATGCAAGTATAAATGCAATTGGGGTAATACTAAGGCAAGAGAATACCGTAGCCTATTTTATTGAAAAGATGAATTATGCTAGGAGATATTCAATTTATGACCAAGAATTTTATGCCATAGTTCAAGAACTGATGAAGTGGAGGCATTACCTATTACCCATGGAGTTTGTGACGTATACTAATCACCAGAACTACAATACTTGAATAGTAAAGGTATGTTAAACTAGAGACATATGTGGTGGGTGGAATTCATGCAAAGTTACACTTTTTAATAAAACATAGGAGTGTAAAATCAAACAAAGTTACAGATGCATTGAGTAGAAGACAAAATCTACTAATAGAAATGAGGGTAGAGGTAGTTGTTTTTTAGGAGATAAAACATTTGTATGAAGTTTATCCTAATTTTTTGGAGGCATGGATAGGATGCAAAGATCTGGTAAGCATGGATAGGAGTAAATGGTTGGACTATTCAATTCAAAATGAGATGTTATTTAGAGGTAGCCAGTTGTGTATACCAAGGAGCTCCGTGAGGGAAAATTTGATCAAAGAGAAGCATTATGAAGGTTTAGCTAGACATTTGGGATAGACAAGATAGTTGCCTCGATTAATGAGAACTATTTTTGGTCATAAATATACAAGGATGTAAGGAATTTTTTCTAGGGTTGAAGAATATTCTAATTTTCCAAAGGAAGTAATCAAAATGTTGGATTATATAAGCCATTACCAATACCATAGAATCCTTGGAAGGACATAAGTATGGATTTTGTAGTGGGATTTCAAAGGACAGAAAAGGGTAATGATTCAATACTAGTGGTGGTGAAAAGTTTTTCTAAGATAGCACATTTCATTCCATGTAAGAAGAGTAATTATGTAGTACACATAGCAGATCTATTTTTTAAGGAGGTTGTAAGATTGCATGGTTTACCAAGAAATAAGTTTTAAAGATAGGGCTACTAAGTTTGTGGGATAGTTTTGGAGGACATTATAGAAAAAGATAAGTTTAAAGTTCAATTCAGCATACCACCCTCAGATTGATGGGAAAACAAAATTTGTGAATATGAGCTTAGGGAACTTAGATGCTTGATCAGGTAAAAGACAGTAAATTAGGACATGGTTTTACCTCAAGAAAAGTTTAGGATGATGGTGATTCCTTTGTTGTGTCCTTGGAAACACATGCATTAAAAGGCCAATGGTTGATAGACTCTAGAGCTTCCTTTCATATGACCTCACATCTAGGTTGGTTTTCAAAGTATGAAGAATATGATTGCAAGAAGGTGTACATTGGAGATGACTCTCACCTAAATATTATTAGTTGTAGAAGATTTTTTATCTAATTCTTTGATGAATGTGTTAATGAGATCAATGGAGTTCTACACATCCCTGGTTTGACATAGAACCTACTTTCAATTAGCTAACTCAATGATGTGGGTGTTTACGTTATTTTCTCCAATGGAGGGTGTAAGACGATGCAAGGACCTATGGATCTTGCTAAGGTTATTTGTGTAGGTACTATTAGGATTAAGGTGAAATCAACCTTGTAAATCCTAAGTATAATATAGGAAAAGAGGGAAGAGGGTTTGTTGATGTCAGAATGATAGTTTAACTAGATCCTACTTTCACTACATACATTCAAGGGCATTAAATCAAGTTGAATCACAACTTTTGTAAGATGACTCAACTACATGTTTGGTGTCACTTGGAATGATAAGGAAATTTGGAATTTGTTGATTACTTGTTAAAACCATAGTCTAATTAGGCCTAAAACCCTAATTATGCAAAATCGTAAGCAAATGGATGAATCCTAACAAATGCTCACGCAAGAAGACAATAAATGCATATTAGAAACATACCATGATTTGAATTTTGGAAAGAAAAAATTTAGGGACAAAAGAGTGAGCACTAGTGTCTAAGGTGGTACTTTTTCTAAGGGCTTTGAAATAAAATGTGCTTCAGACTATAACCTGCTCAGAGAGTTTTGGTACTACCAAACTGGAGGACAAAAGAGCGGGCACCCTTGTCCAATTAGGGATATTTTCTGTCATTTTCTTTAGATCTAGAATCTTTATGCTTTGCACTGACCTCCTACAACTCCTCTCTACAAGATCCAACACCTATAACCTACAATCACAAGAGAGGGGTTGGTGGTTGTGGTGTTTAGGATCTTGCCTCGGTCAAGCCCCGGAATGGCATTCAAGACTTCCAACACCATTGTTAGAAAGTGAGTGTGTGTCCTTGGTGGATAGAGGCAAAAGCAATGATAAAGTAGATAGATTGAATCACAAATTGATATCACCTCGAACGTATATCTCTCAAGGAGATGAAGATCTTTTGCACCATGAAAAGATGAAGCCAAATCTACAACAACAAACACAATAACAACACAATTCTGCTCTACAACACAATGAATGCTTGAATGCTAAATGATCATAAGTATGCCTTAATCTCAAAATCATATTCTAGTTTAAAATTAAGTCCCAAACATGTTTATATATGCATTTCCACTAAACATTCATAATTCAAATTGATAAGGCCTACAGAGAAACCTTTTTAACGATCATAAGCCAACATATGAAATTTGGGTCCCAGAAAAATAGAGCAAGATTAGGGTGCGGGTGCCCAAGTCTAGGGGCCTATTTTTAGCAAAGATTAGCATTTAGATTGGGCCCCTAAACCCCATTTGACATGGGTTTAGGAGGAATTTTCTCTGGGATGAATTTAAGTCATGCATAAGTAAAATGAGGGGACCTAGGAGCTAAATTATGAGGTAAAAGTCCTAGGGGGACATTTTATGACATAAATTTTAGCTCCAAATTTAATGTATGTATGATCTTATGACCCATACATGCATTAAAGTATGGTCGAAAACACATCAAAGACACTTAGCACATGGAGCTAAGGCGTAAAACAAGATTGATGAACTATTTCTAGCCCCCAGTCTCAGGTAAGCATTAGAAACCACATTGCAGACATGCAAAACATAATGAATACAGTAACAAGCATGCAAAAAATGAAAAAGATAGTATTGAAAACACATAAAACATGATGAATACATGAGATTAGTCACACAAAACATGATGAATACATTGATATAGCATTTTCATAACATTTTCATATATAAATGCATGGAAATAAAATTGCAACACAAAACCCCAAAATGTAGGAGGAGCTCATCGCTACACCCTTGAAACTACACCACGAGGGAAAACACATTATAGAAAACCTGACTGTGGGAGGAGCTCATTGCTACACCCTTGAAACCACACACAGGGGAAAACATGCCATACAAAACCCAAAGTGTAGGAGGAGCTCATCGCTACACCCTTGATACTACACCTAAGGGAAGACATGCCATACAAAACCTAAGTGTGGGAGGAGCTCATCGCTATACCCTTGAAACCACACACAGGGGAAAACACACAGACACACAAAATACACGAGCACCATATAGCATGCCATAGACATACTACACGTCTTAAAAATGACAAACACAAGTGATGGTTGGAGCTTATTACTAAGACCCACCATCTCAAACACACCATAGGCACACTTGACAGTTGGGCTTATGCCACAACAACTACCAAAAACACGCTTAAGGGAGGATAGCTCAAGATCCAACCCTACCTCCTGATGAGGACTTTGTATAAAGGGATGTGCACTAGATCAAGAGATACACCATCCCACCTCGCGATGAGGAATTTTGTATAAAAGGATATGCACTAGCTCAAATGATACGTTATCCCACCTCACAGAGAGGACTTTTTGATAAAAGGATATGTTATCCTGCCTCAAGGAGAGGGCTTTATGCTTGCAACAAAAATAAAGATGTGCACTCACGCCAGAGATACAACATCCTGCCTCACACAGAGGGCTTACAAACATGCTTCTTTAGGACCAAAATCATTAGACAAATATCATTATATAGGCCCCCACCTTAAGGTGGTTGATGTCACTTACAGATATCAAGCACATTAAAGTAAAGTGAAAACATGCAAGGGAACAAGGGCTCTTGCAAAGCCGATGCCCCTAAAGGTGACATGTGCCACAATCATCGAATGTTCCCACAAACACATTGATAAGATATGCTAAGATAAACACAAGAGATCATGTAATAAATCACATCCAAGAAACCAAGGCTACACTAACAGGTTTGAATCTGAGTATAGCCATTGGGCTTATACTATAGGTGAGATACAAGACAAAACAAAGTGCATGGAGCAGATGTATGTAATGGTTTGTTAGAAAAGATAAGACAACATGATGCATCACATAGAGTAATTCTACTAGTCAAGCATCGGATATATATACCAACCTCGTCATCATGTATGGACTAGGTCCATTTTTGCTTTGCTTGTTGAAGGGAAACATGTGGTCTATATCAATTAGTTGTTTGTTTTCATCATCCGCCAACTAGGTAGAATCACTAGAAGAAGGTAAACAATAAAATGAGGGAGGAGAACAAGTGTCTTAGGAACACCATGTAGGAGGATGCACCCAAAACACTCTCTGTAACGCTATGCCCCTAAGGCACGACACATAACAATAAAATAGAGGAGAGGCATAATAGAAGAATGATGATACAAATAGAAGAATGGTCACAACAGAGGTGGTCTCCCAGTATCCTTGACCTTAAAAGAGTATCAAGGGTCATCCAAGGAGACCTAAACAACACAACACATCACAAGGGAGCACAACACAAGAGGGGAGGCCAAGTAAATGAGCAAACTATGCTACGACAATGCTGGCCACCAGGGTTAGAAATACTTACCTGTTGGACAACTGAGCTACCAGTTGTCATCAAACAAATCATCATCTTCCCAATCTTGAATGCTAGAGGAGAGAGGTACATAAGGTATGAATGCCCAACTTTTGTCATTGTCCTTAAACTCTTCTTCTTTAAGCTCTTCTTTGTTTGGTTCAATGTTAGGTGGTGGAATGTTTTCTTATTGAGGTATATTTTGTCGAGCAAAAGCTTTTCTTATCTTCCTTTTTTCTCTTTCTTGCCTATTCCTTTTTGTTTTATTAGTGATGTTTTCAAAAGGATTGTCTTGATTTTCCATAGTCTTTGACATTTAATAGGAGGAAGCCAGCACAAATTTGATTGGTTTTGATGAAGTGCTTTGTTCTCTACGGGTACCTTCCGATCCTAGTAGGGATGGCAAGGGAGGAACCTCAGTATAAAGTCCCCTACCTTTCAGTCTAGGAGGTTCTTGTAATGCGGGTTGTTCTTCACTTGGTGTTTGTTGAATAGAAGTTCCAACTACTTTTTATAGTAATTTTTCTTTGTACAGTCTATATCCCAAGAAAAGTTGGTCTCTTCATGGTTTGGGTTCCTTAGTAGGTTCAGGCCAAAAGTAATCAAGAGTAAAGTTCTTCTAAGTAACCATGGGTTTCCATTGATTACAATGGATAGTAGGTATGCTTCCTTTGTGGGGAAATTTTAAACATTGATGAATTGTTGAGGGGACAGCTTTCATAGCCTTGAGCCATGGATGGTCTAATTTTATACAGAAGATATTAGATGTAGGGATGATGTCAAATGATTGTTCCAAAGATTTATCAAATAATGTAACCAGCAAATATATCTTCCCAAAGGTAAGAATAAAATCTCCAGTATGTGTTTTAATCATCATGTCTGTAGGTTCATAAGATTCTTTTATCAATTCGTGTGAATAAAGGAACTCTTCCATTTCCACATTAGTCATATAGTTAGGATCTATAAGGGTTCCTTAATTTCACAAGAGTCTCCATTATTTTCACTATGATATAAAGAGCTCCATCAATGTCTATAATTGTTCTATCATGAGATGTAAACACTAGTGCAGGTTCAGGGGTTTTCCTCTTCATATAAGCTCTAGGACGGACCCTAGCATTGTTGTTGTGATAAGAAGCCATGTATGTGAGACTATTTCACATTTAAGCACTTGTTTGAAGGAAATGGATACTAAAAGACACACAGGGTCCACAACAAACAAAGTGGTTAGAATGAAATAATGCAACACAACAAGGCAATATGAGTGATTTGTAAGTTTGTTTGAAGATAGTGTATACAACCCTTAGCATTGAAATACACAATGTGTAATTAAAAAACATGCAAATTTTCAAGCAAGGGTGTGAAATGATGCCAAATTTTTAGATGAACAATAAATGTATGATTTAAAATGGATCCAAGATCTGGTTTGAAAGATTTCTAGGACATATGCAAGGAAGCAAATGCAAAACTATGCTTGTTTATGACCTAAAATGATTGATTTTTTTTGCTTTTTTCCAATGTAAATGTCCTCATAATGCCAATGTAAATGCAAAAATGTACAATCCAGCAACACTACATGTTGACTTTGGCATGTTGTTTGGTTGTCATTGATGTTAAAGGTTACAAGACCAAGACAAAGGTTAGGGTTATGTATAATGGTGTTGTCACAGTTAGGTTGATGGTATTTAAGATGATAGAGTTGTGAAGTCAGTTTGAAGGTTCATGATCACATGTATGGTCTCATGTTGATGGTGATGATCTTGTTCATGCTTCAAAGGAACAGGTTTAGTGATGAGGTGTGATATTCTTACTTATGTCTATGTGTGATCTTGAAGACCTTGTTCAATGATACATTATACTTCAAGTGAGTTAACTTTAGATACAAGAAGTTCAATGATGAGCATATCACTAGGAGGTTACTTGTCAAAGCATATCTTTCAAGAAGTCAGGTAATTGCATTGAAATAGGATAGAAGATCATAAGATGAGATCTTGCTTCATGGTTTCATAGTGATGATTCTCAGTGGTGCACAACATGATATTGCAGGTGTTTGATGCCATCCCATTGTTGATTCTCAGTGGTATATTGGTTTTATAGTGAGAGGCCTGGTTGAAATGGTGGTCTTCAATTTAAATCCTTCTTATTATGTTAGTAAACATTGACATATTTTAGTGCTTTTCATTGTCATCTATATTCTTGGTATAAAGAGTTACATCTAGTTGTTTCTCCTGCAATTCAGAGCTCCTATATTAGTCTGATGGTTTCAAAGTGTTCTAATGGTGAAAAATTTTGCTTAAGTCTTCATTTTCATGGTTAGGGTTTTATGTTTTAAAGCCTTTTACAGATCAAACCCTAAAATACATGTTTAAACCATATCATGTACTAACCCTCATTTTCCCATCATTGCTTTTTGAGTTTTCATTCAGTGACTTACTGTAGTAGGTTTAAGTGACTTAAGTCACAACTTTGAGGGTGTTAAAGTCATGCAAACTCTAGCCCCTCAACCTAGATGAACTGGCTATCTCAATAACCTCTCATAATGTTGGCACCTAAAAAGCAATCTAAGGCTATCATTAAATAGTTCAAAGGCACAAAAGGAAGACCAAGTGGTGGAGATTGAATAGCTTTTTGAATCCAAACGGTCATTCATGTTACATTAAAATGATGGGCAGATGTAGTATATAAAGCCCTAAACTATTTTTGGCAGTTTTGTAATAGCTAGATGGGCCAAAAACTTTGGTAACTAATTCTATATGACAGTTATAATGATGCAATTTGAAGTTTTAGATTCTACACAAAAGTATGAACATGATCATTGGTTTAATGCTTATGTTTTGATGCATTTCTATAATTTTTGAAAGGGAAATAGAATGAAGTCTATTTTGATGTATAACAAGGGATTGTGAGTGTGGAATCTGCAGAATGAAAGGGGTTTTTGTATGATTTTGTCTGCAGGGGATATTGGAGCTTTATGTGTTAAGTTATCTTTGATAAATTGTGTTTGAGAGGCTTGTGTTTGAAGAAGATTGTATTGATTGCAGACAAAAGGTGATATAAGGTTGTGAAGTTAATGGGTGCTAGAGAATTAGAGTATCCCTCTGAATTTGTTTTAACCTTGATGCAATTAGGTTCATGTCAGTGAGACAAATATGTTTTGCTAGTGAGGCATGGTGATTTGTCAGTGAGGTTGTGGTAGTGAGACACTAATTGTACCTAGTGAAGGTTGTTGAATTTTCTAGTGCGGCATAATAAAGTGCAATAATTCAAGAGTGGTTTTTAACCCCTATGAGGGTTTTCTCCTCATCAAAATATGTGTTATGGTTCATGTTAGTTGTCTCTATGTGTGTGCCCTAATATTTTGTTTTTAAGGTCTTGATCATACTTGTGTATATGTGTTTGATAAATCTTTGAAGTCTTTGTCATTTTCTATCAAGTGGGTTAAAAGGTGCAAAACTTGTTAAAGTTTATAGACCATTGATTCACCCCCCCTCTCAATGGTCCTATACTCCAACACTATAGTCCAAAATCAGATTTGAAAGAGTGTTCAAAGGAAAAATATGAAACAAGATTTTAGCTACAAACCCTAGCTTTTAGAATTACTAGGTTATATGAAGAATGCAAAATTTTAAGCAAACCCTAGCAAATAAAGTATGTAAATGCAAGGTAAATGATTATAGACTGATGAATTACTGTAATCTATTTCAAACCTCATATAAATATCAAAGGTTTAAATGGTTTAAATGATATGCAATAAAAATAGTGCAAATTATGCCTAAATGCAAGCCTAAGATGCTTGATTTTTTCAAAATTTTCAATTTTTATGCAAGATTTTTGAATATAGAATGATGAAGATGAAATGTATGGATGCAAATATGATTTACAACACTCATCAAGGTATAATGTTTACAAAAACACAGGTTCACCAAAATGTAATGTAGGAAAAGAGGGAAGAGGGTTTGTTGATGTCAGAATGGTAGTTTAATTAGATCCTCCTTTCACTACATACATTCAAGGACATTAAACCAAGTTGAATCACAATTTTTGCAAGAGGACTCAGCTATAGGTTTGGTGTCACTTGGAATGATAAGAGAATTTGGAATTTGTTGATTACTCGTTAAAACCCTAGTCTGATTAGGCTTAAAACCCTAGTCCGATTAGGGCCCTAATTATGCAAAATTGTAAGTAAACAAACGAATCCTAACAAATGCTCACACAAGAAGGCACTAAATACAGATTAGAAACATACCATGATTTGATTTTTAGAAAGAAAAAATTTTGAGGATGAAATAGTGGGCACCAATGTCCAAGGTGGTACTTTTTCTGAGGGTTTCAGAATAAAATGTGCTTCAGACTGTAACTTGCTCAGAGATTTCTAGTACTACCAAATTGGAGGACAAAAGAGTAGGTGCCCTTGTCCAATTAAGGATATTTTCTATCATTTTCTTTAGATCTAGAATCTTTATGCTCTACACTAACCTCCTACAACTCCTATCCACAAGATTTAACACCTGTAACCTACAATCACAAGAGAGGGTTGGGGCTTGTGGTGTTTAGGAGCTTGCCTAGATCAAGCCCCAAAATGGAATTCAAGCCTTCCAACACCATTGTTAGATAGAGAGTGTGTATCCTTGGTGGACAGAGGCAAAAGAAATGATAAAGTAGATAGATTGAATCACAAATAGATATCACCTCAGAGGTGTAGCTCTCAAGGAGATCAAGATCTTTCACACCATGAGAAGATGAAGCCAAATCTACAACAACAAACACAATAACAACATAATTCTACTCCACAACATAATGAATTCCTTGAATGCTCAATGATCATAAGTCTTCCTTAATATCAAAATCCTCTTCTAGTTTAAAATGAAGTCCCAAACATGTTTATATGCATTCTCATTAAACATTCATAATTCAAATTGACAAGGCCAATAGAGAAACCTTTTTAATGATCATAAGCCGACATATGAAATTTAGGTCCCAGAAAAATAGGGTTGGACTAGGGCGTAGGGGCCTAAATCCATGGGCCTATTTTTAGCAATTATTAGCATTTAGATTGGGCCCCTAAGCCCCATTTGACAAGGGTTTAGGAGGAATTTGCTCCGGGATGAATTTAAGTCATGCATAAGTAAAATGGGGGGACCTAGAAGCTAAACTTTAAGGTGAAAGTCCTAGGGCTACATTTTATGACATAACACTAAGTATTTAATTAGTCCTAATATTGTATTTGTTTATACAAACATAAGGGATGAAGCTCCACTAACTACGATAATTATTCAATTACTATAACTATAATATTTATTTATTTATACCTTGGGATAATAAATAGGGGGGATAGGGGCATCCAACTTTGTTAATTGATTTTATGAAAGTTGTAAGACAATCTTCCATAGTGTGCTCTTACATGTTAGAACAAATCAATTAATTTTAGATATTTATGATAGATGATAGGGGATCATATGATAGCCTATAAGAGGCTAAATAACCCTGTTTGTTGACTATTCCCTATTCAAGGCTGTTGTATTTTGGCCTACTTGGGAACCACATTTTATTTGGAGGCTATGATAGGTGTAATTAACATTAATTAGGAATATTCCCAAAGTGAGCATGGAATTTTCCCAAATCTAGGTGCCATATTTGCTATCTTCTTATATGAGCTTGTATTCTATTTAATAGGAGCTAGAGGAAGTGTAGGATATGAGATATTTTTGTTTACAAGTACACAGGTGTAGTTAGATTGGATGCAAGATTAAAGGAAAATGATGTGTTGTAATCTCTTTGTAGATAATACAAATTTGTCCTCTTTTCTAGTGGAGTTTTTTACTTGAAAAGGTTTTCTCCATGTGAATATCTATGTTATGTGTATGGCTCTTGAGTATTGCTAATTTATTTGTTAGTTTACATCTCCACTAATATTCTATAGTCTTAATTTTATATTTGCAAGTTTATAAACATATTTCTATATTGCAGTGGTTTCCTTCATTTCTAACATTTGGTATAAAAGTCTGGCAAGATTTGCTTATTACATGGAAGTGTGAAGGTTTTATGTGCTATAGCGGGAGTTCTAGTTTAGCAGATTTGTGTGTGTGGAAATCATGGTTGCATCTACATCTCGAATAGACATTAGAAAATTTATTGGATCAAACTACGAGTTGTTAGCATCAAAATGGATGATCTCCTTGAAGAGAGGGATCAATGGTTAGTAGCATCAAAAGTAAAGAAATTGAATACAATTACTCAAGAGGAACATGGGACATGGATAAAAAGGCATGAGACACAATCTAGTTATTATAGTGCCTCCCTAGTCCTGGCTTAATCGAGGTATAACTTTAGCCTTAATGCGATGGTTGAGGTACTGACATGTTGCTATGATGTTCTTGATGATGTTTATGTTATGATGTATAGATGTGGACAACTAGAGCTATTGCGATGTGATTTGATTATGGGGTACTAACTGATTTTCTATGTTTACGTTTTATATCAAGATTGGGTGTATAGGTGGCGAGGATGACACCATGACATTGGCACACTATGTGAATGATTATGGATGTTAGAATCCTCCCATGTGGATTATTTATGCTTCAGCTATTATATGATGTATATGTGCACATGTTGTAATGTGTTTTGAGTGATGCAAGTAACAGGCATCAACTCCACCTGGCTTCATAGGTTTGAGCATGCCTAATGCCCCAATGTTGGTGATTTGGAGATGACACATTGGCCAAAACACCTTATCCTTTCCATTGTCCCCATTCAGGGATGAGTTTCTGATGTTGGGTTATTGTCTTCAGACACCACCTAGTTATCATCCGACTATCCTACCCTTTCATGAGTCAGACCAGTGTAGTTTCAGTGTTAGGGTCTATTCCTTGTGGATTTGCTTTTGTGTGTGTTCATTTATTTAATTTTATTGGTTGAGAAGTGTTAGTGTTT
This sequence comes from Cunninghamia lanceolata, assembly GCA_027924645.1. Taxonomy (NCBI): domain Eukaryota; kingdom Viridiplantae; phylum Streptophyta; class Pinopsida; order Cupressales; family Cupressaceae; genus Cunninghamia; species Cunninghamia lanceolata. The sequence goes on along the minus strand of BSBN01001108.1, from coordinate 532,303 downwards.
GAAATAATGAATAGTTACTCATATGGTTTTCATGAGATGGTTTGTTTCTAAGCTTATAATTATCTTTGTTTTAAGTTAAACCAAATATTATAGTTTGGGGGGTCCTCTTTGACTAGAAAAAAAGGGAGAATGATATACTATTATTCATTATTTCATTTTGACACGAAGTCAGATGTTTCAAAATTTGGGAGGGGGAAAGAAGAAGGAAAGGGAGGGAGTGAGGGTTTGGGAAGGGCGGATGGTAGGCAAGGAGGATGCGGTCCATGGTTGAGTTATAGATTTTCCCTTCCATTCGCACTACTGGTAGGTGACTATAAAACCTTTGCATCAACCCATTTTATACTTTTCCAGCAATCATTGTATTCTATGAGATGACAGCTTTTTTGAGAGAGTTGGTATGCTATACATGAGAACGCATCTCCCTTAGGCATTATGTCTAGCAGTACGCATTCCTTACCTATGCTTACATATTTTGCATACTTGTCTACTAGCGCATTTGTAACTATAACATCTGACAAATATTTCCCTTCTGCTATGCTTTGTTTGGGAGTCTTTACCATGTTCCATATCTCCCATTTTGGCACAGGTAGGCAGGATGCTAGCTACAACTATGAAGTTTGGCTTTATACCTACCAGTGACATTGCTTGAAAGTTCTAAACCTTTCAACAAACCTAACTTCTACTTACCCTCCAACTATTGTAGCCCATGAGACCATATTTCTTTTAGACATTTTGCAAAATAGTTCATGTGCCTTCTCTATGCTTCCATTTTGGCATAGGTAGTGAGGACACGAAAAAGGTTGTGGAGTATATCTTTACACCCACTAGTTGCATTTACATGAAAGTTTCTAAAACCTTTTCAACAAATCCATTTCGTGCAAATCCTACAGTCATTTTTTTTTCATGCAATGATGCCTCTTTTAGGTATTCTGTCAAACAGTTCACGTGCCTCATCTATGCTTACATAGCCTGCATACAAGATTACCAAGGCACATGTAACTATAACATTTGACTAAATTCCTCTTCTGTTATGCTCAGATGGGCATCGTTACCTTGTTTGAAAGCCTCCATTTTGGCATAGACAAGGAGGATGCAGGCAAAGGTTGTATAATATGGCTTTACATCTTCCAATAGCATTGCTTGCCCCAACTGCAACTATAAAATCGACAATACTGATGTATGACCTCAATCTTCTGGCTAATTACAATTTTCTGTGATTGAATATTTTTATTTCTCCATAGTCCACAGTCCACACTATTGAGTAGTTTACAATATCTATGTGGAGATGAGCCTTCTCTAGCTAGAATAATTAATCTATTACCTTCTTTAGATAATTAGAATATATAACTTTAATTTGTCATCAAATTTTATTGCTACAATGATAAGAAAAGCATACCCCCATCTTATCTCGGGTGATAGGATGGCTACATTTTATTAAATTTTATAGGTCTTCAATCTTCTTAGTTAGAATTTTGTTCTTGAATTTTGCTTATCCAAATTCCCCTTTTATGGGTTGAGTAGAATGTATTGTGGCTTATACCCTCCTGCCTCATTGAAAGGTAACAAACAATTCTTTTAATGGTTGAGCAACCAAAGGCATCTAGGCAAGAAATACAAAAGTATGTTGTTATTCATGTATGTGTGGTGTAACACCCCATAGAGAGGAATGATGCTACCAAATCAACTCGTGGAGGCTGCCAAGAATTTTATCTCATCACATGTTTCAAGACTACCAGTTGTATAATGGATAAGACATTCACATATATAATACTAATGTTAGAGCACAATTCTGATATATAAGATGTAAGCATAGCTTCTAGATAGTAATACCCTATTGGAGAAGGCCAGCCTCTCTATAGCACGGTCCCTCTAAAGTTATTGAATTGAAAATACTTTAGCCATGACAACCTCTATTTGAGTAAAATGTCTCACGCACACACACACACACACACACACACACACACATATATATATATATATCAGTTGGTCATGCTTAACCTTTGTTCATGAGCTAATCAACATACTGATATTTTGTTGGCTGACAATACCTCTACTCTCGAATGCTTTACCCTTATTATTGTTGTAGTAACACATTATGTGCAATGATTTCAAGTGTGCGCTAGTTCAATACTTATGAATGCAAGTGGAGTTTGATGGTTTTGGGTGTAGATGATAGGGTAGGCTTGGAAGCGGTTCCCAATCTGGCATTGAGTAAGAGTGCTCACTTGTTGGCCTGTTGGAAGAAATATGTATTCATGTGTTTTGTGATGTGTTCATGTGAAAATTTGAGACTTGTGGTATCCCTTATGTGGCTAAGTCTATATGCCTTCTTGTCCCTTTTTCCTTTACTCTTGTGTATGGCCATGTGATCATCTCCAAGCATGGGAGAGTGGACCTTTTTGGATCCACGTGGTTGGGTGGTGTACACCCACTGCCATTGGCGTCTTGTGATCTGTGATTGACATGACTTCATAGTGGATGCCCTTCATCTTTAGTTTATAAGTATTGTGTATTCTTTAGTTATCTAGTTGTATCAATGATGCAAATCTTTCTGGTAACATTGTAATTTGGTAAATTTGTAAATGATGAGACACTCCAATCTAGAGAATGATGTGACTATCTTATGTAATGGCATTTAATGGCTATGCAATTTATTCAATCTTTTATGTTTTCATTAATTGTTATTACACATATCTCCCTTGGTGTTTAAAAGAAAGTATATAATGTTGGTTTGAAACTCGATCTTAGACATTCTCATAATGTTCTTGTATGATAGAATGAACAAAATTATATACCATCTCCTTATGAATGGGTTATCTTAACTTTAGATGAATTAATGTTTCTTTTTACTTCTTTCTGTATGGATGTAATTTTTTTGATGCTTTGTGTTGGTCTCCCTTGGTTTGGTTCACCTGACAAGGTGTTGTAGATATTGTATCCCGCACCTTGTTTGCCTTCCTCACCTTTGTGTGACAGGGTTTTAGGGACAAGTGGAAAAAAATTTGGTCCTTCATGTCATGACCACATGGCTAATGTGGGCATGACATGGGGTTTTGCATGTCATGACCACATGGAAAATGTGGGCATGACATTTGGTATCAGAGCCCATGTTTCAACATTAGGAGCTCTGGGGTATTGCATGTTTGATTAGGCCAATAGAGAGTGGATTGAGAGTGGTTTTGACCCTCAACCTACTTTGTGTAGTTGCGAGAAAGCGAGGTTGTGGACTAACAACCAATCTTCATCTTGGAGGAATATCCATCCTCTCATTTTGTCATCATGGTGGCCTTGTACCACAATTTTTGAAGTTTTCCGCTTGTGTTTTTGTGGCAGTTGTGTTCCTCCTTGTTGAGTCTCTTCTTGAGTAGGTTGGTCTAGATTGTGAAGGTTGTGTTGGGCCTTTTCCTTGCCCTTGTGTAATTATAGAGTGTGGTGTTGTTCCCTAGTATGCACTTTATGTGGTTGGGATTAGAGGTTAGCATCATGGGAATAGTTAGTCTTGTGTTGCACCTTCATATATGTTATGATGTTGGATGTGAAAGAGGTGATGGCATGTTTTATGATTGGGTTCTTGGGAAGAAAAATGAAGTCTTAATTCTTGTTGATTAAATTCCTACTTTATGTACTTTGCGTTCATATATCATACTGTAAGAATTGCATACCTTAAGGAATTCCTAACCCTTGTTATCATGTGGGAATTGGCATTGCCTCCTTTGGGTTGGGTAACTAGAAATGCATGCATGAAATGTATCTTGCTTTGAATTTTAGGAGTGCAAGTCATTCGTGTATGTTTACATTGCTTTTGAATGTAAAAGGTTAAGAAAGAAAAAGGTGTAATTGAGTAATATTTGTGGTATTGCTAAGAAATAATGTATGTTTTCAAAATGATACAAGGGTGAGTGGTGTGTTTGTTGATCATTTGTTAAGTACTTCCATAATGTGAATTTTGCATTTTATGATTTTGACCTAGTGTGAATTTGCTATTAAGTTGTGTATACCTTATGTGGAGAAAATGTTGGCATCTTTTGGTAAAATACTAAATTAGGGACTTAAGATTTTAATTGGATTATTCTAATGGTAAGACTCTATCTTATGAACTTTGTGTTAGATAAATATGCATTTTGTTCGTAGTACATGTGTAATATGGTTTATCAATAGCTCCATGATGTGTGATGTGTTGTGAGTCATCATCTTGCGAGTTGACGTAATGTTGTTTTGATTCGATTATGACCTAGTATGTAAATGCTAGCATGTTGGTGTATTTTTTTGGGGGGTATTGTATTGCCTCTAAATGTGAAGTATGGTTAGAATCCATTTATGCCTTAGAAAGTGATGAGTACCAGGTAGCACCCATAAAATACACCTTTTTACCTCTCTTTTTCTCCCTTCTTATTCCATTGTCTTGATGACTGCACCAAAATAGTCTAACAAGATTGTTCTAATGATGATTAATAAGAGATGAATTACTTAGAATCATGATTTCTGATTGAAGGACTAATGTGCATTGAATTGATGGAAATATGTAAAAATATTCTCTTTTTGAATCAACAAGTGTAGGTGTTCAGGTAGACAATGATCTCTAGAGGTAGTCCTAATGATCTCTAGAGCTGACATTAGAATGCCATGAATGGTCTCCAATGTTTCCAATTTGATTAGAGAGATTTTGGGATAAGGAGGTGAATCATCTCCGGAGCTAGACTAAAGTCTTAAGCATCTCCGGAGTTGAACAAGAAGGTCACAATCATATCTCTAGAGCTATAGACTAAAACATACATCTTCGGTGCCTCTTTAGAACAATGCAGATTTCCAGTACAGCTATCAGTCAAACACTTCCAATGGTGATCGGGGTGCTCCTGATGTTACTCAAATCATCACCTAAGTAATTAAGGATAGTCTATAGTTAATTGTTGGAAGTTTTTATCACTTTTTTATTTTGTATGAGTTATTGATAAACTGATTAAAATACCTATATTTCAAGGCCTCACTGTCCAATTGTATTTAAAACTAAGGCTTAGATTCAGTGTGGACTTCTGTTCCACTCTATCTATTTTTATTGCATGGTTATTTATTATGTAGTTAGATAGTTAGTAGAATAAAGAGATTGATGTTATCTCATAGAGGAACTAGTAGAATAGGGTGAGTGATCTCTCATCATAGATTTAGATATAAACTTACAGAAGTAGCAGTAGAAGGAGAGCGATTATTCTTCTAATTTCTGTAATCTTTTTTTGACGTAAATATTTTCTGAATACAAAGCTGATGGAATTGGACTGAATTGAGTTGTGATATTATTCTCTTGTGTTGATTCTTTACTTTAGTATTCATCCCTAAGGGTGTGGAGAAAGGGCCCACTCTCACCACTAAGGTAGAAGGCTAGTACTATTGTTTTGTTATTTCAAATTCTATTTAAGAAGATAGTTACTGTTTCCATAGATAAATGCATGTTTCAGTTGAAAGGAATAATATAGATTTACTTTAAGTAATTCATTGTTTAGTTTGGTTTTCAGTATTCTTGGAATTCATTTCATAGCAGATTGATCAATAATATTAGTTTCTTTAAAAGTAGTAAAGGTCATTAGAGTTAGATAAAAATGGCAACTATAGGATTCCTAATTACAGATAGCCAAGGACACGGCCCTGGATTTTGCAAAAGAAATATGATTAAATGATGAGGTATAATGACCCTTGTCAGAAAGATTAGATTGAATTGATGTTAGATAGACTTCTTAGAAACCTTTATGATAATTTTTGTGACTTTGTCTATGAAAGTTGTTCTCCTTCACTAAGTAATGAACGATAAAGGAAAATTGTGTTATGTGTTACCTTGTGGATGTGAATACCTGTTATGAGAGTATTTGCTATGTGTTGCAAATATCTCATACATAATTTGTGTACTCATGAGCTTGTGATACTAGGTATCCACCCATGGGTTGAGTGTATAGCTACAAGTATGGTAGAGTCATGCTTGTGTAGTTGCTTGTTTGTATATCTTGTAAGGTCCAACCTTAGAGTTGGAGACCTTCCATGTGTGGAGTTAAGTAGAGGAGAGGAAGAACTTAGGAAGCTACGATGACATGTTGTGACATTGGTTTGGGGTAACCCAACTAACCATACCTTCCTATGTAAGAGTAACCCCTACTTCCCCTAAGTGAATGGACCTTTGAGAGGTTCATAGTGCTATCCTATCATTCTTTATTTCCTTGATGGTACTATTGGCATTTGACTTGGGAATCTTGGTTATGGTTTAGTATGGGCATGTAATTTGTTCGAGGCCATGATACTTGGCACAGATTTGCTCTTACCTTTGGTATCTTATTTCGAGTTGGATGTGTAGTAACTTGGAAACATTGGCACTATGATAGAGTACCATTTACACAAGAAATACATGTTTAATTTTAATCATATTAAAGTATTGAATAGCTGCAATTGACTTATGCTATGGTATGGTATTTACATGCATTGACACCTATTTGACATGATGCGTTTGCGTGAGATACCACACCACACTAATGTTCCAATGTAATGTTGGTGTTGATGATGTGTTACCTTTGAGAAGGGCATGATTCCATGTAGTCATACATGAAGGCACATTTGATACCACCTGCCTACATGATGCTATTGCATTGGTTATGTTTGCATAGAAAATGTAGTGACCATGATTTCCCTTCTTCCTTATTGGTGACTTGATGATAGTCACATTGTGATGTAATGTACAATTTCATGAATTGTGATCTTTCTTTTGGTTATTAATGACTTTTATATACCTTTCTTGTGACAACCAGCAATGTTAATTTATCTTGACTGTAAGTAGGTTAGCCACAAATCTTTGAATCTTCCTTTTTCACATGACTCTTACGGTTATGTTACTTTATTGTTGAAATTGCATGCATTTATTTGTTTTATTGTTGATTTTGGAAACTTCTTTTGATATTTTTTAAAATATGTGTTGGCTAAGCTAGGTTATTTCTATTTTCAAGTGTTGGTCTTGTGTTGCGATTTTCTTCTCGCCATGTTGATGGAGCGACCTCTGGCAGAGTGTATATAAGGAAGTAGACATGGAAACTTTTGAGGATGGGGGTAAGTGTGGGCTAGTATGGGCTAGTCGTCATCCACTTACCTTCCTAGTGATTTATGTTCTTATGTTGACTATCTCTCAGAGGTTAATCGCCTTAAACAAACAAGAGGTAGGTCATTTGTGGAAATGTATGGAGGGGCCCCCAGGAACATGGCCTCGAGACCATCATTCCACTTGATTCTTGGAGATTTGATTACTTGGCACTGATATTTGGTTATGTAGTTCTATGATGAGACCGTTGCATCCCTGTGGACCTATATCTGAACCTTGTGTTGTTATCCCTATGATGTGGATAAACCAAAATGGTTGTTTAGTTGTATGATCTACATTTGATGTATCTTCATATGAGTTGATATTTTTTTTAAACATGTTGTACGATGTGTGTTTGTGTGCTCTGCTCTTGAGATGGCTACATATGAAAAGTTAGAGAATTGAAAACTTTGTGTATTGAAAAGTGTAATTTTCTACAATTTATGAGAAAATTATGTAGATATGCTAGTATAAATTTGCAAATTGATGTTTGGGTAAGTGCAAGAAGATGGGGGGCCAAAAAGGGGTCTTAAGTGGCCACTTTTTTTTCTGAAATCAGGAAATACTGGCCTTGGATGAGAAATTAACCATAGTTACACTCAAAATTTGGAGATGCAACCAAAATAATGTTCATAGTGCTCTGAGTCTACTTTCTAAACTACTTTTTTTTTTTGAAAATGGCATAGATTAAGGGGTTCAAAAGAGGGAGCCATAGAAATTGGTGTTGTTTCTGTCAAAAAAACATAACATAGCATGTTTTGTGGCTCCCTCAAAAGGTCAACTTTTTTTTAGTATTTTTAAAATCGCTTTAGTGAGAAATTAGCTAATAGCATGTAGTTTATGCCCAATTTTTCTGATAATTTTTTGATGAATATTTGATTTTTTACTAATTTTCAAAGTGGACACATCCTAAAAAATAGAATTTTGGCCGTGCTACCCCTATAAATTTTGAAAACTAATTGAAAATCATTTTTTTCTTTTTTTCATATTTGTAGAATGGAGTCTAGTTTCTAAATATGTAATTTTTTAGAAATTTCAATGAATAGTTAATTTACAATGAAAAAAAGACCAAACAGTGGTTTTTACCCAAAAATGGACACACAAACAAAAGAAATTAAAGATGAAAGGCTTAACATTGTTAAAATGTGAAAAAAATCACATCATCAAATAGCTAAGAGAAAGCTTAACATTACCCAGGTGTTTGAATTGTTTGACCTTGAAACACATGCAAATATGAGGGTTAGCACGAACAAAATTATGTGAAATCTTGAAGAATATGGAAAAACACATCTGTGACTATTCAAAAGGCACTCCAAGCCTTTGGGTTGGAAATCCAAAGCAAATTGCAAGACCAAGGCTTGGGATTCCCAAAGCAAGACATAACGCAAGTGCATTATAACGCGCTCGCGTTATGTTTTGCTTTGCATTTTTCCTTTTCCGCAAGTTTGTTGTTTGTCATGTTTGACATAATGCGAGCGCATTATAATGCGCTCACGTTATGTTCCCCTTAATTTTTTTTCTATTCAAGTCTATTAATCATGTATGTATGTATGTATGCCTATATGTATGTATGTATGTATCTATCTATGTATGCCTATATGTATGTATGTATCTATGTATGCCTATATTTATGTATGTATAGTGTCGAGGGCACAAGAGGGTAGAGATGGGAGTGAGCCAGATAGGGGAGGAGAGGGGTGGAAAAGGATTGAGTGATTAAGGTTTAAGGTTGAGGGTTGAGTGTTTAGGGATAAGCTATTAGAGTTTAGGACCTTAAGAGATTAGGGTTTAGGGTTGAGGCTTTAGGGATAGCATTTAGGGTTAAGGGTCGAGGGATTAGGTGTAAGGTAGATTGTTGAGGGTAAAGGGATTAGGGATAGGGTTTAGGGTTGAAAGTTTAGGGTTGAGGGATTAGGGTTTAAGGTATAGTTTAGTAATTCTTGTGGATAGAGCCAGTAAACAATGGGAGATTATTTGTCTATTTCATAACAAAATACCTTCCCGAAGTGTGGGGTGGACAGCAAGAAACATAGATGTACCCCAATGCAAATCTTTTCTCATAATGATCATCCTTCTGATTTCAAATGTTAATTACTCACTGTGGATGTACCATACGCAAAGCTTTTCTCATAGGGTTTAAGGTATAGTGTCGAGGGTTGAGGGTTTATTAATAGTGTATAGGGTTGAAGGTTGAGGGATTAGGTTTTAGGGTTGATGGATTAGGGTTTAAGGTATAGTGTTGAGGGTTGAGGGTTTAGGGCTTTAGTGTTGGCAGATTAGGGTTTAGGGTTGACGGATTAGCATTTAATGTCGACGTTAGGGTTAGAGTGTTGAGGGTAGAGGGATTAGGTATAGGGTTTAGGGTTGAAGGTTTAAGGATTAAGGGTTGAGGCTTTAGGGATGAGGGTTTAAGGCTTAAGATATAGTGTCAAGTGTTGAGGATGTAGGGATAGGGTTTAAGTTTTAAGGGTTAAGGGTTGAGGGATAGGGATTAGGGTTTAGGGTATAGTGTTGAGGTTTGATGGTTTAGGGATAGGGTTTAGGTTTGAGGGATTAGGGTTTAGGGTTGATGAATTAGGGTTTAATGTTGAGAGTTGAAGGTTGAGGGTTGAGGGTTGAGGTTGAGGGATAGGGTTAATGGTCAAGGGATTAGGGTTAAATAAGAGTTTCAAGGGTAGATGGATTAGGGATAGGGTTTAGGGTTAAAGGTTTAATGATTTAGGGTTGAGGCTTTAGGGATGAGGGTTAAGAGATTAAGGTTTAAGATATAGTGTTGAGTGTCGAGCTTGCAGGGATAGGTTTTAGGGTTCAAGTTTTAAGGGTTAAGGGTCGAGGGATCAGAGTTAAGGGTTGAGGGATTAGGGTTTGACGTTGAGGGTTGAGTACATTGAGGTTCAAGGGTTAAGGGTTTCGGGATAGGGTTGAGAGTTAAGGGATAGTGTTGGAGGGTTTAGGGATAAGAGATTAGGGTTTAAGGTATAGTATCGAGCCTGTTGAGGGTCTAGGAATAGGGATAGCATTTAGGGTTTAGGAATAGGGATAGCATTTAGGGTTTAGGGATGAGGGATTAGAGTTGAGAGATGACGGATTAGGGTTGAGGGTTAAGGGATTAGGATTTAGGGATTAGACTGAAGGGTTGAGGTATTAGGATTTGACGTTGAGGCTTGAGGCTTTAGGGTTTAGGGTTTAGGGATAGGGTTGGGGGTCGAGGGATGAGAGTTAAGGGTTGAGGGATTAGGGTTTGACGTTGAGGGTTGAGGGTTGAGGTTTGAGGGTCAAGGGTCTAGGGATAGGGTTGAGGGTCGAGGGATTAGGGTTAAAGTAGAGTGTGGAGGGTATAAGGATTAGGGAAAGGGTTGGAGGGTTTAGGGATAAGGGATTAGGGTTTAAGGTATAGTATCAAGTCAGTTGAGGGTTTAGGAATAGGGATAGCATTTAGGGTTTAGGGATGAGGGATTCAAGTTGAGGGATGATAGATTAGGGTTAAGGGTTAAGCGATTAGGGTTTAGGGATAAGGTTTAACATTGAGGGTTGAGGGATTAGGGTTTAAGGTATAGTGTTGAGGGTTTAGGGATATGGTTTAGGGTTGAGGATTAGAGTGAAGGGTTGAGGGATTAGGATTTGACATTGAGGGTTGAGGGTTTAGGGATAAGGTTGAGGGTCAAGGGATCAAAGTTAAGGGTTGAGGGATTAGGGTTTGACGTTGAGGGTTGAGGTTCAAGGGTCAAGGGTTTAGGGATAGGGTTGAGGGTCAAGGGATTAAGGTTAAAGTATAGTGTGGAGGGTATAAGGATTAGGGAAAGGGTTGGAGGGTTTAGGGATAAGGGATTAGGGTTTAAGTTATAGTATCAAGTCAATTGAGGGTTTAGGAATAGGGATAGCATTTAGGGTTTAGGGATGAGGGATTAGAGTTGAGGGATGATGAATTAGGGTTGAGGGTTGAGGGATTACAGTTTAGGGATAAGGTTTAGGGTTGAGGGATTAGAGTGAAGGGTTGAGGGATTAGGATTTGATGTTGAGGGTTGAGGCTTTAGGGATAGGGTTGAGGGTCGAGGGATCAGAGTTAAGGGTTGAGGGATTAGGGTTTGACATTGAGGGTTGAGGGTTGAGGTTTGAGGGTCAAGGGTTTAGGGATAGGGTTGAGGGTTGAGGGATTAGGGTTAAAGTAGAGTGTGGAGGGTATAAGGATTAGGGATAGGGTTGGAGGGTTTAGGGATAAGGGATCAGGGTTTAAGGTATAGTATTGAGTCGGTTGAGGGTTTAGGAATAGGGATAGCATTTAGGGTTTAGGGATGAGGGATTAGAGTTGAGGGATGACAGATTAGGGTTGAGGGTTGAGGGATTAGGGTTTAGGGATAAGGTTTAGGGTTGAGGGTTGAGGGATTAGGGTTTAAGGTATAGTGTTGAGGGTTTAGGGATAGGGTTTAGGGTTGAGGGATTAGAGTGAAGGGTTGAGGGATCAGGATTTGACATTGAGGGTTGAGGATTTAGGGTTTAGGGTTAAGGGATAGGGTTGAGGGTTGAGGGATCATAGTTAAGGGGTGAGGGATTAGGGTTTGACGTTGAGGGTTGAGGGTTGAGGTTTGAGTGTCAAGGGTTTAGGGATAGGGTTGAGGGTCAAGGGATTAGGCTTAAAGTAGAGTGTGGAGGGTATAAGGATTAGGGATAGGGTTGGAGGGTTTAGGGATAAGGGATTAGGGTTTAAGGTATAATATCGAGTCAGTTGAGGGTTTAGGAATAGGGATAGCATTTAAGGTTTAGGGTTTAGGGATTCAAGTTGAGGGATGACAGATTAGGGTTGAGGGTTGAGGGATTAGGGTTTAGGGATAAGGTTTAGGGTTGAGGGTTGAGGGATTAGGATTTAACGTATAGTGTTCAGGGTTTATGGATATGGTTTAGGGTTGAGGGATTAGAGTGAAGGGTTGAGGGATTAGGATTTGATGTTGAGGGTTGAGGGTTGAGGATTTAGGGTTTAGGGTTTAGGGATAGGGTTGAGGGTCGAGGGATCAGAGTTAAGGGTTGAGGGATTAGGGTTTGATGTTGAGGGTTGAGGGTTGAGGTTCGAGGGTCAAGGGTTTAGGGATAGGGTTGAGGGTCGAGGGATTAGGGTTAAAGTAGAGTGTGGAGGGTATAAGGATTAGGGATAGGGTTGGAGGGTTGAGGGATAAGGGATTAGGGTTTAAGGTATAGTATTAGGTCGATTGAGGGTTTAGGAATATGGATAGCATTTAGGGTTTAGGGATGAGGGATTAGAGTTGAGGGATGACGGATTAGGGTTGAGGGTTGAGGGATTAGGGTTTAGGGATAAGGATTAGGGTTGAGGGTTGAGGGATTAGGGTTTAAGGTATAGTGTTGAGGGTTTAGGGATAGGGTTTAGGGTTGAGGGATTAGAGTGAAGGGTTGAGGGATTAGGATTTGACGTTGAGGGTTGCGGCTTTAGGGTTGAGGCTTTAGGGATAGGGTTGAGGGTCGAGTGATCAGAGTTAAGGGTTGAGGGATTAGGGTTTGACGTTGAGGGGTGAGGGTTGATGTTCGAGGGTCAAGGGTTTAGGGATAGGGTTGAGGGTCGAGGGATTAGGGTTAAAGTAGAGTGTGGAGGGTATAAGGATTAGGGATAGGGTTGGAGGGTTTAGGGATAAGGGATTAGGGTTTAAGGTATAGTATCGAGTCGGTTGAGGGTTTAGGAATAGGGATAGCATTTAGGGTTTAGGGATGAGGGATTAGAGTTGAGGGATGATGGATTAGGGTTGAGGGTTGAGGGATTAGGGTTTATGGATAAGGTTTAGGGTTGAGGGTTGAGGGATTAGTGTTTAAGGTATAGTGTTGAGGGTTTAGGGATAGGGTTTAGGGTTGAGGGATTAGAGTGAAGGGTTGAGGGATTAAGATTTGACGTTGAGGGTTGAGGCTTTAGGGTTTAGGGTTTAGGGTTTAGGGATAGGGTTGAGGGTTGAGGGATCAGAGTTAAGGGTTGAGGGATTAGGGTTTAACGTTGAGGGTTGAGGGTCGAGGGATTAGGGTTAAAGTAGAGTGTGGAGGGTATAAGGATTAGGGATAGGGTTGGAGGGTTTAGGGATAAGGTATTAGGTTTTAAGGTATAGTATTGAGTCAGTTTAGGGTTTAGGAATAGGGATAGCATTTAGGGTTTAGGGATGAGGGATTAGAGTGAAGGGTTGAGGGATTAGGATTTGACGTTGAGTGTTGAGGCTTTAGGGATAGGGTTGAGGGTCAAGGGATCAGAGTTAAGGGTTGAGGGATTAGGGTTTGACGTTGAGGGTTGAGGGTTGAGGTTCAAGGGTCAAGGGTTTAGGGGTAGGGTTGAGGGTTGAGGGATTAGGGTTAAAGTAGAGTATGGAGGGTATAAGGATTAGGGATAGGGTTGGAGGGTTTAGGGATAAGGGATTAGGGTTTAAGGTATAGTATCGAGTCAGGTGAGGGTTTAGGAATAGGGATATCATTTAGGGTTTAGGGATGAGGGATTAGAGTTAAGGGATGACAGATTAGGGTTGAGGGTTGAGGGATTAGGGTTTAGGGATAAGGTTTAGGGTTAAGGGTTGAGGGATTAGGGTTTAAGGTATAGTGTTGAGGGTTTAGGGATAGGGTTTAGGGTTGAGGGATTAGACTGAAGGGTTGAGGGATTAGGATTTGACGTTGAGGGTTGAGGCTTTAGGGTTTAGGGTTTAGGGTTTAGGGATAGGGTTGAGGGTTGAGGGATCAAAGTTAAGGGTTGAGGGATTAGGGTTTGATGTTGAGGGTTGAGGGTCAAGGGTTTAGGGATAGGATTGAGGGTCGAGTGATTAGGGTTAAAGTAGAGTGTGGAGGGTATAAGGATTAGGGATAGGGTTGGAGGGTTTAGGGATAAGGGATTAGGGTTTAAGGCATAGTATCGAGTCAGTTGAGGGTTTAGGAATAGGGATAGCATTTAGGGTTTAGGGATGAGGGATTAGAGTGAAGGGTTGAGGGTTGAGGTTCGAGGGTCAAGGGTTTAGGCATAAGGTTGAGGGTCAAGGGATTAGGGTTAAAGTAGAGTGTGGAGGGTATATTGATTGCCTCTCTAGTTTTGGGGTGTGGATGGTTTGGAATCAATCAAGAAGTCTTTAGGAGACTTTGTGATAGTGGATTGACAATTGCTTCAAAAGCCCTTGCTATTTATGCTTGGATAAGGATTTGTCACAAACTAGAACTTCTGCTTCCAAAGAAGATCTGTCTTTCTTCTTCGATGGGCATTTTCTATCAAGAAATTGATTATGAGGGCTTGCCCCTTCATTGTTATGCCTATCATATGGTGGAGCATCTGGCAAGCTCTTGCAAGAAATAGGAAAAGTTCTCCCTCAAAAACCTTTTGGTCATTCAAGTCTAAAGGGGAAGGTTTGGAAAGAGAAATGCACAAGATGTGATCAATCCATAGCAGGACAAAACGCGAGTGCATTATAATGTGCTCGCATTTTGTCCTGTTATAGAAATGGTAAAAAGTGTTGACCCCTGTGATCCAGGCCCACATGCTCTATTTTCATACTGATTCTACGCGTGCTCTGACAAAAAAGAAGTGCTTTCATGATGTTGGGAAGTTCACATGCACATTTGACACATTGTACCACTTTTGCATGATCTTTCCACCACCTTTTCTATGTTTCCAACTTGAGAAGGAGGAAATAACATAGTTTTCACACCAAGTTTGATATATATCTATTCAAGTTTCAATTTTTGTAGTGTTGCAATGTTAATTGTGATTCAATTTTAGGAATTTAACATTATAGATTGGTTAATAGTATTTTTGTTAGTAATTATATTTGAGTGTTATTCAATTTAACATTGAAAAGGAAGAAAGTGGTGAAAAACTCAAATTATTGAGGAGTTTGATGCAAGAAGAAAAAAACACAACATAATTGGCTACTCCATTCGAATCTTCATTTTTTAGGTATGTCAAGTCTTTACATGCATGTTCTTTACATTTTCTTTAATTTGGATTGAATTACTTTATCATACTTTATCATACATGTTTAAAATAGACACATGCCCAATCAAGAAACTAGCCTACAATCTCACATGATGCCATGTATATTTTCTACACTTGGGCTCTTTAATAATTATGTGTAATAAACAGACCTTAACATACCATGATGTCAAACTATACAAGAATAAATCCTTACAACATAATAAAAATACAATCCCACTATTATCTTGTATTCATTTCTTAGGAAGTAATATTGGTCTCTTTATCATGATACAAACAAATTCTCCATCATGCCAAGGAAATGATCAAGAATTAAACCAACACAGGAAGAGATAGAAGATAAGAATGCAAAGAAAGTAGTGGCTATGAGGGAACTTCGTGAGAAGAGGAAATTAGACACGATAAATGAAGACATACCAATTGAAGAGGAACCACAACCATCACAAAGAGATATGGTATTGGCAGCACAAAGAGAACGAATGCAAAAACTTTGTGCTATGAGAGATTTGAATACCATAGTTGGAGACACGTCCTCTACCACAAGTCAACATGTATGGACACCATCTACCACATCTCAAGTTGAGAGTACATCATCACTCACATGTGATGAAGGAGGTATGCCATCATTCCCACCTCAACCTCAAGGTATGTCATCTATTCCATCTTTGATCGAAGGTATGCCATCTAACCCATCTCATTTAAATATTGATGAAATTCCTAATGTTGAGATGAATTTACCTAACTTAACACCACCTAGAATTTTGCATAGAAATCCAAAGTATTTGATTGAAATTGATGAGAATATTTTGTAGCCAATGGAAGGTAAGATTCCAAAATGCACTTGTAGAAGATATGCTCATAAGATTTGGAGATTGTTCTTTGAAAAGTTAAATGAGACTACAAGATGTCAACTATTCGTTGAAATGATGTGAAGTATAAAGTATAGGTCCATCATGAAGATTGTTGGGTTGAGAACATCAGAGGCTTCAAGTGAAAAATCTATTGTCAAGAATCTAATGAGTGCATATGAGAGAGTGGGTAACACCTCACACACAAAAGATAGTAATGCAACACAGTGTGTGATTACATCGACTATAGTAAGTAGTCAAACGAGGAAATCTTGTCTCATTAGAAAGACGAGTCAAGAATTGAGAATTAATAGGAAAACTTTATCAAGAGCCATTGGAAGACACCAAAGAATTGAGGACACTAATGCCAATGAATTATGGGCATTCTCAGGGAGACTACCACGAAAAGATAAACCAATTGTTGAAGCATTGAGATCACTAATTGAAGACTTTTGGAAGAATTACACAAGGGTATCTCTGAATCAACAGGATGTGGTAAGATGAAGAATCGGTAGTCAGAACTGTGAGCCACATCCAAAGCATTTTTTGGATGAGACTCAAACATAGTTTTATGGTAAATTTCTAGAGAAGTATCCTCAAATTAAAATTTGTCAAAGATATTTTGAAATGCTAAAACCTTTCTATGTCAAGATAAATCACACACGCACTATTTGTTGTTGTAGATTACATATTGAATTTTCTAACCATTTTGATGTTTATAGGTCTATATGTTTAGATATGCATACTAACAATGTTTTGCAGGGTTGTGCCATATGTGCCCCACCAACATCTTCAAGAGACTTCATATCAAGAATTTTATGTGAAAGAGAGGAAGGTCAAATATTCTACAAGAAATTATGCTTGGATGGCACATGTCACTGTTGCAGTGGCTTGCAACATTTGCCAATATGTGAACATATGGAACGAACACATGCGGTTGGAAGTGAACTAGTAGAGTTTGGCAAGTATAAAATAGTGGCATACAATACAAAAGATGGTAAAGAAGCAAAGAGGTGTGAATTGGCTATTGAAAAGATTCCAGTGTATCAGTTTATGCCTATATTTTGTGACAACATAGTGTATGAGTATGCAAGACATGCCCATAGAGCTCGGTGGTTGGACATGCAATTCAAGTTATGCAAGGACACATTTCTAGTTGGTAGCATTGTTTTAGTCATCGACTTTGCAGAGAACTATAGTCTATAGCCACAGCATGAGGTGCAATTACAATATTACAACTCCACACATGTTTCTATATTTGTGCACATCGCATTCATTCATGCGAATGATAGTACAGAGGATGACAAAAAGATCATAAGGGAGTATAATTTCTATATTAGTGATGATCACACTCATTCTACGGAGTTCGTGCAAGGTTGCTTTCAGGTGTTCTACAATGATTTGGCTAGAAGGGGTATATCGTTCAGTCAGCATATCATATGGTCAGATAACTATGCATCATAATTCAAGAACTCATGAAATTTCTATTGGCTGAGTAGGAGGCATAATTTTATAGGTATTCAGCATATGTGGAACTTTTGTGAGGCCGGGCATGGAAAGGGGGAGCATGATGGTGTAGGAGCATGTATCAAAAGAGCCATAGCATGAGAAGAGTTAAATTATAAAGACAATGCAAAGTTGATAGATGCAAAATCGATTGTCGAGCGGTGTAATACTTCCATGGGTTCATAGATTTTTTTGGTTGATAGATGATACTAACATTGTACCATATGAGGACTGTTGTACACTGACAGGATCAAATGAGATGCACTCTTTCAGAAGCTCAATTGTAGGTTCATGGAGTATCCATATGCGAAAATGTCATGCTTTTGTTCTTCCTGTACAATTCAAGTTTGGGACGAGTGTGAGTCAAAGGAGTGGGTTGATGAATGTCAGTTAAGTTATCTTAGCCCACTTGACACATATCGACCCCTGATGGCACTAGAACTAACACAAATGGAATCATCAGTTGACTTTGACCACATATCAGATTTAGTTCAACTAGGTAATATAGGGCATGTATATACATCTAATTTCATCTAGTTCAACCTAGTAATGTCATCTTACTTTGTAGTGTTTTTTTAATGTTGACTAATTTCATCTAATTTGCTACACATATCAATGTAGGGCACGTATATGCAGTTATTGCAGATGAAGATAATGAAGAGGGAATAGATTATTAATTATGTCATTGTGTTGAGGCCAAAAATAAATTGGAGGCCCCTGTTACAGATGGAGAAAACATCAAATACCCTACAGGATTAGTGGTTATTATTGGAACATGGCTTAGAAGGTACCCACATAAGAGTGTTAATGTTTGGCTGTTTCAAGACTTTGACATGCGTAGGAAGATTCTTCATTACTCAAACCTTGTCGTGGCATCCAATGTTCATTTGCTAAAGTATCGGGGTAGACCTTTGAACAAAATCTTGTGGAAGGTGCGTGAGTCTGATAATGAAGCAATACTTGACACAATAAAGAGTAGAGTAGACCCAGATGGTTCATTGGATTAATTTGTAAGTATTCACATTGATTTTGTGAAGTCATGTTACATTGAGTTGTAAGTATGCACATTAATTTGTAAGGTTTGTCTTTTTTTATTTCCTCCTGCATTTTTACACATATACACATTTTTACATCATCATGTTATACATTTTTGGTGTCCTACTCCTGAGGCGACCAAACTAACTGTTCCAACATGTCGAGATGGGTACATTTACACTAGGCATGGTCCTGTTTTTCACCCAAACATGTCAAAACAGTCTGAGCTACATTGTATCGATGATATCCCTGAAGAGTCCAAAGTGCAAAAAGGTAGCAATCTTTGACAAGATGTTACTCAAAAATTGTGTCACTTACAAACATTCTGTCTAAGGTAGTGCGATCATGTAGAGTGCTTCTACAATAACCTCTCTCAGTTTTTTATATCTCTGAGGCATTTGCCTGTGGTGAACAGTTTTCTGCTGCCCCAAAAATCGTCAGAAGGAGGCAGTGTAAAGTTGCAAAGGGGTGTAACTTTCATCCTGCTCCTGATGTGACCAAACTAACTATTCCAACGCGTCCAGATGGGTACATTTACGCTAGGAATGGTCTTATTTTTTAGCCAAACATGTCGAAACAGTCTGAGCTACATTGTACCGACAATATCCCTGAAGAGTCCAAAGTGCAAAAAGGTAGCAATGTTTGATGAGATGTTACTCAAAAATTGTGTCACTTAAAAATATTCTGTCTAAGGCAACGCGATCATGTAGAGTGCTTCTACAATAACCTCTCTCAATTTTTTTATATCTCTGAGGCATTTGCCCGTGGTGAAAGGTTTTCTGCTACCCCAAAAATCATTAGAAGGAGGCAGTGTAAAGTTGCAAAGGGGTGTAACTTTCATCCTGCTCCTGATGTGACCAAACTGACTATTCCAACATGTCTGGATGGGTACATTTACACTAGGCATGGTCCTTTTTTTCACCCAAACATGTCAAAACAGTCTGAGCTACATTGTACCGACGATATCCTTGAAGAGTCCAAAGTGCAAAAAGGCAGCAATCTTTGACGAGATGTTACTTGAAAAGCATGTCACTTAGAAACATTTCATCTGAGGCAACGCGATCATGTAGAGTGTTTCTACAATAACCTCTTAGTTTTTTATATCTCTAAGGCATTTACCCTTGGTGAAAGGTTTTCTGTTGCCCCAAAAATCGTCATAAGGAGGCAGTGTATTAAGTCAGGATGAAAGCCTATTCGCTCTAGGTGGCAATCTCAAGTTGCACAATCATGAATGGGCGCCTAGAGCAATAAGGTGCTACATCATGGTTTGAGGACCTTGAAATGGCACCCAAGCATGTAGGAGGAATTTTCAAGGAGCAGAATGTTTTTGACACTCTAAGGAACTAGTCCAAAGAGTCTATGGCGTCATCTTGATACCATTAAGTCAACTTTGGAACTCAAACATATTGAAACAAGGTCTAGGAATCTAGGTTCCATCTCTTGTCAATTCAACCTCTCAGATGCACCAACATTGGAAAGACTCTTAATGATTGCCTAAGTTTGAATTGATCTTGTGATTGAAAGTTTGGTGATGTATTGGTACAAGATGATCTTCAGTTGAAGCAATCTAAGTTCTAAGAAGGGTTTAGAAGTTATCAACCTCTTCACTAAGTTAGGCACACTTTACAAGCTTTCTTACCCAAGAGTTGCACCTCATTAAGACAAGGCACATCTTAACCTCTAGGACTTTTCCAAAGAAGCGCTTCAGTTTATTAGTACCTTTGGACCTTGTTTTGCATTCTGAAAGAGAAGGCACACTTTGGAGGCATTTCTAACCTAGATTGACGCCTAGGTATAGTCATCTCTCTGGAGCATTACAATGTGTTTTAAAATGGAGGAAATTTCATAAGTTGGGGAATTGATCACTGAAGACCTTGGAGTGTTTGAATTACTCTAAGCAAGAAGGTGCATTTCCATGGAGTAGCATACTCTAGATAGCACCTAATGCCATCAAGGCGCAATTCCACCCTCACTTTGGTGCCTATCATCAAGAAGGGGCATTGGGCATTCCTTGAACAATTCTGAGTGTTTGAAGTTCATGAAATCACCAAAGAATGTTGGGCACCATGTGTGATGAGTGCCAAATTGCACTCATGAAATACACCTTTTTGCCTCTCTTTTTCCCCTTTTTAGTTCATCTTCCTTGTGTCTGCACTCAAATAAGTTAGCAAGATTGTTCTATTTTGTGATTAATTAAGATAGATTACTTGAGATTAGAATTTCTGATTAAGGTGACTAATGTGCGTGGGATTAATGGAAAAATGCAAAATTCCTCTCTCTTTTTGAATCAGCAGGTGTAGATGCCAGGAACAGCAATTTTGTGCATCTCCGAAGATCGTCTTCAATGATCTCCGGAGATAATAACAAAGAACAGTGACACCTGAAGTTTTGAAGATTTGGGGAATGACTCTTCGGAGCTCTACGAAAGTTTGGAATATCTCCAGAGATACAGACAGGAACAGTTATCTCTGGCGCCTCCTGAGAATAGGGCATGTTTCCAAGCAGAGCTACCAACCAGACACTTCAGCAACGATCCTAATACTTCCTCACTTCACTCAAATCATCACCTGAGTGGTGAAGGGTCAACTATCAGTTAAACTACTGAAGTTTTATCTTTTCAAAGATTTTGCATGAGTTACGAATTGAACTAATCCAATATCCTTATTTTCAGGGCTTTGATGCCCAAGTGTATTAAGACTTAAACTTAGACCTCTGAGTGAACTTCTATTCCACTCAAGTCTACCTTTCTCGCATGGTGATTTTTCATAAGTTAGGCAGTTAAGTACAAATAAGAGATGGTGTCATCTCCTTGAAAGACTGAGAGATAAGTTCAGTGATATATCATCACTTATTTTTTTATATATACTCTCAGAAATAGTAATAGAAAAATGATGGTAAAATTATTCTAATTTTTGGAGATCTCAGTTCTGTTATAGCCATATATTTTCATGAATTCAGAAATGAATGAATTGGATTGAATTTAGTTTAGATCATCTTTTGTGCTGATTTCCTACAATAGCCTTCAGCCTCAAGGGTGTGGAGCAAGGGCCCACTCTCACCACTCAGGCAGGAGGCTAGTATCTCTGTTTCATTGTTTCAAGTTTTCTTTTATAAAGGTGTTTCCTATTTTAATAGATTGATGCATGTTATTGTTTCTTTGCTTGAGTACATTTCCAGTTTTATTCTGTTTTTTCAGCATTCATTACATTTGTTCAACAAGCAGATAGATTAATCATTCTTTTAAGCATTAGGGTTAGCTATAAACCGGTCACTTAGAATCCCTAGTTACATATAGCCATGGACACAGCCCTGGTTCTTTGACATCTGAAAATAGATTAAATGATGAGGTACAGCGACAACCTGTCATTTTCGGTGCCATTGTCGGGGACTAGTTGTGTTAATTAGGGACACTGAGTTAAAAATAATTTTTAGAATAGATCTGTATGGTTAGAGCTAGAGATCTAAAAGGAAGATATATTAAGCTGAAACCCCAACAACACACCATAGGGGAAAGCAGTGAGGTGGTACAAAATCTTGTTGAAGAAGGAAACCTAGATCTTAATTTGGAACCTGCACTTCAAAACAACAATCCCTTAGATCCTACAGACATTCCACTTGCCAATTATATCCAGGAATTACAACAAAAAGTTAAGGCAGATCCTTTGGTAGAACCTAATTTCCTAGAACCTCAGGAAGAAGAACCAGTACTAAACATGGAAAATGATAATCATGGGGAAGAGGAAAATTAGGCTCCAAGAACCTTCTCTTATCCTATTGTTTTGGCTGCTGGAGACAATGCTCCCATGAAGAATATCTCACCAGCACATCTACCAAATTTCAGAGGACTTTCTTCTGAGGATCCAGATCAGTTCTTGTTTGAATTCAAAGTAGTCTGCCAAACTTATGATTATGGAACAGATAACCAGAAACTCAAATTGTTCCCTTCAACCCTGAAAGATTCTGCGATGAGATGGTTTATGGGTTTACCATAGGGTTCTATCCATTCTTGGGATCAAATGGAAACAGAGTTTTGGAAAAATACCAAGATTATTGCAGATCTAGTAATAAAAATGAGGAGTTGTTCAAAATTAGGCAGGGGGAGGAAGAATCCTTAGAAGACTATGTGGATAGGTTTAATTTTGCCTTGAGAAGGTTTGGCAATCTAGTGGATCACTCCTTGGCTAGAACCTTATTTATAAAAGGATTGGATAAAGAATCAAAACAGGCACTGGACCTAATGGGAAAAGGGAATATTAACAAAATAGAAATACCTGACATAGAGGAACTCTGCAGGAACTATTCCAGAACTCAAGATGGAGTAAGGTCATCCAAAACTTTTAAAGGGAAGAATGAAATAGGATAGTTGATGGAGGAAATTGTAAATCTAAAAATAGACATTCTGGTCCAACTAAATACCACATTGGATGGGATTCAAGCAAAAACTAGAACAACTGATCAAAACAGAGTAACTGAACTGCTCTCCATCTATTGTCCTAGGTGTAGAAACAAACACTTGTTGAGAGAATGTCCCTTGGACAAATCAGAGATTTGTCAGATCTGTGATAGGGAACATCCTACCAATCAGTGTAGTCAAATTCTAGCCTTGAAAAGATTGAGTAAAAAGAATACTGAGATAGAAGAAGAGTTGAACTATGTGGGACAAAAACAAACTAGAAATTTTCCTTATAATCAGTATCCAAACCAGTCTTCTTACAGGGGTCCTTCTAATTGGGGAAATAACTAGTGGAATCCAACTTGGCATGGCCCTCAAAATAATCCTCCTTGGGGACAGCAGGATTGGCCAAGTCAACACTGGCAAAACCAAAACTGGCAAAATCAGCCTTGGGGAAATCAACAATGGCCACCACAGTTTGGGTCACAAGGCATGCAACCTCAATGGGGTCCTCAATAGGGATATCATCAACAATACCAAGGACAACCTAGATGTTTCCAACCTCAACAATAGGCTTTACTAATTGGATCCTCCAACACACAGGGTCAAACACAAAATGAACCAGTTAGTCAGCCACCTTTACCAGCTCAGCCTATACCAAACCCATGAAATAAATAGGGAGCAGCTGTTTATATGACAGAGCAAGAAAATCTGGCTAGAATTCATGCTATATATTCAAATAATCTCCAACTGCATTCTGGTAAAGCATTTCCAAGACCTTCTCCTCCAACTATAGTTGAAATAAGCAATGATGAGGAACCAGAAAATCCATCCAATCAACCCCTAGAGGAGATTTCTAACGAAAAAGTGCTATAAAAATCACCCATAGACAACTCTGGAGTTACTCCTAAAAAGCCAGCTTCGGAGAACAGTCTTGAACATAATTCTAATAAGAGCTCCGGAGATGCTCTGGAGATGGAAAAGCTAGCACCCTACCCAGAATGACTTAAACAAAATGCTCCCCAGAAAAAGATTTTACAAAAACAAATCCAACCCAATCAGGAATAAGAACTTTTACAAGAACTCAAGCAGCTAAACATTGAAATTCCTCTTCTCCAGGCCATCAGAGATGTACCGGAACTAAATCAGTTCATCAAACAGTATTGCATCAAAACACAGGGCAAAAAGAAAAGTTTTCCCTCCACAATATAGGTGGAAGGAAAAGTAGTGGATCTATTGATGGGAGAAATTCTCCTCCCAAAATATGGAGACCCTGGGAACCCTGTCATAACTGTTTTCATCTTGGGGGTAGAAATTTCAAATGTTCTAGTTGATTTAGGAGTAGCAATTAATGTGATGACAGTTCATACAATGGACAAGTTAGCTCTATCAGGTATCCAATCCATGCCTACAATTCTTCAACTTGCTGATCAGTCAGTAGCTGTTCCAAAGGGAGTGATCACTGATGTACCTGTTGTGATAGATTTATGGGAATTTCTAGTGGATTTCTTAATACTAGAACCTAGAAACCAGAGAAATGCTTATCCACTGATTTTAGGAAGACCATGGCTGGCTACTGCAGCAGCATCTATTGATTGTCGAATTGGAGATATGGTCATTTCTAATGGGATAGATTTTAAGAAAATATCTCTGTATCCTCCAGCTAAACCATCAGTGCACTACACAAGAAGACTATGGGTGGATGAACCGGATAACATGGACAACAGTGCCTCATTAGCTATGGTAACCATTAGGGAACATCTGAGAGAATTAGGAGAAGAAGTATACTATGATACAATGGAAGACTTCACTCACATCCTAATCAATAAAGATGTGATGGAACTCGCCCAAGATCCTCAGAGAGAACTTCTTGTTTCTTCTCATTGTACCCTTGCCAACATTATTCCTTGTGGGGAAACCTTTTACAGGGACTTAGCCACTTTCCACATGTTACTCCCACATTCTTGTCCTCTCAATACTATGACACCAATGTATGGACTCACCACATTTATGGATCAAATTACAAAACAGGTTATGATTCTGCCAAGGAAAACACTTAATATAAATACTCAGTTAACAGCAAGTCAGGAAGAAAAACTTATCCAACTTTTGGTCTCCCACTCAGCATCTTTTGCTTGGGAATACCAAGATATGAAAGGCATACCTCCTGAGATCTGTACCCATCATATCTACACTGAGGATATTAAACCTGTCAGACAACCACAAAGAAGATTGAATCCTGCCCTAAAAGACATTGTCAAAACTGAAATAGAAAAATTACTCTAGGCAGGGTTCATATATCTAATCTTAGACAGTCAATGGGTCTCACCCCTTGTCATTGTGCCTAAAAAGAATGGGAAATGGAGGGTGTGTATTGATTATAGAGAACTCAACAAGGCCACAAAAAAAGACTACTTTCCCTTACCATTTATTGACCAAGTTCTAGACAACCTTGCTGGGAGAAAGTATTTTTCTTTTCTAGATGGATTCAGTGGGTATAATCAAATTCAAGTAGCACCTGAGGACCAAGACAAAACCACCTTCATATGCTCTTGGGGAACCTTTGCTTACAAAGTTCTTCCTTTTAGGCTATGCAATGCCCCAGCTACATTTCAGAGACTGGTTCTAGCTATTTTTGATGAACTGGCTAATGAATGCATGGAGGTCTACATGGATGACTTTACTGTGTATGGGAATAACTTTAAGGAAGCTCTCACAAACCTTGGAAAAGTACTAAAATGTTGTGATAAAAATTGACTGTCCCTTAGCCATGAGAAATGTTTTATGATGGTGGAGGAAGGAATTGTTTTGGGACACCATATTTCAGAAAAAGGGATCAGAGTGGATCAGAACAAGATAGAAGTCATCACATAGTTGCCTTCACCCAAAAATCAAACTGATGTTAGAAGTTTTCTAGGTCATGTAGGCTACTATAGAAGGTTTATAGAAAATTTTAGCAGAATAGCTGCTCCCCTGTTTACCCTGCTTAACAAAGAAACAGAATTTCTGTGGACAGAAGACTGTCAATCAGCATTTGAAATTTTGAAGGAGAAGCTTACTGTCACACCAGTCTTAAGGGGACCTAATCAGACTTTACCATTTCACATACAAATTGATGCTTCAAATGAATCCATTGGGGTAGTTTTAGGACAAAAGGAGGAAGGAGAGAGTATGTATGCAATTTACTACATTAGTAAAAACCTTACCTCTGCAGAAAGAAATTATACAACAACTGAAAAAGAATTCTTGGCTGTTATCTATGCTATAAACAAATTCAGGCATTATATCATTGGATATAAAATATTTGTGCACACTGATCATGCAGCCATCAAGTACCTAATGAATAAACTAGTAGTAGGTGCAAGGATCATTAGATGGTTATTGCTATTGTAGGAATTTGATATTACCATAGTTGATAATCCAAGAAAGTTTAATTTGGTTGCTGATTTTCTGTCAAGATTGCATACAGGAGGAGAAGATCAACCAGTGGAGGACAAGTTTCCAGATAAACATCTTTTTGCCATATCCACTATCGCACCTTGGTTTGCTGACATAGCTAATCTTTTAGCTACAGGCTTGTATCCATCCCATTTTACTTCAAAACAAAGAAAACGTTTGGTTAAAGAAAGTTTATCCTACAAATAGTTGAATGGTTTACTATTTAAATGTGGTCCTGATTTCATTCTATGTAGGTGCTTGAAGGCTGATGAGACTTTTGATGTGTTGAGAGCATGTCATGATGAACCATCTAGTGGCCACTACCCTTTCCACAGGACAATCCACAAGATCCTTGGAGCTGGTTACTACTAGCCTTTTCTTCATAAAGACACAAAGAAGTATGTGTAGCACTGTGACCAGTGCCAAAGGATGGGGCAACCCACCTTTACCCAAGAAATGCTGCTACATCCTCAAGTCATGATGGAACCATTTAAGCAATGAGGTCTAGATTTTGTGGGACCAATTTCACCGCCATCATCAGGCAAGGAGTATATTTTAGTATGCACAGACTATGTTACTAAGTGGGCTGAGGTTCAAGCATTACAGTTTGCAAGAGAAGAAAAAATTGCTGATTTCCTTTACAATAGAATTTTCTTGAGATTTGGAGCCCCAAAATTAATAGTTTCAGACAGAGGAACTCAATTTACTTCACAGGTTATGAAGGCATTCACAGATTTATACCAAGTCAAGCATAGAAAAGCTTCACCTTACCATCCTCAAGCAAATGGCCAAGTAGAAGTAACTAACAGAGAACTTGAGAATATCCTAACAAGGACAGTGGCAATGAATAGAAAGGATTGGGCTAATAGACTACCTGAAGTAGTTTGGGCTTACAACACCACTTGGAAGTCCACAACAAAGTTTTCACCATATGAATTAGTTTATGGGAAAAAACTTACACTATCTATAGAATTTGAACTCCAGACACTTAAAACTGTATTGGATGTTGGGCTGCCATTGTCTACAATTCAGTAGAACAGAATTCTTCAGCTCAATGAGTTGGATGAGATTCAGAGAGAAGCCATTCAGCAAACAGAATTTGTTTAGTACCAAAGGAAACAATGGCATGACCAACATATTAAGAGGAGGACATTTCAACAAGGAGATTGGGTTCTTCTTTATGATTCTAAATTCAAAGAATTCAAAGGGAAATTACAGACTCACTGGCTGGGTCCTTATCAAATAAAGGAAGTGTTTGAAAATGGAACTGTATTACTGCAACCAATTGATGGGAGCACAAGCACATTTCTAGTAAATGGTCACCGGATAAAGCTCTACAAAAGACCATCTACTAAAGAAGAGTTTCTTGATGATATGTGTTTTGATACAGGGGATACCTCCTATGTCACGGTGTTGGAAAAATGATTCTGAAAAAAAAAAAAAGGTTGAAAACCAGCAATGGCTGCCTCCTGAAAAAAAAAACAAAAAAACAAAAGAAGGTTGAAAACTAGCAATGGCTGCCTTCTAAAAATAAAAAATAAAAAAAAATAGAGAAAGATGGAAAACTAGCAAATGGCTGTCTTTCTTGACCAAGGGAGTTGAAAACTAGTAAAATGGTGGTTCCCTTTTTCAGGACAGTTGAAATAATTGAGCTCCGGATATGATCAATTGCCAGAAATTGGCCCAATGCATCTATGGCACTTCTCAAACAGGAGCATCTCCGGCGCTTTCCAATTAGGAGCACCTCTGGCGCTCTAATAATAACCCCATCAATTTCCATAATAAGGGAGGTACTGACCTCTCCAGGTGGTAAAGTAGACAACTCATATGATGAGGTCATCATGACTCATCTTCCACTTCATCGCAAAGCATTGTTAAATTAGAGTACTAATAATTGCAGGAGTGTCTATGAGCCAGCACTGACATCACCCATGGGCATGGATTTTAGTGCCGCTCAGTGCAATGATTGCAATTCATGTGCAAGTAGGAAGTGGATGTCATTTCAGGCCGCTGCTTAAATGCCACGATGTGTGTAGTTTCCAAATCAGTGTAGCATTTCTCCCGTGTACATTGCCTCATCATTAAAACTGATCCAGGTAAATCTATTTTTAGTTGATCATTAATTAGTAACTGTCTTGTCTTTCTATTTTGAATGCTTCCAAGATGACACATCCCTCTGCTGTCATTTCCTTTTTCACATCCAAGCATGTCGCCATCTGTGCCTTAATGCCACCTTACCTCCAGAGTGCCCTGTCAGTCCGTTACAATTATGGCTGCTTTGGTCCCTTAACCCATCTGCATAAGCCCAGCCTGAAAACAATAGCATCCCTCATTCAAACCTTCAGAATAGACTGAAGCATAAGATAAATTAAACAACTCTCTGGAGTCTACAGAACAATTTGAACAATACTCCGGAGCCCACAGAGATAAGAGGGATAGATAGACTGCAGATTGGGGAAGTAAAAGAATAAAACACGGAAAGTGCCATCAATTCAGCAATGGGGGTCAAGAAAAAGTCTGAGCCAAAAAATACTGCGGGTTTTCTGAAGGATGCAACTGTAGCAAACATTTTAAGGGCTGCTAGATGGTTAGATTTCCTAGACAAGTTCGAAGGGTTTCAGGAGGATATTGTGGATGAATTCCTTAGGAATTTGAGATACAACCAGACCACTGTGAGAGGAAACCAAATCAGTCTCTCCTCCACAATTATCAGCCACATTTCTGGACTCCCCAAACAAGGTGAGAGGTTCTACCACCTTAAAACCTTATATACTAATTTAATTAGAAATTTTTCTGTTTGTGGTGAACCTGCTATTCAATTGCATATGAATAAGAATGAGGTCAAAGGAATTTTGAGGTCCACTCCCCCAAACCCTTGGGCAACTATTTCTACCTAGTTAATGAAGTACTTTACCTGTGATGGCCAATTCTCCATAGTTTTAGGGCCCACAATGAAAATGCTGATTTTTCTCAGACATGGGAATAGGCACCCCGAATATAACATAAATATCCCTAATTTCCTATATTCTACCATCAAGGCAACTGTAGAGAAATACCAACAGGGTAAGGGACCCATGAAACATTATGGCCTAATCTTTTTGATAGTCAAGCACCATTTCCTATCTCAGACCAATGGAGAAGAACTATTACAGAACTTTCTTGAACATAACCCTCAGGTCAGAGAACCAGAGATAACACCAACAGAGGGTGAGAGTTCTCCCTCTCACTAAGATGAGGAAACTGAGCCTACAGCCTCCTCCACAGCTGTTCACAAAGGGACATCACCCTCACAGGAGGCTACATCATCTGTAGCCCCTGTTCCTAACAAAAAGAGGAAAGGCAAACAAATTGCAAACCCTGCTCCTACATGACCTCTATACATGACTCGGTCGGTCAGGCAAAAAATGACTCTACCTGAGGAATCTTGGCCTAAGGAGTTAATAGCGGGAGAGTTCGGAAAGGGAATTGAGGAAAGATGGTGGGTTGAAGAACCATCCCATGATTCAGATGAGGTACCCTTGGTCAGGAAGAGGAAGCAAAGTAAAAATTCTCCAGCACCATCTGTTCATGTGGAGTCAAGACCAGTTTCAACACCACCATGTGCTCTAGAGATAGGAAACTTACCAACTGTTACTATCTCCTCAAATTCTGAGGAAGGGAGACCTGCTTCAGAGGCACAAGTCCCACCTGTGCTCCGGAGAAGCAAAAGGAAGAGGCAGCTCTCACAAGCTGAGAAGGATACTGCCCTGCTTACTGAGGCACTCCTGGAATTGAGCACATATGAGGACAAAGCAAGACCTTCATCAGTGCCAGCAACAGCAGAGGATCCTCAAGTCAGGAACACTGCTGAAGGAAAAACAGGGCAAATGGATACATTGGAAGAAACAGGGCAGGTGGCCATGGATAATATTGATAATCAGCCAACAACCATAGAAACAGAGGTAGAAACTCTATCTCATCCCTCTGACCAAGAGGATATAGAAATCTCAACAGAACAACAATTAATAGAAGAAATTGAAAATTTAAAAAGAATGCTCTGAGGAAAGAATTTGATTATTACTGACCTCAAGAAGGTTAGAGTAGAGATGGAGATGGAGCTGAAGCAAACTATTGGAAATATCCAAACAGACCTCCAAAACAAGGATAGAATCATCCAGGAGAAAGAGGCAGAGTTGGAAGCACAGAAATGTGAAGCAGCAAAAGTGATGGAAGAAAAGGAAAAAGAAACAACACAAAAGGTTTTTGAGCTCACCATGGCCAAAGACAACAGCCTCACAGTAATGGCAGAAATGATTGAAAAGGTACAAAGCTAGGATAAACAATTAACTTGGGCCAATAACAAACTAGATGACCAAGAAGAATGTATTCAAGAACTGTCTGGCCCAAGGGAAACCAATGAACAAGAAATTCAAACAGATGCCTATGTGGGTCCAATCCCCATTGACATTCCCAAAGCCCTGTTTCATTAGGAGGAAAGGTGTAGGGAATTTGAGGCCTCCAACCCAATGTTGCAATTACAAAGGGCAGTCACTGCCAGAGTAGAAAGGATAGCAACTTTGGAAAGAAAAATCATTCAAATGGCCTCCCTTTCCTCAGAAATTCTATCCTGTAGGCCTCCAAGTGCCAGCTATTCAATGTTCCTACAGGAAAGGGTACTGCAAAGGAAACTCTCCTTAGTCCTATCTGACATAACTAAGGATATAGAAACTGCAGAAGGTTTCATGGCAGCTTACACCAGGAGCAATGATGAAGACAAAAACTTCCTATGTGAATTATACTTACATGGGTTCAGCATTAATGATATAGCCTTCATGATTAATCACTTTGTGGGAGAATGCCAACTTAAGGCATTCATGTCCCTCATGAGAAACCACCAGATCTAGAATGAAAGGATGGAAGATCATCTTCAAAAGGATTCAAAAATAGATCTCCTCATCAGAAAAGAATGTCCCAATCCTTTTGCTTTTCAGACCCAATTCAGATCCCTTATCTATCATCCTGCCAGTGCAACCAGCATATTACCATTATACCTGAAAAGTTTGCAGGAATGCTCCATTGACTTTGGTCTTTTTATGATTAATTTAGCAAATCCTGTACTTGCTGTAGCAAAGAGGAGATGGAATATTTTGACCCCAGAGCAAAAGCTTAGAGAGGTGGTCACCCCTGCAAACTTGAGACTATTCATGAGGAAGGCAAAGATGATATCCAAACTGATGGATAAACATAAACAGGAATGGATAGGTGGATAGTTCAGACCTCCTCTGATAATTGAACCACTCCCTGTATGGACAGAACAGTTGGAAGATGAAAAATTGCAAGACTGGATGAAGCAAGTTGACAAGTACAGAAGAAATGGTAACACCAACAAAACCACTTGGACAACCTATCTCCAGGAGTATAGCCTGACTGACAGATTGCTTTGCCAAAATAAATCCAGGATGTGAAAAGTAGGAGGACCTACCAAACCTTAGGTATGGGGGGGATGATGAGTGCCAAATTGCACTCATGAAATACACCTTTTTGCCTCTCTTTTTCCCCTTTTCAGTTCATCTTCCTTGTGTCTGCACTCAAATAAGTTAGCAAGATTGTTCTATTTTGTGATTAATTAAGATAGATTACTTGAGATTAGAATTTATGATTAAGGTGACTAATGTGCGTGGGATTAATGGAAAAATGCATAATTTCTCTCTCTTTTTGAATCAGCAGGTGTAGATGCCAGGAACAACGATTTTGTGCATCTCTAGAGATCGTCTTCAATGATCTCCGGAGACAATAACAAAGAACAGTGACACCTAAAGTTTTGAAGATTTGGGGAATGACTCTCCGGAGCTCTACGAAAGTTTGGAATATCTCCGGAGCTGCAGACAAGAACAGTTATCTCTGGCGCCTCCTGAGAATAGGGCATGTTTCCAAGTAGAGCTGCCAACCAGACACTTCAACAATGATCCTAATACTCCCTCACTTCACTCAAATCATCACCTGAGTGGTGAAGGGTCAGCTATCAATTAAACTGTTGAAGTTTTATCTTTTCAAAGATTTTACATGAGTTACAAATTGAACTAATCCAATATCCTTATTTTCAGGGCTTTGATGCCCAAGTGTATTAAGACTTAAACTTAGACCTCTGAGTGGACTTCTGTTCCACTCAAGTCTACCTTTCTCGCATGGTGATTTTTCATAAGTTAGACAGTTAAGTACAAATAAGAGATGGTGTCATCTCCTAGAAAGACTGATAGATAAGTTCAGTGATATATCATCACTCATTTTTTTATATATACTCTCAGAAATAGTAATAGAAAAATGATGGTAAAATTATTTTGATTTTTGGAGATCTCAGTTCTGTTATAGCCATATATTTTCATGAATGTAGAAATGAATGAATTAGACTGAATTTAGTTTAGATCATCTTTTGTGCTGATTTCCTGCAATAGCCTTCAGCCTCAATGGTGTGGAGCAAGGGCCCACTCTCACCATTCAGGTAGGAGGCTAGTATCTTCATTTCATTGTTTCAAGTTTTCTTTTATAAAGGTGTTTCCTATTTTAATAGATAGATGCATGTTATTGTTTCTTTGCTTGAGTACATTTCCTATTTTATTCTATTTTTTCAGCATTCATTACATTTGTTCAACAAGCAGATAGATTAATCATTCTTTTAAGCATTAGGGTTAGCTATAAACCGGTCACTTATAATCCCTAGTTGCAGACAGCCATGGACATAGCCCTGGTTCTTTGACATCTGAAAATAGATTAAATGATGAGGTACAGCGACAACCTGTCAATGTGTATCCTCAACAAGCTTGAGTTTGTACCTAGACAAGTTGGCACTTATTCATGTTTTAACTTCCCTCTTGAAATGCCTAACTTGGGAAAAAAGTTATCTTGTTGTTAGTCAAGTGTTTGATGTGTTTTGGAGACTCCAAAAGACTTCCTCTTGCTAGGTGCTCTTCTTGGCAACTACAACCTTCAACTGGCACCTAGATCCTAAATAAAAACACTTGAGGGGATGTAATAATAACATATTACGAATTTTTAAATCAAGAGGTTCTTTTAAATGATACATGATGTGTCATAGATCATTCAACTTGATAAACAACATGGAGGGATTCTCATTCCTCCTATACTTCTTGCAAGTTTCTTTATAGATAGCTCACATCATTTTCCATCTAGGTGGTCATTTCCCAAAATATTATGATAAGATAATCATGTTAATGAACTTTGGATTGAATGAGAATCATCATGCTTTGTCTTGACTAGAATAGTTGGGATGGACAAAAATCTATTGATTCTAGGTTGGGTTGTTAAAGGTCAAGAAGTTTTGGTGTCTAATGCCCTCTTGATCTAAATATTCAAAATTGAAGTGGTTCAATAAGTTACAACAAACAGTTAGGTAGACAATAGACTATAAGGAACAAGGACTACACATGAATCCAAAACAACACCAGTCAATAAGGACATCACAAGTAACTCAACATTACTTCCAGAGGCATTCACAAAAACAAAGGGGAGAACACAACTAGAGAATGCTAGATTGTAGTAGGGATGAGTGTCTGATGTAGAGCACACAATGGAAGCATAGAATTATCAACTTTTGAACCTTTGAACTCACTATTGGCAAGACAACATACCATCGGAGAGCTTAAAATTTCATTGGTCAATAGGCCAATGCCACCATGACTCCGTTTGATTTCATTTCTGACAAACATCCCATCATTGACTCTTATCGGTTAGACAGACCGCTATCGGTGACTTTATATCCTTTCACATTGATGTCTTTGTCACTCTGATACAAGACTCTAAGTCCCTAGCCTATCAGTAGGACTTAATACCATTGACACACTCAAAAACTCTTTTTCTGACACACTGATCTCACCAATGACAACCTTTGGACCACGCCCGTCAGTGAGACTCCAAACATTGGTGAACTCTAATCTTGTTGGGCCGATACATCGATGGATTTTGACTGTCGGTGTGACCCCCTTCATCAGCGAAGCTCTCAACTACTCTTCCAATGCACTGATGGGATTATCTTCTGATACACTAATGTCTTCAACTTCAAACCACACTCATTGGCAAGACAGACCACTATCGGCGAAGCCTAACCAAGGTTTGCCGATACAACCAACTCTTGAGGTCAATACAAAGTTCTTTTGAAGGCAAAGGGTGCCTAGGCTTATGGGGCTCAATTTGATGTATTTATTGAAAGCTCAAGGTGAATTGATGCTTATTGAAAATGCCACTTAGTCCTTCGTTTGCATTCTAGGTGCCATTTCCTATTGACTTATATACTCCTCATCATGCTAGGGTGTCATAATGAAGTGGTTTAGACAATAGGTGTGCTTCACTTACTAGAGGCTTGTTCTCCTTCCACCTTAGGCACACTTTTAGGGTGGAACAGGTGTCAATGGGTGTCTTGTCTTAAATGAATGTTCTCTCTAAGTTGGGCACCCTTTTGAGGCTTTATAAGTTGCAAATTGTGCCTTAACCCTTCATGCTTGTTGCTTAATGTTTGAATGTTTAAGAAAGTCTCCTTTAGGTGTTCATCTTAATGACTTTTTCTCAAGGCGCAATCATCCTAATGACTTGGATATTCATCCTAGTGTTTCAGGATATTAGGCTACCAGACTTAGTCATTTTCAGGATCTCAAACATAAAGAATAACATGATGATTCATTTTTTTGTATTGCATATAGTTGACATTCTATGCTACTCATAAAGAATATTAATATTTTATGTTCAACATGATGATTCATTTTTTTTAAATACAACTTTTATCTTTTAGTTCTAAAATGAGGTTTAGGTGATACTTTAATAACAATAGCTAGCTTATTGGATCAACAAACATCCTATGTAATACAATTGGACTTTAAATATTTGAAGTAGCCATCTACAAATATCCATTCAAACATGGATTTATAATGCAAGTATGGACGCCATCAATAAAAAAGATTTGTATTAACCAAATATCCATATAGGCATACATCAATATCTGTCAATAGAAGTATAACATATATACAAAATAGCCATATAGGCTTACAAGAATGCCATATAGGCATTTAATGTCAACTATATACAATACAAAATATATGTCCACAAATGCCATATAAGCATACAACAAAGGAACACAATAAAAAGTCATTCCCGTCTGGCTGGTGAAGAGAATAGATCACAGGAAGCCTTTGATCTTCTAGGGGATGGAGACGTGCATGTGGGTGGTCTACTATGAACCTGAGGGCTACTCCTCCTATTTAGTTCTTCCTGCATCTTTACCTGTTACAATAAAAAAGTATAGACATTAATATATAGAAATTATATGTTATAAAAAATGAAACATTTAACAAAATAATCACTTACCGCTAACATATAATATGTCTCCGCACTTGCCTCAGTAGCAGGAATAGGCCCTGGTGATGTCATGTCCTATAGAAACCATCCATATAGAAATTAAACTTCAAATCAATAATCTTTTGATTTTTCAAAAATAGACAACTATAACAATGAATGTAAATTGAAATTTACTAATCTGCCTCATACCCCTGTCAATGCCATGGAGCTATGAATCGCAGAGGCCACACCATGCTCCATTGCCCTCTGAACATGGTGAGGTGTCTTCGCAGCCTGCATCATCTAGAAATAAAACAACATTATTCAATTACAAAAACTATAATGGTGATGCAAATCATGGCTCCTAACATACACACACGTTCATCTAAACATGGAAGTACACACAATAAAGCACACCAGTCACATACAAAAATCTAGTAAGTACAATTCATTTATTAAACTATTTATTTTATTACCTCTATAAAGCTTTGAAGTCCACCACCACTGGCAGGTGTTGCTGTGAAATCTAAAATATTAACCTATTCAACATCCAAAATTAGATATTAGA
The DNA here is from genome assembly GCA_027924645.1 of Cunninghamia lanceolata. NCBI lineage: Eukaryota > Viridiplantae > Streptophyta > Pinopsida > Cupressales > Cupressaceae > Cunninghamia > Cunninghamia lanceolata. Next base: position 496,138 of record BSBN01001108.1, on the reverse strand, counting down.
ATACCATTAATATAATGATGCTATTCACATGTAATATTTATAATTGTTTACTAGTTACATACCTCGATAGTAGATGATCTAGTGTAAAATGCAGGTGGAGAACCACTGAAAACTGCATCAACACTATGACCCTAAAATTTTATTAAAATCATCAATTTAAATTAGTTAATCTTGCATTTCAAAAATAAAATTTAATAAATTAAATTCAATAAACTTGCTAATATTTACCTGAGTATCAAGGCTAAAAGTCTCACTCAGGAGGGTATCTGTCATCACCATCTGCTCAGCTACAGATGTAGCCTAGGCACCTACATCCTATCCATGGGGTCATAACCACAGGCTGACCCACAAGTCTGACAAGTATGGGGTGGGACTCTACTCCTTGCACTATCTCCCAACCCACTCTGTGCTGCAGGACTAGCATGCTCTATGATGCTCTGGGTCAAGGAACTAATGGACTGAAGTGTATCGACCTCAACACTCTCCTTCACAATGGAAGGGATAGAAACATGCTCGTGGGCTGTTCTGCTGATTACTTGTCTCACTACCCGCTATGGGTCAAGACGTGCCCCTGGTCTATCTTGTGTTGACCCCCCACCTCTACCCTGGAAGTCCCGCATATCAAAATAGTTTGGCACTTTATTGAGGACAAACTCGCAGTAGAGTTTCCTCAAAAAGTATTGTGGGACCTCATTATTATTGCATGGAGGATGGTCAAAAACCATCCACCACCTCTGCCCAAAATTGTCCCTTATTGCTTGGTTGTTGTACCAATGGATAGGGAACCTCTTGCATGTAATGGGTGGAGGTTGATTTGTTTGTGGGTTTGTGAAAATCGAACACAACTCTAATTTTGTGATTTGTAATTTTTTCACATCTTGGTATGACAGCTTGTCTGCATAATAATCTACAATAGACAGCTTACCTTATATATGCCCCCACCTTAAGGTGGTTGACATCAGGTATCGATATCAAGCATGTTAGGGTAGGAAGAAAACACACAAGGGAACATAGACTTTCACAAAGCCCATGCCCCCTGGAGGTGACATGTACTTTACGATAGCCAAATGTTCCCACAAGCACATCCCTACAAGAAACATGTTAGTGTCCAAATAATCATGATAAACAACAACATCAATGCATATGATTAACCACACAAAGAGCCAAGGTTATACTACGAATTCAAAGATCGAGGATATCCATGGGGCTATATCACAAAAATCTTAGAACCGACTATCACCAAGGTGAGATTCAAAGACAAACAAAGTGCACAAAGCAACAATATTGTTAATGTTTGTAGGCAAGATAAAGATAATTAAAATCACTATGCAGAAAGCACAAGTACTTCTACTAGCCAAGTCTCAGATAAGATATACAACCCCATCATCATATTAGGAACTAAGTCCAATTTTTGATTTCTCACTAAAGGGATGCTAGGTCCGCATTAGTATAAATGTTTTTCATCATCCGCCCACTAGATAGAAACACTAGAGGAAGGGAAACAATAAATTAGATAGGAGAAACAAGTGTCTTAGGGACAGTCACATAGGAGGGTGCCCCCAAGTCACCAACCACAATGCTATGTCCATAAGACACAACACACAACAATGAAATCAAAGAGAGAGGCAATATAGAAGAATGATGATACAAATAGAAGGTCACAATAGAGGTGGTCTCCTAGTATCCCAGACCTTACAATAGAATCAAGGGTCATCCTAGGAGGCCTAAACAATAGATAACACATCATAGGGGAAGGACATCATGAGAGAGATATATGGTTAGAAATACTTACCTGTAGGGACCGCCGAGCTAGCGATTGTCATGGATCTTTATCTTTATCTTAATGGTTAAGTCGTTCTCACTTCTTCTCTCTTCTATAGGTTCATGAGTTTGTGAGGGTAACCATGTAGGAAAGGTATCCCTCAATGATGGTTGAGAGGGGATGTTGCCATTTTCTATGTCAATTGTAGGACCATTTGAATGAGATTGTTGAGGAACCCGAAAGATGCCCATTTTAGTCCCTATATAGGGTGTTGGAATAGCTTGAGTTAGAGGGATAATTTTTTCTTCAATACCATGTTGAATTTCATTGTTTTCCAAGGTATGTGTGGGTTCAAGTAAAGGTGCATGATCTATTCCTTTATTTAAAATGTAGTCAAGAAGTTCTTAAAAATCAGATGGTAAATTTTCATTATGTTGAAGCAAATGGTCACAAAGAGAATCTGCATCATCCAAAGCTTCATCCTGGTCAAAGAGAGCATGAAGGGATGGAAGAGTAGTATGGATATATATATATCAATGATATAATCTTCTTGTGCCAATATATCCTCACTAAGTGGCGTTACATTGGAACAAGTCTCTTTGTTCAATAAATCACCCATTGCTATATCATTCTCATAGGTCTCAGAAAGGATTTGCATTATGTCATCATGAAACAAAGGGAGAGAGAGAACAATGTTCTCACCACTACTTTCCCTATGATTGTTTTCAGCCATAAAGATAGTGAGATTCTCTATGATTGAAGGAAAAACATCCACGGTTGCAAGAAAGCTATCAAAATAGGCTATTGTTCAAAGGATATCACAGGTAGTATTTTTGTTCGTGTCAATGACATAGATGTATGCTATTTGATGCAAGAATTGAGGATATTTATCAATTAATTTGAAAAATTATCATAATTCATAATGTACTCAAATAAATCTTCCAAAGATGAGCCCTTAGGAGAATCCATGAGTGCAAAACTATGTGTAAAAATGACCTAAAATGCTTGATTTTTTGTACTTCTTCAATGCAAATATATGAAAGAAAAGGTGTTGTAAGGATTTTGATCAAGGAAAGAAAATAATTTTTCTGATATCAGTCCAATACAACAATAAGATCCTTCACAACATACTCTTGATGCAAATCTAAGATGATGACAAGTCAAAACCTAGTGAAAATACACTAAAATATGCATTTTTTTCACCAAATCTCAATGCAAAAGAGCATGACAAAGGGTGTTGTGAGTAAAATGATGGTGGAAATAAAATTATCAGTAATAAAATACACTTAACTCCAAAAAAATATTCCACAACACACTTATAGTGCCACTCAAGATCAAACCCTAGTGACAATATAGCAAAATATGTGATTTTTCACAATTTTTCAAATCCAAGACCTAGTAAAAGGGGTGTTGTAAATAATTTTAGTAGTTATAGAAAATAATAGCAATTATATCAGTCACATACAATCATAAAATCTATCACAACATGCTTGGAGTGCAATCTAGGTCAAACTCTAGGGCAAATATAGCAAAAATGTGTAATTTTTCACCAAATTTTCAATACAAGAGCTCAATAAAAAGGTGTTGTGGATATTTTTAAGAGGGGAAGCAGATAACAATTCTGATAACATCCAATTAGTGCAAAATTAATCCTCACAACATGCCTATGGTGCAAATTTTGAGAGTTGATAAGGTCAAATCTAGTGAAAATCAAGGTTTTTCAAGCCCTAGGTTTGAGATCTTGATGCAAAATGCTATGTGAATGTCTTGTAATCTATTTTATGATGAAAATTAAGTCCACTCAAATCCAAAAATTATTTTCACACCATACCATGCAAAATGCAAGTGCAAATCTAAGGAAAAATCAATGAAAATGCTAGTTTTTGTTGAACTTTTCTATGTAAAAATGCAAATTTTTGAGATCTAAATGCAAGTTTACACTAAAATGCAACACTACATCCAAATGCAAATTTAAATGAGTGTCTAAGATCAGTAGAAAAATATGAACTAAGATTTTGCCTACAAACCCTAGTTTTTGAAATTACTAGGTTATATGAAAAATGCAAAATTTCCAACAAAACCCTAGCAATTTTATGATAAAAATGCAATGCAAGCTATTGAATTTTTGTAATTTTCTACAATTTAACTCAGATCTAATGAAAAAATCAGCAATTTCATGAAATTAACATTAATTAATGTAAAATAGAAACCCTAGAATGCAATTTTTTTCAAATTTTTCTAAATTTTCACTTTTTTGTAAGTTTTCCAATGCAATAAGATGAATGATACTATGAATGAATGAAATCACTGAAAATATAAATCACAACACTCAGAAAGGTGCAAAAAAGTCCCATGTAAAGCGTGGAATTTGGATAGTTTGAGTTTTTGGTAGTTTTGTCTATGTATCCTCCTTTCACACTTTCATTCAAGGACCTAGGGTCGAGTTACAATGTACTATCATACCTTAGGTCACTATGAGATGTAGGGAAACTTGGATTTATGTGATTTGATTTCCAGTTGTGTCCAATTATACTCATTTATACCTCAAAACCCTAATTATGCAAACATAGAAGCAAATGAATGAATATCAAAAAATGCTGCTACAAAAAGATGTAAAATGATAGATAATTATGCACCTATTTTCAGGGCTTGGAAGTGGAACAGTTAGGGACTAATGAGCTGGCACCCAAGTCTAATGCCTAGGTTTTTCTTAGGATTTGGAAGCTCGGTCTGCGACAAGTTCCTGCTGTCACAAAGATTTTCCCGTCACAGAATTCACGGGACTAAAGAGCGGGCGCCCAAGTCTAGGGTGTTGTTTTCAACTTTGATCTACAAATTTGACACTCTGTAATGCCCTCCTACAACTCCACTCTTCCTATATCTTCAACCTGTAACCTACAATCACAGAAACTTTGGGAGGGGGTTGTGGTGTTTAGAGGCTTACCTTAGTCAAGCCCCAGAGAGACATTCAAGTCTTCCAAACACCGTTGTCAGATAGAGAGTGCATGCCCTTGAGAGGTAGAGGCAAAAACCAAATGATAAATGCTCAAAAACATAAATGATGTCACCTTGTAGTGAAGATCTAATGGGAAAAGGAAGCTCTTCATGCAATGAGGAGATGGATTCTCAAATCTACAAATACAAACACATATACAACACAAATCTACTCTTGCCACAAAATGAATGCCTTGAATCATCTTCACATAAACATGAGAATCCAAATTGCTAGCTAGTAATCATCTAGCTTATAAATGAATGCATAAGCATGCTTTTATATGCAACTACAAACATTCCTGCCAATAATTTTGTAATTCAAACTTACCGTGCCAGCGTAGGACCCAAATGACGGTCACAAGCTGACACCAAAAATTTGGGATTGACCCAAAATAGGGCAGGACTAGGGTGCAGGTACCCAAGTCCTCCCCCCTATTTTGGTCAGGGTTAGGTTCAAGAGATCCCCCTATGTCCCATTTGCCATGAAACTTAGGTTTCATTTCATTGAGATGTCAAAATATGATGCAACATGTCCTAAATGCAGGTAAAAGACCCAAGAGCTAAACCTTATGAGGGAAAAGCCCCCAAGGGGACATTTTTTGACATTACAGTGACTTCTAGGAGTAAGTCAAGCTCTTAGGGGGAAGTATGTAGTGCCTCCCTAGTCACGGGTTAATCAAGGCGACATCGAGGTATAATTTTAGGCTTTATGTGATGTTTGACGTATTGAATGATGCTATGTTGATGTTCCTGATGATGATTATGCTATGATGTGTTGATGTGGATGACTAGAGCTATTGCAATGTGATTTGATTATGGGGTACTAACTGATTTGATATGTTTATGTTTCATATCAAGATTGGGTGTACAAGTGGAAAGGCTGACATCGTGACATTGGCACACTATGCAAATGATTGTAGATGTTAGAAACCTCCAATGTGGATTATTTATGTTTTGGCTATTATATGATGTATATGTGTACATATTTAAATGTGTTTTGAGTGATGCAAGTAATAGGCATCAACTCCACCTGGATTCACAAGGTTGAGCATGCCTAATGCCCCAATGGTGGTGATTTGGAGATGACACATTGGCCAAAACACCTTAGCCTTGCCATCATCCCCATTCGAGGATGCGTTTCTGATGTTGGGTTATTTTCTTTGGACACCACCTGGTTATCATTTGACTATCCCACCCTTTCATGAGTCAGACCCATGTGGTTTTAGTGTTAGGGTCTATTCCTTGTGGATTTTGTGTGTGTTCATTTATTTAATTTTATTGGCTAAGAAGTGTTAGTGTTTGAAATGGTGAATAGTTACCCATATGGTTTTCATGAGATTGTTTATTTCTAAGCCTATAGTTGTCTTTTTTTAAGTTAAACCAAATATTATAGTTTGGGGAGTCCTCTTTGACTGGAAAAATGGGAGAATGATATACTATTATTCATTATTTCATTCTGAAACAAAGGCGGATGTTTGGAAATTTGGTGGGAGAAGAAGAAGGAAGGAAAGGGAGGGAGCAACGGTTTGGGAAGGGCAGATGGTAGGTAAGGAGGATGCGGTCCAAGGTTGAGTTCTAGACTTTCCCTTCTATTCGCACTACTAGTAAGTGACTATAAAACCTCTGCATTAACCCATTTTATACTTTTCTAGCAATCATTGTATTCTACAAGGTGACAACTCTTTTGAGAGAGTTGGTATGCTATCCATGAGAATGTATCTCCCTCAGGCATTTTGTCTAGTAGTACACATGCCTTGCATATGCTTACATATTTTGCATTAGTGCATTTGCAAATATAACATCTGACAAATATTTCCCTTCCGCTATACTTTGTTTGGGAGTCTTTACCCTATTCCATATGTCCCATTTTGGCATGAGCAGGTAGGATGCTATTTATGACTATGAAGTTTGGCTTTATACCCACCAGTGACATTGCTTGAAAGTTATAGACCTTTCAACAAACCTAGATTCTACTTATCTTGTGACTATTGCAACCCATGAGACTACATTTCTTTTAGGCATTTTTTGAAATAGTTTGTGTGCCTTCTCTGTGCTTCCATTTTGGCACACATAGTGAGGACACAAAAAAGGTTGTGAAGTCTGGCTTTAAACCTACTAGTTGCATTTGCATGAAAGTTTCTAAATCCTTTTCAATAGATCCATTTCATGAAAATCCTACAGTCATTGCTTTTCATGCAATGATGCCTCTTTGAGGCATTTTGTCAAATAGTTCACATGCCTCATCTATGCTTACACAGCCTGCATGCAAGTTTACCAAGGCACATGTAACTATAACATCTGACTAAAGTCCTCTTCTATTATGCTCTGATGGGCGTCACTACCCTATTTGAAAGCCTCTATTTTGGCACAAGCAAGGAGTATGTAGGCAAAGGTTGTATAATATGGCTTTACATCTTCCAATAGCATTGCTTTCCCCAACTGCAACTATACAATCGACAATACTGATGTATGACCTCAATATTTTGGCTAATTGCAATTTTTTGTCATTGAATATTTTTATTTCTCCACAGTCCACAATCCACACTATTAAGTAGTTTGCAATATCTATGTGGAGATGAGCCTTCTCTAGCTAGAATAATTAATCTATTGCCTTCTTTGGATAATTAGAATATATAAATTTAATTTGTCATCAAATTTTACTGCTACAATGATAAGAAAAGCATACCCCCATCTTATCTCGGGTGATAGGATGGCTGCATTCTATTAAATTTTATAAGCCTTTAATCTTCTCAGTTAGAATTTTGTTCTTGAATTTTTTTTATCCAGATTCCTCTTTTATGGGTTGAGTAGAATGTACTGCAGCTTATACCCTCCTACCTCATTGAAAGGTAACAAACAATTCTTTTAATGGTTGAGCAACCAAAGGCATCTAGGCAAGAAATGAAAAAGTATGTTGGTATTCATGTATGTGTTTTGTAACGCCCCACAGAGAGAAATGATGCTACCAAATCAACTCATGGAGGCTGCTAGGAATTTTATCTCATCATATGTTTTAGGACTACCAGTTATATAATGACTAAGACATTCACATATATAATACTAATGTTAGAGCACAATTTTGAAAAGATGTAAGCATAGCTTCTAGACGATAATACCCTGTTGGAGAAGGCCAACCTCTCTATAGCATGGTCTCTCTAAAGTTATTGAATTGAAAATAATCTAGCCATGACAACCTCTATTTGAGTAAAATGTCTCCTAAATATATATATCAGTTGGTCATGCTTAACCTTAGTTCATGAGCTGATCAACATACTAATATTTTGTTGGCTGACAATACCTCTACTCTTGAATGTTTTATGCTTGTTATTGTTGTAGTAACATATTATGTGTAATGATTTCAAGTGTGGGTTGGTTCAATACTTATGAATGCAAGTTGAGTTTGATGGTTTTGGGTGTAGATGATCAAGTAAGCTTGGAAGCGGTTGCCAATGTGGCATTGAGCAAGAGTGCTCACTTGTTGGCCCATTGGAAGAAATATGTATTCATGTGTTTTGTGATGTGTTGATGTGAAACTTTGAGACTTGTGGTATCCCTTCTATGGCTAAGTATATATGCCTTCTTGTCCACTTTGCCTTTATACTTGTGTATGGCCATGTGATCATCTCCAAGCACGGCGGAGTGGATCATTTTGGATCCACGTGGTTGGGTGGTGTGTACCCACTACCATTGGGGTCTTGTGATCCATGATTGACATGACTTCATAGTGGATGCCCTTCATCTTTAGTTTATAAGCATTGTGTATTCTTCAGTTATCTAGTTGTATCAATGATGTAAATCTTTCTGGTAGCATTATAATTTGGTAAATTTGTAAATTATGCAACACTCCAATCTAGAGAATGATGTGACTAGCTTATATAATGATATTTAATGGCTATGCAATTTATTCGATCTTTTATGTTTTCATTAATTGTTATTACACATATCTCCCTTGGTGTTTAAAAGAAAGTATTTAATGCGGCTTTGAAACTTGATCTTAGACATTCTCATAATGTTCTTGTATGATATAATGAACAAAATTGTATACCATCTCCTTATGAATGGGTTATCTTAACTTTAGATGAATGAATGTTTCTTTTTACTTCTTTCTGTATGGATGTAATTTTTTTGATGCTTTATGTTGGTCTCCCTTGGCTTGGTTCACCTGACAAGGTGTCGTGGATATCATATCCCACACCTTGTTTGCCTTCTCTGCCTTTATACGATGAGGTTTTAGGGACAGGTGGAAAAAATTTTGGTCCTTCATGTCAAGACCACATGGCTAATGTGGGCATGACATGGGGTTTTGTGTGTCATGATAGCATGGTAAATGTGGGCATGCTAGTTATTTTTTGTAGACTCTATCCTATTAAATGTCTCTAAATAAAAGAGCACATATTCTTTGTGGAAATGGTTGGGTGAGATTTCTCAAGAAAAGAATATGGTAAACAAATTGTATTTAAAAATAAAACTATTTTCTCTTAAAATGAAGGAAGTTGAATCTATTGCAGAGTATTTAAATTCTTTTAATTTAATTTTGAGTCAATTAGCCTTTGTAGAAGTTAACATTGAGGAAAAAGACAAATGTATTATGCTTCTTTGTTCTTGCCTAAGTCTTGGGAGAATTTCATTATTTCTATCACTCTAACCTTGATGATCCGAAGATGATGTACCATTGTAAATTGTGCACCCTATTGCCACAAGCATAATTTCACGCTATATTTGGCACTTGATTTAGCATCCACTCCCCTAGTTCATTTTAGTTCCACTTCTAGCCTTGACCTTACCCTTTAACCCAAGATATGTGTTTATATTACCTAATATTTTATCAATGTCATTAGTTGGAACCAAGAGCAGTATTTAGGTCCCAATTAGGTCCCCGATCTATGGTCCTTTATTGAGAAAATCCCACTAGGACTAAGGCACCCAGAACTCGAGTCCTATCCATTTTCCTCAGGATTGTGGGGCACTCTCAAGGTTGGTCGTGTCTTGGATGATGTGGCCTTGATTTTGACATTTCGCAAACACGCGCAAATAGATCTTAAATTTAAGAATACTTGTCATCTTGTGCCCTAAATTACACCTATGATGCCATATTTAAACCAATGCTTTTGTCATTATGAAGTATGATATGATTATTATAGCGAAGCTCTATCAAAATTTATATTGATACTACTGCAAATTATTTTGTTTATGTTCTACCATTGATTGAAGCTTTCAAGAGGATTGAAGAATAAGTTGGAATCACTAATTGATGATCATCTTGTACCACTTCATCATGATTTGGTATGGCTTCATCCCATTCTCTCCTCCAAGATTTGGTCATTCTCTACTTCATTGAGGTGAATTTGTAGATCTGAAGTATTTCCCTTAGGTAATACATCTCTCTTGGGTTAATTTATCATTTCATTGATTGAGGCATATAGGAATCCACTCTAACACACTTGAGTAGGGTTTCATTGATTGGTTTGGTTTGTCACTGCTTGCCACAATCTTAGACACACTTAAGATTTAGAGCACACACTATTTGTTGTTATTTATCTAGCTATCTGTGAGGTAGGAATACTGAAATGGGGGTTTGACTGAGGCAAACTCCCATATAGACACAACCATTTTTCCTCTCTTTTTGTATGTGCAGATCGAATTCAAGTTTCTGATAGAAAAGTGACAGGTATCAGAGAGTAGGTATAGAGGTCATCTATTGGAAGAAAACCTACCCAAAAACCATAGAACTAGGGCACCCAATGCCCAGGTCCTAAATTTTCACCAACTTCTTGTCATAGATTATGTCTGGTCTTTGTTTCTCTATTCTACTTCTGTTTTCCATCTCTATAGTAGTCATATGTGTATTTTCATCAGATTTATCAGTTAGGGTTTAGTGAACTACATAGTTTCTATCAATTCATTAGTGATCAATCCTTCCTTTACAATAAAGGAATAGAGCCCTGAACAACTTGGCTTTCCCTTGTGGATGATAGCCAAGCACCAAGTCTTCAAAGGCTTGTGTTCCAATGCTATGTGGAGAAGGATTGACCTAGGTTAAAGCATTAATTAGTCTAGATCCTATTTTCCACATAACATTTTGGTGAACCTAACATCTTACACTTGCATAACCCTCATTATTTCTAATTAATTAGTTAAGTAGTTGATTAGATGCTTGTTATATTTGAAAATTTTATGTGCTTAGTGTAGAAAACAAAAACATTTAAACTTTTTTTCTTTTCTTTAGATTAGAGAAAAACAAAAACATAAACAAAACACATTCTTCTATCCCTTAATCAACATTTGCCATCTTGTCATCACATTTATTCTACTTCTCATATCTCTTTCCCTTTCTTTCATCTTGAAACCTTGGAGAAAGCAAGTTATGGGACAATGTCAAATCTCTTTCTTTAAGATTTCCATGCATATGATGATCTGTTTAGTAGTAATGATTTTGATATGTTAGATGAAGCCCTAGATGGCTTCATCTCCACAAAATTTTCCTCTACGACTCGTAAAACATCCTTTTGTCAAAGATTAATCAATATGATTTATGTTTTTGTTTCCCCAAAGGAGCCTAAGAAACCTAATATTGTTGTGCATCTTAGACCTGATGCTCTTCAACCACATTCTAGTCCTATTTTAATTGTTTGAGGTGCCCAAAGCACACCTCAACCTCTTAGTTACATCTTAAACAATGCAAAACAACTTACTCAAAGTAATCAACATGTTCAAGATGTGTCGCAATAACCTCATTACAATACAGTTGCTCACACATATAACACTTGCAATAATAAACAAAACAAACAAACACCAGTTGTTCCTACTTCTCTTCAATAGGTTCTCAACCTTTTCTTCCTCCACCACCTCATCTTTCTCAGCACACTAGCAAGGAATATGATCTTGTTGAGCAGCTTCATGTTACTCTAGCTAAGATCTCACTCTGGGTTTTAACCTCACTTGCATACCATAGATTGCTCTAGAGAGCTCTACAAAAGGTGATTGTCCCACCTTCTATTAGATTGAATGATGTAGCATCTCTGTTTGATTGTATGCATGCGATGAATATCAACATTGTCTTTGAATAACATGAGTTGCCTCCTATTAAAGTTCAAAACCAATATGATGCACTCATGATTTTGGTAATCATTAATGAAAATGGAATAAAATGTAATCTAATTGATAATAGATTAGGTCTTAATGTTTGTAGCATAGACCTATTACATAAAATTGGTTTGGATAGCTCTCTCATTCAACCTGATACTCTTTCTATTCGTGGCTTTGATAACATTGGTAGACAATCACTAGGTACAATCACACTACCTATTGAGGTTGGACATGTGACCTTTCCTATGCTTATCCATGTCATGCCTGATTCTCTTTCATACAATTTTCTTCTTGGTAGACTGTGGATTCATGCCATGTTGGTAGTCTTGTCTACTCTTCATACATTAAAATTCATTTATAACAACAAACTCTATATAGTTGAGGCTGACTTGAATCCAGGAAGTTGCTTACATGCAGAATCTGAATCTCAAACTCCTTTCTCTAAATATTCTAACACTTTGATTCCATCTTCAATAAAAGATAATCCATTATCTCATTCTACTAAAGATAGTTCTAATCAACATTGTATGTCACCTTTGAGTGAGTTTTTTAGTGACAATTGGGGTTCATTAGATTTTACACCCTCCTTTAATGGAGAGTATAAAATCTCATCACAAAAGTACAAGACCTTGAAGGTGGCTTCAATTTCCACTACACATACTATTCCTTCTCCTGAAACACCTAAACTCACTATTCCAAATTCTTTTACTTCAACAAATTTTGCTTATTATACTTATACTATTGACTACGCCACTAATGGTGACCTGCTATCTCCTACAGAAATGGCATCCCATTATGGTCATGGTTTTCAAATCATATCTCAAATTGGATATAGAGGCAATGGTTGTGGTTTAAAAGAACAAGGTATCAAGTTTCCCTTAGAACCTAATCCACATGGTTCTCCATTTGGTCTTGGATACCGCCCTTTGAAGTCCACCAAAGCCTCTTGTCATCCTTTTCTCAATGTAAACATGATAATTGTAACTAAAAATTCTTCAACATCACTTAATCTTATTCATCCTAATCTAATAGATGGTAATTCGACTGTTGGAATACCTTCTTTGGATATTTTCCCATCAGATGAAGTTTTGGCTCAATTCCTTGGAGTCTATGAGCATTTGCATCATTACCATCATGATCATGGATTTCCCTATTGTTTAAATGTTGAGGCATACTTTGGGAAAGATGCTTGTTTATCGGATGATAACTCAACATCTTAGGAGACACTTTAGGAATATCCTCATCCATCTAATGTCCCAAACTGTAGTACCTGCCTTGTTGGAGATACTATCGATGTCTTGGACTCATCTAATCCCAACAAAGTTATACCAATAGGAAATTGTCTTAATTCAAATAAACAACGTGAAAATTCTTCTCTTCTACATGAATTTTCATATTTATTTTCTTCGACATATTCAGACATGCCTGGCATCGATTCACAAGTTATTACTCATAATATATTATGTTACATTCTAATGCCAAGCCTGTAAAACAAAATATCTGAAGAATGAATCCCAAGGTGGCATTGTTAGTTAAGGTTGAGATTGTGAAGCTTCTACAAGATAGCTTTATCCACCCTATTGACTATTCCCCTTGGATATCAAATATCATGGTTGTCGCTAAACCCAACAACCGTATTCAAATATGTATTAATTTTTGTTATCTCAACAAACCTTCTTTAAAAGATGATTTTCCTCTTCCTAACATTGACATGATTGTTGACTCCACTGCAGGCCATGCATTACTCTCCTTCATGGATGGCTTCTCTGGATATAATCAAATATTCATCAATCCTCAAGATTAATATGAAACAAATTTTATCATGGCTTGGGGAACCTTTTGTTGGGTGGTCATGTCGTTTGGACTTAAGAACACTGGTGCAACTTACCAATGTGTTATGACTCTAATCCTTCATGATTTCATTCACAACATCTTAGAGGACTATGTTGATGACATTCTAGCCAAGTCCATCTTGCATTAGGATCATGTCAAAATCCTCTATCAAATCTTTAAACGTATTCAAAAATACAACATGCACTTAAATCCTCATAAATGCATCTTTGGCATTGATAGCATTAAGCTATTGGGATTTATTGTTTTGCATCATGGTATTGAGGTGGATACAAACAAGATCAATGTTATCATCATGCCACCTCCGAAAAATGTTTCTCAACTTTAAAGTCTATAGGGAAAGATTCAATCTATTTGTTGGTTTGTCTCACAACTAGCAAATCACTCTCCCTTTCACTCAACTTCTTAAAAAGGATTCTCATTTCAATTGGAATGTAGATTGCCAAAAATCTTTTGATGATCTAAAAAGTTATTTGGACAATCCTCCTCTCTTATATCCAGCTACTTCTGGATGTTCTTTTCTTCTTTACACTTATGCTTCATCTAATTCTATTGCAACACTATTGGCACAACATGATGACGATGGCAAAGAACACACTATATATTACATCAACTGAACATTGCTCAATTATGAAGCTAATATTCTCCAATTGAAAAATAATGTCTATCTCTTGTGTTTGTAGCACATAAGTTGAGACACTATCTTCTAAATATTGAAACTCATGTAATTATAAAATTTGATCCTTTGAAACACGTCTTCTCTAAAATAGATCTTTCAAGACGTTTGGCCAAGTGGGTAATGTTGCTAACATAATTTGACCTAAAATTTATCTCCCAAAAGGTGATTAAAGGACAAGTGTTGATCGAGCATTTAGTCAATGCTCCTTCACAATTTTATCTTCCAAATCAAGACTCATTCCCTGTTGATCATGTCCTTCCCATGGATATTGATCGAGTGTGGAACCTGTACTCTAATGATTCTAGTTGTTGAATTGGTTCCAGGGCTGGTGTCATACTAGTACCCCTTCAAGTAAGCCAATTCCTCTATCTTATCATCTCAATTTTCTATGTACCAACAACATTGTAGAGTATGAAGCCCTTATTGTTGGCTTGTGTGCTACTTTGTGTCTAAATATTCAACATCTTCATATATTTGGTGATTCTTAGTTGATTATAAGACAAGTCACTCGATCTTATCAAGTAAAGCAAGATAAGTTATCACAGTATTGTGACTTAGCCTTTTCACTGTTGAAATGCTTCTCTTCTTTCACAATCGACACAATTCCACATAAATACAATCAACATTCAAATGTAATGGCAAGCGTTGCCTCCCTTATATCCCTTGATGATTCATTCATGGACTATCAATTCACTATTCATAATCTTACTTCACCTTCTATGTGTAAATATTCTTTTGATATTACTTTCTATTATAACATTGATTCAAATGAATGGTACTCCCATATATTTCAATATTTGAGTGATGGTACCTTTCCTACTCCTTCTAAAAGCACTTGAGATCATATTCACAAGCTAGTAGCATGCTACATCATTCTACCTAATGTTCTTTATCATAGAAGTTACAATGGTTTTCTTCTCCATTTTCTAAGAAAATCATAGATCCTGATTACCCTAAAGGAGGCACATTCCCTGTGGGGGCATTTTGGTGGTAAATATTTGGTTCAAAAATTGCTTCGTATGGGTTAATATTGGAAAACTATGGAATAAAATTCCTTTTCTTTTGTCAAAAAGTGCCCTTAATGTCAACAACATAACAATCTCATTTGAGCTCCTACCTAGGAAATTTGTGTCCAGGCATCCCCTTGGTCATTTTCTATGTGGGGCTTGGATATTACTAGAAAGATTCCTCCTCCTTCTAAAGAACATACTTTCATCATCACAACTACTAACTACTTCATGAAATGGGTCGAAGTGGTTTCACTCTGATCCATGATGACTAAAATAATCTTTCACTTTCTTCTTGATAACATCATTTCTGGCTTTGGTCTTCCTTCTACTTTGATTTCTGATAATGGTTCTTCATTTAAGAACAAAGATGTGGAGAAGTTCCTTGAGAAATTTCACATTCAACATCACTTCTCCACACCGTATTATCCTAAATCAAATGGCCAAGAAGAAGATTCTAATAAAAAAATCAAACAAGTCCTTCAAAAATTGTTAACAAACATGGTAAAGAATGACACACTCAAATCTCTTATGCATTATGGGCTTATCGAACGAGTGTTTGTATGGCTATGGTTACTACCTGTACAACCTCATGTATGTTGTCGATGTGATCATGCCCTTGGAGTTAGAAATTCCTTTATTGTGGACTTCTCTCAATGGCATTCTTGATGAAGATTCATATAGAGAACAAAGGCTTCAACAACTTGAGATGCTCAATGAACAATGCATAAAATCTCTTGAACATCTCCAAGCCTATCAAAAGACTATCCAACACTGCCACAACAAATGTGTCATCCATCACTCATTCAAAGTCAATGATTTGGTGCTTTATAAAAATCAACACAATGTAAATGATTCTCTAGGAAAAAAAGGGAAGTTCAACATGAATTGTTTGGGACCTTACATCATCACTGAAGTCTATGGATCAGGTGCATATAGATTATCAACAATGAATGGTACACCTCTCAAAGAACCTATTAATGCCATTCACTTGCATAGATATTATAGTTAATCTTATTTTGAAAATTACATTACATCATTTCATTTCTAAATGTCATGTTAGAATTTATTTAAAGTGCATCATGTTAGATAGTTAATATTGCTTATCTATTTAATATATGTTACTTCATTTATGATAAACATGTAGTTATCTTGAATTCTTAGAGTAGTTTTCTTAGTTCTTACAATTACTTGTCATTAGCATACATTTAGTTAATTCATACACCATGTGAATTAGATCATTGTAGCATTTAATTAAACAATGTTATCACATTGTTTAGTTAGATCACAATTGCATTTAATTCAACATGTGTGTACACTAGACAATCATTGTTGTAGTTAGTTAAGCAATTTCATAAAGTTGTTTAATTAGATCACATGATTACTCTAAAAAATAACATTTCATCAACACATGTACTAATTAGATCATTGTTGTATTTATTAAACAACCTCATTAGGTTGTTTATATAGATCACAATTGTATTTAATTGTCGTATACATGTTAATTCACCATATTTAATTAGATCTTTGTCACATTTTATTAAACAATAATAGCATTGTTTCAGTAAGATCACAAATGACATCTAATTAAATGATCATCATTATCACATAGATACAACAATAGATATCAAAATGTCAAAATGCTCATATATATACAAAAGTTTCATACATAGTCACCTCTACAATTAAATGTGATGTGTTGCAATCATACATCTACAACAAGTCTCATCAATCTACAGGACCGTGGGTACTTGACTCCTAAGGACCTGTTCATGGCTGTGTGATAGTTGGATGTTTGTGCAAGGCTATAGACCATGATGACTCCTAGATGCACTCTATGTTTGCAGGCCCCATACCTACCCTCTGAGCTTTGTCGCCTCCACCTAAACGTCTGAGTATAGTTGCTACAGTCACTCTCTCTCGACTTGCAGTCAACCCACCTCTCCTTGTAGCTCTCTCACAAGTGGATGGTCCATCACCGGTGCTGGTCTTGACCTAGTTGTATCTTGAAGGCATATCATGCCTCCTTGGCACTTAATGCCCTCTGGATCACCCGGTCTCACTCTAGCTCGAAGGCATCTCATGTCACTTTGGCACTTGACACCCTCTGGATGGCCTCCTCATAAGTCTCTCTTAACTATGCAATAGACTCGAACACATCCACATATCACCCTATAGTATGTTGTGGCCTATAATTGGCCTACACTGGTCATTGAGTATGCATAGTGGGCACCATATCCTATGTGACTCGACCCACAAAGTCGAGCCATGCTTGTGTATCAACTACAAAATAGAAACACAAATTGTATCAAAACTCTCATCATGCACATCAAATAAATCAAAATCAAATTCAATATCTACTATTCTACTTAATCTCAAATCATAACACAAATGTAAACATATCACCTAGATCACTAGCCTTCCAGTCACGATTGACTAGAGGACTGATGGTTATTGATCCTATAGTCATTGGAATCGTTGGGGGCACTGTAGTGGCAACACCGCTTGACTCCCTATGCTCATATCGACTTTGCACTCTACCTACAAAAGGTAGTGACTATGTTGCATGAGGTTGAGCCCTAGGTCTCTCCTCAGTGACATCATCATCCTTCTCTCCTTGACATAGTCTCTCTCCTATTGTTAGTGATGGTCAATCATCCTCATCCTCATCACCAACATCATATTCATCATCTCTCTCCTCCTCTCTTGATTCGTCTCCTCAATCCATCCAAATTCCAGGATCACCAATGGGATAGTCTACTAGAAATACATGAGCAGGACAGAACATGCTCCACCAATTCATGTATGTTGGGCTCACACCCACATCATCGGTGTTAGACATGGGTATTACATCCTATTCCACATCATTAGAATCACTCAATACAACATATATAATAATGGGTCAGGCCTCGTCTCTAGGCCTCACTACACTACTAGCCAAGTGTACATAGGTCAGTCGAGCAATAGGAACTCTCTATACGTGTATGAACTACCTTGTCACTTGATCATAGTAGAAATGCATGACGATGTGATCAAAGAGATTGAATAGAATCCAATCTCATTGCATCCTCGCCATCTGTCGAATCTCTCTCATCCATGATATAATACCTCTATACAATCTCTACATGATATCATCACACTCAAATCTATCAAATCTCACTCTCCAATACAATAAATGACCACACCTCCATGGTCTCTTTAGTACGTAGGCATGTGCTCATGGGCATGTCTAGATAGGCTCTATCAAGAACCCACTAGCCATGTGCATGTGATATGCTCAAATGCCCACACCTGGAGAAGTGTGAAGGTCATCAAGCTATGCACCTCATGATAGACATAACACCCTAGATCATGATATAAGTGAGCTAGCATGCTTTGCCCCCAAGAATATATTGTCCTCTGCTCCTCCAAAACCTTGATAGTATGAATGAGTCCTGCATGAAAGCGTGTGCCTTGTCTATCTTGTGCAACCACCAATGTGAAGGTAGTGATCAAGATGTGACATAAGATTGGTGTGACTACGACACCATACTCTAATCAAGCTATATGAATGCATCCTATGGTGCTTGAGGGCATAATGCAGCTAAGACAGTACATTGGGTCACTCGAATGTACTCCTTTGATTGATAATCATCAATCCTCATGGTCTCACCTCGCACAGGTAACTGTAGGATCCGATACATGTCCTCCAGTGTGACTATCATCTCTCCTGTCTGAATATGGAAGGTATAGGTGTCTATGTCCCACCACTCCATGAGTGCCATCAATAGCATATCATGGTATATAATAGTGGGCATTGTGTACACCCACCATAATCCAATATTTCTCAGGTGGCCAACCTCTACGATAGAAGCATCTTGTCATGACTACACAACAATGCATATAAGTGACTGCTTGAATTCTCACCCATGGCTAGGGGCACCTAAATTCAACACCAAATAAAAATATGTCACTTTTATATGAACTAAAATCCAAAACAAGTTCAAACTTTAAAATTTCAACAAAATTTCACAAAACACTAGCACCCTGGCAAGACCCTAGCACTCCAGGAAGACACTAGCACTCCATAGAGCCTAGTCTGGCATGTACTCTTCAAAAATAACACAAAAATCACAAACACAAATCAAAATATTAGACTTACCTCGCATGCCCATCCGCCCTGCGTTATGCAACTCCTCAACTCATCCAGCCTGGGAGATCGATATGGCCATCTGCATGGCATCGTCACTCTCGTGACCACCTCAGACTCTAAACTCTAAAAATTAAAAAGACAAATGAGATAGTAAATGGTGAAAAGATACTTATTATTTATAGAAAAACATCAAAACATCTCACCATTCTATTCAAACACTATTCATTCAAACATTCACAACTTGGGTTAGAGAACTCCAGTTTTTACGTCATTTGTTGTGTTGGATTCCTAGTTCCATCCGCTTTCCCGTCATATGCCTTTCTTCCTAGCTTTATTTTACTAAATGATCCTACCTAAGGTATGTTCATCAACTCTCTAAAAACTTGTAGTAGAGAAAGCATCACCATGTTTCTACCTTCATACAAGCAAGTAGAAACAAGGGCATATATCTACTTGCGAGTTTCACTTTGGATCACACTCTCATTCCCCTTATAATTTTTTCCAAACTAATACATCTTTATGTTTGCAAGATGGCTTTCAATTTATCTAACAAAGTGGTCTTGCAAGATGTGGTCCCTAACACTGTGGTTTTGTAGGTTCCTGATTGGGGGCTCCATTCTCTTGCTTAGCAACATTCTACATCCTTTACAGTATCCTTTTGGGTATACTTTACATGCTTATTTTCTTTCCTATACTTTATCTTGCGTATGCATGTAGTTTCATATGACCGCTAAAGTGGGGGCTAGATGTATCATTGTAAATTGTGCTCCCTATTGGCACAAGAACAATTTCACACTATATTTGGAACTTGTTTTAGTATCCACTCCCCTAGTCCATTTTAGGTCCACTTCTAGCCTTGACCTTACCCTTTAACCCAAGAGATGTGTTTATATTACCTAAGATTTTACTAATGTCATTTTCCAAAATCAAGAGTGGTGTTTAGGTCTTGGTTAGGTCCCCAAGCTATGGTCTTTTGTTGAGCAGATCTCGTGAGGACTAGGGCGCCCAGTGCCTGAATCCTCATTTTCCTCAAGATTGTGAGGCACTCTCAAGGTCTGTTGTGTCTTGGATGACGTGACCTCAATTTTGGCATTTCATGAATGCACTCAAATGAATCTTAAATTTAAGAATACTTGTCAGCTTATGCCCTAAATTACACCTATGATGTCATGTTTAAACCATTGCTTTTATCATTATAAAGTATGAGATGATTATTACAGTGAAGCTCTGTCAAATTTTATATTGATACTACTATAAATTGTTTTGTTTATATCTTCTACCATTGATTGAAGATTTCAAGAGGATTGAAGAATAAGTTTGAATCACTAATCGATGATTGGCTTGTAGCACTTCATCACAATTTGGTATGGTTTCAGCCTATTCTCACCTCCAAGCTTTGGTCACTCTCTACTTCATTGAGGTGAAGTTGTAGATCTAAAGTATTTTCCCTTGGGTAAGACATCTCTCTTGGGTTGATTTATCATTTCATTGATTGAGGCATATAGGAATCCACACTAACACACTTGAGTAGGATTTCATTGATTGATTTTTTTGTCAAGATTCAGAGCACACGCTATTTGTTGTTACTGATATGGCTATCCATGAGGTAGGAATATCAAAACAGGAGTTTGACTGAGGGAAACTCCCATATAGCCACAACCATTTTTTCTTCTCTTTATGCATGTGCAGATTGCATTTAGAAGTTTTTAATAGAAAATTAGCAGGAATCAGAGAATAGGTAGAGAGGTCATCTATTGGAAGAAAACTACCTAGAAACCCTAGGAATAGGGTGCCCAATGCCCAAGTCCTCCTAAATCTGCTTGAGCTTCCTATCATAGGTTTTGTCTAATCTTTGTTTCTATTTTCTGTCTCTATAGCAGTCGTCTATGTATTTTTGTCAAATTTATCAATTAAGTTTAGTGTTACATAATTTCTATCAATTCATTAGTAATCAATCTTCCTTTGCAACAAAGGAACACAGCCCTAAACAAGTTGACTCTCCCATGTGGATGATAGCCAAGCACCAAGTCTTCGAAGGCATGCGTTCCAATGCTATGTGGAGAAGGATTGACCTAGGTTAAAGCATTAATTACTCTAGATCCCATTGTCAACATAAAAGATGGATGCTATTGTTGCAACTCTATTGGCACAGGAAATGAGGAAGAAGGCTACGGATAACTCAGTGGATGGACAAGTGGGTGGATGGGTGGGTACCCTACCCACACATTTGGTGTGGTAGGGCTGATTCCTTCTAAAGGGTATGAATAACGATGGATGAGGTGGAAAACACGCTGGCAGAAGAAATAATAGAAAAGAAAATCATTATATAGAACCCACCTTTGGAGGATTGAAACGTCACTTCTTCTTTGCCCGCAAGAGTTATTGAAAGGACCAAAACTAAGTATTTAGATAGTTGCCACAAGCAAGTCAGGTTACCTCAAGGCATGACAAATCTCATCATTAGTTCCTACCATCATTCCTTGGTAA
The DNA here is from genome assembly GCA_027924645.1 of Cunninghamia lanceolata. Taxonomy (NCBI): domain Eukaryota; kingdom Viridiplantae; phylum Streptophyta; class Pinopsida; order Cupressales; family Cupressaceae; genus Cunninghamia; species Cunninghamia lanceolata. Next base: position 474,140 of record BSBN01001108.1, on the reverse strand, counting down.
AACAATCGGTCCCTTGGCAAGATTTATAGTGGTTTGGTGGGCATTCTGTAACCATAAGAAAATCTTTGAGAGCTCCTACAAGGTTTACAAGGGTTTGAGGAAGTGTCTGCAATGGGGAAAAGATCTAAGTTTGTGGTAAAGATGTTGATAGAGAATTTGACTGATATGGGTGCATACACCCCAATTCAGTTGGATAGATTGGTCCAAGAGATGGCATTTTGTGGTGTGATCACTGACCAGTGGCTCAAGAAGATGTTGAAGATGTATGACCCACTCACTCTCGCGGTGGTCAAAATGATTCTGGGCAAAGCTTTTATCAGGAACAATGAATTCAAGAGGTAGATACCCATATCACCTCTAGATTCTTGGTAGTCTTGTTGGAGGTTCGAGTGTCAAAGAAGGATGCAGAGGCTCTAATGAAGCGACTATTCTATGCAGAGCTAATGGTCGATCTAGAAGAGATCCTCACCATTGCCATTTCGGATATGGGAGTGCCACGTTCCCGTGATCTTCTAGCCATCTACCAGTATGGAGAAGTCATGAAATATTACACTTTCTACTTGATCTAAAGGGATTATAATTAGTTGAACACAAGCAGATTGTGGTGGCTAGAGTGAAATTTCTATTGCAAGAATTGAAGATGGAACACTCCTTCGTCTACATTGGGGTAGCTGAATTCAAATCCTTTGCCTTTGCTAATGGATTTCTGATATAAATGAGTTTATGTATAACAGATATTAATAGTGCTTAGTAGATAGGGGTTGGGTCTTGGGAATTTTATTTCTGATATCCCATTTTGTCTCTATAAGCTGACCCTGCATGGTCTTTTTGGAATGGTATTGCAAACTGTTCAATCTAGGTTGGTGACTGGACACCCTCTCATGAAGAATACTATGTAAAGTTTTATTTCTATCTTAATATAAAGTATACTATTAGGAACAAAAAAAACTTAGTGGATTCTCTCAATGTTAGGACTAGGTCAAAAGAAAGAGGGTTGAAAGGATATAAGAAGAGGCCTAAGGAATCAAAAGGCAAGTCTAAAACTCCTAGAAAGAAGAATAGCTTGCTTAAGCATTAGAACTATGGAAAGAGAGAACATGTTAAGAAGAAATGCAAAAACAAAAAGAAATAATGGGATTCCTCTACAAAAAAATCCTTCGATGCAAGATGAGGTTTTACTTTCTTCTTGTAGTATTGTATCTAACAAACATTAGTTGTGTAGACACCCCAAATTCACCACCAATAACCACCTTATTAATTTTCTGCAAATTAATTAAATAAGTAATTATTTAGTTAATTTAACCTACCTTCCCATAGTTAATTAATCACTAGTTATAAATTATTACCATTCCCCCTAAGGTTAATTAATTAAAACAACTTAATTAAACAATCTTAGTTCCCAATTCCTTTCTCTTAATCAATTAATTAATCCATGATTAATTAATTGATTAATACTAATTAACCCCCATTAACATATTTTCTAAATTATAATCCACATTATCCACAATCCTTGACCTTTAATCCTAATCATCTAATCCATCCACATGGATCAAAATCTAAATTGTCCATCATCTAAAATGTGTCCAATGCCTCTTAATACTCACACATGTGTGACCATGCTAAATCATTCCACTTGTTGCTCACACATATGTGAGCTTGCCAACTTGGAAGCGTCTTTGACTTCCACTTCACCCCCACTCCTTGCTCACACATGTTTGAGCACATTACAGGGGTCAATCTTAACCCTTGATTTCTCTCCTTACATCTCCATTGTCCACTTGCATCCACTCTCCCTCTTCCATATGTGTCCATCTCATGCCATCCTTCAAATTAAGGAACTATTGACCATTCATCTTGTATGAGGCCTCTCACCATGCCACTTGTCAGAAGGCTAATGAATATTCTCTTGCAACCAATCCCAACCATAGATCTCCATCCTTCAATCACAACCATCCATTCTCCATTGGGAAAATCTATCTAAGGACACTTACCCAAGGGATTTTATCATCCATTTTTATAGTATCCATATGTTGCCAAACTAAGAAATATCCAAGCATTTGAGCACCCACATTACATCATAGCACATCACTTTGATCATTCAAGCACATCCACAAGAATAATGGTGGTATAATGTGCTGAATACAAAGAATACTGAGAGAGGGGGTGAATCAATATTCTACAAAACCACTTCTTAACATTTTCTTTAATCCAATTATTAAATTCAATAACATGAAAGTCGAATAAACATAAGAACAACAAACATAAAGACATAACACATAGACACCAAGATTTTTACGTGGAAAACCCAAAAAGGGAAAAACCACAGTGAGTGTTAGCTCACAATATACTATGATAACAATACTGGATTACATAGGGCTCACTGCCATGGAACTCACTGTCCAAAGAAATGCTCACTGTAGGTGGACTCACTGTCCACTAAGAAAGAAAGATAGAAGAGAGGAGGAAAATGGCTCACTGCTAGTAATGAACTGTTGCAAATGCATCTACAAAATGTTGGGTTATAGTTCTATTGATGGCTCAGTATACAGATTCAAAACTCTTCATCATAACTGTTCTGCTTTTCTGCTCTATCTACATATACTCTATTCTGCTACCTTTTGAACTCTTACTGCACTTAGTCAGATCACAAAAGGAGAGTTAGATCGTACACACATCTATTCCATTCCATATTCCACACATTTAACATTGAATTCCTTTAAGTATATTTATCTGCAACATGATTTATCTTGCAACTAGGTTGGCAACATGAGCATGAAATGTGTACGCAAATATTATACCATGTCGGCTTGATATTATGCACAAACAACAATGCAGACTCAAACTATCATTCAAGAATATTCATTTTGGTTTGGACCCATTATGGAACCACTTGGAGTGATGATCCAAACAATATAACTTCACCACATATTGATCTAGCATGAGTGTTGGGTTTATCCTTAAGTGCATACTCAACTAACTTGACTGGCATACCATAACTTTTAATGTGAACCATATGGGACTCTGAAATTCACAACCAACATTCATTATGGGTCTCTTATTATACCTTTAGAACAACAAAGCATAATAATCTTTCATAAAGGAATGCAGATCTCAGAACTGTTGTTCTGTCACAAAGAAATACTGTCAAACTGAAAGATGATATTGGAGAACTTGTAGAGTGTGATCCAATAAACTTCAGGCACTACAAATCTAGATTTAGATGCTTATTCCATGTATTTACATTTCCTCAAAACTACAAATCAAAGTATTCACCAGTTGAGGAATGCAGACCAATTTACTCAAATACACTGCACTGCTTCTAACTCATCTCTATTCACCCGGACTTAGACAAATCATAGTATGACTTCTGAAGGAAGTCATGACTTGAACACTGGAACATAACATCATCAAATAGTTGTGAATAATATACCAGAATTGCATAATGTAATCTTCAACTGCAGAGGCATACCATCACAATTAATGTCACTCATTCATTTCTCTGTATACTATCCATACTTAGTCATTCTAAGTTAGTCTTCCAGACCAAAATCCCTTTACCATGCCTTGTTTCCACACTAAGTGAGTCTTCTAGAGTAAAGTCTCTTTGCCATTCCTTGTTTCCATCGATGACAACATACAATAATTCTACCTTAATCATCAGAGTAGTGTCTCTTGACTATGCTGCCAACAATCTCCCCCTTTGGCATTGATGGCAACACTTAGTGTAAAATGATTGTGTTGTCCCCCCTTACTTTGTACACTTGTATTTTCTTCTCCTTTTTAGATGTTTGGCCATTTTTCACTAGTTATTCTTCTCCTTCTTTCACATCAATGGCAAAGGTTTATGTATAAGTGTCAGAACTTCAAAATTGTAATACTATGTCACATTTGTACAGGTATAATCTTTTAGATTAGTTAGTTGTGGGTGAAAGGATTGTTGCAAGTATGGGTTAAACCGGTGTTGTCATTGATGTCAACATACTCATATTGCATTAATGAGAAGGATTGGGTGAGCTGTGTGCTGAGGATATTGAGAAAATTAGTCTCAATCAGGAACAATGAAGAATAGTGGTGATAACAATGTAAAAGTCTAAGATAGGTTGAGGATCAAAGGATGTGGTTTAAAGGGTTTGTAGATATAAATCTTGAGATGCTCTAGTCAAATTTTCAAGGATCCACATGAAGATCTAAAGAAGTTATGGTCGCTCAAGTAGAACCGGTTCAGACAAGTGCTCAATGGTGACAGAGTGAGATAGATAGGTCCGATAAGGTCTGGTAATGCATTATCCCACTCTGCGGATTTGAGGAAGTGTTTAGAATGTCCTTGTGAAGTGTCAAGCAGATCAGTTTGTGGTTTGAAGGTTCGGAATAACCTATTCCTTTGTGACAGTGATAATAGACTATGTTCTTGAGGTTCTGAATGTAGGAGAGAAGGATTTTAGTAAGTAGAGGAAGTGCAGATGTTCCTGGTGATTCAGGAAAGCTTGTGAAGGTCCTTGGATTATGTTCAGTTCGCATTGATGGTCTGCATTAGAATTGGAGCCCAGAATTGAAGAAATACTTCTGAAAGAAGGTGTTCTTTCTGTGACTGGCCGACCAGATGAATTATACACCTTGCAAATGTTCTTGTGGTTGCTTGCTGACTTAGATGATTGTTCCTAAGTTGATGTTGTGTATAAATAAAGGTTTGCAAAGTCATTTCAAGGGTGTACTTCTGGAGATGAGTATGTGGTAGCAAGGAAAAGAGTGAAAGGAAGAGCAGAAGGATTTGGGCTTTAATGGAACTGATTCAAGCATGGTGACGATGCTATTTACTAGTTCAAGTATGTAATACTCATTTATTGTAGACAATGTGTCTCTTGTAGGCAATGAGCCTCTTATGAGTAGTGTGCTCGGGCAGTGAGCCCTAATTGGCATGTGCCATCTTATTCTTTCTATTCTTCTAATAGAGAATAATATCTTGGATTAGTCACCCCGTGGTTTTTCCCTTAACCAGGTTTTCCACATCAAAATCTTGGTGTCTCATGTGTAGATGTGTTTTCTGCTCTTGGTTAATTACATTAAGTTTTCATGATTGATTTATTGTTAATGCAAAGTGAATGCAAGTGTTGAAACAAGAAATGTTTTGGACAACTGATTCACCCCCCCTCTAAGTTGTCTGCCCTAAATCTAACAATTGGTATCAGAGCCAAGTTCCTCTGAAAGGAGCTTAACCACTTGAGGACATCTAGGATGTCATCCTACAAGAAGGATAGTCTGAAGTTTGATGGAACTAACTTTTCTCTTTGGAAAGATCACATGGAATGTCACTTGCAGTGCACGGGATTTGCATACTGGTCCATGGTGACAAAGGCTTATGTACCTCCACAGGGTGGTCCGACAACCCTAAATGAAATCATAGATGCTAAAAACAATCTACGGACTAGAGAGGCTCTTTGAACCGCATTATCTGACTCAGAACTCTCTAATGTTATTCATCTACCAACTGCCTTTGAGATTTGGAAGAAATTGGAACTTTTGCATGAAGGAGACCAATTTGTTAAATGTGCAAGATTACAGAGTCTAAAAGGGAAATTTGAAAGACTGAAAATGAGAAATGATGAAAATATTACCTCTTTTATGCCAAGAGTGAATGAGTTGGTTTGTGGAATTAGAAATGCAAGTGGAACCCTAAGTGAAGATGAGACAGTAGGCAAAGTTCTTAGATCCCTTCCTGAGTCTTATAAAATCAAAGCTTTTGCAATCGAAGAATTCAGAGCTCACACAATAGTCACAAGGGATCAATTGGTTGGTAAGCTAGCTACTTTTGAAATGGTTGAGTTTGGAGATGATCCTCCACAGAATGAATTTACATTCAAAGCAAGTGCCTTGGGAAAAGGAAAACAAAGGTTTGATCTGGGAGAAAACTCTTCAAGGAAATCATCATGGTATGAGAATGCAAGAAAAGACTTGGAAGAAGAAGAAGCTGAAACTGCTCATCTTGAAGCTCTTATTGCAAAAAGACTACCAAGAGGATTCGGTAAGTATGAGGGAAAATCGCCTTTTAAGTGTTTTAACTACAACAAGATTGGTCATTTTGCATCAAGGTGTCCAGAAAGATTTTCTAGGCCAAACAGTAATAGACCAAGATTCCAGAAGAATTGTTACTATGCTCATGAAGAAGATGATGAAGGTGTAACAGATGATGAATCAGAGAAAGAAGACAAATCTGGAAGTGATTGGGTGTTCATTGCCATCAAGGAAGAAGATCCAATACCCTCTAAATCTGTAAATCATAAAGCCCTGGCTGCCCAAGTTGAAGAAAAGGATGATTGGGTCATTGATAGTGGCTATTCTCACCACATGACAGGTGACAAAAACAAGTTCATAGATTTGGAAAGGTATGAAGGAGGAGTGGTAAAGTTTGGTGATAACTCTGCAGGTAGAATCAGAGGTAGAGGAACTATTTCTTTTGAAGGAAAGAACAAAACTGGTAATGTATTATATGTTGAAGGATTGAAACACAATCTTCTTAGTGTGGGACGGTTGGTGGATAAAGGCTATGATCTCAGATTCAAGAATGGAAAGTGCAAAATCCTTGAAAGTTTTGGAACAGAGATTGCATTAGGTACCCAAACAAAAGGTAGCATCTTTCACTTAGCTGGTACTGGTAAAAGTTGCTTATTTGTTCAAATTGATCAGAGTTGGTTATGGCATAGAAGAATGTGTCATGTGAACTTTGATAATATCATCAAGATAAGTAATACTCAGGTTGTAAGAGATCTTCCAAGATTGGTAAAACCTACAAATAGTTTGTACAAAGAATGTCAGTTGGGAAAACAAAGCAAAATCTCATTCAAAAGCAAGGAACAATCTTCTACAGGATTATTAGACTTGGTTCACACTAACTTATGTGGTCCGGCAAGAATCAGGAGTGTGCAAGGTGATAGATACTTCATGTTGCTAATTGATGACTATTCCCAGATGATGTGGGTAACCTTTTTGAAAGAGAAATCAGAAGCTCTTGATAAATTCAAAATATTCAAGGCTATGGTGGAAAATGAGACCGGATTAAAATTGAAGTGTCTGAGGTCTGATAGAGGTGGAGAATTCACATTCAGTAAGTTCATAAACTTTTGTGAGAAACATGGAATAAAGAGACAATTGTCTGCCCCTAGAACTCCACAGTAGAATGAAGTTGTTGAGAGAAAGAACCAGACCATCTAGGAAGCATCCAGGACCATGATGATGGAAGCAAATATTCCTTAGATCTATTGGAGAGAAGCTGTCAGCACTGCAGTCTACACTCTCAACTGAGTTCAAATTAGAAACTATACTGGCAAGACTCCTTATGAACTCTGGTTTGGCATTACTCCCACTGTGAGATACTTAAGAGTTTTTGGTAGCAGATGTTACATTAAAAGGGATGAAGATCTAGGAAAGTTTGATGCTAGAAGTGATGAAGGAATATTCTTGGGTTATTCTACTCAAAGCAAAGCATACCGGTGTTACAACAAGAGACTGAGAAAGATTGTAGAAAGTATAAATGTGAAGGTTGATGAAGAAATTGAAAGACCCTCAAGAATTCTTGAACATGATGAAGATGATCAGAATGGTGTTCAAATTCAAGGTATCCAAGTCTCTTCTGAGAAACAAAGTCAGGTTGATCTAGTAAGACAGGAAGAAGAGATAAGTCTCAATGAGACTGATCAAGAGTTAGAAGTGCAAGAGACTCCCAAAATTCCAAGGTATTTAACTCTAAACCACTCTGAAGATCAAATCATAGGTGACAAAAGCAAAGGGGTACAAACAAGGAGGAGAATTGCTCAAAATTCAAATGAGTATTGTCTAATTTCAAAGATTGAACCTAAGATAGTAAATGAAGCCTGCAATGATGAAAACTGGACTAAGGCAATGGAGGAAGAATTGATGCAAATTGAGAAGAATCACACTTGGGATCTTGTTCCCAGACCAAGAAACAAAAATGTGATTGGAACCAAATGGGTCTTCCAGAACAAATTGAATGAAGCCGGTGAAGTAATCAGAAACAAGGCCAGATTAGTTTACAAAGGTTACTCTCAAATAGAAGGAGTTGATTTTGAAGAAACTTTTGCTCCGATGGCAAGAATTGAAGTAGTCAGATTATTTCTTGCATTTGTTGCCTTCAAGGATTTTAAGGTGTATCAGATGGATGTCAAATCTGCCTTCCTAAATGGAAATTTGGAAGAAGAAGTGTATATTGAGCAACCGGATGGATTTCAATTGTCTGATCATAGTGACATGGTCTACAAATTAAAAAAGGCACTGTATGGACTGAAGCAAGCCCCATGAGCTTGGTATGAAAGATTGGACAAGAATCTCTTGAAGATTGGTTTCAGTAAAGGTACTGCTAATAGTAATTTGTATTTCAAAATTGATCATGAAAATATCTTAATTGTTGAATTATTTGTTGATGATATCATTTTTGGAGGAAGAGACAGTATGTGTAAAACTTTTGCAAGTCAAATGAAAAGTGAGTTTGAGATGTTAATGCTTGGAGAAATGAATTTCTTTTTGGGTCTACAAATTACTCAAACAAAGAAAGGAATCTTTATCTCTCAGTCAAAATATGTGAAAGAATTGTTGAGGAAATTTGGGATGGAAGACTCAAAGCCAATGAACACTCCAATGGCAATCGAGTGCAAGTTGAACAAAGATGATGACTCTCCCAAGGTTGATCAGACAAAATATAGGTCAATGATTGGAGGACTATTGTATCTCACTCAAACTAGACCAGACATTATGCAAGCTATTAGTCTTGTTGCTAGATTCCAAGCTGATCCTAGAGAATCTCATGTTATGGGAATCAAGAGGATTTTTAGATATCTAAAGGGGACAGTTGAGTATGGTCTATGGTACCCTAGAGATCATGATTTCTCTCTTCATGCATATACAGATGCTGATTGGGCAGGAGATGTGGATGATAGAAGAGTACCATTAGTGGAGCATTTTTTTGGGAAAAAGATTGGTTTCTTAGCTAAGCAAGAAACAAGAGGCAATATCTCTATCTACAACTGAAGCAGAATACATTGTAGCAGTAGGTAGTTGCACTTAAATCTTATGGATGAAGCAGATGCTAAGAGACATTAAAGTAGAATATGTGGAGCCTATCACAATTTTCTGTGATAATTCAAGTGCAATAAATATTTCTAAGAATCCGGTGTTGCATTCTAAGACCAAGCACATATCTATCAAATTTCAATTTCTGAGAGAGCAAGTGAACAAGGATGAAGTTAGATTGGAGTATGTGCCCTCCAAGGATCAGATTGCAGATATCTTTACTAAACCTCTTCCCAAGAACTCTTTTGAGTATCTCAGGGAGAAGTTAGGGGTTGTTGCCCCTCTGGTGATGAATTAGGATGCACTAATGTGCATCAATCTGGCGGATATCACAGTCATATCTTGTGGTACGGATTGGTGTTGGAGAACTGCTACTCAGGGGGAGCAGCAGGTGTGATTATAAAGTTGCAAGTTTGGGCCCTTTGCCATTGATGTCAAAGGGGGAGAGAAGACATGTGAAAAACAAGTGGTTGATGATCAAAGGGGGAGCAGTACAGGAAGAGAAGACATGCGAATAGTTGTTGTTGATAGGGGGAGCTATGACAGTAAGGAGAAGTTCTTGTCTTGATGGTTTTTCACATAATATGTTGCCATCAATGACAAAGGGGGAGATTCTTGCAAGTATGGGTTAAACCAGTGTTGTCATTGATGTCAACATACTCATGTTGCATTAATGAGAAGGATTGGGTGAGCCATGTACTGAGGATATTGAGAAAATTAGTCTCAATCAGGAACAGTGAAGAACAGTGATGATAACAAGGTAAAAGTCCAAGATAGGTTGAGGATAAGAGGATGCAGTTTAAAGGGTTTATAGATATAAGTCATGAGATGCTCCAATCAAATTTTTAGGGATCCGCATGAAGATCTGAAGAAGTTATGGTTGCTCAAGTAGAACTGGTTCAGACAAGTGCTAAGTGGTGATAGAGTGAGATAGATAGGTCCGGTAAGGTCCGGTAATGCATTATCCCACTCTGCGGATTTGAGAAAGTGTTTAGAATGTCCTTGTGAAGTGTCAAGCAGATCGATTTGTGGTTTGAAGGTCTGGAAGAACCTATTCCTTTGTGACATTGATAACAGACTGTGTTCTTGAGGTTCCAGATGTAGGAGAGAAGGATTTCAGTAAGTAGAGGAAGTGTGGATGTTCCTGGTGATTGAGGAAAGCTTGTGAAGGTCCTTAGACTATGTTCAATTTGTGTTGATGGTCTGCATTAGAATTGGATCCTAGAATTGAAGAAATACTTCCGAAAGAAGGTGTTCTTTCTATGACTAGCTGACCAGATGAATTATACACCTTGCAAATGTTCTTGTGGTTGCTTGCCGACTTAGATGATTGTTCCTAAGTTGATGTTGTGTATAAATAAAGGTTTACGAAGTCATTTCAAGAGTGTACTTGTGGAGATGAGTATGTGGTAGCAAGGAAAAGAGCGAAAGGAAGAGCAGAAGGATTTGGGCTTTAATGGAACTGATTCAAGCATGGTGACGATGCTATTTACTAGTTCAAGTATGTAATACTCATTTATTGTAGACAGTGTGTCTCTTGTAGGCAGTGAGCCTCTTGTGAGCAGTGTGCTCAGGCAGTGAGCCCTAATTGGCATGTGCCATCTTATTCTTTCTATTCTTCTAACAAAGAATAATATCTTGGGTTAGTCACCTCGTGGTTTTTCCCTTAACTGGGTTTTCCATGTCAAAATCTTGGTGTCTCATGTGTAGATGTGTTTTCTCCTCTTGGTTAATTACATTAAGTTTTCATGATTGATTTATTGTTAATGCAAAGTGAATGCAAGTGTTGAAACAAGAAAAGTTTTGGACAACTAATTCACCCCCCCTCTTAGTTGTCTGCCCTAAATCTAACAAGGATATGATTGTACATAATCTTCAATTGTGCTAACTCTCCATCCTACCTAATCTTGGCTCTATCCAAAATTTGTATGTTACCATTTATCTAAATAACTAAGTCTTATGCCCTCTGTACATCAGTAGGTATATCAGTGATTGCCTTAACTTTTGAGGCTTCAACATCTAGACTTGTCATTGAGTCAATTTTAGGGCTTATTAACCCTCTTAACTAGCACATTCTATTTTTCATTTCTTTGCTTTTACTCAGCAAATTACTTATGTTATTATGAATATTTACAACTTATATTTCCATATTGCTTATTGCTGGATCATAGGATTTAGAAATATTTACTATTTGAAGCTCCATAGCTTTGACCTTCTCTTCTATTTCCTTAGTGGCATTAGGGCATGGCAAACAAAATTTGTATATGTCACATGGGTCCTTAATATCACTCTCTATATTCTTGATGCTATTATCTAACAAAATTTTGTCACAGTCTAACTTAGTTTTCAACTCTACTAATCTTTTATCATCATATTCTTTTCTAACCTTTCTATTAGTAGACTTCTCAAAAGACTCAAAATGAGTACTTACTAATTTTATCAAGACTTTGAGTTGATCATTTGATGGCAATGATGTGTCCTTTTGGTGTGAAGACATCAACTTTTCCAGGATACTGGATGCTTTGCCAATGAGTTCATTGTCCTAGATATGTGACTACCATTTCTTCATGTGCCTTTGCTTGAACAATTGATACCATTTTAAATTTATGCAAAGGAGACATTGAAGCCAAATTTATTGGTCCTTGCAGAAACTCAAGCTCATCCAACACTTGTGTTTCCTATTGCTTTTCCAAAATTTCCTTGACAGAATTTACTAGATCCTGTAAGATAGTAGTGTCTCTTGCCATATTAGACACTTCTTCATTTGCAGTCTTCTCCTTGTTTGCTTACTCACCAATTTTCTAATCTGGAGGAGAACTTTTCCTTGTTTGGTCCTTGTCAGCTTTGTCTTGATCATCAGTGACATGGGCTTGATCAGATTCTTTCTTTTCTGAGGCTACTTCCTTAAGGTCTCCCTCAGTTTTCTCAAGACTTTTCTCTTCCTCTTGTTCTTCCATTTCTTTATCTTTTCTAGGGCTCACCAAAGGATTTACATCAATTTGTTCCAATCCTTGATCCATTCTGACTTCAAGTATAGAGGTGTCATCACCAACATTTGTATCTTCTTTATCATATATAGTTGGGATGTTCAGATCTTTTAGGATATCAAGAATTGTTTTCTTTGTGTCCTTTATAAATTTCTCTATGTTTCCTACTGTTAGAGTGTTGAGTCTCCTTTTTACTTCAATTTTGTCTCCAAGTATTTTGAAGACCTTGGCTCTTTCCTCAAGAGTCACATCTGGACAAAATTTCAGCAATGAGCTTTCTCTTACCTCAACATCTTTGGCCATGGCTTCTTCCTTCTTGGTAGACATAATGCTTGCCAAGCTATCTGGGAGGTCATTGGCTACCTCAATGAGAACTCTATTATATATCTCCAAGTATTGAATGATAACAGTCTTGATGATGCTTTTGTCTGCATCATCATACTTATCATATAGTTAGGCTATAGGTTTTAAATTTCCATCAACTGTTATAGCCTTTAGTACATCTTCAAGACTTATTGTAGCCTCTTCTTGTTTGGGCTTTGCTTTCTTCTCCCTCTTCCTTCCTTTCACCTTTATGGAGGGCTTGTCTTTCTTAGAATCAGAGGCTTCAATTGATTTTGTTTTCATCTTCTTGACCTCTTCATCTGATTTTGTTTCTTCATCATCTTCTTTACCCACACTGACATACATTTTATGTCCTTTGGTATTTTGCCTTTTGTGACCCTTTTCAGTGGTTTTATTAGTGGGTGCCTCTACAAATGGGGTAGAACCAATGGATTGAGAGGTTGATTTAGATCTAGAACCTCTTTTTCTTTTCTTTTGTGCTACAAGCTCCCTTTTTGTCCTCTCAATCTCTACTAGAGGCTTTTCAGGCTCTCCTTCCTTTAATTCTTTAGCTACCCTAGCTACTTCAACTCTTACTCTTGTTTTAGCTATCTCTTCTTTAGTAAGTCCAATGCTCTAAGCATATTCCTCTACCATTTTCTTCACCTTTTTCTAAGTTTCTATCTTTCTCAGTTCAACATGCACTTTCATAGATAACTCCTCATATGTACCAAATCTTGGCTCAGTGGTATCCCTAGGTTTCTTTAATATAAGGTAAGCATAACTATCCAGTATGTTTTCTGCCACTCCATAGCCCATTGGAAGGACCCAGATTATCCTAGGCTCAACAACATCCATCATGCATTAATCTTTGTTAACAATGAAACATATATCATTTTTGTATTTTTCAAAAATTGACCTAAGGATTCTTTGCCTGGATTGCATGACCTTTTGAAAATTATTGAAATAGCCCCATAGGGTTGTATTTTGTGCATCATGGCTTCCTAAGATATTTAAGTGATTCCTAATTTGTATGGCAATAGGTTTGTTGTCAAACCAGAACAAGTTCTTCATTCCCAGCAATTCTTGCATAAAATAGAAGAATAGGTAGATAATTAATGTACCATACTTGAATGGATATTTTGATTCCTTTGTCTTCTTTAGGTTCTCCATTAACTGTTGCTAGAGCAACTCATAGAGGTCATAGTCAGCATTTTTCTTCACCCTCTCATATGTTGTGTATATGGCAGTACCAGAGATAGAGTTCTCTCAGTTTGTGAAGTAGATCTTGTAGCTGACCACCATGGATGGAAACCTAATTGCATGGTCCTTAATGTTATTGATTGTCAATGCCCTTTTATCAAATTTGGCTTCGGTGGCTTCCATCATGATGTCATTTTTCATAACCTTTAACACAGGCACCTTTCCAGTAGAATTCAAACATGTATCATCCTTTATTGCATCTTTTGTAATCGTGAAGGGTGCTTTGAGCCACATAAACTCATCATGAATTCTACTTAGTACATACTGGACCCATTAGTCTTCTACAAAATTTGGGAAATCTATATATTGAATGAATTTCTTTTCTTCCAATGCCTTGTATTCTTCTTTCAGATCAAAATTATGACCACTTAGATATTTTAGATACAAATTTGTAAATTGGTTGTCACCGTGTTCTTCTAGGGCAACATGGATGTAAGCCCTAATATCCTCTGCATGCATCACTCCATGGGGTACTAGTGAAAACGCACCATTCGGATCAACTTCTGTTGATTTGAAAGGGTGTTTCTTGAATTTTAGCTGCAGTCTCTCAGTGATATCAACTATTTGTGGTGCAGCTATTTTCATAATGATTCAAACAAATTTACAGTAGGGTTTCAAATTGAAAAATACCTCTTCTGCCGAATTAGGATTTACTTGAGTTGCTTAGAATTACTGGAAGTTTGCAATCGCTTAGAATCTTTCTTCAACTCTCCTTGGACTCTAGATAGTTTGAATGTAAAGTGATTAATCTTTTGAATCCAAGCCTTTTAACCTTTATTTGCCATAACCTAATCACCATAAATGTTGTTTTAAAAAAGTTGTCAATCACTTCACTGTTAGATATAGTCGATCAAGATTGCTCTGCAATGTACCATATTTGATCTTTTTCTACCAAAGTTTCTTTCAAATGATCTACCATATAAATTTCCATATTATATCTTCATGCCAGATCCCAGCACCAATTATCTGGCTAGGGGTTTTAATTTTCATTATAGTCCCCCCTGAGCCAGAGCTCCCAATTTACTTCTCAAAGGAAGTATCAGCACCAGAAGCTGGTGCAGATCCATCCTTGAGCTCATTTATATCTCTCTTAATCCAAACCTTTCTCATTTCTTTCTTTCTTTTTGCCAAATCAACCTTGTCCTTCCCCTTATCCTCTCTCTGCTCTATTTTCTTCTCTTCTATAGGATAGCTTCTTTTCACATTCTTGTTTTTACATAATCTTACAACATGTCCAGGTCTATTGCAATTGTAGCAAACAATAATCCTCTATCCTTGATTCCTTTTATTGATTAGATTCATCCTTGATCTGCATTGATTAGCCATATGTCTAAATCTATTGCATGCATATCACTTTTCATTCAAAGATTGAGTATTCCTTGCATTGTTAAAACCATTCCTTAGTAGACTTCTGCATTAATTTTCTTTAAGACCAATTTTCTTGCAAATGAAGCATTGACCAGAAAATGATGGAACATTTTGATTCATTCTACTCCTACGCTGAGTAGCCTTATGACAAAACTTTTTGCAATTAAAACAATAGCCATTAAAAGATGGGTACCATTGAGCATTAGGTTACCTGACTGAAGGTCTTCTAGGTTTGTTTCTCTGATTCTAGACCTGGTTGCCTTTGCCTCTCTTCATTTCAATGTTAACTTGTCCTAATTTAGAACTTTCTCCTCTTTCAAATCCCAAACCTTGCTTGTCATCTGGACTTTTCTGACTTGCAATCAACTCATCTAGCTTTACAGAGCTTATCCTAAACTTTTCTGTATAACTATTTTTTGCTTCCAGATCATATTTCAAAGGTAAAACATCTTTTGCCAATTTTTCACATTCTTCAAACTTGTCTCTCAAGGCTTGATTTAAATGCTTCTCACTCTCTTCTTTCTCTTCAATCAACATTGATAACTTAGAGTTTCATTTGTTGCTTTCAACTTTTCACTTAGCTCTCTGATTCTATCCTTTGATCTCTTGACTTGCTCTCTTAGCTTTAGGATGCATTCATCAGCTTCTTTGACATTTTCCCTCAAATCCTAGATATCTACTTCATACTTATCATGATCTTCAAGAGCATTTTTTAATTCTTGATTATTGACATATGAGAAATTATCAATTGTAACACTTCCTGGAGCAGGAAACCTTCTGGTTGCCATGAGTATAACTTCCCAGATCTTCCTTAAGATGTTAGACTTCTTCCAAGGAACCAAGCTCTTATACCAATTGTTGAATACAAAGAATACTGAGAGAGGGGGTGAATCAGTATTCTACAAAACCACTTCTTAACATGTTCTTTAATCCAATTATTAAGTTCAATAACATGAAAGCAGAGTAAACATAAGAACAACAACCTTAAAGACATAACACATAGACACCAGGATTTTAATGTAGAAAACCCAAAAAAGTAAAAAACACGGTGAATGTTAGATCAATATATTATGATAACAATAATGGATTTCATAGGGCTCACTACCATGGGGCTCACTACCCAAAAAAATGCTCACTGCAAGTGGACTCACTATCTAAGTGGACTTAGTCAATAACATCATCAAATAGATGTGAATAACATACTAGAACCACATAATGTGATCTTCAACTACGGAGGCATACCATCACAATTACTGTCACTCATTCCTTGCTCTGTATATTATCCATACTTAGTCATTCTAACTAAGTTAGTCTTCTGGAGCAAAATCCCTGTACCATGCCTTGTTGCCACACTAAGTTAGTCTTCTAGAGTAAAGTCTCTTTTCCATGCCTTGTTTCCATCAATGATAACATACAATAATTCTACCTTAATCATTAGAGAAGTGTCTCTTGACTATGCTGCCAACATAATGTATCTTTTGTTTGTGTTTGCAATATAGTTTAGCTTCCCTTATTTCTCAAACTAAAAGTAGGCGTTGAATTTGGGTTGTAGGATTTTTTTATGATTTGATTACAGTTTTTTGAATCCAATTTTAACCTCTACATTTCTAGCACTTCAGTGGGACCCCTATCCCATACTAATATTTTGTCCTTCGAGTGTTTTTATGAGCTTTTGCAGGTTTTTGACATTCTTGGACATGTTCCCAAGTCTGTAGCATTTTTTCCTTATGTATTAACATCTGTGTAGGTGACTGTAGTGTTTATACATCTTTTGAGGATCTATTTTTACTCTTTCAATCTAGACAACATGCAGCTTTCCACTATCATAGTGTTTATGGACTAACTTGTGGCATTGTCACCCTGTCTCATAGCATTTGCACATTATGAGCATTTTCACATCTTTGACTTTGTTTCCTTATAGGTTTTTAGGTTTTTTCAAGTCTTCTAACACTGTTCTTCATGTTGTTTTAAGGTTCTATAGTCTCTCCATCATTTTTATAATCATTTTGTCTATTTTTAGGTAAGGATTTGTAGGGTTCCCTTTAGTTGATTTCTTTGGTTGTCTTCCTAAAAAATTATGCCTCTATTTTCCATTTGCACTAACTTTTCTTCTAGGGTATGTTTATTTGAGTCCTTTTAGGGATTTACTAACCTCTATTTTGTAAGGTTTTAAGGTATTTTGAATTAATCTTGGTGTTTGTAGGTCTTGAGGATATTTTTGGTGCTAAACTTTACACCCCTATGGCATCTATGCATAGCCCGTGGCATTTCTACATTGTTTGCGACATTTGTACCCTAGTTTATAGTGCCCCTATATTTTTGGGTATTTTTGAGATGCTAACCCTCTTTTCTTGCAAGTTTTTTAGACTTTTAGGTTCATTAATATCATCCTCTATGTCATTTAGGTCTTCTCATAGTTTTTATCATTCTATTCATCATTTTTAAAATTATTTACTATAAGGTTTTTTGTAAGTTTAGTCTTTTGTAAAGTTTAGTTGTTAAATAACTTTATTTGTCTTTGGCACTAAGATTTACTTGTAGGGATTGCTTGTGTGCACCCTTGGGACTCTAGGCTAACCTTTTTCTTGTAGGATTTTGAGTGTTTCTAACTGTTCTTTACATTTTTATCTATGTGAGTCCATTTTGGTGCAGACAACATGTTGCATGTCATCTACGCAAATACCACTCCCCTATAGAATCTCTACATTCTGAGTATTGTTTTTACATTTTCCATGTCATTTCTACATAGTGTAATAATTTAACTTTTTGGGTTTACTATTTTTTGTATTCTGTGTGTCATTTTTGCCCTGTGTGCTAGCATATGTGCATCTCCATACATTTTCCAACATCATTTTTTATCATTTTGGCTAACCTATTTTTTCTTGTGGATTGGATTATCTTAAAAATTTGATCACTAACCACTTGCAAGTTTGTTAGTAGAAGCCCTAAACATCCAAAACTACTAACAAATTTCTTATAGGTTTGAATTTATGAAGACCTATAATCAATCATTATTTGTATGTTTTCTTTCACATTTTCCTTGAGATCTTAAAATTAACTTTGTTTGGTGAATTTTATGTGCTTGAAGTTGTGTGTATGTTCTTCTCTTGCATTAAAAGGTGACCTTGAAAATCAAAAACACCCTTTAAACACATCAATCTTCACACCACACATTTTAATTCTTAAGGATAATTAATATTGTTTTACGTGTTTATGTGGACCAAGGGCATGTATATGCTCTCCTCTCACATTGAAAGGTGATCTTGGGAATCAAAAATACCTTTTGGCTCACTTTTGTTTATCCTAGGAATCCAAGTTGTGTATGCTCTTCCCTCATGTCAAAAGGTGATCATTGGAATTAAAAGCACTTGAAATTATTTCTTTTAGGGGCCTACCTAAGGATTTTATCACCCTAGGGATGACCCAAACCACGTGTTTTGGTGGGGTATATCAATAGGAGGAGAATGAAAGTTGTACTATAATATATCCATCACTGTGTCTTGGCACAGCCTTGGCACCACTTTATGTAAGGAGTCAAGGTGAAGCAGGATTAGATTCGACCATGAACACATGCTTGTAGATGCAATCCTTGTTCATGGACTTTAGCCCCTCATACCTTGCATATATCGAGGATGCCCTTAGAATCCTTTTTAGCCTAGTTTAAGACCATTCAACTATCCTTTTTATGGTACATCAGATATCAATTAGGCCTAAGAAGTTACTCACATCGTACATGACCTTACATTCCCTAGCTCTCCACAACTTAGTAGATAGTATACTCATGGGCCCACAAAAATTGACACACCATTTCTACTAAATCTAAATTGTTGATGTGTCTACTTTGTTTGCTATTGAGAAAGACCCATGCTTGTTTGTAAACCCTCAAACCATGTAAAGTTTTTGAAAAACCAATTGTTTGTTTGAACACATTATCCAAATTGATATCTTTCAAAAAACGTTGAAGCCAAGGTTAGGACATCCATAATCCACAACTTTATTCCAACCTTAGTCTAAGTCACTTCACATCACCATCTTATCCCCATACATTAATCAATTATCCATAATCCATACACATTATCCTTTTGTGCATTTGAATCCATAATCCATACACATTATCCTTTTGTCTATTTAAATCCATAATCCATAATCCCCATCCATTATCCTTTTCATCCTAACCTTATCCCATCATCCTTACATTATCCCAAGGCTAAGGACATTTTTGTCCTAATAACCTCATCCATGTTAAACATTAGTTTATCCCTTAGTCCATCCAAATCAAACTTATACCTAAACACAACCTTAGTCTATCCTTAGGTCCATCCATCATCCAAATCATGCCTTGTACCCCTACAAGAGCCACTCCATAATCCCTTGTCTTTGGATTAGAAGCTATTTTACCAATTAAGGTCAATCTCCCCTCTTTAAGGGTATCATTGCAACATCTCATTGATGAGGAAGACTATAGAGTATCATGATTACAAGAATTAGAATTGCTATATGAAAGATGTCTCAATGATGTTAATCATCTCAAATCTTATCAAAATTGCCTTCGTTGTAGCTACAACAAGAAACTCAAAGCTCATAGATTTGAAGTTGGTGTCCTTGTACTTAAAGAAGGTCAAAAGAATATTCAAGATTGAGATAGAAAAGGGAAATTTGAGTTGAACTAGTTAGGACCATTTATCATTCCAAGTTGTTATGGTTATGGGGTCTATTAGATTTCTACACCTAAAGGACAACCCCTTGAGGAGCCCATCAACATCATTCACCTCAAGAGGTTCTATGCCTAATCTATGGAGTATCTTGATTGTACATAAAAAAATAGATAATATTAAAGAGAAATAATCCATCCTATGGTGAAAACCACTTCAGTGGTGCCTTGGACAAGTACCATGGTGAAAAATTGTTTACAAGTGCCATGTGTAGTAGCCTTGCATTTACCATCTACTAGATAACCACTTTGACTTCCACTTTCCACCCCCTCATCCATTTTTTATTCATCTACCATATCATCATCCTATCATGTCTTGAAGTTGTCACTTAGTGTCATTTCCTATTATACCATAATAAGTTATCTATTCAAAATACCTACCATAATAACCCATCAATGCATACCATAATAAAATCCCTTTCTTTCATATCACTTGGGGACACATTCCCTACACCTCATTTTGGTTTGGATTTTTCTCCCAGTTTCCATAAGACATTGGAGAGTAAGTCTTCAACTTAAGTCTCGTGCATCCCATAATAAATAATTTCCACACCATATCCATAATAAATGCCACATTGTCATTATTCAGCCATTCCATAATAAAACACTTGACATCCAAACAAAACAACAATCATGCAATACCTCATGCCTTAACAAAAATCACAAGCATTATTCCATATTTTGAAACAATAACCAACCGCTTTATTTTTTGTCACATCATTTGATATAAAATTTCATCATCAAGCCTTATCTAGGGATATATCATTCCCATGACAGGAACCTATCCAAACATCATCCAAATCTTTGGCAAGAGATATAATGGTTTGGTGACTTGTGTCATCATTTGTTATTTTGTTTTAATTTTTTATCTTTTATATCTCCTTCTAATGCTTCCTCAAGACAACCTAGATCCACTCATAACTTGGTGTGTGGTGGAATAGATTTTTGCATACTAGTTGTCCTTTGAAACTAAGATCATTTCATACATTTTGTGTACTTGGACTTTAATGCTCTAAGTTTCCTTCCTCACATGTCAGACAAGATTGTATTACGCTGGACATGTATAAAGACACCCTTTTTGTTTGCAGTGTCAAGTCCATGCAAGGGATATAAAGTCATGTTAGTTCCTTATACCTTGGTGCATAATATCCTCTTGCTATATTAAAAATTAGGATTGCTCTCCACATTATACCACTATAACCATACCCTTTTTATCCATTACCTACATCCATAACCCTTCCATTTTCCTATTGTACTCTAGAGCATTCTTTTTTTCACTCACATATCACCTATCCTATTCATATCAATCCATGTTCATCTATTCATCACACATCTAATATTCATCCTAACATCCATCCTAACATTTCATTCTCCTCTTAGCTAGATCATTTAAATTCTACTTAGTATCATGACCAAACCCCCAAAAAAAATATAGTCCACCTTCATATTGCTCCATCATCCTGTCAATCACAAATAAATTTTAGCCATAATCCATAATCATTTAATTAACATATCCATATAATAATTAGGGTCATAATCCATAATTATTCCATAACCATATCCATCCAATCATTATCACTATCTATAATCATATCATTTGCATGTACATCTACATCATCATAATAAATACATTTCATTACATCCATAACCATCTGCATATACATCGTCATAAAATAAACAATATACATATCCATAACATCATATCCATGACAATCACATTACAAAATCATATCCATACAATCATATCCATAATCATTATAATCCATACAATCATATGTATAAATAACCATAATCCATATGCATATACCATAGCATGATCATGAATAAAATAATACAATCACATCATCATAAATGAACCATAATCTCATCATATACGCCACCAAAAACATGTGTCATCACACATATATAACAAAAATGGTCATGATACAATGTATGTACAACAAGGCTCCATAGAGAAATCATAATACATAGGTCCCATAGGCATCAATCCATATCAATATCTATACATGGTCTAAGTAGATCTCCCAACCTCTGACTGTATTGATGATGTAGGTTATGTTCCTGCTATCAAAGGTATAGGAGGAGGTGGTCCCTATGCCCCTACTGACTATCCTGTAGGTGTTGTCAGTGGTGGATCCTATGTCCCCTGATCTCTAGGTGGCCCCATGACAAATGGATGTGACCTCATTGCTGATCTCAAGGCCCCTGATCGGCTCCATATGCTAAAACTAGGTGCTCTTTGTGCTACAAGCATTGCACTGTGGTACAAGGTGCAGTAGTAATTTGCTCTCTAGGTAGCCAGAGTCAAGTCTCCCTGTACTCTCATCATGTCCCCCCACATCTATCCCATCCCTTGCTCTACTAGTATCTATTGTGTCAAATCCTATTGAAGTCATCTCGCTAGGGCCTCTAAACTTTCTCTCTATGCTACCATCATATCCCTCTCTACCCTCATACATCTCTCTTGGCCATCACCTGCTATAGCACTATGTCACCACCTCCTACCACCTCTCCATGCACTCGGGTCTTTAATGCATGTATCTATAGTAAAGCAATATCTCTCTCTACCACTACCTGAGCATGGAGTCCCTGTACTTGCTCCACCTTGATCTACAAGCTATCCCTCTCTATAATCAACTCTGCTAAAAGTCCCTATACTCACTCCACCTCCTTATGCAGGCTATCCCATGATGCCTGCAAAGCCTCTACATTCTCCCCCTCATCTCTAGTTGCCTTTGGTGCATCCACCTCTGGTGCCTCATGTCAAACTCCATTATTAACCAATACATTGATGTAGAAAGGGCATGCACACAACTCAATGGACTAACGGATCCTATATCAAGGAACTTACTAGCTATAATGTGTTACATTTAAATTGTCAAACCAGGGATCTTCTTGGATGGTGCCCATACTATGTGTACAATTGAGAATTCCTGAATTATAATCTAGGGGTTGTGCATAGGAATAAACTATTGAAAAAAAAAAACTCTCTTTGTAAGGATTGATAAGTACTATGAGTAAGCAATGTTGATAATAAATAACCAATGCTATTTAGTTTGCTGTAAATCAAATGGTCTTATGTAATTCCAAATAAGAGAACAACTAAAAGTTAATTGGTGATCACCTTGATTCCACAACACAGAAGTATCTAACTAATTCATATGACATAAACTCATTACAACATGTATTAATCATATACACATAAACATATAACATAAACTAAACATATGAACATATAGGAGAGACACAGTTACCTCAAGTGGCCCTTGATTGAGTGACTGTTATGCCACAAAATCTAACTAGATCTTTACTATATCTCTAAAACCATTGATTAAACTCAAAACATGTGTTCCTTTATTGAATGTTGAAAGGAAAATACAATAAAAATTCTGATAACACAACCTCTATCTAACCTCCTATCCCATATACAAAATCTAACAATCCATATAGACAAGATCAGACTTCCCCTATTTGAACAAAACTACTAAGCAATAAATACCATAATTGTCCATTCTCCAACAACATAGGAAGAGGACTTTATTACAAAGAAAACTAGGAATAAGAAACTAAACTACCATAAAGATAATGTAGACGGTATAGTCCTACTGTAACTCTCTCTAGTCATAATGAAAAATAGTCAAAACTAGAAATAGAACATGGAGCACGATCTGAGATTCCTTCATTATTCATGATTGCATCAACTATTGAAGGATAACTGTCAAAGAGTGGAGTGTTATGGATAACTCATTCCAATCAATTTAGAGTCTTCTTCCTTTGGCTACAGGTGCTTGTACCATCTATTGTGGATATCAACACCTCCTTTGCTATGGGCTGCCAAGCGGTCTTCAGGAAATGTAGCCATGTGCTTGCTACATGGGGGGTTAGTCCATCACATGATATCTATACATCACAACTACTAAAATTAACATAAAGTACTATCATATTTCATGGGCAATCATCAATTCACACATAATTAATTAACAACATATTATATACCAATCTTCATGCTTTTAATGTCTTAAGGGTGATTATAGACATAGTCAATATATAAAAGTCTAGGAATGTCTTACGAAGCATGCACTTAAAACAAGAGAAATAGGACAAAACATAGCCTCATCACACCCCCCAACTAAACATGTTGATGGTCCTCTAGAAACCAAGGTCTCTGATTGTATTTTAGAGCTATATCCCTATAATCTATAGGTTCTTCCACTCCTTTGTCCTATTTGAGATAGAAGCCCTTCTACTCTACTAGCCTATTCCACCTAGCTCATTCTACTACCTAGTTTGTCCTCTGCTTCAGCCAATGTGGAGCTAGATAAAGAAGTAGCAGAGGATGGAACACTAATGGCAGCCAAGTTATTCCTTGTTCATTAGATGATCTTATATATTTATGTGCCCTATTGATTATTGCTGAGAGTTTAAATACTGAATGAGGTTGTTTCCTTTGCAATGTTGGTGTCAACTCTTTCAACCTACTCTATGAGAAACCCAAAGCCTCCTTACCAATCCCCTCGATTGATTCCCTGATTTTCTTGTATTCCATTGCTCTACATTCTAGAAGTTTAGTTTCCACCTTAGGATGTTCAATTAGATTAATCCATTCCTCCACTATCTTGTTAGGATTTGGGGATTCTACCTTGAGTTTGAGAGGGAGTGGTTTCTCTCTCTCTCATTATATTGCTACTATAAAACTCCTCTCCTATGCTCATTCTAGATGAATGATGCTAGGGCCTTCAATTGCACATCCCTAATAACAACTAGGGGATTCCAATGGGTGTCATATGGAATGGCTGAATCATGCCGATAGAATTCACACAATTGATTTTGCATCTCAGGGGTAGCCTTTTCGTAGGTTGTTAGAAATAAAGAAGTTGTAAAAAGTAAAACAAGGGAATCACTATAAAGCTGGTTGAATTGAAAGCTTAAATACTGCTCCTCTAGATAGAGGGCATAAACCCTTGCAGGTAGTCGACACCTCATCAGCTAGATAGTCATGTCTGCCATCCTATCCATTTTAAATTTTAATCTCTTTATTTTTATATTCTTTACCTCTCTCTTTGCTATGCTTCTCCTTCAATTCATCTTGTTCTTTTACCAATTCATCTATCTTATTCCATAACTACAAGGTAACTATAAATAAGGTTGATGGGCAGGTTCCTCTGGTTGTTCTTCTAGTTGCACGAGCTCTAGATTCCTTCTATTAATTTCTATAATGGCCAATTGGGCCAAATGATCTAGTCTTGACCCATGTTTCTGATAAACATGTAGTTGATCCTCCAACTTATTAACCCCTTCATTTAACCATGTCTCCTTTTGTTGGTAACCCCTCAACTGCTTCTCCAATTCTGCAATTTTCTATAGGGCTATATGCAATTCATCCTTCTTCCCCTCTAATGTATCTTTAGAGTCCAACAACAATTCCTCTACTTGAATTTCATCTAGAGAGGCTAATAAGTCTGGGCTTTTAGTATCAGGGGGAGGTTGATTTCATTTCCTGTATGTATATAAATCCACCTCCTCAAACTTTGTATCAGTCTCCAAGATAAGTGTGTGGCCCACATTTCTCTATTCCCTATCAACAAATAAATGCTCCCTTTAGAAGTTTGTATCAGTGTCTACATCAACCACATTCTTCTGTTCAGGCTGGGTTTTCCCCTTAAAAGTCCTTTCTCCTTCAGGCAGTCTAAGCGCCTATGTGATTGAGTAGTTACCTTTTGTTTCCTTGTTACCTTTTGTTTCTTTTTTGCTCTGGATAAATGGTGCAGGAGCACCAAGAAGACTAAAATCTTGAATTCTCTTGTTTTGATGTTCATTTTTGCTTTGTTTATTCAATAAGGTCATGAAGACCATTTTCTTATGTTGTAATAATGGCCATGATGCCATGTTGTAATAGACACTCATACATTGTATAGAAGGCAGTCATAAAGCCATAAAGGACAGTCATACATTTCATGGTGTAAGCCTTACAAAGGCATGTCAAAGAGTTAGGAAGGTATGTCAAATCCTTGTCAAAGGTTGAGTTCCATTAGCCAATGTTGGAAGGCACTTGTTAAAGCCTAAACAGTCCTAAACATGTAAGGACAAAACTGGCAAACAGTTGTAAGTAGTTGAAGTGTCAAAATTGCCAAGGAAGTTCAAATTGGTTATGGCCTCCCTCATCGACCAAACTATCTTCTATGAACATGTCAAGGTGTATACAATCATATATACCCTTAAGAAAGTGAAATGTATGAAGAAGGAGTTCTATGCAATACAAACATCATTTCTCTGTTGTTTTCTGTTGTTTTTTGTATTTTCTAAAAAAATAGACCGTACCACTCTGCTATACAGAATTGTCATGTCTCCTAGGCTATTGAGAAGTGAAGTGTGGTGAATTAAATTCCATTCAAATATGCTTTGAGGCTATGACATTGTATTGGAGGCAAGTTATAAGCATTTGATAGTGGACTATTTTATTGAAATCTCTATTTTCCTTGAGGAATCCACTGCTACAGGCCGTATTATGTGAAGATATAGGACTATCTTCACTTATTCATGTTTTGACCAGTTAGTAGATTGAATTGCTTATCATTTGAAGTAGTTTTGGTGTCTTGGAAGTTGCATTGTAGGGAGATATAAGGTTTTCTTCAAAACAACCTCATCAAAACCTAGACAAGGGTTTGTTTCCAAACGATGGGGAATTGACCATCCCACTATCTTTTAAGGCCATAAGACTAGTGGGATGGATGTATTCAATTTTAGTTCAAGTGTTTTGGGTGTTTACAGGAGAGGGAGAGTTGGTGTTTGCAAGATTTGCAAGAAGAGGCTCAATATGACCATGTATTAAGCCCATTGGAGGAACCATAGATGCATTTTTGGGAATAGCAGACTATAGAAGGATAAAACCCATGAAATTCATAATTTTGGAATGCATCCTAAGTATTCAAATCATTGGTCAAGTTCTGTGCTTGCATTTTATGGTAGTCTCTTTGTATTTTGGCTTAATTAGGGCTCTAGGTCATTGAGAGGAGTTATAGGTTGAGGCATATCATCCAAAACAACCACTACCCATTCTAGGATATGTGATAGGGGGTCCTAATGGGTATCTTCTAATTGTCTAAGACTTGCATTTGAAGTCATGTATCAAAAGTTATTAGGATTGTTCTCCTTTTTCAAGGCTACAAGCCATTTCTTGGGTTTGTGAAGGAAGTACCAATCCAAAGTTTAACCTACCTTAGCCAATGGTTGGAATGGGTCCCAATGAATGTCTAATCACCCTTTCCATGAAGAAATCAAAGCCCCTAACTTATGTTCCCACTTTTGTATAAAGAACCTCAAATTTGGGCTTTTTGGTGTAGTAAGAACCTAGTCAACTTGTTTATCTTCCTCCTATCCAAAGTGCCTCGACATCAACAAAGAAGAGGATGCTTTTCTCTTATTGGTGGGTTTTGAGGTAGGAGTATCATGGGTAGTTTTAGGTGTTGTGGATAGTGAGCTAGTAGCTCCAGGCTATAGTTTGCATTTTTTATTTTTCTTTGTGTGGCTAGAGGTCTATGAAGGTGAATGCTCTAGAAAGGGGGTTGACACTAGTGAAGCTGTAGGTATGGGAGACCTAGTAGGTTCACCTATAGGGTTATCAAGACTTGGAGCTAGATGCTTCTTAGGGGTTGCATGGCAATAGGTAGGTAAAGTTTCTCCCTCAGTTGGTGCATTTTCTTTCTGTGCCTCCTCTTCCCTCTTTGGTTCAACCTTCAAAGGTCCCTCATCAACATGATTAATTTCAAGAAAACATTCCCAAGAAATATTGAGGTATTGAATAGATAAACTCATTTTTATCAATAACACAACTAGGCCATGATGAGATAATGAAGACTGGCTATTTTTCCTTCTATACTCAGTAGACATTCTTTTTAACAAATTGAAGAAGAAATTTAGAACATTCACTAACCTCCCATGATAGAGATGGCTTAAAAGTTTGAAATGCACAGTATAAAGAAAAGATTGCCTCCCATCAAAAGTAAGATATCTAATAATATAGGTAGCAACAAAGGCCCATAACTAGGGTAAAGAGACTCATTTTGTACATTGAGATGTAGATTCCATTATTTCTCCTGGTTGATTGAATTCAGCCCTTGCTAAAATGACGTCAGCTCTTACAGGGAATTCTTCTCTAGCTACTTGTAGCTCCATTATCTTGGTAATGGCAGCTATAGATGCATCAACTCACAAGCCTCTTACTATAGCTTCATCATTCTGAAATATTCCTGCAAACTGCTGGGTCATGGCTTCATTATATTCTATTAGCTTAAGAAAATAATCCAACCACCCCACTTACTGAAAGATAGGCATGCAATCCCTGTCAAACAATAATGTCATGTGGATAGTAGGTTCTCTCCTGATCGGTTCTCCACCCATGCTGATATCTCATGAAACTCTGCTATTAAACCCAATTCCAGTCTATAAACTCAATCCCCTATTCTTTAGAAAATGCTTCTTACCAATAACTTATTACCAGTTGCTATTTGCTAGCTTGTATGTTATACAACACAGACAATCATAATTATGAAGGAAGAGATTTAAGAGATTTTTAATGTACACGAAATAATTCCTACATATGGAATTTCCCCCAACTATGGTGTCATTTATCCTCAAATGAGAAGACAAGTTAAGTGTATGGAAGAGTGGTTTGAAAGCAAATCAAATTGGGTATAATATTTGAAAATAATGATGTGTGAAGTGCAAAATCCATAAAACAATAAGTAATAATGTTAATTAAATTAATAGAAAGATAAATACCCATGAAGTGATGTCTAACTTGGAAATGTTGCATGGGAAAAATGATGACATGGTGGCTAGAGTTGATGTGCTTGACAAATGGAATGGAGTGAATCACATTGATTTGACATTGAAGAAGTGTGCAGATGAAATGTGCGATAGCATTGTGACACGTAGCATGAAGGTACAGTGAATAGTGGAAGATGGTGGCATGTAGATGCCATGAGAAAAGGTGTTGTAGGTAAGAGTGGTTATAGGCACTCAATCAGAATGTGATGTGAACAGGGCCCATGTGTGTTGGCTGCTGGTGCAGCAGCTATAGGTCCCTCAAGGAAGACGACCAATGTAGTTACTGCATGTGTGATTGTATAGGTTCCTTAAAATAGTAGAGAGCCTTTGGCTATAGGTCCCTTTAGTGAAGTGGTTGGTGACCAAAGTAATGCTCAACTAGATAGTAGGAGCTAAGTTGATGGATTCTAAACTCTGATTGATTAATTTTTTTTTTGTTTATTTGTTTTTTATGTTTTATATAATTTTTTTTAATGTTTTATGTTTTATTTATATACAAGGTTCATATAAATCAAACCTGATGTGGTAATATAGTCAAGCTGGTAGCTTGATCTATTGCTTCTAAGTGTTGTGATTGTCTAAGACATGGCTGCATGCCCCATCTAAGGTAGGCTGTTGTGGAACTTTGTTACCCATAGCTTCTCTCAATTGTTGAAGGAAGGTAGCCTTATTCAAAGGCTTCTTATACAATTTCAATATATTTCCATTAACCATCAGTGAAAATTTAATGGGATCATTGTGGTTAGTTGGACTGCACCATTAGGAAAAACTTCCTTGATTTCATAAGGACCTAACCATCTAGTCTACAATTTGTCTTTATGATCTTTATACCTGGAGTCATAGAGTAGGGCCCAGTCACCTGCTTGAAAGTTCTTAGTTTTGATATACTAGTCATGCCATTTGATTCTCTATTTTTGTATTATTTTAGTATGATGGATTGCTTCCATACTTAACTCTTCTAAGGCATTAAGCCAGTGCAATCTTTCCTTTTGAGCTATTGATAGGTCCATCCCAAGTTGTACGGTGGTTGTCAATAATTTGTATTCAAACTCAATAGGAAAGACAATTTTCTTACCATAAATCAATTCATAAGGTGCATACCTTGTTGTTATTTACCAAGTAGTTCTATATACCAAAACTACTTCAGAGAGTCTTGCTGCCTAATTCTTCCTATGTAATGCAACTGTCTTAGTTAATATTACCTCAATCTCCCTATTTGTGACCTCAACCTGGCCATTTAACTATGGATGATAGGGAGTGGACTTCATATGTCTAATTTCATATTCCTAAATAAGGCTAGAAATTAGGATTGATGTAAACTGTGGTCCCTGATCTGTTACTATTTCCTTTGGAACTCCATACCTTGTAAATATTTCCTCATATAGGAATGTAGCAACCTTACTGTCTCTGGCTACTATCAGAGCTTTCACCTCCACCCATTTTGTGAGGTAATTAGTGTAAACAAGTATATATTCCCTATTATTAGATGGAGGATCAATGGGCCCAATACAATCAATGCCCCATTTGTCAAAAGGTGTGACCACCAATTATGGTCGTAGGGGCATTTTATCACTTCTTGTAGGTATGTCCATCCTTTGATAGTGGTCACATCATCTTATATGGATAGTTGTATCTTTGTGCAAGGTTGGTCAATAGTATCTAGTATTCAAAATCTTGATTGTTGTCCTCTTAGTTGCAAAGTGTCCACCACAGGGTTCATCATGATATGCCTTGATAATGTCATATACGTCATCTTCTCTAATAAATCTTCTCATGATATGATCAAGACCTTTGTAGAAGAGGTAACCAGCTACCCAAGAATAGGGAAAGTTACATTCAACTAGGTGGCGCATCTCCCTTGGTGAGAGGTTTGGAGGTATTTTCCATGCAACTAGATAATTTTCTATATCTACATACCAAGGAGTTTGTACAATCAATACAAATAAGTGCTCATTTGGAAATGAATCATCAATAACTAGATCCTCATTACAAGTAGGTAGCCTGGAGAGGAAATTAGCAACAATATTGGCCTTCCCAGGCTTGTCCACAATGATGATAACAAATTCTTGAAGTAGAAAAAGCCATCTAAACAATCTACCACTTACCACTAGTTTGGTCATCAAGTATCTTATTGTTGCATGGTTAGTATGAATAAAAATAGGATACCCAGTGATATAATGCCTAAACTTATTGATTGCATAGATAACAACTAACATTTATTTCTCAATGATAATATAGTTAAGTTCAGCACCTTGTAGATTCTTACTAATGTAGTAAATTGCATATTCCAAGTTTCCTTCCTTCTGTCCTAACACATCCCCATAGCAAAGTTAGAAGCATCTTTATGGATATGGAAAGGTATTACCCAATTATGTCCTCTAAGAAAAGGTGTCTTTGTCAATGACTCTTTGAGACAATCAAAGGATGTCTGACAGAGAGTTGTCCAATTAAATTCTACATCTTTAGATAGTAAGACAAACAAAGGGGCTGCTATCTTACTGAAATCCTTTATGAATCTTCTATAGTACCCTACATGGCCAAGAAAGCTTCTAACATCTTTATGCTCTTGAGGAATAGGCAATGTTGAAATCATTTCAATTTTGTGTGGATCCACTTGAATGCCTTCCTTGGACAAAAAGTGGCCAAGCACTACTCCTTGCATCATCATGAAACATTTTTCATGAATAAGGGATAGGTTATGATCTTGACATCTTTGGAGTACTTTTTCAAGGCTTTTCAAGACTTCTTCATAAGAATCTCCATAAGTAGTAAAATCATCCATATATACTTCCATAGAGTCATGGGCAAGGTCAAAAAAGATGCTTAAAACAACCCTCTGGAATGTGGCAGGTGTGTTGTAGAGTCCAAATGGAAGGAATGAATAGGTATAGGTCCCCCATGGGCATGTGAATGTGGTCTTATCCTGGGCCTCAGGGGCTATTTTGATCTAGTTGTAACCATTGAATCCATCAAGGAAAGAAAAATACTTTGTCCCAACCAAGGAATCTAATACCTAGTCAATGAAAGGAAGAGGGAAGTGATCTTTCCTAGTGGCAGTATTCAATTCTCTATAGTCTACACTTACTCACCACTTACCTAATTTATTTGGTACTATGATTAGTGGGGATACCCATTGGCTATCTGATATTGGATATATGAATCCTACATCTAGTAGTTTTTGCAATTTATTCTTCACTATGTCTCTTATGGCAGGGTTCATCCTCCTTTGATGCTGCCTAATTGGCCTACATCCCTCATTGATGTATATCCTATGCATGTAGAAGTTAGGGTCAATGCCCTTCATATCATGATAGTCCCATGCAAATGTTGTCTTGTGAGTTTACAGCATTATTACCAGTTCAATCTTTCGGGACAAATGTCAATTCACTATTGATATTAAGTGTTCTGCCTAGTGTAATGTCAACTGGTGTTGCAAATGCCATGAAAGGGGTAATATCCAATCCTAATAAATTGAGGCTACAATTATGGGGTAAAAAATGATGAAACATGTTGCTTGTGGAAGCAAAGGCTAGTGTGTTGATTGTAGGTAGAATATTGTGCAGTGGGTAGGTCAGGCATACTAGACATGGGTCATGTTGTAGGTCCCTTCCATAAGTGTTTTGTATGACATTAGAAAGCACTTCATCTTCATCCTG
Organism: Cunninghamia lanceolata; assembly: GCA_027924645.1. Taxonomy (NCBI): domain Eukaryota; kingdom Viridiplantae; phylum Streptophyta; class Pinopsida; order Cupressales; family Cupressaceae; genus Cunninghamia; species Cunninghamia lanceolata. Next base: position 441,927 of record BSBN01001108.1, on the reverse strand, counting down.
GATATTCAATAATGGGATTCATTCAATTGTCATTAATGTCTAAAGAGAATATTAGTCAATATCCTTTAGGTTTGGCCAAATAGTTTGCTCCATATCAGGTAAAGGTTGTGTAGGTGGATAAGGACCAACTTATTTGTTATATTCCCATTGGAAATTATCATATTCCCAAACCTCCATGCTATGAAGGCATTTTTGTTGCCAACTAGGGTCTCCCTAAGATGAGTGGATATCCTCCTAGGCTAACCTTAGGCTACAAGACCATAAAGTTTGTAGGGTATTCCCATGAATCTAATCTAATTACAAGATCTTCAATGACCCCCTCCAGTTTGACAGTTGACATATCTACCAACTATAATACTATTGGAGTAGGTCTGAGGTTATCTAACTGAAGGTTATTCATTGTTTCTTTTGTCATTACATTGATGGTTGCACCTAGGTCAATCAAGATGTTTTTTATAATGGTACCATTGATGTTCACATCAACCATAGGGCTTCCAGGATCTGCATATTTTGGGGTAGCTAGGTTAACTAACATGATATCAACAAGTTGTCCTATAACATGTATTGTTTGAGGATATTTTCTTTTCCTTCCTATTTTCTTAAAGCATAATTCCATTATAGCCTTGGTATATATGGGTACATCTTTGATAGCTTGGATGAGGGGAATTTTTACACAGACATTTTTTAATTGCCCCATAAAATTGAATCCAGGTTCAAATGGAGGTGGTGCTTGCATGTTTTATCTCTCTAGAAATGGAGGGCTCATGGTAATGGTTTCTTCCTACATAGAGGTTTGCTCAGAAGGGTTATTCTAGTTATTCATATGGATGTTAGTGATGGAGCTTGGCTCCTCATTAAGAAGTTTTGTGATAAGTGGAGATGAAGATCCAACAAACATTTTTCCTAACCATAGGTGTGCATCACTAACCTCAACCATATACATTGGGTATTGGATGGATTTATTAGTTTAAGCCTATTGAATGGGCTTGTTGTTAGGGTTAGGTGTAGGTTGGGCTGGCATTTGAGTGGCCCTAGGTAGAACAGGAGTGGGTGAAGCTACATTTAGCATCAAGGCAGGTTGTTGAGGCAGGGCTTGTTGTGGCTGCGGGTAGTTTATATTTGGATTTTTCCAAGGTTAGTTTCTATGCCATTGTTGTGGAAAGGGGTTTTGATTGGCCTACCATTGTGGATTATAATTTAAGGCTTGGAATCGTTGATGTGGCCATACTCCTTGTTGTTGGTTCCAACTAGGTAGCATAGCTGCCCATTGTTGTTGTGGTAGGTTATACCAAGGTACACTATTCTAGTTTGAAGCAGATGGTGGAAATGGCATATTTATTGGTCAAGGGGTCCTAAGGCATACCTTATATTTTATGCCAAGGTATACGTTGTGCAATGTAAAACACTTGATCTTCTTATCTTCTATAGCTCAAAAATCTGCTTTCTCACTCCTTCCCTCAGAAATACTGGCAATACCCTTGCATCTATAGTTAGCCTTCTTTTGCTGGGAATGTGGACAATACTCAACCAAATTTGTCTTTGCTACTTCTTGTTTCTTCTTGATATGTAGGGTGTCAAGTTGTGTTGCCAAATGGATTATGATGTCTTCATTCATGTTTGATAGTAGATTGCTGAGCTCTACCCTGGAGACTCCAGTAGATGATTTAGTGGAAGATAGGGTTCTCAGGCCTCTATTTTTTTTTCAAAGTTGACCATGAATAATTTCTAAAGATTTGACAAATGTCATCAAGACCAATCTAAGAGATGTCTCCTATTCTAATCAAATTTAGTGCATCCATGCATTCCTCATTCACACATCTTAGAAAGACCAACTTGAGTGACTCTGGGGAGAGCCTATTTTGTCTTGACTTCTTGAGGCAAAAATGAAATCTTTCTACATAGTCTTCTAGAGGTTCATCTTTTTTTTGTGACATCCTAAAGATGTCATCTCCTTTCATATCTCTACCACGACAATAGTCTCGGTAATTTTGCAAGAATTTCTCCTTCATGGTAGCCTAGTTTGTTACTGAATTCTCACCCAACCCCATAAACCATTGCAAGGTAGCATCCTTAAGGGTGGATGGAAAAAGCTTGAGTTTGTATGCATCTGTAGTGTAGTCATAGCTCCTACAAAGTACATCAAACTCAAAGAGAAAGGTATCTTGGTCTTCAGTGATTAACCTATGAAAGTTTGGTAGGGTTGAAGGAGGAATGTTCTTCAAGGTATCAACTCTTACTTGGTCTATAATAGGAAAGAAAAAGGTAACTGGCTCAACTAGGTTTTCTACTGCTTCTTCTACCATTGTGTCTTAATTCCAAATAGTAATATCTTCAAAATATTTAGTGTCTAAGTCTGATCCAAGGGGTAATTCAAAGTGGTCTTATTCTTCTTCTATTGAATTGGTTGGAAGAAATCTTCCTCTCTGGTCTCTTAGTCGCCACATACAATGATGTATGAGCTAATAGTTATGTTCCTGCACCGTGTTAGTAGATAGTTTAGAGATAGATTGAATGTCTTAACAATTCTAAATGTTGAAAAAGAAATATTATATCCTATGAAAGAAAATACAAAGATGAATAAAAAAGAACTCATAAAATCTAAACCTTAGCACCATCCTTGACAACGATGCCAAAAATGTTGAACTCCATTATTAACCAATACATTGATGTATAAAGGGCATGCACACAACTCAACGGACCAACAGATCCTATATCAAGCAACTTTTTGGATATAATATGTTACATTTAAATTTTCAAACTAGGAAATTGTATCTTCTTGGATGGTGCTTGTACTATGTCTATAGTTGAGGATTCCTAAATTGTAATCTAGGGGTTGTGCATAGGAATAAACTATTGAAAAGAAAACAATTTCTCTTTGCAAGGATTGACAAGTACTATGAGTAAGCAATGCTAATAAGAAATAACCAATTTTATTCAGCTGGTTGTAAATCAAATGGTCTTATGTAATTCCAAATAAAAGAACAACTAATAGTTAATCGATGATCACCTTGACTCCACAACACAGATTATCAGTATCTAACTAATTCATATGACATAAACTCATTACAACATGCATTAATCATATACACATAAACATATGACATAAACTCATTACAACATACATTAATCATATACACATAAACATATGACATAAACTAAACAAATGAACATATAGCAGAGACACAGTTACCTCAAGTGACCCTTGCTTGAGTGACTATGATCCCACAAAATCTAACTAGATCTTTATTGTATCTCTAAAACCATTGATTGAACTCAAAACATGTGTTCCTTTATTGAATGTTGAAGGGAAAATACAATAACAATTCTGATAACACAATCTCTGTCTAACCTCCTATCCCGTATACAAAATCTAACAATCCATATAGACAAGATTGGACTTCCTCTATTTGAACAAAACTATTAAGCAATAAATACCATAACTGTCCATTCTCTAACATAGGAAGAGGACTTTATTACAAAGAAAACTAGGAATATGAAACTAAACTGCCATAAAGATAATGTAGATGGCACAGTCCTACTGTAACTTTCTCTAGTCATTATGAAAATTAGTCAAAACTAGAAACAAAACATGGAACACGATATGAGATTCCTTCATTATTCATGACTGCATCAACTATTGAAGGATAACCGTCAAAGAGTGGAGAGTTATGGATAAATCATTCCAATCAATTTGGAGTCTTCTTCCTTTGGTTGTGGTTGCCTATACCATCTGTTGTGTACGTCAACACCTCCTTTGCTGCGGGTTGCTAAGTGGACTTCATGAAATGTAGCCATGTGCTTGTTGCATGGTAGGTTAGTCCATCACATGATATCTATACATCACAACTACTAAAATTAACATAAAGTAATATCATATTTCATGAGCAATCATCAATTCACACACAATTAATTAACTACATATTATATACCAATCTTCATGCTTTCAATGTCTTAAGGGTGATTATAGACATAGTCAATATATATAAAAGTCTAGGAATGTCTTAGGAAGCATGCACTTAAAACAAGAGAAATAGGACAAAACATAGCCTCATCACCTCACCCTATCCACCACCTCCACCATCTCCTCCATCATCTCTACCAACCTCAACCTGATGCCTAACCCATCTCTAAAATAGAGGAGGCATTGCAACCTATCCTGCCTAATCACTTGGTACTATGAGTCATACTGGATGATGTGTCACCCACCAAGAATCATAGTCAAGGTTTGTCCTTGCATCCTCAATATCTATCCCTGGTGGTACCCATCGCATAGTACTAGTGCCTAAAACTCTCCTAAAGGGATCACTGAATCAAGTGCAACTCCCCATAGCCCAATATCCCTCACCACCCTCAAAAATATCACCTCATGTATTGACATTATCTTTCTCTCCCTTAACTACTATAACACTCACCTTGAAATGTATCTCTCAACAATAAAATATGTCCTCCCTAGTATATATATATATCATCTGTCGTACATATGATAGATGGTAATCATCTCCCTCCCAAGCCTCACAATACCGCCACAACCTCCATGTTACTGAGTCTAGCTCATACAAGACTCTCCTTCAACAATCTATATCTCCCAACCACTGATAATGTAATATGCTCACATAATGTCTGAAATATGGAAGGCCATCACCCCTCCCTCAGCCACATAGTAGCCTCATGACAACAATGTGTTCCCACAACCATATGTGAAGTAGTGTCACTTAGTTGTGCATTTCATGATAAAAGTATGTGAGAACGCAAGGACCCCATGTGAACACCTCTTCTTCCATCATATACTCTAACACATCTCCCCATCCAATACAGAAATATTTCATCTGTCTCCCTAGAACTAGTACATATAAGATTAGCACGGCTAAGAATAGTGGCATCAAGACATCCACCTAAATCTAAGTCAAATCTAACTGTGTTCTGTCTAGTGGTAGATCATTAGTCAAGAACACTCTCTCCAAGGTTGTCTCACCTATATCCAAGTCATACTAAACCAAGGGCCCATGAATCAAGATCTATAGTATTCTCCACACATCCTCTAACATCACTATTATCTCACCAATAGGCAAGAGGAAGATACTCCTCTCACTATGCCATCACTCTATCAATGTTGTCATCATAGCCATGTGTGCTCTGATCTTTGGCATATATACAATATGGTACATCTCAATCACCTCCAGGAACTCCCTCTCCTCGAAGAATCTCGTCAACAACCTCATCATCCTGGGTTGCCTTACCCATGACTAAATTGCCAATGGTCACTTCTACATCCATCCAAACCACCAAGTCAAACCTTTCTAAGTCAAAATCCCAACCCATTTATGTAACTGTAAAAGTGCTACCCTTTTCTACACAAGCACCCTTTTACACAAAGGCATGTCATTTTTCTGCATAGGTGCCCTTTTACACAAAGGTGTGTCATTTCCTGACCCAAGTGCCCTTTTACACAAAGGCATGCCATTTTACACCACAAGTGTGTCGTTATATGCAAGCATGTCACATTTCACCTAGGCTCTAATTGTGACCACGCGAGCATGCTTTCCTTTTCATGGGTGCATATTTGACACAAGTGTGTCACTTTGCCATGCAACTGCATCACCCAACAACATAGGTGCACATTCATATGGTTTCCCTACATATTTTCCTAGCTTTTATGACACCTAACCAACCCCCTAACCTACCCCAAAGACCCTAGGTTTAGTCAAATATTGGTCTATCAACTCCTAAAGGTCTTTGGAAGCTCCTAACTCTCTCGTCACAATGCTTATGTTAAGGAATAGCCACCACACTCGCCATAGCTTTTTCTCTTCTCTCTTTTCTTCTACACTTGTGAGTACAAATGAGGAGAAAGGGGCCCCCTTGCCACTATTTATAGGCCCCCTAAACCCTAATTTTCTCCTTGGCCTAGATTTTTATCCCTAGCCTCCCCTTTTCACCCCCCAATCCTCTATTTTCACTTCTTTTTCATCCTATCCACCTTTTGACATATCTATAGCCCATTTTCACTCCTCCACCCTTCCTTTGAGATTTTACCCGATTTTTTAAAAAATTTGACTAAACTCTCAAGGGGGCATCCATTATTCCCTTTTTCATCACTGACCAAGGCATTTTTTTTATTCTTTGACATGATGCCACCTTAATGGGACGTCGTATCAAAGAGGTGCAAAATGTAGACACCTAAAAATGACCATGTGTCCACTATCATTTTTGACATAGTCCTAATAACACCACCTTTCATCCTAACATGTCTTCTAAATTAATTAAATAATTTTATTATTTAATTAATTTATCCCTCTTTCATTAATCCATTTTCCCTTATTAAATAAATAAATTTTATTTATTTATTTAATTTATCATTTCCTCTTAAATTAATTAATAAATTATACTTATTAATTAATTTATCATTTTCTAACAACTTCCTCTCCATAAATTATTTAAATAATTTTATTAATTAATTAATTTACCCTCTCACATGTCCTCATCCTTATCACTTGCCATAATTATTAAATAATTGATCCAAAATTAAATTAACTTTTTATCTCAACCATCCATTATCATACTACATTTTTAATCTCAACCATTCACATAAAAGAATGCTCTAGAAATTCTTATCCATGTCCTATAATCCTCTCATCTAATCTTAGCCATCCATTTCATCTCTTAATTCTAGCCATCCATCCTATCACTCAACACCCTATAAATTAAGCCTCTCACATCATTATCACAACACATGAGCCATATGCAAGTACATGTTGTTGAAATCCATATCATTATCATTATCATTTGCCTTCATTATTGCCATTGCCATACCTAGGTTATGTTGATTTTGTGAGCAGTGTAGTGCCCCTCAACTTATCGTCTTTTGGACTGATGTTTGCTTAGTAGTACTGGACATTTTGACAGTATTTTTAGGTCGTTGATGATGGATTTCTAGTTATTTTGCTATTTCAGTATGAACCTAATTATTATGATAACAGATGTTGATGTTGGATTATGTCATTATGCTTTACAATTTGATAAACGAACTGATGTTTTAAATGCTTTGATGTTATTCATGATATGGGATTGGAAGTTAGTTGATCATTTTATGTCGTAGATTAGTAATCTGATATCTTGTTCAATTTAGTTGATTATTATTTATAAACGTGAATGGAACAATGTTGTATTACTCGTTCTCGAGTACCCTACCTCACTGCGATTTCCATTCACGATAGGACTGCATGTGATGTATATGTATATCTTGTTACGGTTAACTGTGCGTTGCTGCAGGATGCAGGTACTAGGCATCGACTCCACCTTATTACAGGTCTGAGCGTGCCTTCGCCAATGGATTAGTTGGTTGGAGTTAACATGAGGTCCCTAGTCAGTGTTCCTTCGTCGTCAGTTTACCCTTGTGGTTATTGGTTGTCATTCGCCCATGTCTCACTGTCAGGTAATATTGTATTTTGGAGTCAAACCAAGTTCAAAGGTGTCTAAGTATGTGTGGTAATGTTGTGCTTTAATTAGAATTATTCTACGGAAGAGTTTAAGTGTTGTTAAACGGGCATAATGTCATTAGTTGTCGATTTTAGCTATAAATAAATTATTATTTTAATAGAAGTGTTGTTGATAAATAAAGTTGTAAGAAGTTTGTATTATTCGATATAATATTATTTATAACAAATATTTAAATAAATAAATAGAGGTAATCATGCTTGTAAATTGTGTTTCACAACTGGATTAATAAAATAAATTATAGGATAGTACAAAATTATAGATAGTTGAAATAGTACTATTCTATTAATGACAATATTTTGGGGTTGGTTATAAAGAAAAATAATAATAAAATAAAGTATCTAATAATTGGGAATCATTAAATTAAATTAAAAAAAATACATATTCTTTTAAAGGAGTTACACGGAATCACGTGTGAAGCCCTAGGAGAGGAGAGAGGGACTGAGTTATAAAAGAGCTGGAGGGGCATCAAGGAGATCATCACAGGTGAAAGGAAAGAAGCAGCTTGGAACTGCAACGACTGGAGCAGAGCCGTCGAGTTGATTGCGAAACCAGGTTCCGTCGAATGCTTTATCTCTGAATTTTCTTTCCGAATCTGCAAATGTTGTTGTAGTTTGATTGTTTCCAAATAGTTCGATCCGAAATTAGTTTGCTCTCTGTGTTGTGCCATCAAAGTTCAAGTCTGTAGATTGTCCTCTCTGTGTTTAAACAGCATTTTGTCTTAGGGTTTAAATACTTCGTTTCTGCCCAAAGGTTCCGTAAGTCAATTGCCTTCCTTCCACGGGTTGCCGAATTTTTCTGTATGCATTCTCAGATCGGCGTGATCTTGGTAGGGTTTGTAGGACACCTCGATAACTTTGCCGTAAATCGCTGTTGGCTACAACTAGTTGTTCCTGCAAGATCAGATTAATGCTGACGGTTCTTCCTCTGTAAGTCACTTTGTATTCATTCGATTTTCCCAGTTGCGTGCCTTTTTTCAACCTGCCCTCTCATGTCTGTATACAGAAATTCCATGGCTTAGAGACCTGCGCAGCAATTGTTCACTAGAGATTTAATTTATTCTTTTTATATTCCTTAGTATTGTTTATTAATGATTCAATGATAATGGAAAGCGCTGCATATTGCAATGCTAGGCGTGATGGGCAGTTCGCTGCCATTGGTCTATTCATTCGATCTGGCTGAAATTCTCAATAGTCTTGTCGTTTCGCTGTCCCATATATATATTGTCATGCTTATCATTTTTGTGTATTGGGGCCGTTGATACTTGAGACCGCTGCACTCTTACCATGTGTCTAGAATGGTAGAAAATTTCGTTTCCTCTTCTTAAACTGTTAACTTAGCTTTACCCGATGTCCGTTGCCTTGCTCTCATTCGTTGTGTAGGGGAGATCCGAAGCCTTGAAATATTGTTGTGCGCACACCTGCCAGAGGGAGGACGGCCTACAGATGGTTGATATACCATTTTTGTGTGTTAGACATTATTCCTTTTGTGGGCCGGTAACATAGGGTAGCCGCTGCCTGGTTACCATTCGTCGATTGAAAGTTCTGAAGCCCTTGCTGCTTGCGTTTTGCCTTGCTACCCTTCATTGTGAATTGGAGTATGAAAGACTGAATCCTTTTTCTTATTATTCGCTATTCCAGGTTTACTGTTCTGCTGCGTTGGCTTTATTTCTGGTTAAAATTTATAATTTCCCACTCTCACGAATCTCCACATTCTGCAATACCAGCTTAAGTTCCTTTCAAATTATTCTAAAATAGAAGCTCTCATTCGCACCTTTGGATTAATCATTACGGGACCACTGGATAGTTGGATCCCTACATCATTTAGGGTTTGGAATCTCCACATGATGAATTAAACCAATCAGAAGATAGATTACGGTCAACACCAATAGCATGTGGTGTGTCCCAAAGATTTTGCAAAATGATTTATCCACATCGACTATGTTTCTCTGCACAACTATTTTGTGTTTGAAGTTTTAGCACTTCCGTTGTTCCAAAATGGCAAGGGCGCTCAAGCTAGTTGACCATTTTTGCAAGCTTGCAGTCGAATCTTCATCATTAGCCAGGTAAACAGTTACACTTAATGAACACTTCATAACCCATTTGCTTGTAATGGAATATGTATTATCCATTTATATGTTAGGTTTCCATTGTCCTCGCTTCAGAACGAATCATGCTGGCCCACAAACAGTTCGCTATGTCTTCCTTGCCAGAAGCAGACTCTATGAATGGGCAAAACACCAACTGGTGACGATAGGGCTGCGCATATCTAACTGGACAGATTTTAATGTCACCGAACACTAGTTTTAGGAAAAAGGAACAGGATTAGGCAGTCTGTAAATGCATCGATTCTTCCTATATTGTCTCTTGCAACTTTAAATTAAATGCTGCTCCCATTTAAATGCTAATAAGATCTTCTGGAGCACTTCTTAGTTCTGTGGCACTTTACAGGGAATGGTGAAAGGAAACATTCTTGATAGGTTTATCAAAACACAGTTTGGTAGTAAGTTTAAGTGTGAGCAAAGACGTTCTGCAAACCAAGTTAAAACTTTGAGGTTAAATCTAATTCAATCCGCGAGATTCAACAGTACCTCAACAATATGTGCGAATATTACTTTCTTGGGTGGATAAGCGAGGTTGTCTGAACGAATTCCTAGACTAAGTGTGTAGTATATTCGTCGTGCCTCGATTCTAATTGCCCTCATGGCGCATCTGGTTGAAGTAATGCCTTAAGAGATTAAGTTTCCAGTATGATAAACATTAAAATCCAACAGTTAGTCAATTAAATCTGTAGATCGCCCTTGTCTTGGCTGGCGCACTTCCGATTTGCAAGTTAGTGATCATAGCCGGAAGTCGTCAGACCGGGTGCTTATCATTCACGTCAGTGATTAAACAGTCAATAGCAATTTTTCATCTCAGTAGTAAAATAATTCAAGCTGTTCGCATAGGGCACGTTTACGATTATTCTCCTTAAGGAATTAAATCACTATGGATAAGATCAGTATCGGAGATAACTTCAAATCATCATAAAAGAATTCTTTTGGATTTCGTGTTTGAATTCGCCTCGTGTGATTGCCGTTCAGCCATGAGACATCTCTCTTAGCGTTATTATCCTTAATAGAATAAGCTAATCGGATAAGATTGAAGGAAAGTATATAAGATCGTATCTGGAATTAAGTGGTTCTTACATCAATTATTGTAATGATTTAGTTAATCAATTTACTGATCTTTTGAAGCAAAATAAGGATTAGTTAGAAATTTAGTTGCAAGTGTTATAATATAATGTTGATTTTATTTCAGAAGTTGTTTGCATTAAAACTGAGAATGAATTGTAGTATTTCATCTCTTGAATTTTGAATTGAATTGATTGAGTGTTGTAATGAGTCATATTGAGGTTGTTCAAACTTGTATTCCAGAGGCTTAGTTGTCATTGTTATGTATTCGCAACTTGTGTATTGTTGTTTTTGTAATTACGACATAATAGCGTATGTGTATCAAACAAAGTGTGTAGTATAATGAGGTACTGTCACGGTTGAATGTTGTGTCTTGTAAAGTAATAATCTCAGGCTGAGATATCAATCCTCTTGTGATCTTATTGTACCGTTTTGTCGTAAGGAGAGACCTGAAATCTGTAAAAGAATAAAGTTATGTAATGTTAAAAGTATTGGATAACAATTGATGTTATGATTCTATTTTGATGCAAGAGGGTTTATGCCTTGCAGTGTTCATTTACGTGTATTGTTATAAGTCTTGCATGATGTTTTAAGGTTTACTAGGTGTTAGGAAGGAGAGTGGCTTTCAACGTGGGGCCGGCGCCCAAAGTGGCAGTCAGGATAACCCGTTGGAAGTAGATTAATCAAGTGATAACCTAAAAATTAACTAGGGGGTTAAGAGTAGATCTCACATTAATAAGATTAATGGATTCCTCTCCCATGGCCTGTAGTGCTTGTTTAGACTAAGGATGGGTAGAGAAGGCCTAGTCGGCATGATTGACTTCCTTGTCCTCATGAAAGGAAGGTCGATTCCGCATGTGTCACCCTATGGGGCCGGCGCCAAGTGAGAGGCTGTCAGGATAACCATAGATGGGGGCCGGCGCCTAGTGAGAGGCTGTCAGGATAACCCATGTTAGGACCATGCGATGACACTCTCCCTACTACCATCTAGCATCCCTTGTTCAGTCTCTCCTCATTTGTTTTGTGTCGCCTCTGGAAGTGAAAGTGGAAGTTAAGTTAAGTTATGTTGTGTTGTATTGGCGTTTGGTCGTCCTTTGTGCTTGTTTGTCTTTCGTCTACCTGACTGTCAGTGTTTGGAACCTCATGTTAACTCCTAGCTCGGGGGGTGGACCTTAGGGTTCCACATGGTCGGGTGGAAGAGCTATTTTATCCATTGGTTCTCTTGTCAGGATCTTATGCAGAAAAGGATTTGTTTCAGTTGTACTTGTTTCAATGATGATGATGTAAGTGTACAACCTTGTACCAGATTTGTGTAACAGAATATTCTTTATGTATGTAACTTTTGACGTAGACTAAAAGTGGCAATGTAATGATGTCTTGATGTACTTATATGAAAGCATTTCAGTTATGTATCTTATCATGTTGATTCCGTTATCTGATGTTTGCAAGGAATGTGAATGAGTTATTTATTTGAAAAGGAATTTGGATCAATTACTGATGTATGTTAATTTATGTTAGTTGATTCGTTAAGTGATGCAGCCTTGGTCCCTTAGAGAATATGTTGTAATTAGTTGTGTTAACGTTATTTTATCAGTTTTTTAACAAAAAAAAAAATTCTGTTTTATATTGCATAAATGTGTATTCTTTAAGGCGTTCAAGGCGGGCATTACATCAATTAACTTTTTATCTCAACCATCCATTATCATACTACATTTTTAATCTCAACCATTCACATAAAAGAATGCTCTAGAAATTCTTATCCATGTCCTATAATCCTCTCATCTAATCTTAGCCATCCATTTCATCTCTTAATCCTAGCCATCCATCCTATCACTCAACACCCTATAAATTAAGCCTCTCACATCATTATCACAACACATGAGCCATATGCAAGTACATGTTGTTGAAATCCATATCATTATCATTATCATTTGCCTTCATTATTGCCATTGCCATACCTAGGTTATGTTGATTTTGTGAGCAGTCCACATGCATTATATATCAAAAGAACAAAATGAGTAGAGCTAGGGTGTACTCTATTATGTTCTATCAAGAGTGAAGGGGTGATTGAAGGTGAAGGTATTGAGTTATATTTCATTATCTTGTATTATTTACTTGAGTCATTTTCTCATCCACACTAAACATCTAACAAGGTGTCAAACCTACAGGACAAAAACAACAGAGCATAACATGAGGGTTTCATGGATGATTATATTGTCATGCTAGCATAACAAATCCTAGAAGTTAGACAGGGACACAACATATAGAGTAAAATAAAAAACACAAGGGAGTAGAAACAAAGGAAAACTCAAGCTAAGAAAAATAAACACAATAGAAGATAAAGGGGGGTCCTTGTTTTTCTTAAGGCAAAACTAGGCATGTGTGTGTGTGGGGCACAAGAAGTCCTAAATTATGAATGGGATGAATTTAACTAAAAGGGACCCAAAAGTGAGATTTAAATTATCCAAGGAGTGCTAGGATAGATGACAAATTTGGATGACAATGGTTTCTATGCATAAGTTGTGTGGATGAGGGATTGGTTTGAGTGAAACAAGGTATGGACTACGATCTAAAATGGATAGAGTGATTAGGACAAAAGTTTCAAGGTTTAGATTAATGTAAGGATGTTGGATGAGGACTAATATGGAAAGGGTAATGGATGGATTCTATGGACTATGGATGTGAATGAACAAAGTATTAAGGTTTGGAAAATTGGATAAGGGATAAAAGGTAGTGGGTATGGACTATGGATGATGAATTAAAATGGGGATGGACTTGTTTTGATGATTGAAAAGTGGAATTATGGTTTAGACTAAGGCAAGATGAAATAGTTTTTATATGAAGGTTAGACTAAGATTTTGGATTATGGTTGTTCTAGCCTTGCATTCAATTTTTGTTTCATGGATACCAATTGGATATTGTTTTCAAACAAGTAAAAGGGCTTTCAAAATTTTGACTAGGTACAAAAGGTTTACGATCAAGCACTTTGGTATTCATAGCACCCAATCAAAAAGACACAACAAAAAACCTAGAATTAATCAAGAAAGGAGTGTTAATCCTTGTGGCCCACCAATGATGCTATCTACCAAGCCAAGGATAGCTAGGAAATGCAAGGTCATGGACCACTTATGTACCCCTTACCATGGAGCCCAAAGCCTTGCCCACAGTGAGCTATGTCTCAAAAACTTGGAAGCATGTATGTGAGTATCTTCTTAGACTTAACTAGTATCCAATGCACCACACAAAAAAGATAGTCAAAAGGTTCCTATCTAGGCTGAACAAGCTTCTAGGAGATATCCTCCAAATACCTAAAGGTACGTGAGGCCTAATTCCATGTAATGGAGAAAGGGTGTCTCTAAGGATTAGCACGAGATGGTAACCCACTCTCCACCTTCACAATCCCAAGGTATAAATTTCTTGGGTACTTAGCCAAAAACAACAAATGTCATTTTCCAAGAGGTCTGTCTTTTGATTCACCCCCCACTTTTTATACCCTATCAGAATGTTAGAGTTGAGGTTGTCTCCTTGGTGATGAAATCCAAGACAAACCCCATAAAAATAAATTTGGGAAGATAATATGTGTTTCTAATCCTCAAGTTTGCCCAAGGACATGAGAGGAGAGCATACATAAGACACCACTTTGGGATTAAAAACATACCTAAATTGACTAATCTGAATCCAAATGTGAAGGTTAATTGTAATCCCAATTTCCAATGTGAGCAAACAAGAAAAGAAGACAAAGCATACAAAAATGGAAAATGTCTATAATCAATGTCTTCTACAAAATGCCCTGTCAAATGACCAAGTTAGTAGTTCAAACATGAAAATCTTTGACACATGAAAGATTGTTGCACTCACAAAAAGGATTAGGAACACAAAAACTCCACAAATTTAGACAAACAAATCAATGATCCTCGTAAAGTGGGTAAATTGATAAGTGAAAAAAGTGGATAAATGTTTATTCAAGGCAAGAATCATGATCTAGATAAAAATTAAATCCCTTTTGTTTGTTGAAATCTTATTGCCCTACTAATTTATCATTCTTCTCTAATGAAATCTGATTATGAATTCTCATTTTGCTTCTCAAGAGCTGTAGGCATCATACTATTTAAGGTTATAAATTAAGCATCTAATAAATTCAGAGAACTCTTGCATGGGTTTAATATTCAAGATATCTATCGGATTTATGGAAGAAGTAGAAAAATGAAAGCACTACACATTCTACTTTTGGATCATCTCAAGGTTTGGATAACTGCAAGTTTCCTCCTTTCGTTGGAAATCTAACAATCAAACTTGCTTGCAGAGAAGCAACATGATTTAAGTCTAATTTAAATCCTCTCAATCTCAATGTAAGGAAAACAATGTGCATTGTGAAGGCCTCAGTTTCCTAGACATCATGAGAGAAAATAATTGCCAAGGAAATTCAAAGTGTAACGATTAACTATAGAACAAAAAGACATTCAAGACCTAAGGTTTTTAAAGCATTAAAAGTTTTTGATGGAGATATTGTTAGTGTGATTAGGAACCTTACAACATAGAATATACACTTACAATATATTTACAGAAGACTAAAATGAGCAAGAATTTTTCATAAGTAATTCATAATTTTAGTACTCTCTATTGTATTTTTTCCTATTTATTCAAGCAAGTTCTTCAATTTGAGTTCCTATTTTGGTATTCAAAATCTTTATCTTTCCCTAGAATATATATCTTTACTAACTATGCAAGCTAAGTTTGCTACATTAATCATCTTGACAATGTATGATTCAAAAATTAACATAGTTTTGTTCCAAAAGCTCTTCTATGTAATGTATGATTTTTGATGACCTGTGTTTTGAGATTAAAAAAACTAATTGATATTACCATATCCTTCTGAAAAATATCACTGCATGAGATACTAATTTCCACAAAAATAGTGTAGGCAGAGGCAATCACATGGAAACTATTTGACAAACTGCTTAAAGGAAACTTTCACCTATAGGTGAGGCATGTGAATTGTGGGAAGCTCTTCTCAAATTGGGATATTCATATTCAAAGGGATGTGATGGAAAAGGTCATGGAGTTATGGAAGGAAATGCATTCAAATGTATGCATTCCTAGCCATACAACATTCAATGCCTTGTTACATGACTTTGAATATTCTAATCAATGGGTTTTGCAAAGTAGGAAACCCAAACAAGGTGACAGACTTGCTTGAGAAAATTATGTAGGACAAATTCAAATTTGATGTATTTACATATAATACTCTAATTTCAAGTTTGGGTAGAATAGAAAAATGCCTAGAGGCACATAGCCATAATAACAAGTTTTAGAAAATAGTATTTCTTTGTAATAGTAAAACATTCAACCTCCCTGTGTCCCTTTAGGCCAACCGAGTAGATTCACCAAAGGTTAGTAATATGCGACTGAAAAATAGAATATAAATTTAATCCAACATCTTCAAGCTCTTAATTCTATTGACACAATGATGATGAACCACCAAAAGCTCTAGCATATGGAGCACTTCCAGCAATAGATGACCCTAAGTCTATAGCATAAAACCAAGCATAAACAACATAAAATTCATTTAGTTCAAACAAGACAAAGCCATTAAATTATAACACAAAATAAAATTTAGAATTTTAAATTAGGAGATTGTGGGTTTGAATCCCACCATGGTTTTCAAAGATGTAAACATGCAAAATTCATAAAACCATTAGCAAATGAAATTTGATAAAAAATTATACGCCGATTCTAAAAGTTTGTATGAAAACCTCATATAAAGCATGCAAATGGAAATCAAACAAAGAAAATAAAAATAATTTTACCACCAATCTCCATTGTTGAAAGTAGATTTTCTCCAAATGATTTAGAATGTGGATGAGCACTCCTTGCACAAATGACTACTATTTTTTATAGCATGTGGCTAGAATAAAAGTGGATGATGAAATGAGAACATGAAGCTCAGGTATTTATAGATTTTTTGGAGAGAAAATCAATGGTGGAGGATGAGTGAGAGAACTTTCCTAGGATTAAGGGAAGGATGAAGGGTCAAGATTGAACTTGTCAAATATGAAGGGATAGGATTGCATAGGAATTTAGTGCAACCATCCTTTATTCTTGGAAATGGTTGAGGGAATATAGAAATTTATTGTAACTATGCAATATGTGTCCCATTTAATATAGGAAAAGTTGGAGACAAGTTAGAGAGAATATAGCCTTAGCTATGTGAGGTGGACATGTGAGGTGGAAAAGAGGATAATTAAATAATAAAATTATTTAATTATGTGAGAGAGAAAATGGCTAATTAATTAATAAGATTATTTAATTAGTGTTTGGTATACATTAGGTGGGGTAAATTAAATAAATAATTTAATCATTTAGCTAATTTAGAGTAAGGTTGTACTAGGACAAATTCAGGTGTCTATAGATGGTACAACTTGTTTTTATATTTGTTACTTCGTGATATGGGTTTACAAGTGTTTTTAGAGGACTTTGATGGTGACAAGTACACAAATTGTCTTCTAGTTTAAGGACATAGTTGATACATGTGTATGACTAGGAGTCCCAGTTTAGTGAGAGTTGAGTACAAGTACATCAATGGTGATGATTATGGTGTTATGGATATTCATGTGCTTTAGAGCATTGACATGAAATGGTCATGTATGTGGTTGATAGGTTTGGATTGTGATAATTAGATTGATTTGTGTTTATAAGTGGTGATGAGGTTTAGTTTTACGAGGTTGTTCATATCTCTTGGATGCTTAATTAGTTCCTTGACTATGGTTACTAATTTGTGGACTTGTTTGGCAATTGGATTTGAGGTTGATCTAGTGTTTTGAGTCTTGAGGTCTACAAGTTATCTTCTTTGTTATCTTAATTTATAGGTTATTGATATGATGATGTGTTTGCATGTTTTATTGGTTTAGGATCTACGAGTTATGCATTTTGTGCGTTGGTGCCACCCATTGATTTCAGTGGGATGACTCAAATGTGGACTATCTATAACCATACAATTAGTTCATTATTGATGCATACTTTGTTAGTTGGCCTTGTTTGTGGTCATTTTTGCATTGGTATGTTTCTTTGGGATGAGAGGATGGATGATTAGAGTCCCTAGATAGTCAATATTTTGGACTTGTACCATGTTTATCATGATGTCATGGATAGCTTGGTTACAGGGTTTAGTGTGAGCTTTTGATAGTGATGGTTTATTTGTTTATCTTCTTGTCTTGGAGATATTGGTTCTACTTTACTCTCTAGAGCTGCTAGTAGTGCAATTGAGTGTGTGTGGACCATGAGTGATCTTAATTTAGGAGATGGTTATCACAATTCCATGGATAGATCAATATCATGGTTCAATGGACCTTTGGTAGTGATGTGTATTTGTCACCTAGTGATGGATGATCTTTTGTAGTGGTTGTGGGTGTCATGGAGAGGCTCTTGTATCATGATTCTTGTATGCAGTGAGAGTGTTTTGACATCCTAAGTTATATTGTCAAGAGATAGTTATCTTCATGTGATTGGAGATGTTCACATTTTGGTTTATCATGGAAGACTCTTGGGGTCTTTGGTGAGGTGTTAGTTTATGACTTGTCAATTTTGGCAAGTGATCCTTAGTTGAGAGGATATTTTGGTGTTGTTCCATGGTGGAATTTTGATTCTAGATTTGAGTTTTGGCATGATACATGTGCTCTTAAGATTAGGATATGTTTATTGGAGCATGCGGTCTCCTAGGAGGAGATGTTAGATTATCATGTCATGTGATGTGTTCTTGGATTCTACAAACACATGGTGGGAGCTTTGACAGTGGTCTGGTTAGTTGTCTTGGTATTGAGTACATTGGTCATGTTCTTAGAAGCTTCATGAGATTTTTGTGTTGTATTTGGAGCTTACCATGGATTGATCAGTTGTAGGTGCTCATGGATACTTGGAGATTGGCGCGAGGCTAGAGTTCTCTTGGGTTTAGAGACATTTGTTGAGACAGTTACTCTTTGGAGGTTCCAATAGGAAGTCCAAGGAACCTTCACTTGAATATGGATGCGAGTTCATGATGGACCTAAGAGGAGATTGTTCTTGGAGAGATTCATTATGGCTTGGTGTATCCTAGAGGAGAATTCTCATTTCCCAATCGTGGTCTAGTCAGTGAATAATCATCTAAGAGGTATTGTCTATCATGTTTTTAGATGTATTATGGTTTATGTTTTGTGTTTTCATGGATATGGATCTTGAGCTATGCTTGTTAGTTCTATAGGGTTGATTTGATGGGTATTTGGCATGGTTATCTAATTGTGCATATGAGTTTATTTATTATGTCATTTATGAGGATTTAGGAGATTTTATTAGGCTTATTCCTAGTTTTGGGAATGGATTTGGTTTGATCTTACTTAGTTTGAGAGGCTTACATCCATGTTGCTCTATTGATTCACATTATATGTTTGATTAATGAGATTGAACGATCAGGTGTTGTTAAGGCTTTTCATTTGGGGTTTTGTGAAGGAGATCATATATGACACAAGTTAGCACTTTGGTGTTTGGTAGAAGGACATGGTATGAGATATCATTTATAGGTTTTCTCTCTTTGTTCTATGGCTACTTCTTGGATGTTCATGTTCATATGGCTTGTTGTGGTGGATTTGGGAGAGTTATGGTGATATGTTATGAGGGAGTATGTAATAGTTTGAGTTGCATGTGGATCATTGTGATTGTTCTTTGTTACTATGTGGTGTGATTATTAGCCACACCTTGGTATGAGTGTTGATTGGTAGACTTCGTATGCCTTGATCTATTTGCATATTTGATATTACCCATGTAGTGGGAGTTCCTAGATGTGTATGTCATTCTTTGATAGGTTTTATGTGGGGAACTTGTGATCATAATTTATGGGTTGGATATGTTGTTGGTATGATTTTACTAATGTTGTTCGATACCTTTTGAGGTATGGATGGTTGGATGTATTGGTATTTGTTGTGGGTGCTATTTTTAGTCATGTAGGTTTTTTCCTTGGCAGCAACTTGGAGCTTTTGTTATCACTTGGATTTAATGCTTGTGTTCTTTGGATTGGTGCATCTTCACCTTGGCTTCTTCCTTTTCTTCCATAGGTGGAATGTTGTAGGATGAGAAAAGTTCTTGCTTGAGATGGTGGTCAGTTTGGTTTTATTATAGGTATCTTGATAGAGCACAAGAACATGCTGGAGATTCGTGTAGTTTCATTGATGGCTATGATGATGTTTTTCATCAATTGACCCTTATGCATTGTATACAACAAGTGGGAGAATGTTAGGAAAAGGGTGTTGTACACCTTGCACAAGAATGAATTATTATGTATTATAAATATTTATTTATGATCAATTTTTAGTGATGTGTTTAGCCACATTAAATATTTATTTGGGACCACTTGTAAAGTTGAATTGTGAGATTGGTTAGATATTTTATGTGTGGGATACATAAAACAAATATTTAATATTTGTGGTAAATATTTAATTTTGGGGTCAATGGCTTTGTGCTCTCATGGTTTTGAGACATCTGGTTTTTCCAATGCTACAATTGCATTTGTGTGAGCTTGATTCTATAAAAGCAAGCACATGGTTAGTGGTTTGGGTTGGCCAGCCATTTGGGTTGTCATTTGTATTGAGCTCTCCTAAAATTTGCATATATGAAGCATGGAATGGGATGTGAGGCTGCTTGGACACATGGAGGATGCATTGGAGGTGCTTGATGTTTTAGAAGTGTTCATGGAAACTTTATAAGTGTATTGTAATGTTTCATTGTTGAATAATATATTGAGTGTGGATGCTTTTGGAGGCTAGGATTTTCCTTCTTTTACCCCCAGGGTATATCTTGTGTTATCCTATGTATGTCTTTGACCCTTACATTATTGTTATTCTATAAGCTTGTAGGCATCATTTTCTCTATAGGGTTATGTAGAAAATGGTTTGATCAACCTGTAATTTCCTAACACAATAGAGGGTGAATATTAAAAAGGTCATTGTTTGAGCCTTGTGAAAGTTAACTTTGTTTATTTTAAACAAATTGGTGGAGGAATGTGCAAATGATTAATTAGTTGATAAACTTGATTTGTTTATTCAACTAATGATGAGAGGAGATTTGGAAAGATTAAATAAATATTATGTATTTACTTAATTTATTGGGAAATGTTGGGAGAATGATTGATTTAATTAAATAAATGTGATTTATTTATTTAATGTTGATACATTAGATGAAAATGTTAGATTAATTAATTAAATAAATATGATTTATTGAATTAGTCTATGGAGGAATGTTACAAAGTCAGTTTAGTTAAATAAATATGATTTATTTAATTAATTTGATGATGTGTGAATGTGAGAAAGGGTTAGCTAGTGTGATGTTAGGACATGGTATGATTTAGGTGTCTATAGTTTCACATGTGGTTGGGGAAAGGATTTTGGTCAATCCTTAAGTTCAAGTTTTATGGGGTAATAAGCCCTAATTGTTGGTTGCAAGAAGGTCTTGTGAATGGAGAAACATGTGTATAAATAGATGTTGTTGGTCCTCAAGGAAATTTTGAATGAACCTATTGTAATTATGACAAGTTTGGGGTCATGCCCATGTATCTTATGAAAAGCATATGACTTCTTGAGGTCATAGTCCCTTGGCCTTTGATAAGGATTGAAATGGTTCTTATAAAAAGGATGATTATTTCTCAAATTATAATTATTTTGAGGAAGGTAGTCACCAAAATTATCCATTGTATGCACATTTTGGCCTCCTTTGTTAGTGTTACTATTGCTATTTTTGTAACTATTTATATTGTAATATTTTGTTATTATAATTGCAACCATTTTTGTTGTTATTGTTCTTAAACAATGGGGTGTCTAAAATCCCACATGTGGTTAGAATTTTGTTATTTTTTAGGATTTATGGTGCAAAGTAGTTATGTTGGTGTTTTGTGGACTTCTTTGGCCATGGGTGACCAACCTTCTATTAGATCCATACATTCTTCTACCATTCTCAATTGTTGGTTGGTCTATCTTGAAGGCACATCCAAAGCTTCTTCATAGGATTTGTTGGGATCTTTTAGACCTCTTAATGCATGACTCTATTCAAGGCATGTATGAAGAGATTACAAAGAGTTCCTTATGATCCATGTGAGGAATGTTAGTGGATAAGTATAGGACTTGCCTCTACCCAATTAAGAAATGAGCCATTGACTCATTGTTTTCATGTTTAACATTTAAAAATTCTCTAATGCCAATCTTGACAAGTTTTTCCATTTTAAAATTGTTGCTACAAATTTACCAATGAACTAATGGAACAAGTGGATGGAGCCTTCTAGTAACCAATAATACTAGGTGATCCCCTTGAGGGTCTTTGGGAAAATTGTTGCAACTACTATGTCCCAAGGTAGGAGTTATCTGATAACAATCGCATACACTTTGATATGGGTATTTGGGTCCCCTATTGTCCTTAAAATGTCAGAAAGTTAATGAGTGGCCTAGATAGAACAATACCTCATATTACTTGATCCAAGGGATCCTTCAAATACACTAGGGGTGTCCCAAAGAAAGGGTCATGGATAGAAGGTGGCATGCCCCAAATGTCAGTCCCATAGGAAAGACTAAAAAACCTTGATAATTTTGATGTCCTACATTTACATGCTAAAATCCAAGGGGATTCATGTGGTTGGATAACTAGGTTTACTTATTGAAACCCAAGAGGTGTGTGTAATTTGATGCATGAGTTTGGGGGGAATCCACCAAACAAGTATGTGGAGGTAGATTTAAATGATTATGGTGGACCTAGTGGTGGTAGAAGGGGAGGCATGAATGCCTCATTAGTGGTTTTATGTGAGTACATGTTATAATATGGAGGTAGTTGAATGGATCCCTAGTTGGCTTAAGGGGGAGCACTAGCAAATGAGTTGGCACTAGTGAGAGGCCTAGGAGATCCTAGTCTTGCATTACTATGTGTGGAGTATTGTTGTGGTTTTTAGCACCACTTGCTTTGAACATCATGATTCTCTCTACCAATGTGGTAATGAGAGGCTCAAAAGTGGCCTAGTTAAGTGTTAAGGTAGGATGACCATTTTTTGAAGTGTTACTACCTTTAGAATGGCTTTGTCTACTATCTTGATGTTGTTCAACTTGTGAAGGGAGTGGCACCCTCATTTCTTGTTCAAGTCTTACCTCAAGTTGAGGATGTTAAGGAGGTATTGCATCACTTAGGTTGTTGGTTCTTGCATTGTAAACTTGAGCTAGATCAGGTTATAGCTACTCCATTTGTTGTTCAAGATAAGAAACTATATCTCTAAAAGGCATGAAGCCCTAGTCATGGGGATGGGTATTTGATTGAATCATCAAACAAGGCTTTTGTATCTAGCTATATGATTAGGAACTATGATAGTGGTTTGAACCCCATGAGCTCTGACTTGTTGCCACACATGATTTTTAATTGTGATAATGTTTTAATTTTAGTCTTGGTCTCTATTAGGACCATCTAAATTAGACTCACATTTCAAGTTATGATGGGGACATATTAGTACCTATAGAAAGTAGGAACCCACCACATGGGATTTCAGGCATTTCACTAATAGAGAGGTAGTTTTTACTAGATCAACAATAGCAAAGTCTAGAACCTTCATAAGATAGTATTTATTCTTCCATAATAGAATTAATTAATCCTATCTATTGCATTTACTTTCATAACTTAACATTTAATTACAAAATTACTGCAACAATCATAATTACTAGATAAAATTAATTTATGCTATATTATAAGCACTTCATTTGATTAGCCTAGACCATGCCTAGAAAGGGTTATTTATTTTTACACATATAATACACTCACACCCCTTCTCTCTATACTATAAATTCCATCTCTCAAATAACTTGAGCATTTCCTAGATACCATAAATGATGTCATCATACCGGAACATTAATTCTAATTGAATTAACTACCCATCTACCTGCTAATTGACTAAACGATTTTCACTACCTATCTAGGTTAGTCTAGCTTTTGTTTGGTTGATCCCAGCAATAATCCCTTCAACTACGCTTTTTTCATTTTACGTTTTCCTTTCCTCACATGCATAAGTAGGTAGTTTTTATTTTTTAAAAAAATTTAACTTAAATTTTTTAAACAAAAATCTTCCGTAGGTTTTTGGTAGTTTTTTTTAACTTCTATTTTTTTAAAAAGATTGTCTAATATTTTTTGCCTAACTCTTTTAATTATATTTTGTTCAGTTTTTTAATTTTTATTACAAATTATAATTGAAGTTAAAATAGATAATATTTTTTAAAAATTTACTTATTTAAGTTAATTTAGAAACATGTTTTAAATTAAATAATCTTTTTTATGTTTAGAGTTATACTATTAACAATTTTATTTTCCTTATCAATCTACCCACTAAGATCTTCGCTTATCAAACTCGCTTTACAACTTCCATTTCTATTTCTTCCTGCTTGCTGTTTGAATTTTATTTGGATGGTTGCTAGGGACCCAGGTGATCCCCAGAACCCTCCGTTGCACAGTGTCTCGGGGGATGTTTCAGGGTCAGGGTCTATCCCATGTGGGCTGGACAGAAATGAGGACCTTGAAGGTCATGTGCTCTGTGATGGGGACGGAGATTCCTATGTTCACACGCTACAAAACAAGGTGTTGGGGCCCAATGCCTAGAAAAAGGCACTATTTGGAGATAATATGGTGGAAACTGGTGTCTCTCCAAGTTTTTGTGCTCTGAAGGATGGTTCCAAACTGGAACTTCTAGACATTGTGATGGATCAGGTAGTCTCCTCCATGGAGAATGCTCTGGTGGGAAAACAAATTCATTTAGGCCCAATATTGATATGGTCAGAAAATGGGTGACTACTAAATGGAGGGTTAAAGGCAGCGTGTCTGTTAATGCTATGAACAATAGGATGTTCCTCTTTAAATTTATGGCAAGAGAAGATCTTGCCACTATGCTAGCAGGGGGACCCTATATGTTTGGAAAACATAGTTTATCTTTATGCAAATGGAAACTAGGATTTGATAGTGTGACAGATTTATATAAAATGGCACCAGTTTGGATTCGACTCCTGGGCCTTCCTCTGGAGTTCTAGGATGAAGAAATTTTCATATGGATTTCCAACTCACTTGGTCACTTCGTTACTCTTAACAACACCACCAGAAACAAATCAAGGTTAGTTTTTGCTAGAATATGTGTTAGCATTGATATTGACAAGATCCTCCCTAATAATATTACTCTTAAATCTAAATATGGTCAATGGGTTCAACCCATAATGTATGAAACCTCTACTACCTTCTATCAAATCTGCAATAAAAAGGGCCACCTAGCTCCACAGTGTAAAGTAAAGCCTACCTAGGCTAAGGAGGCTCAGACTGATGAAGGAGCAGAGGATTATCCTTTTAGGGAGGATCTACTAAACATAAATCAAATCTGCAAAAAAGAACAAGACTACTATAGTTATTAGGGATAATACCCAACCACAAATGGTGGAGACCAATGGTCATACCCCCATGGAATGCCCGAGAACTTCCCCTATCTCGGGCATCGTTAATAGATTGGCTTCCCTGCCTGCAGGTTTTGAAGATGGGGAGATTCTACAAGAGGATATTATGGAAATTCAACCCTTTTCAAGGGTTGTGCCTCCCCTTACAGTCTCTAGTCTAGTGTTGAATGTGGTTGACTCTTTGGCTGGAGGTGAGGTAGGATTACGGATTGCATCCCCTAGCAATAGTACCATTACCCTTACACCTGGGGCGGGTTCTAGCTTCACCGACCTGGAGGGTTGGAATATAGTTAAAATGAAGGGTAGGGACCTAGGAAAGAAGATGGTGGATGTGGGAGCGGACACCAAGCAGGGCCGACCATCCCATAGAGAAACAAGATAGAAGGCAATTAATAAGGATATTACTATGGGCAAACAGAAGACCTTGGAGATGGGCTCCAAGAAGAGTCTTATCAAATGAAGATTCTATCATGGAACATCTGGGGGTTCCATAACCTCCACAAATAATTTCTAGTCCAGAACTGTATTTTTGATAATAATATTGGCATTTTATTGTTGTAAGAGGTTAAAATGACAAGTGATAACTTCCAGCCGGTGGCTAGGAATCTATGGACTAATGTTGATTACTTTGGCTGTGATGCCTATGGCACCTCGGGAGGTATTGTCACCATGTGGAATAGTAAGGCTATTAAAGGAAGAACTATTGAGAAGAACACAAATTTTTTGGTGATGAAGATGGAGTCAGATAGCTTATCATGGAATCTAATTAATATCTATGCTCCTAATTAGAGGGGCCCTAGAAGGGAGTTGTGGGATCTCCTCTCTACTTTAATCTCTAGAGACCTAGAGAGCTGCTAGATGTTGATGGGAGATTTTAACACCCCCCTCTTCCCTTCTGAAAAGAGGGAGGAACTATGGATTACACTAACAACATGTTGGACCTGAATGACCTTTTGAATAAGGAAGTCCTAATGGACTTGGAACCATAAGGTTACAAGTTTACATGGTCCAATCAGAGGAAAGAAAGGAACCTAACCAAGTCAAGCTGGATAGAGTGTTGATTTCCCCTAGATGAAAATTTTTAAGCTCACATGTCCTTGAAACTCTTCCTTGAACAACTTCTGATCGTAATCCATTGCTTCTCTTGTGGAAAGATCGGAATGGTAGAGGCCCTTACCCATTCAGATTTGAAATAATGTGGACTAAACACCTTGAGTTCAAGGAAATGCTTGCTAGATGGTGGAGAATAGATGTCCAAGGAACGTCCATGTTCCACCTTACTCAGAAGCTTCTAAGGGTCAAGAAAAATGTCAAAGGATGGAATAAGTTCAACTTTGGGAATATATTTGAGGAAAAAAGAGAATCAACTTAGAACTTAGAGAATTGCAAAAAAGATTAGAAGAAGGAGACACTATTGAAGTTACATCTATGGAGGAAGAGAGGGTAAGAAGGGATTGGAAGGAATTGATGGTAAAAGAAAAGATTTTTTAAAAGTAGAAGTCAAGAGTCCAATGGTTGATAGAGGGGGATAGGAATACCTCATTCTTCCATCAATCTATGATGAGGCATAGGAAAATAAATAGCATAACTAAGCTTATGGATGACAGAGGTGTCATGATTGAAATAGATCTTTAGATTGGAGAGGTGGTTGCTTCCTATTTTCAGAACTTCCTGGGAGCCTATGTGAGAGCCCTTGTTATGTGCCTTTCTATCTTACTTATGATGTACTTGATACATTCTGATACATTTGGATACTCATAGTATTTATGATAATGCACTTTTAAAATTCATGGATGATATTGATGGATGTTATGTTTATAGTGTGCCATGCAATCGTCTTGGTATGGTTATTTGACTAATGAGTTTAAAAGTGAGAATAATACATGATATTTTATGTTAGATTAGTTCATCTATGTTGAGATGCAAAGTGATGTATTTTATTTGATTTATATGTATATGTGAATAATTCTATTATATTGACACATCTTGTTGAAGTGAATAGGGATTTTTAGTACCAATGGAAATGAGGGGAATCACTTAGCCACTTTAAGTTGTGCGAAATGAGACCTTGGCATATGTTTCTATGGGTTTTAAAATTGTTTATTTTATGTGGAGTTAATGGGTTCCATGTATTAGGTGATTATGTTTTGTGTGAGTTTTGAAATTTCAAGTTTTAGAAAAAATGCATTTTAAAGGGTGTTTAGGGGGTTTTAGGGTGTTTTAATGTGCTAAAAGTTAGCCTAGGACATAAGGTAATAGGTGGGAAGGTTATTTTTGTTAATTGTAATCTTTTAAAAAGTGTTTTAACCCTTATTTTCTCCCCACTCATAAGAGTGACGGAAATGGGAGGTTGGTTTAGTGGTTGACGTGGTTATGTGAAGAAGTTATTTCTCTCTTCTCTTTAAAAACCTCTTCCTCATGGAGAGAGGAGAGGTTACCTTGCTTATTTTGTTGTTTTGCACTTGGGTGATCTGGACTTGGCTTTTGGGAGTTCTTGGAAGGAGGAAGGAGGAGATTGTTTGGAAGAGGAGACTAACCATTTAATAGAGTCTACCATCATTGGGATTATAGCAATTGGAGGTATTTTCTCTTCTTTGATATTTCTTCGTAAATTGTTGTGTGATTAAAAAGGAAAAACTTGATATGAGGATTGTTTTGAGGTTTTTATTTTTATATTTGATGTAACAAATTTTGGGGTATGTATTTGTGTCATTTTTGTGTTTTATTTTCTTAGGGAAGGTGACCCCCTCTTATGTAGAGGAACTTTGGTCCTCCATTTATAGGGGTTTGAGTGGGAGTAGCTCCCTCACATTGGGGCTTTTCATTCTAGAATATGAGTATTCCTTTAAGGTAATGGCCATTACCAGGGTATGAGTACCGTTGTGTCTATGGGATATGAGTATCCCCTGGTGTGTGTGTGTGTGTGTGTGTGTGTGTGTATTGTTGGGAGGTATAAGGGTGTGGATTGAGAGGAGAATATGATATATTTTGTTCCCCATGTTTGGTTGAGCCCCTACTCCCCCTAAATTGTTTTCCCTTGAGGTAAACCAATGTGATAGAAATGTGTTGTGCTTATGTTTATGAAAAATATTGTGCTTGTATTGTGTTGAGTCGAACGACTTCACGTGGCTAAGTGTTTTCCCCATGCTTGAGAGTGGGTTGTCTCGGTGGAGAACCCATTGGCATATTGTTGGTTCTCTTTAATTTGTTCAATTTTTAGGTTTCTGGATGGAGGCTTGAAGTTGGGCAAGTTTTTTTGGAAGGAAAGGCAATAATATAGAATTTACAAAAAGAAAGACAACCTTGTTTGTATGATGTAATTATGCAATAAGAAGTTTTGTATTCATTGAAAAACAATGCTATGTCAAATAGTTGTATTGTTATTATTATAAAAAATAAAAATAAAAAATAATAGTAGAGTAAAAGAGAAGATGACTTAGTATTTCTCAGAGTATCTTGTATATCCTTCTTAAATGCTTGAACTGGAAAGTATTTCTTCATTGTATCCTTAGCAAGAAAATTTAAATATAGATATGAAAAAAAAAAGTTATCTCAGAAGTGTTCTCTTATTTAGTAAACCATGGGATCTTATTATTTATTTCTGGTCACAATCTTAATTTTCAGATATTATTTTATTAACATTATAAATTCTTATTGTTTACTCTGAGAAATAATTACATGTTAAAATTTGTCCATAGAGAAAAAAGATTTTTCATCAGCAGAATCTCTCCCACAAGGTTTAGTCAAACCTCTTATTGTATACAATGATCACTGTTCATTGCAAACGAATTTTAATATCACTGTTTTCTGATTTTTCATTGGTGGTTGGCCCACGGATGCTAACACAGGCTGCACCTACCATGGCTCAAGCGTTTTTTCGTGATGCCCTTTAAAACTCAGTTCTTTTTGAAGAAAAATAAATGTTCTAAACAACTCTTTCAGCCCCTCACTTTCCACACCTGCAAAATGAAATATGTACATTAACAAAACATCAGAAAATACAATGGCAGGTGTAAAACTCTGCAACATTGCCAACGTCTTTCATGTCTGTGCCAAAATGGAGTTTTGAGATAGAATATTGAAGAAAAATAAGCAGCAACAAACGGAAGAAGAAAATTATTAAAAGACGTTCTAACTACCAGAAAGTTAAGAAAAATGGAACGTTATAAATCTGCCTCAAAAGAACGTTCTCTAAAAAAAAGGGGACTGAATAGACTTTACGTATAAAGTAGACTTTACTTAAGATTCTCTAACATTTAGGAATTATAAATCAAACTAAGAATAACAGAGATAGTCTATGCCATATGAGCTCTACTTAGATTTAAAAGTTACTAATTATTAACTTATAAATTACTCTTTCTTTTTCTTCCTTTATCTGCATAAAATATAACTGGGAGATTACAGGAGTTTATTTTTAGTGTAAATTATTTTATCTTTAACATGTAATTTTGTATTTACTTTTCTTTAAAAAATTGGGTATTTTTTCTTAATTCTATTCCATATAAAAAGGTAGGAAAAAAAAAATTTCTTCTCAATAGCTACATTTATTTTAGTAGAATATATATATTTCTTTTAATAGTTAAATTTATTTTGTTTAGGTGTTAACTATTATTTAGGGTTTTGAAGTAATAGAACATTTGCCATTAAACCTTGTCAACTTAATTTTGTTTGGAATAAATTAGTTGAATTTTCCATAGAATAAAATATGTTTGAATAATGAA
The DNA here is from genome assembly GCA_027924645.1 of Cunninghamia lanceolata. Lineage (NCBI taxonomy): Eukaryota > Viridiplantae > Streptophyta > Pinopsida > Cupressales > Cupressaceae > Cunninghamia > Cunninghamia lanceolata. The sequence goes on along the minus strand of BSBN01001108.1, from coordinate 412,069 downwards.
ATACTAGTAAATGATTTTTATGATGGTTGTGTCTTTGTCTAATAATGTTAAATTATAATTGAGTATGCAATGTTGATGAGAACTAATCCTAGTTGTTATCATAAAAGCATGTATTGACAATTATACAATCATTTACTCAATCATTTTGTACAAGTAAAGAGGTTAGATCAGTGTTGTTAGGATAACCTAAACTAGACTTAATAAATTTGCAAGATAATTGCATGATTCCTTTACCATTATAAATTGGCAAACTTTTCGTTCTAGGTTGAAAGCAATTTAGTTAACAAGGTACTAGATTATGTCTTTCTACCACAAACCCTATCAATCTTGTGTATAACCAATTACCTAATATACACCACTCTATTAGATTCTACAAGTATCCACATCCTTTTGTGTCAAGAACTAGAATGTTTTCTTTTATACACCTCAATTTGAAACAATTAGAGAAAAATGTAAACAAGGATAGTCAAGCAATGAGATGACATCGTAACCTTGATGTCATTGATTTAAGGTCAACTTTAAAACTCGAATTTATCTTAGTAGTAATAGCATGTTGAAAAAGATTTGTGGTTGTGTATTGTTTTTTTTAGTTGTGTGTTACTTGGGCACGACAGCCTATGACAGTAGTATTAATCAGGAGCTCATAGATATTATTTCCACCATACTGAATGAGGAGGATAATGCTCAACTTGGCAAAAATGTTTCTAAGGAGGAGGTCTGGGCCTGTCTCTTCTTAATGGGGTCTATAAAGCCCCAGGACTTGATGGTTTCCCCCCTGCTTTCTTTTAGGAGTATTGGGACATAGTGGGGAAAGATGTCATTGAAGCTACTAGAGATTTCTTTAGGATGAGCAAGCTACTAAAGCAACTTAATCATACCTTCATAGCTCTTATTCCCAAAAAACAAGACATTGTGTGCATGGGGGATTATAGACCTATTAGTCTTTGCAATACTGTGTACAAGATCTCCAAAATTCTAGATTTGAGACTCCAATCCATACTTGAAAAATTGGTTAACAACTGTCAAAAAGGTTTAATCCTAGGAAGATAGATAACAAATGCAACCATTACTACCCATGAAATAATCCACTCCATGGAGAAAAGCAGAAGTCCGGGCATGGCTTTCAAGATTGACATTTCAAAAGCCTACGGCAAAGTTAATTGGAAGTTCCTATTTACTGTCCTGAAGAAGATGGGATTCCAAGGTAAATTTCTGCAACTTGTCAAGATTTGTGTTACCTCTATTAGATTCTCTATTTTGGTTAATGGCATCCCTAGGGGCTTCTTTAATGCTGGTAGAGGGCTAAGACAAGGGGACTCCCTTTCCCCCTACCTCTTCATTCTTCTTGTTGAATCTTTGAACATGGGTTTCATTACCTTGCTAAACTCCAGAGAAATTAAAGGGGTTAAACCTCCTTCAACAGCCGAGCCTACTGTTATTCAGTAATTTGTTGATGATACCATCCTGTTTGGAGCTGCTTCAGTTATTGAGGATCAGAAATGGAAAAAAGTGCTATAGGAGTATGCTACCTCAGCAAGCCAATGTATAAGCTTTGATAAGAGCCATGTCTACTTTTTTAACAACCTGGCTATTCTGTAACAAAAAATTATGGGTATTCTGGGATGTGTTGCGGGTTCTTTCCCTGGGATCTATCTTGGGTTGCATTTCTCTATCAGGGATGCCTCCCTAGAGTACTAGAATTCCATCTTGGAAAGGAAAACTCCTAAGTCACGCTAGTAAGTTTCAACTTCTCAAAGCTTCTCTCCAAGAAACTCCTGTGTATTTTCTATCTTTGTTCAAAATGCCTAAGTACATGACTACAAGACTTGAGAAGATACAAAGAACCTTTCTTTGTACAGGAATGGAAGACAAAAAGAGGTTAGCTCTTATTGCCTGGGATAAAGTCTATAAACCTAAATGGCAGGGGGCTTAGGCCTAAGAAAATTGAACTTGCTTAATAAAGCACTCTTAACCAAAGTTGGCTGGAACCTTATTGCTGGAGGCAAAGATTGGGGTAGCATTATGAAAGCCAAATATATGGGGAACTCAACCCCGGAGGACATTTTACTCTCTTCTGGCTTTCCTAGAGGCTCCGTTATCTGGAATAACATCATGAAATGTAGAACTATTCTTTTGAAAGGAAGTAAATAGAAATTGGGAGATGGAGAATCGATAAGATTTTGGAAAGACAACTGGATCAATGGGGAACCCCTAAGAAAGAGTCAAAACACTCAAGACTTGATGAAACTTGTTAATTACTTTGGAGACCAGGTGAAGGATTATTTCATTCCTAGTAGTTGTGAGTGGACCCAGTTGTCAAAGTGTTGTCAAAGTCAAATAGAGCTTATGTGGGTTGCTGAAGAGATACAACTACTCCTAAAAGGACGTAGAATCCCCCTCTTTCCATAGAAAGATAGATTGCTTTGGATGAAGGAAAAGTCTGGGAGGTTTACTGTTAAATCTGCCTATAATCTGTCCCTTCCCCAAGAAGATGATAAAGTTTGGAAGAGCATCTGGAACCACAACCTTATGCCAAAAATGAACCACTTTTGGTGGGTCGCTGCTCAAAATAAAATCCTCACTATTGATAATCTCCAGATAAGGGGCTTCCAAATATCGAATAGATGTGTGCTTTGTATGAAAAATGATGAGTTTGTCTCTCATATTTTGTTACATTGTGAATTTGCTTGGGATGTTTGGAGTATGGCTCTGAACATTCTAAATATCCCTTGGTGCGGGAATGGAAACTTGAAGGATCACATTAGGGCCTTGATCTCTCCCTTTTCAAAGCTAGTGTGCCGTGAAATATGGGCCCAAACCCCCCTATTTTGTCTTAGTGCCTTTGGAAGGAAAGAAACAATAGACTCTTTAGGGAAAAATTTAGGAACCCCAAAGAAGTATTTAGCTCTGTTGTCAAACTGCTGCAAGACAACATCAGTACCAGCTCCATAAAGGTTGTTGAAAGTCCCCCAAATGCCAAAGAAACCAGTATAATTAAACAATGGACTATTCCTATAAGTACTTTCAAAGTGGATGATAGGAAGAAGAAAACCAGAGCTAACACTAACTGGATCCCTCCCCCTAGTGGTTGGTCAAAACTAAACTTTGATGGTGCTGCCAAAGGCAACCTAGGGCTTGCTAGTGGTGGAGTGATAAGGTCAGATAAGGGTTCTCTAATGGCTGTGTTTGCTGGTTGCATTGGAAAAAACACCAATAACACTACGGAATCCATGGCCCTCTTATGGGGACTCAAAATTGCCTTGTCTATAGGCATTAAAAATGTAATTGTCATAGAAGCTATTAAAGGGAATGGAAGTGTGGGTTGGCAGTTAGAGGATGTCATCAAAGACATAAAGGGTCTTCTTCTAAGGTTCGAGGGCAAAGATTTGAAACATATCTATAGGAAAGGAAATAAGGTCACAGACCTTATGGCAAACTTGGGGATTAACACCCACCCCTTAAGATGTTGGAGGGACTCAAAGAATCTACTTAGGGAAATCAATAATTGCATTCAGATGGAGGCCTTAACCCCTCATGATGGATTAAATAATTTATATAAGTGTTTGGAGTAGTGTTCTGGCATGCCTCTCTGACATAAAGGGAGGACATGGCATGGAGGGTGGTAGATGGAGTCCTAATCACTCTTTTGTAATGATGTGGTAAACCAAGTTTTATGTGCACCTTGAGTTTATCAGTTTAAATCTTGTTTGGTGGAAAGAATTTTGCAAAGGGTCTTGTCAACTTCTATTTAATGTGCTCGGCTCGAGGGATTCGTACGAGTCAGGGGCTAGCAGCATTTATTATCTGAATGCCCTTGGGTTCTGGATTGGCATGTAAAGGATGTTAAAGAAACTTAAGTTTCTTTTATTTTGCACTCCTAGATTTTCTGTGCATCCACTCCCTTCTCTCTACAACAACTTTTACAGTGAGGGTTCTATCTCTGTTTGCTTCTGGGTTTCTAGCTTTGTGCTCTAGAGGTATAGGAATATGGGGGGGATAAAGTGAGGATATATCCTATGAATTGTAATGAATTCAAGGATGACCTACAAGTCTGGAGCATTATGTATGAAGGTGGAGCTACGGTTTTCCTTGAATCTTTGAATGGGTATGACAAAAATATTTTGTCCCAATTTGCTAAGTCGTGGGATGGGAAGCATATGGTGAAAGCTGGAGGGGTCTAATTCATTGTTTTTGAGGACTCTATTGCTATTGTGACTAGGTTGCCATGTTTGGGGAATAGACTTAAGAAGCAGACTCATGTCCCAGATATGGAAGGTATGAAACTATTTTATAAAGAGGGTGAGAAACAAGTTAGGCTTCGAGGAGGCTTTGAGCGTGAAAGTCTGGTTGCACCTTGGAACTGGGTATGCTTTCCGATAATGAAATATTTTAATCTTGAGGGTAGATATAGAGTGTTTTATCACTATCATTTTGCTTTTTTAAATCATTTCCTCCATAAGGCTTTGATGAATTTCCCCTCCTTCCTTCTTTCCAGCCTTGAAGCCTCTATCATGCATACCAAGAAAGTCCATGAAGAGGACCATGAGGTGATTTATGTGCCCTTGCACCAAGGCCTAATTTTTTGTTTGTACCATTACCATTTGGCTCTGAGCCCGTCTAAACCTCCTGCTGCCCGTCCTGTTGAGGATAGCTCCAATGAAGAGTCTAAAGATAAAATTCCTCTTAGTGTGAGACTTGTGAAGCCTACCACCCTGATGGCCTCTCAACCTACCTCCCCTTCTAACCACCCTATGAGTGGTCCCTCAGGCCCCTTGTCTAGCCTGCCTATGTCAAAGACCACCTCTTTTTTGAAAGCCTTCTCTGGCAGCAAATTCCCAAGTTAAACCCTTGAGACCTCTCAGGACAAATCTCATGTTGCTGTTGTTGAGAGCTTGTGTAACCTAAAAAGCAAGAACCCTGTGCAAGATAACAAAAAACGTAAGGGAGGGAGTCATGCACAATACAAAACTACTAAAAAGAGATGTAGTGTGAAAGGTGAGAGGTTGGGGGTTGAAGAAAAAGGTAAAATGCAGGGGAATCTGAGGAAGGAGGAGGTTTTGATTGTTAAAGAAATTGCTTTGGGTAAGGATGGCTCAGCCAAAAAAATGACCTTGAGGAGATCTCCTAGATTGGTGGGAGACATGTTCCAGGGGATAAAGATTGTGGATTATTCCACTGCTTCTGATTGGGAAGACACTATGCAAAAGGTTGATATGAAGGGAACCAAAACCACCCATACGTAGGAGTAGGAGGGCAAGAGCCACTTTGCTTCTATGAATAACTCTTTCTATGACACTAATGAAGAACATACTAAGGTGCAGGAAACCCCTGACAAGGAAGTGATGAGCGCAAGAAGGGATGATAATAAGAAGCTAGAAGTTGAGCTTGTTCAAGTGAGGTCTCACCTCTCTGCTATGGAAAACAAAGTCAAGAATCTAGTTAAGCTGATCCTGAGGACTTCCCACAAGGCTATTGAAGCCTTTTTTGTTCTGCAGGTGGATCGTGAGAAGACTGTGGATTCTCTGTTGGAGGATTAGGAAAATTTAATCAACATGGTTTTTGATGATTGGAAGACTCTTCTTAGCTAGGGGTTTCTTGTTTTATGTTATCAATGACTTGTTTAAAGACTTGTTTTATGTTTTGATTAAGTTTTTTGTTGAACTGCTAATTGGTTGTTAGTTGACTGTTGGTGGCCCTAGGCCTATTTTGCTGCCATTTGGCTTTGTTATCAGGTTCTGCTCCCATGCTAGCAACTTATCTTAATCAAAAACAATTTTTTTCATTCACAAAATTTAATTTTATAATAAATTTAAATATAATAAATTAAAAAAAATTAGAAAGGTAATGTATATAAAATCCATTACTTATACACAACTTCTAAATATCTCCTTTCTCATCATTTTGTCATTGCAATTTTTATTTCTCATTTCTATGTGGAAACAAATTGTGAAAATCAAGGTCTATCAAAGTGGTGTGTTTCCACCGCAACATTGGTAGTGCTAAGAAGCTATTTGAACTATTCACTTATTGTATAATCCCATAGTTAGAGGTTTCTCTTTAATAGAAGTTCTTGTGCTATAGGAAGACTACACGAAGATCAACGTGGCCAATGTCTTAAATTTACAATGAGGATCTAGACATTTCCACAAGTTTATATGTAAAGATGTTTAAAAGCAATATACAAATTTCTTGCTAGGCATTTAGAGTTAAATTTGTAATGATTTAATCAAAATTTACATATTTTTTGTTCTATTCCAGGTGGCCTCTTATTCTCTCACAATTCAACACTATAAGGAGAACAATAATGTATATTTCTCTAAATAGTTTAAAATTTCCTTTTGCATGCACTTAAATGATGCATCATTTTTACAAAACAACTTCTTGTAAATATGTTTGTACATATCATCATCCATATAGTCTTTGTGTATATGTAGATATTTTTGTGCAATCTACATCAGTGGAATTCTTGTCTTTTATAAATCTATGGGTGAGCACATATAGCATTGTAGCAACTATATAAAGCCATAAAACCCAATGCCATTCATCTCTTAGAAAATAAAATAGTAATTGCCTAAACAAAGGTAAGATTAGGTTGAAAGAACATATCTTGACAAGGATAAAGGAATTTCTAGATGAATTAAGGGATACAAAGTAACTCCAAATATTCATAGGATGTTTGAACTATGTTTCTTAATTTTTTGACAACCTAATATAGGCCAAGAAAATCTTGCATAAAAAATGTTAGAAAAGATGGTTTGTAATGGGATCAAGAATCCTCTCAAGCAATAAAACTCATTAAAACTAAGTGCACATAAGTGTCAAAGCTTCAAATGCTCCAGCTAGGTATTCCATACATTATTTAAGTGATTATGCTAAGAAATGCACAAGGAGAATAGATTGGGTGGGGCATTTCTATGGTGTATGTATAACCCAATCCATTCTCCTTGTGCATTGTGAGAGAATATGAAGCCATAGAATAGAACAAAAAGTATGTAAATTTTGATTATCACCACAAATTTAATTCTTTAAGACCTAAAAGCCTAGAAATAATTTTTTTTGCTTTGAAATATCTTTACACATTTAAACTTGTGGCAATGTCCACATCCTCAATGCAAATTTAAGACATTGGCCATGTCGATCTTCCTATAGTGTTTCTATAGCATAAGACATCGTATAATTATGTTGAGTAAACCTTCTATACCAATGTTGTAGTGGTTATGCAAAAAGCTTTAAAAAGAAACCTTGAAATGTGGTATTATATAATAAGTGAATAGTTCATATAGTTTCTTAGCACCATCACTACTATGGTGGAAATGCACCACTCTATTAGACCTTGGTTTTCACAATTTACTCCCACCTATGTTGCCAAAAATGAGAAATGAAAACTACAATGACAACATGACGAGAAAAGAGATATTTGGAGATTGAATATAAGAAACATATTTTATATACAAATAACTTTTAAAAAAAATATTTATTATAAAATTTTATTTGATGGAATCAAAATTTGTGAAATCAATTTGATGGAAAATGAAAAAAATTAATAAGTATAACTATAAAAATTAAAAATCTATATTTAAATTGTAATAACATGAATAGAGTTTGTAAAGGCGATGGAGCGAAAACCCAAGGAGAAGCAGGAAGCTGTCCTTCGACAAGGGGATCAGAAGGAAGAAGCAAGGACTAAAGGGAAGGAAGGATCCTCAGAAGGAAGGGAGTCTGATTCACCCTGTTCTGGGCTGAGGAAATGGAGAAAGAAATTCCACTCAGCAAAGTCCAGGATAGGGCTTCTCACGAACCCTGGAGATCAAATGAAAGGCAGAAATTCTTGAGGTTTTTAGATAAATATATCCCTCCGAAGCGACCTAGGAAAAGATGGGAGCACCCGACATACTGGAAGACCCATTTGAGCAACAACAAAAGGCAAGGGTAAGATCACCAACAAAAACCAAATTTGGGAGAGGGAGGCATTGGTATTCGATCAATGAAACCTAGGTATGGAAATAGAAAACTATGGTGCTAAGCCCTAATTTGTTAAAACCTTCTATTGAACATATGGAAAAATTTGGAATAATTGGGAAATGGTATGGCCCCAACCTAGATTTGGAGGACCTTATAGATTGGTGGCAGGTAAGATGGGGAAAGGAGTTATCTCTAAAAACCCTAGCAAATGGCTTCTTCTTGGTTGTTTGCCCTTCTGTTAAGATCAAAAAGGACATTTTAGATGGCATCTGGATTCTGAATGGATTTGGTTTTTACTTATGTAACTGGTTTGTGGGATTTGATCCAAAAACATTTAAGGTGGATCGAAGCCAGGATTGGTATAGATTGCCTAACCTTCCAATAGAATTTTGGAACAAGAGGATTCTTGAAGAAATTGGAAACTACCTGGGTAGATATATTTGTTCAGAAGAATGGAAGGATCCAATAGAGGAAGGTTCTCACATTAGATTATGTATTGAAAATCCTTTCCAAGAATAGCGTTGGAGAGAACTTGAAATCTTTACAAATTGGGGTGTCCTAAATCAATCTCTTATATTTGAATCTAAACCCATTGGAAGCTAGGTGAGCACAATAGGATGGAGAATGAGGGACTAGGATCAAGGCATTTTTAGCAGGAATACGCGAGCGGAGGGTAATTCTCAGGCTGATTTGGCAGGTAAAGTAATGGTGGAAATGGAAGTTGAAGGGACAAAGGGAAGGACTCTCCCATTGGATCCAGTTCCTGATTTGGTGGAAGTTGAGAACATAAAAAAGAAGATCGGTAAGGAGCAGGGATCGAAGGAAGTAACTCTTGGAGAAAGAGGAGTTTAGAATCTGTCTAGTGTGGAAGAATTTGTAAATTTCTCCTAGAACATTAATTCTAAAATCTCAGAAATAATTGAGGCAATCAAACCGAATATGCAATTGGAGGATTTTGAATCCTTGTTAGAAGTAGGGAATGAATTGGTTCAACTTGCAAAGGCTGTAAAGGAAGGCACTATCATATCAGATGAAGAAGCACCCACAGAGGACTGGCTGGCAAGCTCAGGCAAAGAGATGGAAGTTTTTGGCTTAGAAGAAGAAGTGAATGCTTCGGCCCTCCTGGCCAACAAAGAAAAGAGTCCACCTAACCCCCAGAGATCTTAGGGATTGGCTAAAGGGATAGCGACAAAACATCCCCAGATTGTGGAGAGCATAAATCAAGAGGTCGAATCCCAAATAGGGAGAAATTAAAATGGGACGGAGAAGCAAGTGGACAGTTGAAGTTGTTTGATCTGATAAAAGTAGGGAAGGGTGGTACCCTTCCTAAACATCAATGAAAATCCTATCTTGGAATGTTAGGGGCATGAATGCCCCTAACAAGAAGTGCCTCTTACAGCACAAACTAAAGCTGATCCAACCTGATATTTGTATGATTCAGGAAACTAAACTAGATGAAAGGGATAAACAATCCTTTGCCAAGAGCTTGAAATAGTGGAAGATGGTAAAGGTGAACTCGAGAGGCCCCTCGAGGGGAATGATGACATTATGGAGGCCACAGTCTGTACTTTTAGAAGAAATACCCTCTAGTTACGGGTGGATAGCCAGTAAAGTAAGAAGTCTGGCCTCAAACTTAAGATTTCTCTTGATTAATATTTATGGCCCCAACTCTTAGAGACTGAAAAAGGAGTTATGGGTAGAATTAGATCATTTGTGCAACAATAGGTCTTGGGATTATATTTTCCTGGGAGGTGACTTTAATGCTATCTTGAGAGCTAAAGACAAGTTAGGAGGGGTGGGAAGGAAACTCCAATCGTAAAAAGATTTTGAAGCTTTTGTTGACAAAAATGATTTAATTGAAATATAGTTGGGTAACGGGAACTATACTTGGAACAATAGAAGACTTGGCTTTTGCAACATTGCAGAAAAATTAGACAGGTTTTTTATTAAAGGGGATTTGAGTCAATTCCCTTTTAGCCTAGACAACAAGATTCTTTTGGAATCAGGGTCGGATCATTTCCCAATAAGTCTAGAAATATAGGGTGAGAGAAGACCAATAAGATGCCCTTTAAAATTTGAAAATATGTGGTTGAAGGACCCCTCATTTCTATCTCTAATTGAGGATTGGTGGAAGACTTGCAATCCTAAGGGAGTTGGTCTTTTCAATATAGTAACCAAATTGAAACTCATCAAAGCAAATTTGAGACAATGGAATAAGGATCTTTTTTAGAACATTTTCGATACTAAGAGACAGGTAGAGACAGATATTCATTTGTTAAATGAGAAAATCATAAAAGATGGCATGGATAACGACTCTTTTCTTAAAGAAAAGGATCTGATGAGTAAACTTGAAGACATCTTGGCAAAGGAAGAAGTTTTTTGGAGATAGAAATCTAGGGAGGTGTGGCTAAAGGGTGGAGACTCTAACACAGTTTTTTCACAACTCAACAAAGATCCGCAGAGAGATTAATAGAATCTCATCTATCAAAACAAAGGAGGGTAGGTTAACGGATATCCTAGAGGAGATTGCAATAGCAACAGTTGATTTCTTTCAGAATCTCTTGAATGAAGACAAGGGATCAGCCCTTCAGGGGCAACAAGAATTCTTACAATTCATCCCAAAATTAGTAACTGAGGATCAAAATTTGATGCTAAACAGTAAATTTTCTGAAGAGAAAATTAGAGATGCCCTCTTTCAACTTGGACCGGACAAGGCTTCTGGACCTGACGGATTTCCACCAGTGTTCTTCCAAAAATGTTGGAATTTTATTGGAAAAGATCTCACAGCAGCCTATGAGGAGGCTAGGAAGGAGGGGAAGGTTCTAAAAGAGATGGGAAACACCTTTCTTGTTTTGATCCCTAAGAAAGACAAGCCAGAGTCATTCAAAGATTTCAGACCAATCTCACTATGTAATGTGGTTTACAAAATTTTGGCTAAAGCAGTTGCAAAGAAAGTCAAAAAAATCCTTCTGGGTATTATATTTGAAGAGCAGACAGGTTTTGTCCCAGAAAGGTCTATTCTAGATGGGGTAATAATTGCCCAAGAAGCTATTCACTCGGTTCAAAAGAATAAATTTCCCTCAATGCTGGTTGAATTGGATATCCGAAAGGCTTATGATAAAGTAAACTAGAGATTCTTGTTCAAAGTTTTAGAGGCTTTTGGATTTCAGCAAGAGTGGATAAATTGGTTGTTTGAGTGGATTTCAAGCCCAAGGTTCTCAGTTCTTATAAACAGCTCACCGGAAGGCTTCTTCAACTCCTCAAGAGGACTTAGGCAGGGAGACCCTATTTCTCCCTTCCTTTTCATTATTATGGCTAACGCTTTGGGAAGATTCTTGTCAAATGCTTGTCAGGAAGGTTTGATCAGACACATTCAAATCACAGGAGATATGCCAAGATTCTCTCATCAACAATTTGTTGATGATACCCTTTTATTTGGGATGGCTTAGGAAGGGGAGGCGCTTAGGTTCAAAAGGATACTGGACTCTTACTCCAAAGCTTTTGGGCAAGAAGTTAGCCAAATGAAATTAGAGGTGTTTTTCTTCAATACCCCTCCGGGCAGAGAAGAGAGAATCCTTTGAATTCTGTCTTTCGGGAAAGGATCCCTACCTTGTAAATATCTTGGGCTGCCCTTAGTAGAAGGGATCCTCCTTGGCAATTCTTGGGACCCTCTTTTGGAAAGGATTAAGGCTAGACTAGCATCGTGGAAGAGCAAGTGGCTTTTGTGGGCAGGGAGACTGACTCTCATCAAAATAGTTCTAGCAGCTATCCCTATCTATATGTTGTCCTGTGTGCCTTTGACAAGTAAAATCTATAAAGAACTTAACTAATTGATGAGGAACTTCTTTTGAAAAGGACCTTCAGATCAGTTTAAATTCCCACTAGCTAATTGGAAACAAGTTTGTGAACAGAAAATAAAAGATGGAGCAGGGGTAAAAGACCTGTTAAGACAAAATCTAGCTCTTGGGGCAAAGCTGGCCTGGTTTATTCATAATAAGCCCAACCTCAAATGGGTTAGGTTGTTAAGGAACAAATACTTAGACAGGGAAGAGCTTAGTATTGTCTCTTCCAGACAGTTACCAGATGGCTCTAGGATTTGGAACTTTATTAAGAAGAGCATAAATTTAATTCGAGATCACCTCACCTGGGAAATCAAGGAGGGCTAGGAAGCTAGGTTCTGGGAGGACTCTTGGGAAGGGGCCCAGGCTCTAGCAAGGCATGAAGACTTGGCCCCCGCAATGATTGCTACCAAACAGGAGTGGGGAGACAGAGTTTGCAATTATTTGTCCTTCCCTCAAGATATCAAAGATCCTCCCACTTGGAAAAGTATCCAGGGGTTGGGATTTGAGGATGACCTAATTTCTAGGTTCGATGAGGAGATGTCCAAGCACAGCATAAGGTTTAGAAGAGGCAGGGATAAACTCTGGTGGAATGCCTCTACTTCTGGGGAGTACTCGGTAAAGGAAGGATACAAGGCCTTAGCAGTCCCGAATGAGACCTTAGGCTTGAACCCAACTAAACTTTGTTGGCATAAACAATGCCTTCCAAAGGCAGGTGTGTTTTTGTGGATTGCTGCTCAGGGCAAGGCGTTAACAGCAGATAGGCTGAGAAGGATGGGCTTCAAGGGGCCTTTGAGATGTTTGTTGTGTGGCAAAGCAGAGGAAGATGGAGATCACTTGTTTCTGTATTGTCCCTTCATGGGAAGAGTCTGGCAGTTGTTGTGTAACAAGCTTAAGTGAAAGTCAGCTGCTTCCAAAAATCTGATGGAATGGCTGATAGCATGGCCTATACTACAGCAGAAAGCGATGTTTGGAGGTCTTTGGATTGCAGCCCCTTCCATCCTGATTTGGGAAATTTGGAAAGAATGAAACAGAAGAATCTTTCAAGATAAAGAAATGCATTGGTTTTCTCTCATTAATAAAATAGAAGCTAGTTTAGTAGAAGTGGTCAATTCCAAACTCACAGACCGAGACCCAGCTCACCTCATTTTTACATGTTGGGATGCTGAGATGGTTATCTTGTGATGTTCACAACATGCCCCATTTTGCTCCTTAGCAAAATGAGGACCCTTGCTGTGGCTTTGCTTCTTTTGCTTGTGTGTGTTTTGTTTGCTTGGTGGTAAAGGGAAAAGAGAGTTAAATTTGCCAGCTTTGTTAAAAATAGAGAAAATGTATTTTTAGTACCAGTGCATGATATGGTTGGATTCCTTGTGAAAAATTAGCTAGGGTTGCTTTTTGAAACATCTTAAAATTTGCCATATTTTGCAAGTTATGATCATTTTGGTAAAATGTACATTCAGGTTTGTATATCGCTTTGCATATACAGGGTCGTTTGTATATGCAAAGGGTTTTGTTTTTTGTACTTAGTTGCAATTGCCTTTTGCAATCGGGTTGCATATGCATTTGATTTTGTATGTTTGGCCTTTGTATGTTGCACATACAAAACAGTTTGTATATCGCGTCATGCATATACAAAGTCTCTTGTATGTCGCTCACATACAAGGTCGCGAGATGGGTCTTGTATATCAGTCTACATACAAAGTTGTTTGTATGTTCTTTTTATGCATTTCACTGATATGTTATGTATACATGCAGGGCGAACCCAAAAGCATTGTGAAGAAGAGTTAAGTAGTTGTATATTTCGAAACATACAAGTTTAAAGATACAAAGGTTATATACATGCGGCGGACCCAAAAATTTATTGGACATGGTTAAATCCTTGCATATTTTGTGCTTTGTATATTGAGGATATACAAAGACATTATACAAGCTGTGGATCTCAGCGAGGAATTAAAATTGGTTAAGTGCTTGTATCAAACCCAAATGTATATCGAAACAGACAAGTACAATATTCAAGCAATATATACAACGCGGACTTAAAGGAGTTATCAAACAATGTTAATTCATTGTATATTTCTGGCTTGTATATTTTGAAACATACATTACACCTTACACATACAAGCCAGAATCCAAATGAATCTGAAATCAGATTTATCCTATGTATCACGTCCAAGTTTGCATATCAAGAGATACATGGCGGATTCGATAGGTTGCTTTCTATGGTGTATTTGAAAAGTTATAAATCGAAGATAAGTGCATGTATATTTTGTGCTTGTATGTTCTTATACACAAGCCGATATACATTGAACTCATACAAACCAAAGCCCAAAGGAAATCAAAACTGATTTATTGCTTGTATCGCATCCGACTTGTATATCGGAGGATACAATGCATATGTACATTGGGTGGAATTGAAGAGTGGTTTAAATAGAATTAATTGCTTGTATATTTCTGGCTTGTACATTGAGATATACAAACCGATATACATTGCGACATACAAGCCAAAATTAAAAGGAAATTGAAATCTGATTTAACGGAAGCGTCATGTCTAACTTGTATATTACGACATACAAGGATTTAAATGAGAAGAAATGCATGGGAAGACGAAGCGATACGGTTTTTTTTGAGCCCGACTGCATATTTTCGGTCAACGGTGGTTGACCTAACTGTTTTGGGTGCTGAATAAGCATTTTGAATGCGTATTTTTTACAGATTTAGGGCCCGATTTCTACTTTCACACAATCATGACTTTTGGTAGCTATTTTCCTTCCTATAGGTTTTTGAGGACAATACTTATTGCTTATCCATTTTTTGCAGGTTTGCAGTTGAGGAAGGTAGCTGAAGCTTGATGGCGGTGACATCACGAAGGAGGAAATCTGATCTCACAGTAGAGGGAGATAAGGATGAAGGGCGAGGAAGTCAAAGGTCTTCATTGATGAAGACAAAATGCAGTTGAAACATCATCACAGTAGACAAACAGAAGTTACTATTAAGCTGCTAGGGTTTAAGAAGGGCATATTTCACCCAGATTTGATGTATACTCAGAGATATTTTGGGAGACTAGTTCACCAGCATTTATTGTTGTAACCAAAGGTTTGAACCAGGGTTTAAATTAGGGTTTTTTTGGGGCTGTATTGAGGACAATCAAAGTCTATATATTGTGCCTTGATACACTGTAATACTTTACACAGGGATTTTTTAGAAAATAGCCAGCACTTGTAACTTGTTTTAGCATTTTAGAGTAGAGGGACCTTTGAGTTTAGGAGTAGAAGGAGGTCGCCTGTGTCTGCAATAAGGAATGCGTGGAACATCTGGCTTCCTTACTGTATCTGTAAAGCTTGTAAGTTTTCTGTAGTTTGATCATTGAAGCTAAGAGTCATTCAGACATTGTAAATCTTATATGATTGTCTGTTTCTAATACAATTGAATCTAGAATATGGCATCTATCTTCTGAGTGTTTTCTTGCTCTTCATTGTGTTTGAAACATTTTCTCTTAGAGCTTGCAATCTTAGGTGTATGTTTGTGAAAATGCTCAGAATATACATTTAAGGTTTTGTCTGTGGATTTGATCAAGTTACTATATGATTTATAAAGTGCATAACAGAACAATTAGATCCTTCGAATAGAGTGAATGAAGTGTAGATTAGATCTTTCTAACTTTTCCCAACCCATCTAAAAATACTTAGCTTAAAATGTAGAAATTTGAAGAAAATTTGTCTCATATTTGAAAAGAGCACGCATAACAGAGTTTGAAAGTAGACAGTTTTCATAAATATTTAAGAGGAGAAAGCTACAATAATTCAAGAAGACTATTTAAAGTTTTGCAGCACAAGTATAAGTTTATGCAAAAGGGATGAACAATATATTAACATTTATTAATCTTTTGCATAGTTTGAGTCTAGTAAACCAACAAGAAACCCTAAACTACGTAAGGCCCCTTGAACATTACAGCTTCACATTGACCAACTGAATTTGCCCAACCGGTCAAGACCTGACCATATTAAACTTGGGATTAAGCAAATCTTAATCGATTCCTTCATATCTTTCAAGTCAGTTTTGGTTCATTTTATGTGAATTTTAACTAATTGTTATGATTGCATCAAAACAATCATCAACAGTCTTTGGCGCTAGGAGAGCCTGACTTGAGTTAAGGTTTTGTTTTAAGTAGAACTGGCTCATAGTAGTGATAGAGTGACTAGATCCAGATCCAGTTCGGGGGATATTTTTGTGCAACTACCTGATATAAGATGAAGTAGGAGTCCTCTGATTTGGAATCCTAAAATATTGCAAGCAGGAAATTCATCTAGAACACCTCCTGGCTCACCTTTTAGCATTCATAACTTTGTGAGTCTTGACAGATCTTTATTTAGATCTTTAAATCTTGATTCAAGTACTCCTAGAGGTCCTAGTCCTCCTAAAGATCCTAATCCCCCAGGAAATCCAGGTATCCCCACAGGTCCAGGTCAGGCACAAATACTTGCAATGGCTTATTTTAATACCAACTCTCCCATACACTTTAATGATTATAATGAGATGCCCAAAAATCTAGAAAAGATATGTCCCAAATACCAGTTACACCAAGACCTGAAAGACCACATTAGAATATTCAAGGAAGCATGCTTTAGGGCCAGATTAGAGCACGAGGATGTGGTATGTAGACTGTTTCCCTACACTTTCAATGAACAAGCATCTAATTGGTATGTAAACTTACCCAATGGTTACATTTCTTCCTGGTCACTTATGAAAGAGGTGCTTTTGTCCAGATTTAGAGGACCCATCGATCCTTATGTCTTGTATCATAAACTAGCTACTATAAAAAGAGGATAGAGAGAGTTGATTGATAATTTCAATGACAGATTTCAAAAGGCCTACTCTAGGTTGGTAGCCCCTTACACCGTAGATGATGATACCTTGTTAGCTATGTACTATGTAGCCTTAGATCCTTTAACTTCCATGTTTGTCAAAAGAAAACCTAACATAGATTCAATATCCAAAGCCTATAAGGAGGCAGCCTCAGTAAATCAAGAGATGAGGCACACGACATATAGCCCATTTGTTAATGGAGCAAATTTTGGGATGTCAAATCAGGCACAACAATGGAATGGAGCCCCTATGCATCACACTCCATTATTAAATCCGGTTCCTTCTTACACACCTGTGTATAGTGCTACCCCAATCCAAGCTATAGCTCCTTACACAGGTAACACTGCTAATAATAGTCAGAATAATGGTCAGCCTTTCTTCCAACCTCCTAGAGACACAACTGTAACAAAAGCACAAGAGGAAAGGGAAGAAATCAAAGAGATCACTACACATTTGAAAAGATTGACCACCGAAGTGACACAACTAAGAAATGAGAATCTTTATGGAAGAGGCAACCAAGGATACAATCAAAATTAGAATTATAACCAAGGCCATAATCAGAACTATAGTTCAAATCAGAATCAACACTACAGCCAGGACTATAATCAGCATCAAAGTCATAACCAAGGGCAACCAATATAGAATAAAGGGCCAGTGATAGACAATAGGGCCTGGGGTAATAATAACAAAAATCAGAATTAGCCTAGGCCATCCAAAACATGGAACATAGGACCAAACAATGGTACTCTAGCTTCTCCTTTTGAGAATATAGATAATCATGATTCAAAACAAACAGCTGGCATCCAAATGGCCAATACATCACTGAAAAACTGGTGCAGATTTCACAATACCAATGCCCATGCTGAGCTTGACTGTCTACAGTTCCATTTAGCAGCCAACATATTTAATATAGATGTGCAACCTCCTACTTCTAAGTTTCTTATTCCCAAGGGTAATGAGGTAGTACTCTCAGGGTATGATACAGCTTTAGTTTTAGAAACCTTTACTTTTGCAACTACAAAAGAGAAGGAAGATGAATTGTTAGAAGATGAACCTTACTTTTGTGAAAATCTTTATCATGAATCAGCCTTTGTGTTAAATACTTTTCAATTTCCTTTTGAAACAAAAAATGAAGTATTGACTGAGACAGAAGAGGTGCAGACTTTTCAACAGACAAATAGAAACCACACTTACAATTTAAGGAACAACACTAGGCCAGGAGGACCTTTCACCACTTCCACTCCTCCTAACAACTTCAATACCCCTCCAGATCAAAATGCTAGCAACAACCCTGCCATACTCAAAGCTAATCATCATACAAATAGTGGAACAGTAGTACAAAAGACCCAAACAAGTAAAACTAAAACAGTAGAAACAACAAGGTTAATGAGTTACTTGTCAAAAGAAATAAAGAAAATTAAGGTCAGTATAGCTTTGAATGAATTATTGAAAACTCCAGGGATCAGAAATGCTTTTATAAAATCCTTGGATACATCCATAATAGATGAGGTTGCTGCTAATATAATTGTTCCTAATAGAAATTCACTGCCTAAAGAGAAAAGTAAGAAAGTTGAGAAGCCTTCCAATACAAATGTAGTAATGTATGCTGATAAAAAGGATGCTCCCCTTTCTTGTTTAGTACCTGTTAGATTGTGTGGGAAGAACATACACAACTACATGGTAGACTCTGGTGCCTCAGCTAGCGTAATGCCCTTAGGAATATGTAAAACTCTCAGGCTGACTCCCACCAGATCTACTAAGGTTGTCACACAGTTAGATAAGACTGAGGTTAGTGTGATAGGAGAAATCATGAACATTCAAATACAATTAGCTTCAGACCCTAGGGTAAGCCAATTCATTGACATTCAAATAGTGGACATACCCATGAATTATGGAATGTTGTTAAGTAGGGATTGGTCCAAGACATTAAACAGATATATGGCCACAGACTTTTCACATATGTGGCTACCTTGGAGAGGTGTCCCAAACTAGATTAGAATAGAGGTAGAACCCAGGATGAAACACATGATAAAAGAGTATAATCGAACGAATGAAATATTGTATGCTGCTATTGAACCTGGTGTTTATAGAATTACTAACAATGGGGTGCAAATTGAAGGGATCATGATGTTAAACACTAGAGAAAAATGTGTAAGCAAGGAAACAACATTATTCATTGAGTCTGATGGAAATTCTTCGGATGAAGAAAATAGTGCAATGGAAAAATTTGGTCATGCCATTAGACAAGAGGTGGAAGAATGCATTAAACAAAATGTGCCAATCGGAAAAGCTTGCTCTGAGAAAATTAGAAAAGAAATTTTAGATGCTCTGAAAGATTACAAGCACGTAATAGCATGGACATATGAAGACCTGAAAACCTATGATATGTCCATCATAACTCACATAATACCTTTGAGACCAGAGATTAAACCATTTAGGCAGAAACAAAGGCCTGTAAATGCCATTCTAGAGCCTTTAATCTTGGAGGAAGTTAAAAAATTGCTGTCTGCTAGAATAATTTTTCCAATCAAACATTCAGTCTGGGTAGCTAACTTAGTACCAGTAAGAAAGAAAAATGGAGACATTAGATTATGCATAGATTTTAGAAATTTGAACAAAGCATCTGAAAAGGATAATTATCCTCTGCCTCCAATAGACGAAGTGCTGCAAGTAGTAAATAAGGCAAAGATGATGTCTTTTCTAGATGGTTTCTCAAGTTATAACCAAGTTTTAATTGATAGAGATGACAAATTAAAAACCACCTTCACTTTTAAATGGGGAAATTATGCATACAGGAGGATGCCTTTTGGTCTGATTAATGCAGGTGCCACTTTTCAAAGAGCCATGGACATTGCATTCAGTGGGTTATTAGGTAAGTGCATTATTGTGTATATGGATGATTTGACTGTGTATTCTGGAGATGTATCCACTCACGCTGAAGACCTCAGGAAAATACTTAAGCGATGTGAAAGGTATGGAATTTCCCTGAATCCTAAAAAATGTTCATTTGGAGTAACTGAAGGTAAATTACTAGGGCATGTCATTTCTGAAGATGGAATATCAATTGATCCAAATAGAATAGAATCAATAAAAAATTTACAAATACCAAACAGTAGGAAAGAGTTGAAATCAGTTTTGGTAAAATTAACTTTGTTCAGAAGTTTATCATGGGTTTTGCAGAGATCATGCAGCCATTAAATGCCATGTTGAAGAAAGATGCGCAGATGGAGTGGACGCCTGTGGCTAGGGCTGCATTCGAAGATATCAAGGAGGCAATTTCTAATGCTCCTATATTGGCAAGCCCAGACTACATCAATACATTTTATATCTATTCCTTTACATCCTCCCATTCAATCGCAGTTGCCTTGACACAGAAAGGTGAGGACAATGAAGAAAGGCCCATCGCATTCATGAGCGCGCCTCTGAAGGATGCACAGTCGAGATATCTAGACACTGAGAGACAAGCATTTGCATTAATGAGAGCCGTGAAAAAATTTAGACATTACATTCTGTGCAGCTAGATCAAAGCCATAGTGCCAAATGCAACAGTAAAGATGCTGAAACAGAACGAACCTAGAGAAAAGAGAGCCAAGTGGATCACCATGCTACAAGAATTTGACATGGAAATCATTCCCATGAAGCTAGTCAGAGGGCAGGCATTGGTACAAACAATAGCAAATATAGATCCAGATTTGATAAAACAACAATATGTATTGAATTCCCAGAACGCATCAGACTGGTATGATGATTTAAACACTTTTTTAATAGCTGGAAAGTACCCAAATAGGATGAAAGCTTCTCAGAGGAGAGCTTTGAAGATTAAAGAATAGAAATATATGGTGTAAAGAGGTCTTCTATTCAGGAAGAACCATGATGGAATTTATTTGAGATGTCTAAATAGAGCTGAAGCGGATAAAGTGTTGACAGAACTACATGACAAATACAGAATAGGTCATGGTTCCCATCTAGCTACAACACAAAATATTGAGGGCGGGCTATTACAAGTCCATGATGTTCAATGATACTGAGAGTCACATCAAAAGTTGCCACACCTATCAGACTACAGCAGATAAGGGAAGAAATTAGGCCAATCCACTACAACCTGTGATTGAATCAAGACCATTTGCACAATGGGGCCTAGATTTCATTGGAGTCATCAATCCTCCATCTTCTACAGGACACAAGTTCATAATGACAGTGACGGACTATTGTACAAGGTGGACTGAGGCCACATGCTATAAGTTTTCCACAACTGAGGTAGTTATCAAGTTTCTTGAAGAAAACATCATCACCAGGTTTGGAACCCCCTATTCATTAGTATGTGATAACGGCCCTACTTTTTCTTCTTTAAAGTTTTCTAAATGGGCATTTGAATAAAGGATTGTTTTAAAGTTTTCTTCAAATTATTACCCTCAAGGTAATAGATTAGCTGAGTCTACGAATAAGATTTTATTAGATATAATTAAGAAGTTGATTGCAAAGAATCTTAGAGAGTGGAATACACTGTTGAAATACACATTATGGGTAGATAGGACCAAATTTAAAATAGCCTTAGGTAGCACACCTTATCATTTAGTTCATAGGACTGATCCCATACTTCCAATAAATCTAAGAATACCAATTTGGAAGTTTGCCAATGAGTATTTAGGCTTTGATAATCATAGAGAAGCCAAGGTAGTACAAATGCTACAACTAGACGAGAAAAGAAGTCAAGCCATCGAGAAGTTTGCAAAACACCAAGCAGTAGTTAAGAGGTGGTTTGATAAGAGGGCAAGAGTCAAAACATTTAGGATATCAGACTTAGTGTTGTGCTGGGATAAAGCACATGAAAATAAAGGGAGTCATGGAAAATTTGACAAACTATGGCTAGGTCCATTACAAGTCTCAAGAATAATAGGAGACAACACATTTAGACTCAAGACCTTGACTGGAGAAGATGTGCCATTACCAGTTAATGGCCAACATTTGAAACACTACTTCCAGGCTTGAAGTAAAGGGCAATCCATATTTTGTGTAATATAATGTGAATAGTGCACAATTTGTTTTTGTTTTTTGTTGTTTTTGTTTTTGTTGTTTGTACAGTTTGTTGCTTGGTTTGTTTCTGTCTCTTCAGCAGGGATCTTTGTTTTTCTTTGGAGTATGAAGGGGCAAGATAACAACCATTGAAAACAATATAAAATTTAGAATATTTAGGTTAATCATTTACAATTTATGCATAACTTTTTGTGACTGTCATGAATATAGAGAGTTGTTTAACTTCTAAAATTTAGTATTCAATAACAGTGATTGAGAGTTCAAAGAAGGTTTCTCACGATGACACACCTAAAATCCTTGGGTTTGTTGAACCTACCAGTGTAGATATTAAGTGAAAAATCTGAGGTCACCCTTGCTACCATTACAATTCTCAGCTTAATTTCAGCAAATGCCCACTCCTTGCATCATAAAGTTACAAATTGCTATATCTTGTGAAAGTTCTATCAAGAATCAAAATCAATAAAATATAAAATATAAAAAAATAAATAAAGTGGATTATACTAAAAATCTAGATTAAGCCATCTAAGTAACTCTACCGGGGCTATAGACGCTCGCTGGCAGTGGAGCTCTACTTAGGAGAATTGTAACGATAACCTTGCCGAGGCTATGGATGCTCGCTGGCAGCAAGGCTCTATCCGGTCAACTATGAGGGAATCTCCTCACCTACGTAGGCTAATATCAGTCACTGGTTTGTTCAACCAATCTTCAAGATGAGGATAATTAAACATGTGCACATACTTAAACCGAAAATGAAAATTCATGCATTTTTATTGGATACCTTAGGTCTCAAGTTGAATAATAATTTACAGAAAAGATAGTTGGAAATTATGCATTTATTTCATCTAGTTTTCTTGAGCACTTTGAATTTAATTGTTTTGTTTGGTGGCTAGTTGTTGTGATGTTCACAACATGCCCCATTTTGCTCCTTAGCAAAATGAGGACCCCTGCTGTGGCTTTGCTTCTTTTGCTTGTGTGTGTTTTTTTTGCTTGGTGGTAAAGGGAAAAGAGAGTTAAATTTGCAAACTTTGTTAAAAATAGAGAAAATGCATTTTCAATACTAGTGCATGATATGGTTAGATTCCTTGTGAAAAATTAGCTAGGGTTGCTTCTTGAACCATCTTAAAATTTGCCATATTTTGCAAGTTATGATCATTTTGGTAAAATGTACATTCAGGTTTGTATATCGCTTTGCATATACAGGGTCGTTTGTATATGCAAAGGGTTTTATTTTTTGTACTTAGTTGCATTTGCCTTTTGCAATCGGGTTGCATATGCATTTGATTTTGTATGTTTGGCCTTTGTATGTTGCACATACAAAATAGTTTGTATATTGCGTCATGCATATACAAAGTCTCTTGTATGTCACTCACATACAAAGTCGCAAGATGGGTTTTGTATATTGGTCTACATACAAAGTTGTTTGTATGTTCTTTTTATGCATTTCACTGATATGTTATGTATACATGCAGGGCAGACCCAAAAGCATCGTGAAGAAGAGTTAAGTAGTTGTATATTTTAAAACATACAAGTTTAAAGATGCAAAGGTTATATACATGCGGCAGACCCAAAAATTTATTGGACATGGTTAAATCCTTGCATATTTTGTGCTTTGTATATTTAGGATATACAAAGACATTATACAAGCCGCGGATCTCAGTGAGGAATTAAAATTGGTTAAGTGTGTGTATCAAACCCAAATGTATATCGAAACATACAAGTACAATATACAAGCAATATATACAACGCAGACTTAAAGGAGTTATCAAACAATGTTAATTCGTTGTATATTTCTGGCTTGTATATTTCGAAACATACATTACACCTTACACATACAAGCCAGAATCCAAATGAATCTGAAATCAGATTTATCCTATGTATCATGTCTGAGTTTACATATCAAGATCTATACATGGCGGATTCGATATGTTGCTTTATATGGTGGATTTGAAAAGTTATAAATCGAAGATAAGTGCATGTATATTTTGCGCTTGTATGTTCTTATACACAAGCCGATATACATTGTGCTCATACAAACCAGAGCCCAAAGGAAATCAAAACTGATTTATTGCTTGTATCGTGTCCGACTTGTATATCGGAGGATACAATGCATATGTACATTGGGCAGAATTGAAGAGTGGTTTAAATAGAATTAATTGCTTGTATATTTCTAGCTTGTACATTGAGATATACAAATTGATATACATTGCGAAGTACAAGCCAGAATTAAAAGGAAATTGGAATCTGATTTAACGGAAGTGTCGTGTCTGACTTGTATATTACGACATACAAGGATTTAAATGAGGAGAAATGTGCGGGAAGATGAAGCGATAGGATTTTTTGGAGCCCAACTACATATTTTTGGTCAACGGTGGTTGACCTGACTACTTTGGGCGCCGAATAAGCATTTCGAATGCATATTTTCACAGATTTAGGGCTCGATTTCTACGTTCACATAGTCACGACTTTTGGTAGCTGTTTTCCTTCCTGTAGGTTTTTTAAGACAATACTTATTGCTTATCCATTTTTTGCAGGTTTGCAGTTGAGGAAGGTAGCTGAAGCTTGATGGCGGTGACATCACGAAGAAGGAAATCCGATCTCATAGCAGAGGGAGATAAGGATGAAGGGTGAGGAAGTCAAAGGTCTTCATTGATGAAGACAAAATGCAGTTGAAACATCATCACAGCAGACAAACAGAAGTTACTATTGAGCTACTAGGGTTTAAGAAGGACATATTTCACCCAGATTTGATGTATACTCAGAGATATTTTGGGAGACTAGTTCACCAGCATTTATTGTTATAACCAGAGGTTTGAACCAGGGTTTAAATTAGGGTTTTTTTTGGGCTATATTAAGGACAATCAAAGTCTATACAATGTGCCTTAATACACTGTAATACTTTACACAGGGATTTTTTAGAAAATAGCCAGCACTTGTAACTAGTTTTAGCATTTTAGAGTAGAGGGACCTTTCAGTTTAGGAGTAGAAGGAGGTCACCTATGTCTGCAATGAGGAATGCGTGGAACATCTAGCTTCCTTACTGTATCTGTAAAGCTTGTAAGTTTTCTGTAGTTTGATCATTGAAGCTAAGAGTCATTCAGACATTGTAAATCTTATATGACTGTCTGTTTCTAATACAATTGAATCTGGAATTCGGCATCTATCTTCTAAGTGTTTTCTTGCTCTTCATTGTGTTTGAAACATTTTCTCTTAGAGCTTGCAATCTTAGGTGTATGTTTGTGAAAATGCTCAGAATATACATTTAAGGTTTTGTCTGTGGATTTGATCAAGTTACTGTATGATTTATAAAGTGCATAACAAAATAATTAGATCCTTTGAATAGAGTGAATGAAGTGTAGATTAGATCTTTCTAACTTTTCCCAACCCATTTGAAAAGACTTAGCTTAAAACATAGAAATTTGAAGGAAATTTGTCTCATATTTGAAAACAGCACGCATAACAGAGTTTGAAAGTAGACAATTTTCGTAAATATTTAAGAGGAGAAAGCTGCAATAATCTAAGAAGACTATTTAAAGTTTTGCAACACAAGTATAAGTTTATGCAAAAGGGATGAACAACATATTGACATTTATTAATCTTTTGCATAGTTTGAGTCCAGTAAACCAACAAGAAACCCTAAACTATGTAAGGCCCCTTGAACATTATAGCTTCACATTGACCAACTAAATTTGCCCAACTGATCAAGACCTGACCATATTAAACTTGGGATTAAGCGAATCTTAATTGATTCCTTCATATCTTTCAAGTCAATTTTGGTTTATTTTATGTGAATTTTAACTAATTGTTATGATTGCATCAAAACAATCATCAATAGGTTAAAAGTTGGAAGGGGCTCTCTCCGGCTTCTCAAATTAGAGAGGGAGGAAGCATTACGAAAAGAGCCAGAGAGAATATTAAATGGTCTCCCCCAAAGATCGGATGGTTTAAATTGAATTTTGACGGCACCTCTCGAGGTAATCCGAGCACGTCAGGGGAAGGTTGTATTATTAGGAATGCAAAAGGAGAAGTGGTGGGAAAGATAGCTGCCCCTCTTAAAAGGGGCACCAACAATGAAGCAGAATTACAGGCATTACTCCTTGGCATGTGGTTGTGTAGGGACCTTAATATCAGAAACCTGGAAATCGAAGGGGATTCAATGATAGTCATCAATGGATTGAGGTGTAAGAAATTAGTCAATTGGAGACTACAAGCTATTCTGGATCAAGCTCTGGAGCTGGTAGAAGGATTTCACCAAGTCACATTCAACCATATACTGAGGGAAGGAAACCTTGAAGTAGATAGTTTATCAAATTGTGGGGCAGACGGGATCACAATTAGAGAAACATTCCCTTTGGAAGGACCCCTAGGGTGAGAAAGGCTTGTGGGAGGAAGGGAGGGAGCCTTGCCACACCATCATGGGTGGCAAGGCCAAGGCAATCATTACAGAGCGCCAATCCATGACGACAAGAGCCGATGGGAGTTGGCAGTTAAGAGCTCGTTGGGAGGACATTGAATGCAATAGAGTTATCATTTCTGCGAAGGCCTTCGAGATCCTTCGGCGTAAGGCTACTAAAGAAGGTGGTATCCAGAGCTCTGCATATTCTATCACAGTTTATGCAAATGCCATCCCACTTTGCTGTAATTATCTTTGCCTTTGCCATACGTTGTGGAGGGATGGACACTCCCATTCGTCTTATCAGCTCCAAGTGGCAAATGGCTTTCCTGGGTGGTATAACAGACCGTCGCTTGCAAAGGATGTTGAGATGATCGGATGGGTTGCTAATGGAAGCGGTGAAATTGATTCTAGGGAAGGCTTACATGGATAATGACGAGTGGTACCGTGTGGATACGGACATCTCCTCGCAGGTCCTAGCTATGCTATTGGAGATGGAGTTGGTGAAGGTAGAAGTAGAAACATTAATGCGAGCATTGTTCTATCCTGAGCATCTCAGTGAACTGGGGAAGACTCTACAGTATGCTCGTCTGGGAGTTGGTGTTCCTTGCCCCAAGGATTGGAAACTCATGGCGGATCCTGGGGCAGTTATCAAAATCTACCCATTTATCTTGGACGTCAAGGGATTTGACATGCTCGTGTTGAAGGACTAGGCTATGACAACAGTAGAATTCATCAGGAGGCTGCTGGGGCTGGTGGAGACCATGGACTTCTGGTGGATGGAAGAGTTCAGGAGGAAATTGGTAGAGTATGCCAGTTAAGTCTTATAGGGATTTCAATAGTATGACTCTCTTTTTGGGCTGTGGAAACTGTAAGTCTGTAGAAGCGTATATTGGTTTTTAGTATAGGTTTTTAGTATAGGTTTGTAGTCTGATATACTTTTCTATGTCTCCGACCCTGCGTGGTCTTCTGGTTGATGCTTATAGGCTAGGAAGAAAATGATTTCAAACTTTTTTGCCAGCCATGGAAGGGCTGTGGACTGTAACTAGTTTTTTTAATAATATAATAACATCGCAGATTACGAAGCAAAAAAAAATCTATATTTAAATTTAAAACACATTTATAAATTAATTTAAAGAAATAAAAGTTATAAAAAACAAGAGTCGTGCAGTAGCAGGGGTCCTTGCCAAATGTTGCCAACATAGAGCATGGAAGGAGCATGAAAAAAATAGATTTTGTCATATCATATCCATGATTAGATTTTAAAAATTAAAATTTTAAGACCACATTAACTGAAAAACAAATTAGAATTGAATACTTGAATTATTGCAGAAATAATTTAAATATACAATAGATAAGTGAATTAGATAGCATGATGTGGCGGTGGAGAAGGATATATGATAGGTTGTGAATAAGGTTTAATAGGTGGTAGGGAAGTTGGAGAATACAAAAGACAAGTAAATAAAAAACTATTATGTGGTAGTGGCTATTGAAAAGGCTTCATTAACACCTTCAATATTATCATTTGAGTGCATTATTGATTTCATCTGCATTTCTAGATGCCCAACACAAAGCCAAATTCAAGTCTGCTGACAACAGTGCTCAAAAGGTTAGTATTGCTTCCTGCACTAATATGGTTTATTTTTTGTTTCAATAGCTTTAGTATTGCACAATTTTTTCATAGGACACTACTTAGTGCTTAGCCTCTTAAAGGGTAAGGTTAGATTTAATGGGAAAATCTACAAGAACACTCATCAAGCTGATGAAGGCAAAGAAAAATGAACAAATTTGGCTCAAAGTTTTGAACCCAACTACAAAACAAAAATTCTCTATACTTGGATTATTTTCAAAACAAGTGCTCGACAACTTTAAACATCATCAACATAACCCACTAGAAGAATTGGATAACTATGATGAAATACTAGATGGAACTCTTCCAATAACCAATCTCGCTTTTACTAAGATGGACAGGCCCTACCATCTCCTTTTCTACATTTTGTTATAGGAAACTTGATGTAGGAGCATCCAATGGTGTAAGGGAAATCTTGCATCACCCAAAAAAAGATGTGTTTCAAAATTGTTGATGTTCTTTCCATTTCTTTTCAAAATTTGTGGTTCTGGTTCCATAATCGCTTGAATAATGATGTAGAACTTTCAATTTTTTCAAACTGCTAAAAATAGCAACCTGTTATTTTTAGAAAGTTTCCATTTAGGCACGAAATGAAATGAAAATTTACAGGAAGCTACATAACTAAAAAATAAGACCTTTGGCAAAGGAATCATGCAAAGATCATTTGTGAGTTGAAAGATATTAAAGTTTATGTTTCCTGAAAAATGCCTGAAAATCATTCGAACTCAGGTTTGAGGCACTAAACGGTCCCATACGAGCCTGAAAATGACTAGAACCAACAAATCTAGTTCTTAATGCATAGAGCACTCCGTGATCTTTCCGACGCATAAAATAATTCATCAATCAGACACCCGAATCAAAAGTTATGGCTCCCGGAAGTTGGACCTATTTTTGGAAGGAGATGCAAATTTTGAAATTAGGTTGTTGGCCACCAAAAGGCTATTAATAACCATTATTGGTAACCCTGGGTAGTAGTAGAGTTAAAGGGGAAAGTGTAGAGTCAAGAATAGGTAGGGAAAATAGAAACCCTAGCTGATTTGGGGTTACAGAAGGTTGATGATTCCAAAGTCTTGTGATAGGAAGCTGTAATGTGTTGCAGCGTGTGGAGGGTTGATTCCTCTGATTGTATTTGAGCTTCTGTAATGTAATAAGTTGTCCAAATCAATAAAAAAAGTTCTATTTTCTATGTGTAGTTTCTGTTGTTGTGTGTTTTATGATTTACCCCCTTCATCAAGTGGTATAAGATCAAGGGTTCCTAAGTGTGTAGATAGATTGCTGACTGTGAGATAGTTTGCACCAGGACCTGAGGTTGTGGGTTTGCTACAAAGATCAAGATGCCTCCATGAAGAAATCGTATTAGGAGGAATGCTTTGATAGAAGAGGGTTTTAGAGCCCTACAAAGGCAAATCCATGCATTGCAAGAGGAGTTGCGAAGAGGGTTTGAGCCGAGAACAAGAGAAGAAAGTGAAGATGAAGCTGAAGAAGAGTTATCTAAGGAAGAACAAGAAGCTGTAGGAGATCCTACGGAAGTTAGTTTGTTGAGAGTTATTTCAAAGATCAGAAAGAGATCCAGGATCGAAGTCTCTACATATTCTAGAGATTTGAATCTGGAACAACTTATTGATTGGATCAATGACATGGAGGAGTATTTTGAGTATGAAGATGTGGAAGACCCAGATCAGGTCAAGTTTGCAAAAACAAAGTTGAAGGGTCATGCCAGTATTTGGTGGAAGGAGGTCCAATTAGAGAGGAATAGAAGAGGAAAAGGAAAGATCACCAAATGGGATCGGATGGTGGAGAAACTGAAGAAGTAGTTCATTCTAGTCCACTATGAGATGGAGTTGCTGAAGAAGCTGTAAGGACTGAAGCAAGGTAATAAGTCTGTTAGGGAGTATACAGAAGAGTTTTATAAGTTTACGATTAAGATAGGCCATGCAGAGCCCAACAAGGAGAAGGTAGCCCATTACATTAATGGGTTGAGACCGAGTATTCAAGAGAAGCTGAGCCTGGTCAGAATGACCACCATAGAAGATGCATACTAGTTTTCCCTAAAGGTGGAAGAGAAGCTGAACAAAAGATTTGATAGCAAGCAAAGGGGAAGAGGTCAAGGTAGAAGGACTAGTGGAAGACCCTATGGGGGCCGAAATGAAGATTCAAATAAAAGTGAAGAAGCTGGCATCAGTCAAAATCAGAGAGGAGATAATACCTACTGCCCTCATGACTAGAACAATGGTGAACAAAGAGGAAGAGGAAAAGGCAGACCTGAGCAAGGACCTGGAAGAGGAGGCTTCAAATGAACCTGTTTTCAATGTGGAGAAGAAGGACATCAAGCATATGAGTGTCCACAACATCAAGGAAGGACGAATAGAAGACCTGAAGGTAATGCACGAGTTGTACATGTAGATGAAGATGCATAGTCTGAGTGTTCTGAAGATGCTAAAAGGGGACAAAACCTAGTTGTCAGAAGAACCTTGTTGAATGAGGAGAAAGAACTAAATCAAAAGAAGAGTTTATTCTGCACAAGGTTGAAATGTGAAAGTAAGTGTTGTGATATTATTATTGACAGTGGAAGCATTGATAATCTTGTTTCAGAGGAGATGGTTAACAAGTTGAAGTTGGCAAGAAGAAAGCATTCGCATCCATATCGGATTGCATGGTTGTAGAAGGACCATAGAGCTTTGGTCAATGAGCAGTGTTTAGTGAAGTTCAAGATTGGTGACTACCATGATGAGGTGCTATGTGACATCATACTAATGGATGCATGCCATATGTTATTGGGGAGGCCATGGCAGTATGATAGAAGTGATGTCCATGATGGTTGTACAAACACATACTCCCTAGCAAAGGATGGAGTTCATCATAAGTTGAAGCCCTTGAAGGAGGTGGAAGAAAAGGTATGTGGTACTGCCATAATTTGCTTGGTAGATGGTAGAAAATTTTTGGAGGGTATGAAGCATAAGCATCATTGCTTTGCATTGATTCCTAAGATTAGTCAAGAGAAATGTGAAGATGTACCAGTAGAAGTCTCAGATATGTTGGAAGAATTTCAAGATATTAACTCTGATAATGTACTAGAAGGTTTACCACTGGTGAGGAAGATAAGTTACGAAATGGATTTGATATCAAGAGCTAGTTTACTGAATAAGGTAGCCCATAGAAAGACCCTTGCAGAGAGTGAAGAGCTAAACAAAAAAGTTCAAGAGCTATTAAGGAAGGGGCTGATAAGAGAGAGCCTAAGTCCATGTGTGGTACCTATAGTACTAGCACCAAAGAAAGATGGAAAGTGGAGAATGTGTACAGATTCTCGAGCCATCAATAAGATCACAATTAAGTATAAATTTTTATTACCCAGAATGGATGATATAATGGATTGTTTAAGTGGATCCAAGTACTTCACAAAGATTGATTTGAAGAATGGGTATCACCAAATCTGAATCAAAGAACGAGACGAATGGAAGACAACCTTCAAGACAAAGGAGGGTTTGTCTGAGTGGTTAGTCATGCCATTTGGGCTAACCAATGCACCGAGCACATTCATGTGGCTCATGAACGAGGTACTAAAATTTTTTTTGGGAAGTTTTGTTATTGTCTATTTAGATGATATTTTGATTTTAAGTAAAACTTGGGATGAGCATCTGATGCATCTGAGAAAAGTTTTAGAGAAGATAAGGGAGGAGAAGTTGTTGATTAATTTGAAGAAATGTAGTTTTGTAAAGAAGGAGTTGGTATACCTGGGATTTGTTGTCTCAGAGGAAGTTCTTAAGATGGACCCAGAGAAGGTGAGAGCTATCCTTGAATGGCCTACACCAAGGAGTGCCACATAGGTAAGATCTTTTCATGGTTTGGCAATTTTTTATAGAAATTTTATCAGGAATTTTAGTAGCATTTGTGTACCCCTAACTGAGATAATGAGAGGGGATAGAAAAGAGTTTAGATGGACTAAAGGAGCAGACAAGAGATTTGATACATTGAAACAGAAAGTCATAGAACAACCTATTTTGGCACTTCCAAATTTCAATAAGGTATTTCAGGTAGATTGTGATGCTAGTGGTAGTGGTATAGGAGCTATTTTGAGTCAAGAAGGTAAGCCCATTGCCTATTTTAGTGAGAATCTTAATGATGCCAAGAAAAAGTATTTTGTTTATGATCAGGAGTTTTATGCAATAGTTCAGGCTTTGAAGAAATGGAGACATTATTTGTTGCCAAAGGAGTTTGTTTTATATACTGATCATCAGGCTTTGTAGTATCTTAATAGTCAAGGAAAGTTGAACCAGAGGCACTTAAAATGGGTTGAGTTTTTGCAGAGCTGTACTTTTTGTTTTGAAGCACAGGAGTGGGAAGTCCAACAGAGTTGCAGATGCCTTGAGCAAAAGGCAAAATTTGTTGAAAGAAATGAAGATAGAGGTTGTTGGATTTGATGAGCTCAAAAGTTTGTATCCTAAAGATCCAGGTTTTGCAGAGGCCTAGAAAGCTTGTTTGGAACCTGTTACTTTGGAAAGGATAAAATGGTTGGATTTCATAATCCAAGATGGTATGTTATTTAAAGGAAGCCAGTTGTGTATTCTGAGGAGTTCCATGAGAGGGAACCTGATTAAGGAGAAGCATAGTCGAGGATTGGCCATAAACTTTGGTCGAGATAAAACCATTGCTATTGTTAGTGAAAATTATTATTAGCCATAGTTGCAACAAGATGTGAGGAAATTTGTGCAGAGTTACTGAGTGTGTCAGATGGAAAAAGGAACAAGTCAGAATACGAGGTTGTATCAGCCACTACCTGTACCAGAGAATCCATGGGATGATATCAGTATGGATTTTGTTCTTGGTTTAACAAGGACATAAAGAGGACATGATTCCATTTTTGTGGTGGTGGATAGATTCTCAAAGATGGCACATTTTATTCCTTGCAAGAAGACTAATGATGCGGTTCATATTGCAAAGTTATTTTTCAGGGAGGTGGTGAGATTACATGGTCTACTAAAGAGCATAGTTTCAGATCAAGATACCAAGTTTGTTGGTTATTTCTAGAGGACATTATAGAAGAAGTTGAAGACAGATTTGAAGTTTAGTTCTACACACCATCCACAGACTAATGGACAGACCAAAGTGGTGAATAGGAGTTTGGACAACTTGCTACAATGCTTAGTAGAAGATAAGCCCCAGGGATGGGATTTGGTTTTACCACAGGCAAAATTTGCTTACAACAATTATGTCAATAGGAGTACTAGTAAATTACCATTCCAGATTGTATATGGGAATAGCCCAAGAAATGCTTCAGAGTTAAGGAATCTAGACAAAGGAGAAAAGACAAGTGCCGAGGCTAAAGACTTTGCAGCACACATGAAGAATTTGCATGAAGAGATGAGAAAGCACATTAATAAGATGAATATTTAGTACAAGGCTAAGATAGATCAGAAGAGGAGATATAAGGAATTCCAAGTAGGAGATGAAGTCATGGTTCACTTGAGAAAAGAAAGGTTCCCAATTGGAACATACAATAAGTTGAAAATGAAGAAATTTAGACCATGCAGAATTTTGAAGAAACATGATTCACGAAATGCATATGAGATAGAGCTGCTGAGTGGGATCAACATTTCCCCTGTTTTCAACATTGTTGATTTATCAGAATATCATGAAGGTGGAACAGGAGATGGACTAATAGAAGAACAGTGGAGTATTTCGGCACCTACTTCAACAGAGGAGATAGAAGAGATCTTGGATAGCCATGTGGGAAGAAGTACTCAGAACAAGCAATATGAAGAATATCTAGTGAAATGGAAAGGAAGGCCTGTTGAAGATCTTTCTTGGCTATCTAAGGCAGAGGTTGACCGTTTGGGTTTTCCTCACACAAACACATGAGACATGACAGGGTCACTTCTTAAATTACCCTAGGTCTCTGATGCAGGAGCATCCAGTGGTGTAAGGGCAATCTTTCATCACCCAAAAAAAGATGTGTTTTAAAATTATTGATGTTCTTTCCATTTCTTTTCAAAATTTGTAGTTTTGGTTCCATAATCGCTTGAATAATGATGTAGAACTTTCAGTTTTTCCAAACTGCTAAAAATAGCAACCTACTATTTTTAAAAAGTTTGTATTTGGGCATTGAATCAAATAAAAATTTACAGGAAGCTACATAACTGAAAAATAATACCTTTGGTGAAGAAATCACACAAAGATCATTTGTGATTTGAAAGATATTAAAGTTTCTATTTCCTGAAAAATGCTTGAAAATTATTCAAACTCAGGTTTGAGGTACTAAACGATCCTGTACGAGATAAAAAATGGCCAGAACTAGCAAATCTGGTTCTTAACGTGTAGAGCACTCCACGAGCTTTCTGACGTGTAAAACACTTCATTAATTGGACACCCGAATCAAAAGTTATGGCTCCCAAAAGTTGACCTATTTTTGGAAGGAGATGCAAATTTTGAAATTAGGTTGTTGGCCGCCAAAAAGGCTATTAATAACCATTTTTGGGAATCCTGACCAATAGTAGAGTTAAGGGGGAAAGTGTAGAGTCAAGAATAGGTGGGGAAAATAGAAACCCTAGCTAATTTGAGGTTACAAAAGGCTAATGATTCCAGAGTCTTGTGATAGGAAGTTGTAATGTGTTGTAGCCTGTGGAGGGTTGATTCCTCTAATTGTATTTGAGCTTCTGTAATATAATAAGTTATCCAAATCAATAAAGAAAGTTCTATTTTCTATGTGCAATTTTCTGTTATTCTGTGTTTTATGATTTACCCCCTTCATCAAAACTCCAAGTAATTGTGGTGTTTGCAAGAATGATGCTTGAGGTTCTATTCCAAACACAATTACCTAAATACCCATTCCCACCACTTCAGTGCCCATGATAATCTAGACTAAATATTTGCAGCACTATAATATATTTCTCCAATGCCCACTTCTAAATATTTAATATTAATAGAGATTTACTATAACATAGACCCCACAAAATAGATAATATCAAATTGCTAAAATCTTCACAAACAACATATATTCCATATGCACTTCTTTAGTTATAAACTTATAGATTACATAACCTAAATACAAGATGTGCTTGCAAGAAATGCTAAACACTCTATAGGAAGGGATTAAAACATTCAGAGTACATGTTTTGTTGTGCCTTTTTCTATTTAAAATTATGTATGATCCACAGATTTATCGCCTACCAAAGCAAAGCAGGGGTTAGACTATTTATCTAATTCATATTTTTACCACCTACCAAATATAAAATAAGAATCATGTTTGCCTTTTCTATTTCAATATGATGTAAAAGAAGAGCATGACTACAAATCACAATGTTTGATACAAGGATAAAATGAAGGTTTTACTTGGTCATAAAATGTCCAAATAATTGAGTTGGCAAATGACAATTTGCTAGCTCCTGAAAAACAAAGTCAACAACAATAAACCAATTTTGGTTTTCTTCTACAAGCCTATTACGATTGTATAGCTAACATACAAGGCAAGAAGCATAGTAAATCATTCAAAATAGGAAAGCATCCAATGTTGAGATTGGTCACACTTAACATGGTTCATCCCATAAACAAACAAGAGCTAGCTATTATAATCCACTTGTCCTAAGACATTTATAGTTGTATGAAGGATGTGCACCAAGTATTGTTACCTGAAATAATAGAAAACACTTGTTATTGGAGAATTTGGGGCTAAGAAGAGACAATTTAGAGATTTAAGTGAATTCTTTCCTGCATGATTTACTAAATTTCTAAGAAAGTACCCACCTCATTTTGGAATTCTCATTGTGCTTTATTAGAATTAGTCTCAAGTACTTTGACAGCAACATCATATCCTAAAATTGTGCCACGAAATACAAATCTCAAAGTTCCCTTACCAATCAGTGTGGAATAGTTATTTGTAGCAATTTTAATATCTTTCTCTACGTATTCTATAGCCATCCCGTGATAATTGTAGACACCCAAAAATGCCCATCATCTTACAACACCTTATTATTTTGCCCTAGGTACCCATTTTGTCACCATCATAACCCCTTCTTCACCTAAACTAGCATCTTCCTCTAACAAATTAAATAAATCCAATATTTATTTAATTTGTCCCCATCCCCTTAACATCATTAAATAAATAAATTATATTTATTTATTCACCCCACATTCCTCTTAAATTAAATAAAATAAATATTTTATTTTATTTATCACTTTATCCTCACATGCATCATAAATTAAATAATTTAAATATGATTTTCCCACCTTCCGTTTCTATCTTTACTAATCTCTCTAATCACTCTTCCACCTTCCATTTTCATCTCCACTCATCACTCAACTCATTTCCCTCACTTTCTAATTATTTGTCGAGTGAACACTCTCACTTTCCATTTCCTCTCCCAAGTTGCACAATGCAACTTTCTAATTCGATTATCACTCACCAAATTGGAAGGTTTATCCCTCCATTTTCTCATCTTTTCTTATAAATGCATTCATTTCCAAGCCATTTGGCATGGATGAATCTTCTAAGCGCCGTCACTCTACCGAATTTCCTCCTCATCCATCACCTACCTATTTTCCTCTATTAATCTCAATCCCATCAAATCTCTATCATTGTTAAGCTGCAGAACATGAGCAATCAAACAAGAAATTGTTCAATCCATGGTGATGTTGTTTTGATATGCATGTCTTCATTTAGCTATTTGGGTTTGCTTGAGTTTGGGTTGGATCCTGATCTGTGTTTTATGTTGATCTTTATAAAATTCTACCCAACACAATAATATTGATTGTCTTCATCTAATAAAGAAGAAATAATGAGTGATTATTCTAATAAGAATATTGGGAAAAAAGAAACGGAAGGAAACATATTATGGATTGCAGAAACACTTGCAGATAGGTGTTGTTGAGACACAATTGAAACATTTGTGGTTAAAACTAGTTGCCATGGGTGTTTAAGCCTGCAAAGAAGGATTGTAGAGAGGAAGACTAAAACTAGCACCACCGAACACACAACCAAAAGTCTGATCACCTTAAACTCTCTCTCAACAACACTGCCTCCCCAATGCTAGCAATGTATGCTTAGCTCTCTTACACCATTCATTATAATAAAACCAAAACAAAAAGCCTATGTAGATAAAAAAAGTGGAGAATACAAAATGTTTATGTGAAAGAGGTGGCTAATCAAGAAGATATAAACAACGACAAGAGAAGGTTAGGTAAATGGTTGATGGTTGAGCTCATGTATTTCCATATAGGAGCTGCCATGTGCTAGTTCTCAGTGATGCCATCTCTTAAATTACCAAATGTGGAAGGTCCAATTTCATTTAAAGGAGTTTGGAGTGCACGAGATAGCTAGTTTTAATTTTTAATCTTCATGGGTGTGATTCCCAATGATAAATAAGAATGTTAAAAAATGGTTTAAAACTTTCTCTTGCCATGCTTTCCTACTGGACGCATATCTTTCCTGATTTTAACAAATACAAATATACTTTTTTAACTAGAAAAATACATAGAGCATAGAGCCTAATCACAAAATCACCTTGGAGCTTTATTTTAATGAAATAAATGCAAGAATAATTGTTAATTATAGAGAAAAGTGAATAATGTTTCTTTCCTTTGCACAATAACGTGTAAAACAAGTTTTTTTTCTCCATAGAATCCTAATAATAGGGTATTGTTTTAAAATCTAAAAGAACACAATATAATCGTTCTAATATAGGACTTACTTGGGATTCCACACTAGTATGGTGGCTTGCCCCATACTGAATATCTTATTATTGATGCTCTGCAATGAGCATCCAAAGAGCTGGACATGGATGAAATGTTCTCCTTGTCACCTTCGGCCAAATCAAATAAGCCTCTAAACACTATTACTGGCACACTACTTGACTGATAGATCTGCAAGTATTAAAAAATAGAGGCTATCATAACCCTATTAGGATCTTGACATGTCTATAACTCTCTAAACTTCCATTTTAAATATAACATCTAAAATCTTTATAGGGAACCAAGAAATTTCATTTGCTTAATTTGGTTTATCCTAGTTTATCAATGTTGATATAGAGACAAACAAAAAAAACTGACCATTGTTATGGTTGTACTTTCTTCATGGACATAGGACACTTAAAGCGATTGAACAAGAAATCTCTAAATGCGGCATTAGCAACAAATATTTCCATGGATCCAACATTGCCTATGAACCAAAAATGTAGAATTACAAGAGTTTCATCATAGCTTCATGTAAAGCCAAAAACATATTATTCCTCGAGACCTGCAGATCATAAGAAATAGCACACATATACCTCGAGAAACTTTGGCAGCCACCCGTACTCTAACGTGCCATGCAAAGAGACCTTCCAAGTTTGATGTTTTACAATAAGATGAAACTTCAGAAAACAAATAAGTTTTTGTCCTAAAATATGATGAAACTTTAGAAAACACTTAAATTTTTGTCTTCTTGTGTTTCAATTGGAGATGGTTTTTCCAAATTAATTTGTTAACAATGAAAATAATCAACAGTGTGACTCCTGACAGATTCCAACTATGAACACCTACATAAATCAAAAGGACAAACAAACCAAGGTCAGTGACGTAAAATGCTGAAGAGCGAACAAAAAAACATAGCTTAAGAAAATGCAAAGCATCTGAGGAACAAAGAATGAGTGGATGATAACAACAATGCCAACATAACCACATAGTACAAGTAATTTCAAGGGGAATCACGCCAGCATAACTACATAGTACAAGTAATTTCAAGGGGAATCATGCTGGCCTTACAAACATTTGAAGCCCAATAGTCTCACCTGTGTATATATGCTTTGTAGTGTACACCAAAAACACATATATTTTAAGTGGCCTGAATATTCTTAGGTATACAAAAACTGAGAAGCGAATTACAAAACTTAAGATATACAAAACACATATTTTTAGTGAACTTGCCACATACAAGGCCAAGCAAGCAACCAGGTTCCAAGTCTGAGACAACACCGTTCCAATGGGGATCCCTATCAAACGTGACATATTGTGCTAAACCAAAGAGCTAAAAGAGAGTGTTGAGAATTGCTCTGAAGGATCAAGCATCCAAGCCTCGCAAGGAAATGATACCAAAACTATTAAAGCAATACAAATCCATCAAATATTAGTTTGTTAAATCTAAATGCTAGTGAGGAAGCTTTCTTGAAAGAGCAAAAGTGGCAAGGATAATTGCAGGTTGTTGATTGTGATTGTGATTGCAATCTAATAGTAAAGTCTAATTTATGTAGGAATTTGGTCATTAAATTGCTATATTTTTTTAATGTGTATAAAGATGCATTGCATATCAACATTACATGGGAAGATGGGACATTGACTAGGCTAGCAACCCATGTCCCTCAACTTTTATCGAATGTGGATTTTTGTTTGATTTTGTAGTTGCAAGTGCTCTTGTAGACATATATTCAAAATGTGCAAAGCATACACAAGACACGTGATCTATTTGACAAAATACCTCAAAGAAATGTTATATCTTGGAATGTTGTGATTGCAGGCTATCCACAAAATGGTTTTTGCAAGGATGCAAAAGGGGAATATAAAAAAAATGAAATGAAAAGAGTCAATGTAGCCTCCATGTTTTGTGTTGAGGGATAAATCATTCCAAAAATAATAAATTCCAAATTAGTGATAGTGTGCTATTCCTGGCAAAATGGACAACTACAACGAGGGACCATTGACCTATTGTAGGCTTTGTTTACCATTTTGCAATAGAATAACTACACTAATACTGTTATCTCTGCAGTAGAACTAGAACCTAGAGGAACTCTAATTTCATTTTTAAGAATTTCAGTGAGGGCATGTCAAACAAGTCCAAGTATTACAAATTATGCAATAGGTGATGATACAGAGACCCTAAAGTCTGCCAAATTTGTGCAAAAGTCCAAGTTTTCTAATTGTACTCTATACAAATTGAATTGGTCGACTAATAATGCAAATATGATAATTGAGATGTCACTCTTTGGAAATTACTAAGTGCTTTAGGTTTGCTCAGCAAAAGAAGGTTGTGTAAGGATAGAATCTTTTACTACTTCTGCATTATTTATGGGAGAGAAGTAGAAGAATCAAACAATATGATTATATAAGAAAGATTAGTTTCTTTGGAGCAAGGGAGGCTCATGTTAGCTTCTCTTTCTTTCATAGAGAAATGTTTTCTATATTTTAGGTAGCAAATGTAACTCTTGCACTTTTTAAAGAGCAATACAAGCTATATCTAAGTCTAAACCTAAACAGTAATCAAATGGAATGCGTTCAAGTGGTTAAACTATCCCCATCTTGAAAGTAGGGAAACCAACAGTTCATAGCCATCTCTATCATGACATCTAAGTTGAAGGTTGCTCCATAGGCTAACTTTACTATCTAATAGAGTTGAAAATGACCTCTAATTAAATTTCTGCGTTAGATATTTCTAGTATGAGAAAAAGATATCATTTCTACTTTAACATAATTGGAACAAGGAGATAACTACAGGGTATGTGTAGGATCATCGCGGTC
This sequence comes from Cunninghamia lanceolata, assembly GCA_027924645.1. Classification (NCBI taxonomy): domain Eukaryota; kingdom Viridiplantae; phylum Streptophyta; class Pinopsida; order Cupressales; family Cupressaceae; genus Cunninghamia; species Cunninghamia lanceolata. The sequence continues at coordinate 371,874 of BSBN01001108.1, read as the reverse complement.
CAAACAATTGCAATAGGAAAAAAAATCATGATTTTACTTAGCCAAATTCGCGACTTGGCAAAGTTTGACTTTCATATGTTTTGAAACTGATATCTATTTTGGTTTGAATATCCATTTCTAGAAATACAAAACGGATATTCATTTTGGATTTCATGCCCTAAATTGCTTTACCCAATCCTTCATATGATTTGATTCATGATACATGGTTTGAGAAGGATACACATGATATACCCTTAACCTCTAGTGATAAAATTATGAATGATACTTTATGTGGTGAAGCTACACCTTCGTTAATCCTTCATGACATTGTTATTCCTTGTAATGATGATGTCCTTCATGTGATATGTTAGGACATAATACAAAGTTAACATGGCATGAACTCTCTTGGAAGGGTAAGCATGGACTATAAGAACATTGAACTAGTTGGATCTGTTAAGCTTGCCATTTATGAAAGAACCTTAAAGGTTAACCTTAATTAGGTAAGGTTATGTTTCAGTGTGGTTGTTTGTGCAACAATGTGTAAATTAATGTTACCTAAGGATAAATCTAACTATAGTAACATTTTAATAACCATGAGAGCTGGGACTAACAATTAGACTAAAAACTTGACAAACAATACAACTTGGACACATGTAGGACTTGGAAAATGGAAAAGAATATAATTAAATGTGGAAAACAATGAAAAAGTGGTATTAGTTGCACCTATATAGAGAAGTGGTTTAGAGGTTGGTTAGGGGAATTATTTAGGGTTTAGAAGTTTAGGGTTTCGCAGGTTTAGGGGTTTAGGGTTTACAGTTTAGAGAGAGATAGAGAGAGGGGACTGATAGAGTTTGGGAGAGATAGAGGAGACATAGGGGAGAGATAGGGAGATAAAGAGTGAGAGACATGTCTAGAGACATAGAGAGAGAGAGAGATTGAGAGGTAGAGGGATGATAGAGATAGGAAGATAGAGGTTTAGGGTTGCTTGGGTTTAGGGGCATTATTTAGGGTTTAGAGGTTTAGGGTTTATGGTTTAGAGAGAGATAAAGGGCCAATAGGGAGATATAGAGGAGTCTGAGGGGAGAGATAGGGAGATAAATAGTGAGGGACATGGCAAGAGACATAGCGAGAGAGATTGAGAGGTAAAGGGACAAAGGTGATAGGGAGATAGGGGAGAGATAGGGAGATAGTGGTTTATAGTTACTTGGGTGGGTTTAGGGGTTTGGGGTTTAGGGTTTCTCAGGTTTAGGGGTTAGGGGTTAGGATTAATGGGCATTATAATTTAGAGTTTAGGATTTATTGTTTAGGGGTTAGGGGTTAGGTTTAGAGGTTTAGGGTTTTGGATTTAGGGTTTATAGAGAGAAAGGAATGATAGGGAGATATAGAGGAGTCTGAGGGGAGAGATAGGGAGATAAAGAATGAGGGACATGGCCAGAGACATAGGGAGAGAGATTGAGAGGTAGAGGGACAAAGGTGGTACAGAGATAGGGGAGAGATAGAGAGATAGTGGTTTAGGGTTACTTGGGTTTAGGGTTTAGGGGTTTGGGGTTTAGGGTTTCTCAGGTTTAGGGGTTAGGGATTAGGGTTTATGGGCATTATTTAAGGTTTAGGATTTAAATTGTTTAGGGGTTAGGGGTTAGGTTTAGAGGTTTAGGGTTTTGGATTTAGGGTTTACAGAGAGGAGACCGATGAGAGAGATAAGGAGATAGAGAGTGAGGCACATGGCCAAGGACATAGGGAGAGAGATCAAGAGAGGTAGAGGGATGATAGAGATAGGGAGATAGGGGAGAGATAGGGAGATATAGGTTTAGAGTTGATTGGATTTAGGGTGTACCTGGGTTTAGGGTTTCTCAGTTTTGGAGATAGCTAGATAGAAAGAGAGAGGAGACAGATAGGGAGAGATAGAGGTGACAAAGGGGAGAGATAGGGAGATAAAGAGTGAGTGAGATTTCCAGAGAAATAGGGAGAAGGATTGAGAGTTAGAGGGATGATAGAGATAGGGAGATAAGGGAGAGATAGGAGATAGGGTTTAGGGTTGCTCGCGTTTAGGGCTAAGGGTTTAGGGGTTAGGGGTTAGGGGTTAAGGTTTAGGGGCATTATTTAGGGTTTAGGTTTATGGTTTAGGGGTTAAGGTTTAGAGGTTTAGGGTTTAGTGTTTAGAGAGAGAGGACCAATAGGGAGATATAGAGTGAGGGACATGGCCAAAGCATAGGGAGAGAGATTGAGAGGTAGAGGAATGATAGTGATGGAAAGATAGTGAGATAGGGAGATAGAGAGATAGAGGTTTAGGGTTTCTTGGGTTTAGTATTTAGGATTTAGGGGTTTATGGTTTCTCAAGTTTAGGGTTTAGGGGTTAGGAAATAGGGGTTAGGGGTTAGGGGTTAGGGTTTAGGGGTAAGGTTTAATCATGCATTAATATAGGTTGTGGAGTGAGAAAGGGGTGGTATGGGTATGGTTGAATCGAGTAATGAGGTGATTTAATTGGTGATGACCTAGGTGAAGTGATGGGTAAGGTGTCTTATGTGGGATTTCTAGAAAGTGTGATTGGTAATGGTGAGGATAGCTAAATGTCATCTTCTAAGGGTTCAAAGGTGAAGAAAGTGTAAGATGGGGATATGGGATAATCCATGGTTTAATTATTATTCAAGGGAGTGTCCTTATATAATGATTATCAACGATGGTGTCAATAGGGGGAATGGAGTCTATGAATGTAGGTGTGGGAATGTGAGCTATGACATTGGGATAACAGTATTAGATGAATAATGGAAAGTACCTGGGTACCTGCCTAGTGATGGAAGGAGTCACATGATCAAATGATGTTTGGGGAAGGGCTTTTATTAGGAAAGTAAGGATTTGGGTGATGGTCTAGGGTTTAGTGGAGAAGAATTTATGGAAAATTTGGAGGTCATTAAAATTAATATCCCTCCACCTCTATCTCCCTATCTCTCCCTTATCTCCCTCTCTCTATCATCCCTCCACAGGTCTCAATCTCTATCCATATCTCTCTAGACATCTCACTCACTCTCTATCTCCCTATCTCTCCCTTTATCTCCTCTATCTCTCCCAATCTATCTCCTCTCTCTCTCTCTACCTATATCTATCTCTCCCTATCTCTTGCCTCTCTCTCCCCTATCATTCCTCTATCTCCCTATCTCTCTGGACATCTCTCTAACTCTCAATCTCCGTATCTCTCCCCTTCGTCTCCTCTATCTCTCTGTATGTAGCCATCTCTCCCAATCTCTCTATCTCTTGCCTCTCTCCCCCTATCGTTCCTATATATCTTATCTCTCCCCTCTATATTTCCCTCTCTCTTATCGATGAAGGAAATGGAAACAAGAAAACTAGGACTCCCTTTCTCAGGTTTAGGGTTTAGGGCTTAGGGGAATTATTTAGGGTTTATGGTTTAGGGGTTAGGGTTTAGGATTTGGGGGAATTATTTAGGTTACTTGGGTTTAGGGTTTAGGGGCATTATTTAGGGTTTGCGGTTGCATGTCAAAAGCAGTCTCTCTCTCTAAATCCATAAACCCTAAATAATGGCCCTAATCCCTAACCCCTAACCTATATCTACCTCTCTCATGTATCTACCTCTCTATAGATATCTCCCTCTCTCTATCTTTCTCTCTCTATCGACATCAATCCAATGATGTTGAGGATGTGCTAAATTGATTTGTCACCTTTAGAAAATAAATGACATCAATCCAATGACTATCTTGGAATTTGAATAGGTATAGAAAAATGAGAGGTTGATCTCGAGTGTCACAAGTTTGATCTCAATTGTTGACACAAATTATATCATCTAATATGTAAGTTAAACATGAAATGATTTGTTAGAATTTACACCAAAACTACTTGCTTTTACAATTTTTTATGACAATTATCTATTCAAAAGTGCCTTTGAAATACTATGAGATACCTTAGTATAAGTAAATCATATAAAAATCAAATATATATATCATCATAATCCTATATAAATTTTGATAGTTTGTCCAAAATCTCTCCTTTCATATGATACAATCTCTCTAAAATTTGGATTGTATTTTATAGCTAAAATGCCTAAATACTAAAATGCTAAAATACTATAATAAAAAACAATGAAAACAATTGAGAAAAAGAAAATGGATATCCATTTTGATAATGGATATCCATTATCAAAACGGATATCCATTTTGAAAAACATAAAAAGTGAAAAAGGGTCACATTTTTACAAACCCGTGGCTTGCAAAATGCAGTGTCATCTTTGAAGAATGGATATCAGAGGTGAAGAACAGATATCTAATCCAAAAAGGTAAAATCTTTTGCATTTTTTTTGTTTGTTTTGTATATTCAAGAATTTTTTTGGGTTTTTTATGCTAAGTGGGTATGTTTTATATTTTAATTAGGTAAAATGGATGCACAAAATGAAAACCCAAACCCTCCACCACCAAACCCTCCCCCTCCAAAAATAGAAGAGAATATTCAAAGAAATATTGATCAAATAAGTAGGATCATAGAAATGTATCGCTACCACCCTCGATTGTCTACAATGACATCGAATTTAGAGGGAATCATTAATCATGTTCAAACCTCGTCAACCCAACACGAATCATTTAGGCAATGGCAAGAAGCCAAGAAGGCCAAATATGCTAACAGTTTGTCATATGATGAATTCAAAGAATTAGAGATTACAAAAACTATGTTAGCCCAACACTTTGTCAATCCTAAAACTAGATTACATGTTGATGTCTGTAAGCCCAAGTTTTCAATCAAATGGTGTATTCATGAGGGTAGTAGTCAGAACTTTTGGGATTGTTGGTGGATGGTTTTTGATAAACCACCCAACAACAATTTAGATGTACCTTTGTATTTCCTTCATAAACTCTATGCAGAGTTCGTCATGGGTCAACATGTTAATTATTTTGACTTTAGAGAGTTTCAAGGAGTGGGTAAGGGAATGCCTCAAGATAGACCTAGGGCAATGAGACAAGTACATGTTCCATATATTCCCCCTCTTGCTATCCCTTCTCCACCCCCAATGTAGCACCCAGATGTTGTTGCAAATGCAACACAACAAGACCTTAGTGCCATACACTCTTTGACCGAGCATTTGATTATACAGACATCTCAGTTTGTACAAGCACATGATGAAGGTGATGATATTGGATCACCTGGTTCTACTAGATCATCGACGTCCACACATGTATGTGTGCCCCATCATTGCATTTCTTGCAATCATTTATGCTTAGATGCTATTATGGAGAGTAGTGAGCCACCGTTGAACACATCAGAGTATGATCTCCATTCATGAGATGAGGCAATGGGGTCCAGAACTCAAGCTGAGGGGTTAGGGACAAGAGTAGAAGCTACTGAATCAATGAACCATAGAGAAGGAGAAATGCATGAGAAATCTTTTATGCAGGTAAAATTTAAAGTTAAATTTTATGGTCTATTCCATTTGAATATATAAATAAATTTATTAGTACTAATGTATCTAAGTGGGATAACAATTGATGATAGAGGAGGAGTTGACAGAAGTTCAGCATGGAACTTTGTCTGCCATCTAATTTGGCTTGGACTTGCTAGTATAATTTGTTCTACACATCAACTTGTTTTTATCCATTTATTTCTTTGTGAGTAATTATATATTAATTTATATCTTGATGTTAATTTTATTTTATAGTCAATCAAAAATGTGAATGATGTGGCATCTTTGCCAATAGTCTTTTCTCGAACTCCTAATCGACCCAAGGGACTATCATTTGCAAAACGACTTTCACAACGCCAACAAAGGGTGGAGGTAATTTGATTGAATTGTACTTTAATTTATAATTTAGAAAACTTAAATATTTGATTATAGTCATTTAGAGTCTTACATTCTTGTCATTTTGATAATTCAAAGTCCTTCTCAATTGATGTAGGAGGCCTCGATGGTGGTATGTGCTTGTTTTCTAGTAGATAAGTTTTTGTGTAGTGCACTCTAGATTGTTCGTGTGTAACACATCTAACCTTTTTAAATGTATGCATTTCCTATTTTGTTTAATAATTATATATTAATTTATTTCAATGTTACTTTTCTTTTATGTAGTCTCTTGAGAATGTGAGTGATGTGCCACCTTTGCCATCATGCTTCACTAGGACACCTGATCATCTTAAGAGAAAATCATTTGCAAAACAATTGTCCGAACAACAACATAGAATCGAGGTAATTGAGTTGAACTTTTCTAAATAATTCATAGTTTATCTAGCAATCTTATAGTTTATTGTAGTGATTTAGATGTATGTTAATAAATGAAAGTTCTTAATTGTAGTAGATAAGAATCTATTTACTAACTTTAACTTATTTTTATTTACCATTGAAGAGATTAATCAAATTTGTGTTTTGACTTGTTAATGCAGGAAACTTCACCTCCATCAATTACTAGACATTTTGGTATAAAGAGGACACTTTTTCAAGATCCATCACAGATTGAGGGTCAAGTGGACTTGTAGTATTTGACGTAGCTATTTGGCATGTAGATTGTATATAGATTTTGAGACATGGCATATGCCACATTTTGTAAAAAATGTTTTGAGTTGGCATATTTGCCAAATTTTTGTATATGTCTACCATTATGGACTAGATTTTAATATATATACACCTTGATATACAATATAATTTAAATTCATTATGTGCATGTCATGATACTTCCCATGATGCCATACATTATGATGATAGTTCTTTAGTCCATTGATGATATGTTTAGCATTGAGAATGGTTTTAGATCAATAGAATCAATATGACAAAATTCCTTATATGCCCTAATCAAGCATAGTAGCTTGAAATCTAATAAGGTCATGATAGACCATTTCATCATGTATTTAGTCTTCATCTTGTCAAATTTTGTAAATATGTCAAAGTTGTCATATGAAAAATGTAAAAAAAATGCAAAAGTATGGAAGATGAATAGTCAAGTACTCAAAAGTTAGTTGGAGACTATTGTTTTCCCTCAAATCATGTATAAATATGCATAAACCTTCATGGAAAAGGCATTGGAGATGTATTGAAAACATTTTGAAGATGAATTGAAGACAAGTTTGAATGAAATTAATGTCACGAAACTCTGTTTTTGCATATTTTACTATTTTCCTACTATTTCTTTGTTTAGTACAGCCCTGTATGGATGTGTTAGGGCCTGAGAGCAATTGTAATTGAAAGCTAGTGGAATCTACTTTCTTGTGTTTTAGGTGCCAATAAGACCAATAAGGATACTATTTCAGTTGGGTGTGTGTGTGTATGCAAATCCCATTTATGGCCAAGAAGCTCTCTATTTACTATTATTCAACTCTCGTTGATAGGAGGTTGGCTCTACAACTATTGTAATTTGTGTATGAAACCTAGATGCCTACGAGATCATATATATACATATGTATGTATGTATGTATGTATGTATGTATATATGTATGTAAATCTTATTTATGGTCAAGTAGCTCTCAATTTACTATCATTGAACTCTCATTGATAGGAGGTTGGCTCTCCAACTATTGCAATTCAATCCATTTGTAATGATGCCTCTATCATGTTGAGTTGGATCCTATCTCTGCATCAATTTAAAATCATGAAGATCACAACACCATACAATCCTCATTGAGCTGTTAAAATGCACAAAACAATCATACAAGACAGTCATTCATGAAATTACTATGCAAAGAGGGTTTATAACTTGCATTAGAGTTTGTATAAATGATCTAATGGATTTATAAGGTTGTAAAACACCAAAATGGATGATTTATATGAGTTTTGGGACTGTCACAGTCCATGTACAACTTGCCCTTTATGATTGTTAAAAAGATACACATGGCTGTCCAAAACTGCCCTTTATGACTATCCTAAAACAACATCGTGTATATGCTCATAAAAGCCATCAAACTCTAAGAATAAACTCGTCATTGGATAAGGAGTGGAAGGATAAAGTCACATTCCCAAAAACCTCTTAAAATCACATGTCTCCCCTTATGAAAACTAGGGTCTTCACCGGTACATTGTTCCGTAAGAGCAAAGTCACTTAAGATCCTAAGAGCAAAAACCTTGCTAGGTGCCATATTTTTTGTTCTGCTCATCATGGGCCTAAACGGACTATGCCAACATGTCAGGGTGGGCAGTTAAATGCCAAGGGAGGTCTCATTTTGTGTGCCAAGCATGCCAGTCATTTCGGGCAAGAGGCTACCGACAAAGTCCCTTAAGATCCTTGAGACCAAAAAACTGCCAAACTTTGATAGAGCAGTTCTTAGAATTCGTGATCGCTAGGAATGTTGTGTTTGGACCTACAAGTGCATGTGGAGTCCATCCACAATAACCTCTCTCATTTTTGGTCAACTCCATTCCCTTCGACCATGCTGAAATCAAACGCATTGTTGCAAAATGCTTCAATTTGATGCAATGGAAAGGTGCTAGGTGTGGCATTTTTCATTCCATAGCTCGTGGGGTCGAACGGACTATACCAATGCATCAATGTGGGTAGGTAAATTCTATTGGAGGTCTCCTTTTGTGCGCCAAGAATCCCAGTCATTCCGACCAAAAGGCTACCGACAAAGTCCCTTAAGATCCCTGAGACCAAAAAACTGCCAAACTTTGATGGAGTAGTTCTTGGAATTTGTGATAGCTGGGAATGTTGTGTTTGGACCTACAAGTGCATATGGGGTCCATCCACAATAACCTCTCTCATTTTTGGTCAACTCCATTCCGTTTGACCGTGTTGAAATCAAACGCATTGTTGCAAAATGCTTCAATTTGATGTAGTGGAAAGGTGCTAGGTGTGACATTTTTCATTCCATAGCTCGTGGGGTTGAATGGACTATGCCAACATGTCGAGGTGGGTGGTTAAATTCTAGTGGAGGTCTCATTTTGTGTGCCAAACGTCCCAGTCATTCCAGGCAAGAGGCTACCAGCAAAGTCCCTTAAGATCCCTGAGACCAAAAAACTGCCAAACTTTGACAGAGTATTTCTTAGAATTTGTGACAACTGGAAATGTTCTATTTGGACCTACAGGTGCACGTGGGGTCCATCCACAATAACCTCTCTCAGTTTTGGTCAACTCCATTTTGTTTGACCGTGCTGAAATCAAACGCATTTTTGCAAAATGCTTCAATTTGATGCAGTGGAAAGGTGTTAGGTGTGACATTTTTCATTCCATAGCTCATGGGGTTGAATGGACTATGCCAACATGTCAAGGTGGATGGGTAAATGTCATTGGAGGTCTTGTTTTGTGTGCCAAGCGTCCTAGTCGTTCCGAGCTGTAAGCTACCAACAAAGTCAAAAGTTGCTAGGATTGAAATTTTGCATTCTACAGGTCTTGGGGCTGAACATGTTGCGCCAACACATTGGGGTGGGTGAGTAAATGCTAGACGAGGTCTCATTTTATGTGCCAAGGCTCCCAGTCCTTCCGAGTTGTAAGCTACTGACAAAGTGGCTTTACCGGTAGCTTATAGCTTGGAACGACTGTGATGCTTTGCACACAAAATGAGACCTCCCCTAGCATTTACCCACCCACTCCAATGTGTTGGTATAATCCATTTGGCCCTAGGACTTGTGGAATGCAAAATTTTAATCCTAGCAACTTTTGACTTTGTCAGTAGCTTACAACTCGGAGCGACTGGGACGCTTGGTGCATGAAATGAGATCTCTCCTGGCATTTACCCACTCACTCCAATGCGTTGACATAGTCCATTCAGTGCCACGAGCTATGGAATGAAAAATGTCACACCTAGCACCTTTCCACTGCATCAAATTGAAGCATTTTGTAACAATGCATTTGATTTCGACACGATCAAACGGAGTGGATTTGACCAAAACCAAGAGAGGTTATTGTGGACAGAACCCACATGCACTTGTAGGTCCAAACAAAGCATTCCCAGTTGTCACAAATTCTGAGAACTACTCCATCAAAGTTTGGCAATTTTTTGGTCTCAATGATCTTAAGGGACTTTACCAGTAGCCTCTTGCCCGAAATGACTGGGATGCTTGGCGCACAAAATGAGATCTCCACTAGCATTTACCCATCCACTCTGATGCATTGGCATAGTTCGTTCGACCCCACAAGCTATGGAATGAAAAATGTCACACCTAGCACCTTTCCACTACATTAAATTGAAGCATTTTGCAACAATGCATTTGATTTCGGTACGGTCAAACGGAATGGAGTTGACCAAAAATGAGAGAGGTTATTGTGGATGGACCCCATGTGCACCTGTAGGTCCAAACACAACATTCCCATCTATCATGAATTCTGAGAACTACTCCGTCAAAGTTTGGCAGTTTTTTGGTCTCAAGGATCTTAAGGGACTTTGCTGGTAGCCTCTTACCCAGAATGACTGGGAGGCTTGGCACACAAAACAAGACCTCCACTAGCATTTATCCACCCACCTTGATGCGTTGGCATAGTCTATTCAATCCCACGAGCTGTGGAATGAAAAATGTCACACCTAGCACCTTTCCACTGCATCAAATTGAAGCATTTTGCAACAATGTGTTTGATTTCGACATGATCAAACAGAATGGAGTTGACCAAAAAGAGAGAGGTTATTGTGGATGGACCACATGTGCACCTGTAGGTCCAAACAAAACATTCCCATTTGTCACGAATTCTGAGAACTACTCCGTCAAAGTTTGGCATTTTTTTGGTCTCAGGGATCTTAAGGGACTTTGTCGGTAGCCTCTTGCTTGGAATGACTGGGATGCTTGGCGCACAAAAAGAGACCTCCACTAGCATTTACCTACCCACCTCGATGCGTTGGCGTAGTCCGTTCGACCCCACGATGAATAGAACAAAAAATATTGTTCTAGTTGACACATTCTCAATCATTGACATGTATGATATCTCAGTACCATTCCTTTAGGCACAATATGAGCTTCCAAGGGAAGGCGCAATTGTGAGGTTGGAGATGATGAAAAGTGTGCCTCATTCACAATCATGTTTTACTTGTCTGCAATGATGATTCCTTGATTCAACTTAATCCTTTGATAATACATTTTAACCTCCTTGTCAAAGCGCACTTTCAAGGTTGCTTGAGAAAGAGCTAGCGCCTCAACATCTCAGCGCACTTTTGGTGTTCTAGAAGCATGAACTAGCACCTCAAATAGTAAGGCAATCATTCTAGGTTGTTTGTTCAATAATTGGCGCATTGTATTCTTTGGACATTCTTTCAACTTGTGGAGACAACCTTAACTTGCAAGATCAATTCATTATCAAGGCGCATATCCAAAGTCATGGAGATATGAAGTGGTGCCTCACTAATCTAGGTGCACATTTGATGGTGTAGAGAGGTAGATGTGCGCCCAAGTCATCATTTGATGCCTTTAATAACTATAAACTCCTTTGATGATGTATTTTATCCTTCCAATTCAATATCTAGCCTTAGGCGCACATTTTAGGCTGATCAATCATAATCTAGCACCCTAAGTACCAAGGCACACTTTTAGGTTAGTTTGATCAAGGATTAGCGCCTTCACTTCTAGGTGCAAGTTTGGAGTTGAAATACATCAAAATAACAAGTTTCTTCATCACTTCATATTGTCACATGTTGTAAGCCATGTACGTGAAGATGTAAACATAGTGTTGGTGACATGAGCAACACTACTACATATTCTTAAGTGTTGTAAATATGCATCTTCTTATTTAATCATGTGTTTTAAATGAAGGAATGCAATGATTACAATATGTGTACAAAATAGAATTTTTGATAAGGATTGAAAGGAAATGTTAAGAAAATGCAATTGGCGGGTGTAAATCCAAATTCCACAACCTTATCCACCATTCTCCTTGCCTATGTAAAAATGGGATCTTCAGAACAGGATGTATTTACAACTGCCCTTGTAGACATGTATGCAAAGTGTGGAAGCATAGACAAGGCATCTAAACAATTTGGCATGACACCTCAAGGAGATGCTATCTCATGGAATGCAATGATTGCAAGATATGCACAAAATGGATTTTTTGAAAAGGCTTTAGAAACTTTGAAGCAAATACAATTGGAATGTGTAAAAGCAAATTCCATAACCTTTGCAAGCATTCTCCCTACTTGTGCCAAATTAGGATCTTATATATACATATATGCATAATGTAATGAAAATAATGTATAGTGTATATATCAAGCCATATAGGCATGTATAAATAAAACCATATGGGTATATACAACGATATACATCGATAACATACAAAAGTATGCTTACAAAGCCAAATAGGCATATGTAACAAAATGTCCCAAAATCAAATCTCCTATGGATTGCTATCAAATAATCTATGGCTCTTGCTAGGCCATGAAGATGGTGAACCAGTCAATGACTCATCCTCTATCGCTCATCGACTAGACCTCCTCGATAGAGATTTTTGAATTTCCACCTATTAATACAATCAAACAACGTGCACATTTATATAGAATTTAATATTCAAAATATATAACATGACATAAGTAATCAATCACTTACTGCCAATTGGTGATCCCTCTTGATCATTTGTTGTCTCTCTTCTTCTGTAGAGCTAGATGGGTAGGGGAGGTGACATCCTGTGAGAAGCAAGAACAAGCAAATTTAAGTAAACATGACTATCATAAATATGTACATTAAATGCTACGCTTATTATAGGACTATTCTAGGACTATTTTAGGACTGTTGTAGGACTGTTGTAGTTAAAACTATCCTAGTAGACATGTATAGGACTTTTATAGGACTGTCATCTCATGGAATACAATGATGGCCAGATTACTATCAAGATTAGTATGAAGATTAATTATGACTGTTATAGGACTTTTATAAGAATACAAAGTAAGGAAGCATAGGCAAGGCACATGAACTGTTTGGTGGAATACCTCAAAGAAATGAGAATTTTGTCAGATTTTGTAGTTGTAATTGCCATGTGACATATGTATGTAATATGTGAAAGCATAGACAAGGCACATGATATGTTCAGAAAAAGACATCAAATACATGTCATCTCATGGAATGCCTTATGTAGAAAAAGGTACAAATGTGCAATATTAAGAAATATGTAAATGAGAACTAAAAATCATACTTCGAGTATAATCAAAATAACCTACGATGCCATACAAAATAATTTACAATGCCATGCAAAATAATCGACGATGCCATGTAAAATAACTTTATTCACAGTCTTGTATAGTCAAAAGCATGCATTATAGTTAAAGAAATAAGATTTTTAATAAAACAATTTAAAAAATAGAAAAAACAAGAACAAGTTAAGATAAAAAATGTCATACATATCCATCTGGAAGTTTAAATGCTAGTCAAGCGTACCTGAGGGGTCATCTCTTACCTTCAAAGTATCCAATATTGCTTCATGATCAGCATTACTAATTGTCCATAGTTCTTTTGATTTTGGTTTTCCACAATGCTTTAGTAACTTGACATTTGTTGCTACAACTAGGTGAGAATACATCAATATGGTTTTATGCTTCTCAAAGTCTTCAAAAGCTGGGATGCCATTCTTTTTAATCATATATGTTCGTAACCAAGTCCCAGCAATAACAACTAATCCTGTAGGATATGTGAACCCATCATCATCTTTCATAGGTTGTGTTATCTTTTGTTTTCCTTGTACACATCATGCCAACCAATAGTCTGACCTCTCTTCATTTCCATGTGGTGCAACAACTGCATAAACATGACCTGGCTATACAAGGTCTGAAAGATGTTCATAGTCAAATGAGCTCTCCATGTCATTGATGGAAGATGATTGACTTGCATATAAAGGGATTAAATATTGTGGAATCCATGCATCTACCCACTCACTTGACTCACAATTGTCCCAATCACATTTAATACAACTCTGACAAAAACAAGCTAATTCTCGTGTCCAAATAGTCCATGTACTTGCATCTGAGCTTTGAAATGAATGCATCTTTGATGATTCACTAATTCTCTGACATTCCAATTTCTCTATCACTATCCCATCATCAACCAACCAAAATAACCTGCGCACTTTAGAATCAAGAGCCACTCCTCGTGACAATGCATAATTACACCACTTAACAATGGAATTTGCATCACTGAATATAGCACCACCTCTAATCTTTAGTTGTTCTTTAAAAAGAGCTCTCTTCACGCATGCACCTGCTCCATCATGTTCACCTTTTCCATGCCCAACTTCAAAAAAAATCCAAATATGAGGTATACCCTTCTCTACATGCATTTTTCTCAACCAATAGAAATTATGAGCATTCTTGAATTGACCAGTGCAATTATTTGACCAAATGAGATGTTGATCCATTCTAATATCTTTTTCTTGCAAGAACCCATAAAATTGTTGAAAACAATATTGCACAAACTCTGTTGAATGAGATCAATCATCACTCATGTAAAAATGGTATTCTCTGACAATCTTCCTATTCTCTTCTATACTCTTAGGGCATGTCTGTATGTGATGTGAACAAAAATAGCAATCTGAATAGAATTGTAGTACTGGGATTGAACTTCATTTTGGGGTTGCAATGTATAGTTTTTTGAAAAATCAACTACAGAGACAATAGTTCCACTTGGGAAAGAGTCTTTACACATCCTGAACTGTTGATCTAACCATCGAGACCTGTGGCTATGTCTAACATACTTGTAAAAAAGATTTTTCTTAAAATCATCAATAAAATCAGCAATACTTACCTCTCTTACAATCAACTCACATCTAGAACCTTCACCTCCACTTTTCAAATTGTATTTCACTATCTCATATCTCTTTATCTCAACCATTCTCTTTCCAAAATCATGCTCATTGTCCTCATGAAAACATGATACAAACTTTGATAACCTACCACATTATAAACATTTTTCATTTAAACAATCATTCTTGTAGAACATGCAACCATCATCTCTAATACATAGAAATAAATCCAATAAGTCCCTAGATGACTTTGGTAGTTGAATTGCACCACACTCCTGTAACATTTTGTTAGTGTACAAAGTAGAACGAATATTGCATAATAATTCATGGTACATAGAAAACTCTACATGGTATTTGCAACAACATGTATTACAAACTTTAAGAGGAACACAATAAAATGGCTTAAGAGATTCAAATTCTCTTTGTGATATTGTCATACCTGGGTGAGTTTCACAATATTATTTGTACAATGTTGTTTGGCTTCATTCCAAGTAATGTTTAGGATGTGGTGTGCGGTCTTTATCACCAATTCTTAACTTTACAACATCTTTTGCATTCAGTGATAACCTAGAGTTAGTGTGCCAAAATCATTCAATTTCTTCCTTTGTGCTATCAATTAGCTTCTTGTCAACTCATGGAAGCCTACCACTGAAAGCCCAAGTATCATTGGCAAGAGGACTATCTAGCCTTGATCTTAATGCTAGTGCTTTTGACAATGTTTTACGATTCAATCTTAAGTCAACACAAGTTTGACTCATTAATAGAGCATTTCTTAATTGTTTTCTTACTATTGAGGTTGTTATTACTCTACGAGAAGCTCTTTTATCTTTCTCATTGCTAGTCTTTCCAATAGAATTGAGTGCATTGAAAAGGCTTCTAACAATAATTGTATCCCGATCAGACACTTTGTTTAACCGAATCTTTAATTTCTTTAGAAAGGTCTCATTTTGTACATCTTTGATAATTGCACAAAAAGTTGGCATTGTTCGGTTAATGTTTTCTTCTCAAAGTGTTCATGACGACCTCTTGCCTTCAAGTTTTTCCATTATGTTCTCATCAATTTCAAGTAACCATTTTGGGGTTCTTGGGTGTTTTCCAATTTCATCATGGTTATTCTCTTCTTGAAAAATGTCCTCTCTTCTTATGAAATTTGGAGATACATTGATTGTTCTTGTTTCATCCATGTTATAAACCTTATCAATTTTATCAACAAATGGATTATGGAGTGCAATTTCAACATCATGATGTTCATATCCACTTTCTTCAAGTGCGCGTCTTTGTTTTTCTTCTTCTTCTTTGTCCATGATATTTCTATTATGAATAGGTGTTTCATTACATTTTTCAATATTTTCATTTGCAATATCATGGTGAATTTCATTCTTATCTAACATTTCATTATAATCAAAATTAACATCTTCAATTTGCATGTCATTAGATGGTAAAGAAGAAGATTCACCTTGATGAGCATCCGCCAAACCCACTCTTCTAATCCTCTTCCTTTCCCTATCTTTTTCCCTAATTGCTTCAATTTCCTCCAATGTAACTTTCCTCCTCCTTTTTGCTTTACGACGACTGTTGCTCCCCATTAGGGGAACAAAAATATCACCCTTATGATTGTAACAAGAAAATTATGTCTTCAAAAGTGCATAAAAATATTCCTTTCACTGTCATAGCCAGAAATCACAAGTATTTCGATAGCAGAGGGTCTCTGGTTGCAGATGTCGGGCCCAACAATATTTCTTTTGTCTTTTTTCTGCATTTACATAACGGATATCCGTTTCTTAAATCCCAATTCTTTGCCAACGGACACTCTGGAATGTCCATATTGCTACTACAAAATAGATATCCATTTTATTATGTACATTTGGATTCTAGAATAGGGATTCATTTTATTATTCTATAAACTTGTGAATTACCATCTAATTTGAATGTTTACACACTAATCCACCTAGGTATCAACTTAATAAAGATCTAGATATAAGCCATTATTTGATTTGAGTAATCTACTTTGGACACATTTATGAAGACTACTAAAGAGCATGGACATACAATTGTAAAGATGATATAGCCTCCATATAAGCATAAAGATGATATATAATTTTAGTTTGTTGAAGGCCATGCAAATCAGTCATTGATGAGGACTCTGCTACACCTAAAGTTGAGTCCTTTGTTTGGAACTTTGAAGCATGCAAAGAGGCAAGTGACTTGTAATGCTTAAGTAAACACGAGTCTCAACATGATGTAGTTCAACTTGATGACATGTCTAAATACGACACATTTTAGTTTGTATTGCATGAGGACTTCCTTATTCATGCATATCAAATTTATAATTAGGTATATTTTTCTGAAGTGTATGAGTTTGAGGCTTTCAATTTTTGTATTGACTCACTTGAAGATGCTAGCAGCCATGTGAACATGATTAATATAGGATGCAAAATTTGTCCTTTTCCCATGCATTTGAAGTGGATTGTTGGCCCTTATGATTGTTTCAATCATGTTGGCCTTGCATTTGAAGTGGATTGTTAGCCCTTATGATTGTTTCAATCATGTTGGCCTAGCATTTGAATAGTTGCTTCGTGACATGGATGGGAATAGATAATGTATAGACTTTATCACACTTTAAGGTTTTCCCATTATGCTAAAATGTTATGACTATCCACTTATTCTATTTTAGGCTATCATGAAATGAGGAGCTTCTAAAGGCAAAAATGTTGTCCCAAAAGAAGGCTCAATGTTATTCGTAAAGACATTAGATTGTTAAAATATAAATTCAAGGGTAGATATTCCTTGGGCTATTTTAGTATAGAGAAGCAAAATTGCAATATATGACTATCCTAGGAATTAGAATGGTTGATCATAGGATATTCATGGCATTTTGATATTAATGGATGGATTGATGGATGTTTAGGGAGTTTAAGTTTAAATTTAATGTATGAGAATTCTTATTTATGAAGGATCTAATAGGTCTTATGTCTTATTTGTAGGCCATTCAAGAAAGAAATGAAAAGATACCAAGGACTATCATAACACTTATTACAATTAGATGCATCAAAGGATTGTCATCTAATACCTTACCAATATGGGAAGTTATCAAAACCATGTCATGTTTAAAATTAAAGGCTTTATCACCTCTTTGTCCCTATAAGCCTATTAGAACAATAGGTCACATTTTATTCATATACCGGGGTTGAGAATAAACACTAAGCATTTGTAGTTATGGCAAGTGTAAATGGAAATAGATTACAACTTTAGACAATCTATCCTCTCCTAGATTGCACTGACTGAGTGGAAATTAAAAATTCCCTATCAATGTCCTTTATATACTGAAGGTATGGGTGAGAAAGGTAAACTTTGTATGTTGTAGACAAGGCCTCAAATGTAAAATATATTATGACAATAATGATAAGGACTATTAGGCATGAATGCTATCACTATTATAGATTGTCAAACCAACCATAGGCTGCCATAATAGTACACTGCTGACTATCATGCCTTTAAGCATGGTGTCATGAACCTTATGAGTAGAATGCATTGGTATTTGTGAGAAATGTATTGCTTATGTTAAGAATAAGTATTTATATTGTTTGAACATCATCAAAAGGTGGACTACAAATACGACTTTGTCAAAGGAAAACTTTAGTGGCAAAAATCTAACTATGAACTATTGTGCCATTCAAGCACAATCATGACCAACATCAAGGGATAGTCAAGGCATGGTTGTCTTAAGAAACACAATTGAAATTGTCCAGGGATATTTGAAGTAATTCGCAATATTCATGATCAAGAATCAACTTTGACTATCTCAATAGTGGTAAATTTGGCTTCAAGACAATAAAAAATGAGCTTAGGGATTCATTATCACCAAGTAATAAAGAAGAGTAACCGTAAGTGTCGACCTTCAATTTCATTATACAAGAGGATGAAGAAGGGGCCATAGTATTTTCATACCATAATACAACATACAAAAGGAAAATCATGAAGTCAAAACATGTGCAAAGGGTATCTATGTTAAAGAGGAGAGTTGTGAATGGACGATGACTATCACTGTCAAAATAAGATATAGTCTCACTAAGGACAGTTAGGTGATTTGTGGATTGTCATGACTAAAAGGCACAAGAATCTTGTGTATGAAGAGGAAAGAAATATAAATAAAAGAAGATTGAAGGATTGTTGCACCTGGGTACAATGATCCTAAAGGATTATCATGCTAAAAGGATAGTCAACAGTGCAAAGATTCATATTTCAAGGCTATCCTTAATCTCATTCACATGGTCCTAATGTTGATTTGATTTGCATGGAGTGAGATGACACTATCAGGATTAATTGAAAAGGTGAAAGGGTTTGGTACCAAATTTGGTCACAAGTGTAAAAATTGCAATAAGCTTGAGAATATTGTTCACTAAACCTAGAACTATCACCAAGCAACATCCGTTTCATAAGATGTGATCAACAAACATGTAAGAAAAATAGATATCAACCTTCTTGGTTATGCGTGCTTGATAAGAGCCCATACTTTTTATAAGGAGCCACCAATTTTTAACTAAATATTTCCATTAGAAATGGATAAAAAAATGTTCCCCCAAATGAGGAAACTAGATTGTTAATTAGAATTCTATGTGTAATGTGATATGAAACAATAGATACACCTATAAATGACCAAGTAACTTTAACTTCTTGTATTATTGCCTCGATGTTTCAAATATGTTGCTTCTCTTCATCCAAAACCAATGGTACAAAAATTTTCATAGATCAAGGAAACGGATATTTGTTTCCAAAACAGATATCCATTTTGAGTTGCTTTTACTGAAGAAAAATGGATATCTTTTTTGCTTTGGTACAAAGCAAGACGAATATCCATTTTGGTTGTTGACTTTTCATGGATTCTAATGTGTTTTCATGTTTCAGTCTCTTCTTCGAACTTCACCCTTCATGCTGATGACTTTTTTTTAATGCAAAATTGATAAAATAAAAAGGGTTTATAGCAAAAATTGTTAGCTTTCTAAAAATATAAGATTTGTTTGGTTATCATTTTATTAAATAATTATTAATAATTTTCTATATACCATGTCTCTGAAATCTTGACGGACACACTGATTGAAAAACATCCATAACTTTCAAACCATTTCACCTTTTTGAGATCTGAAACCTGCGTCACACTCTATGCTTTTCTGGCTATAGGTTAAAAAAAATTGAATTTTGATTTTTTTTAATCGAGTTAGGTTGGCTGGAAAATTACTTTTTAGTTTTTTAAAAAAGTCACAGTAAAAAAATCATAACTAATTATTTTATTGGAAAAAAATTTCAAATAAATATGCATCACATCTGGACATGAGTCCTCTACTTATTTTGAAAGTTTCAAAATATATATATATATATATATATATATATATATATATATATATATATATATATATATATATTTACTCATAGTTAGATTGGCTGGACAGACACCCACTTTTTTTTTTTTCTAAAAAATTTAATAGCTGTTCATTGAAATATTCAATTTTCACTAAGTAAATTTAGTTTTAAAAAAAAAATAGTAGCCTATAAACTAGATTCAATTCTCTACAAATTTCATTCTTACATCTTTTTCAAATTGTGTAGATAATCCATTCAAATTTTCACATGAACTTAATAAAGTCTGATTTTTTGTATTTTCATTGCCACTTAGAGGTATAGTTTGGCCCATCATGATCCTGCACATACCCTACATTGTGCACATCCACACAATATCATGGATTATTTTTTGTCTTAGACTAGAATTTCAATCTACATAAGAGGTATTATAGCCACCACCTTTGGAGAGGTGAGAATGGACAAAACTAGGTAACTTCTTGATCAAAATTCAGACTTGAACTAGAACATAGTCCCTAATCCCATCTTTCAACAGTCTTTCACTTCTTCGAGGCTTTGTAATCTTCCAATAAATTGTTTTGATCTTGTGGACATTATTAAAATCTCTAAATGTCTTCCATGACAAAAGTTATGAAGTTCACATGGTAAAAGCATCCTCAACCTCAAAACCTTAGGAAACACCAAGAGTGTTGCAATTGGGTAAATTGACCAAATATATATCTCTTAGTTGCATCATCTAAGCTGGGGTCACACTAGAGGAAGAAGTTATTGCATAATAAAATAGAGTACAATACAACCTTAAATTTCTATGTAGAAAATAGTCAAAAGGGACTGACTTGAAGTGTTGAAATTGCTAAAATTGACTAAAGATGTATATCTCTTAGTCATAGCATCTAAGCTGAAAAGTCATCCCATGGGCAGATTTTGCTACATTTAAAAACATAGTAAAATATAGCTTTTAATTAAAATTTTAACACTAAGATAAAATTATAATTTCTATTTACACAAATTATTAAAGGGGATAACAACATTTGTCCCATGCCACTAATAGTTCTTAGACTTCAAACTTTGATGACAAGCAAGTAGGGACCATACAAAATACCATCAAGTTGATCCAAATACTTCTGTAATAAAATACATCCCACATAGTAAGATATTCCAATGGAGATTAGAATACAATAGGTTGAAGAAGACAAGCAAACAACTAGAAGTTGCTAATGGGGAGCTTGTATTCACATTGACACCCAACTGGGTGTAGATGAGATGAGGCCAAGTGTAAGTATTAGTGATAAAAAGAAAAAATAAAATAAAATGGGTTAAGAGTCATACCAAATTAAGCATAGAGGCCTTACCCCAACTACAAGTCCCATAGTCACATTTCTCTGGAGGCCACCAATATAGTGTGGCACATATAAAATCAATGTCTCTCTCTGCTATAGTAGGGTCCCCATGGATTGCAACTTTCACAATAACACTCTTGTCAAACAACCTTTGGTATTGAATTCCATTACAGAAGACAACCAATATGACCACCTAAATCCATATACAATGGCAAGCCATTGATACAGAGTAGTGTAAAGGCAATCGTTGAGTTTCTTTCTAGCCTCCTCTTGGCCATGAGATTTTTTGTAGGAAGACCCTTTTTCTTGCCTTTATCTACGCTGGGCCAGGCTTGTCTTGCGCTTTTCCTATGCCTTGATATGGCTTAGCATCGTTCATCTCATAAAGCAACCCTGACCCACCTCTACTCTAATCCATATTATCTTATGCTCCTCCTCCAATGTGCTAGAGATGGTGGGGTTCTGCCCTTGAATTGTCCCTCTGCCAAGTGACCTACACTTGTCGTGGGTAGTGTTGGGGCTCTCTTTGTCCATAGGTGCAAGAGATGAGGTTGATTTAGGCAAGCATAACAAAGCCACCACAACAACATGAAGTGTATTATCTCATACAGAGTTGTAGAAGCCGATGTTTGCACAACTAATAATGTTCCATCTACAATGCAAACCATGCTCATTTCAAAACCCACTGAAACAAGGAAATGCCATTGAAGGAAACAGACCAAATCAAGGATTATACTGCCCATGTTAACATGACTGATGTAACAACTGCTATCTACAGATGAAAAAATTGTAGGGATTCCACCTTAGGCTCAACAAAGAACCAAGAACAAAGAGAATAATAGCTTAGTTTACAGTTCAAAAAAATGTAAAAACCCTAGCCGACATGTTTCGAATGAGCCTACACCTTTCGTGCATCAAACCCTCGATGATCAACATCTATCTTTCAAAAATCCCTCCACTCTGCAAACCCAACACGCTAGCAACCATGTAAAACTTTAGAGATGAAATGAATTTTTTTGACCACCCATTTCCCATTGGCTTTGATAAATGTTCTCTCTCTCTCTCTCTCTCTCTCTCTCTCTCTCTCTCTCTCTCTGAATAAAATAACCAAGCTTTATTGCCTAGCCAATCGCAAAAGTTGTAGATAGAAATATAGCCTTCAAAACCATGGGATATCCATTTGATTCCTCTCCCGACACAAATTTTGAAGCAAAATATTGCAAAAAAATGAAGCGAAAACAATAGTCTCCTACTAAAATAAGGACTAATAATTATATATTTTAACTCTAATTATAATTTATAATAAAAATAAAATTTTAAAAATTAACAAAATACAATTAAAAAATAGGAAAAAATAGTTTAAAAAAAAAAGAAAATTCATATAAAATAAAAAAGTATTAGACAATCTTACCCAAAGAAAAATATTATTTAGGGGTGTCCCCATGTGGCTACATAGCTTATGCTTATTTTGGCTAGCACCCAGTACTCAATTTTTTTAGGAGATATTTGTGGAGGTAGTGACCCCATGAATATTTTATTTTTCTGTAGTTATCTTAATTTGTAATTTTTACTATATGAAAAAAATAAAAACAAATTATCTTAATTATGAAGAAAATAAAATAAGTGCCACTAAGAAAATAAAACAAGTACCAGTGGCTAGTACCTGCCTTGTAGTGTTGTAATTATAGTATGCGTTTTAGTTGTAATTATAGTATGCCTTTTAGTTGTAATTATAGTTGTGTTTTAGTATTATAATATAGTATAATATTAATTGATATAATTTTTGACTTAATTTTCTACTTAGAATAAATATTTGTTGTATAGACAAATTGGATTCAAACAAATAATTTTTTTTTAAAGCCAATATAAATATTATAACAAAATTGTAATAGTTACAATATAATTTATAAATTTTTTAGTTTAAATATTAATGAAGTAGTATAATTAATTATTGATTGATAATAAACAATGTTTATATTATAAATATGATAATAATATATTTATATAGTATTATATTATATTTTTGTTTTTTATTATATTGTTATATTATATTATATTTATGTTTATGCTTATTATTATAATATTATACAATATTATTATATAATATCAATTAAGATAATATATGAAGAAGTGTTAATAATGGATATTAATAATACTATTAATAGTATTATTAATATTATAACTATAAATAATAAGGATTTTGTATTCTTGACAAAAAGTAATTTTGAAGTTTAGGTAATGAAGTAAAAAATCAAATTCTAAAAAATTGATGATTTTTCACTCTCAGATTAGTGTTCACAATTTCTTTACATACATCCTACCCTCAAACCGAATTTCCGTTTGAGGTCATTTTTTTAGAATCATTTTTCAATGACTTTTTGTTAAAATTTTATCATCTTCACATAAAAAAGTTCAAATTTATATCAAATTTGCCCCCACAAGAAAAATAATCCTAGTTTACTCTTAATAGATTAATAACTAGATACGCTGATGCAATAGTACTAAAAAAAAGAGAAGAAAATATTATTTGCAATTCCTAAAAAGTAGCTACTCCACAAAAATAGGGAAAGATTCTATATTATCCTTTTCCCATAATTTAAATTTCTATGGGGCCACTCCAACTGCTTAAATTTAAGCAGAGCCCCATGGAAACATGGGGTTAAAATTTTTTTAAAAAACAAACTAGATTAATTAGTTTTTTAAAGGAAAAAAAAACCTACCGAAGTTTTTTGTTTAAAAAAATTAAAGCTCAGGAAGTTTTTTAAAATAAAATCTACTTACCAAACAAAAATGGAGGAAGGGAAAATGTAAAATATATAATCTCTCGATTATATATTTATCCAAAGCAAATTTATACCAGAGAAAGCTAAGTGGCTCCCGCTTAAATGCTCATAACTGAACAGGTAGACAAACTCCTCATCCCCGGCTAGCGAACCTTGTGTGTGAGTGAATTTGAGAGAGAGAACTTCTGAGCAGGCATGGACAGAGAGTTGGGTTTGAAACCAGGGAGTGAAGGTGTTGCTTCTGCACAGAATGAAGCGATCGACAGAAGGGGACGTCTCAGGCGCCTCGCCCTCGAGACCATCGATCTTGCAAAAGATCCATACTTTATGCAAAATCATCTCGGCAGGGAGTTTTTATATTATTTTTCACTTTCTTCCTTTTTGAATTTGTTGTTGATAGCAGCGTCAGGTGTATCCATCCAGCCGTTCTCTTTACATTGATTGGATAAATTAATTGACATGTCTTTTGGAATAAGGCCGACATGTTGTTCTTGAAGACCTTCACATTGTATATATACTCATTGATTGTAACTCATTTAATCATCCATTCATTCATTGTTCATTCTCAAGTTCGAATATTCAAGTGCGAGTTCTTCACCAAGTGCAGATTGATATTGTAGAAGGCTGAGTTTTATCATCAGCGAATTACACCATTGTGTCTCTGTAGTTGCATCAGATTGTGGTGCTTTACTTGGCCTTAATATCGGCCTCTATTGTAGAAGAGACATTCTTTGTAATTCAATAATATAAGTAATATTATTGGCTGGGTTTTTCTCCCTCAAGAGGAGGGTTTTCCTAGGATATCTGTTGTGTCTTTGTGTTGATTTTGAATTAATTTTCTGTGCATTACATCTAATCATAAAATTAACATGGTATCAGAGCGGGTTTGAAGAAGATCGTGATCAGATTCGTCATTACAGCGATACTGTCTATTTTCTTTGTATCTTTTGTCTATCCCTCTTTTAGTCAAGATGGTGAACAGTCTTAAAATTGAGGATAGACTTGAGGGAGCATCCAACTTCACATCATGGAGGTTTAGAATCATGCTCACCTTGGAAGAAAATGACTTGGCCAAGTTTGTGGAAACCAAAGTTCCCGAACCATCGAAGGAAGAAGAGAAGTTGCAGTGGAAAAAGAAAGACATCAAGGCGAAGAAGATGTTGGTTGACTCCGTTAAAGATCATATTGTTCCAATTATCTCCAAGTAAAAGACAGCAAGGGACATGTTCAAAACCTTGGAGGAGATGTACAAAATCAACAACACCAATCGGGCTCTTGCACTGAAGCAACAACTACATCATGTGAAGATGGCAAAAGGAGAAATGGTTATTGCTTACTTCACGAGGATTTCAGAATTGAGAAATCAGCTCTCTACAATTGGTCATGTGGTTGATGATAAAGACTTGACCATGCTTGCTCTCAATGGTCTTCCTTCATCATGGGAATCCTACATTCAATGAATCAGTGCAAGATCGAAGCTTCCCAAGTTTGATCAATTGAGCACAAATTACATTCAAGAGGAGTCTAGATTGGCCGCTAGAGGAATTGGTCAAAGCTCTACCAATGAAGACATTCATGTCCTTGCCTCTCAATCATCAAAGAAGAAAGGCAAGAATGGGAAGAAAGGATTCTTCAAGAGGAACAAAGATAATGGAACTGATGGTGCTCCCGCATTCAAGAAGAAGAGGGACCTCTCCAAAGTCCAATGCTTTAGGTGTGACAAGTATGGTCACATTTCCAAGCATTGTCCATCTACGCCTAAGCAACAAGCCACCATTGTAGATGTTGATGATGCCTCTCCTTAGAAGGACTCATGTGAATACTTGTTCTATTCGGCATTGTCAAGCAATGTACCTACCAACACCAACACTTGGTTGATTGACAGTGGTGCATCTCGACACATCACTAGTTTTAAGGAGCATTTATCAAACTTGGTGGAGAGAGATTCTAGTGAACAAGTTATCATTGGAGATGATGCTAGCTATTCGGTGAAAGGGATTGGGATCTCTACTCTCCACTTGGATTCCAGCATTACCCTAAAGTTAAGTGATGTTCTCTATGTTCCAAGCATCAAGTGAAATTTGGTTTCCATTTCAGCCTTGGAAGACAAGGGATACCAAGTTGCCTTCTCCGAAGGCAAAGTTCTTGTGTGGATGAAGAATTCCAACTTCAAGACTGCTCGAGTAATTGGAGTTAGACATGAGAAGCTCTATAGGCTACGCACTCATCCACTTCAGGCATTAGTACATGATTCTTTGTGATCCTTGGTATCGAAGATTGGCTCACCTACACTTTCAGGCTCTACCTATCATGGAGAAGATGGTCACGGATCTTTTGAAATTCAACCAGGAGCATGAAGGTACCTGCAAAGGTTGTGCCATGGGTAAGAATACTAAAAGTCCATTTCATAGTAGAGAAAGTAGATCTAAATGTATTCTAGATCTCATTCATTCTGATTTATGTGGTCCAATGTCTGTTGCTTCTTTGAATGGTGTCTTGTATTACATTATTTTTATTGATGACCACTCTAGAAAGACTTGGATTTATTTCTTGAAATCTAAAGAATCTGAGGAAGTACTTGAGAGGTTCAAAGAGTTTAAAGCTCAAGTAGAGAACTTACCTTGGAAGAGGATCAAAGTTCTGAAATTTGACAATGGAGGGGAGTACACCTCTGAAAGATTCTGTAACTTTTGCATTGAAGTAGGGATTAAGAGGGAGTTATGTGTCCCTTACAATCCTTAACAGAATGGTGTTGCAGAAAGGAAGAACATATCTATTGTAGAAGCAACCAAAGCTATGAGTCATGACCAAGATCTGCAACTTGCCTTTGGGCTGAAGCATCTAAGACAGCTATTTATGTTCAGAATAGAAGCCCTCACCGCATTTTGGAGAACATGACTCCCGAAGAAGCATTCACAGGGGTGAAGCCAGAAGTAAGTCATTTGAGGATCTTTGGTTGTCCAATGTATGTTCATATACCAAAAGATAAAAGGACAAAGTTGGATCCATTTGGCAAGAAGGGAATATTTGTGGGCTACAGTGAGACTTCAAAAGCCTATAGAGTTTACATTCAAAGTTAGAAGTTGATTGAGATCAGTAGGGATGTTACATTTGAAGAGGATGTTGCATTCAAAAGATCTAAGGGCATTCATATGGAGATAGATAATTAAGACCAAAAGTCTCCTCAGGATATGGAAGTTGACCATACTCCTGAGATTCAGAAGGAGGCTACTGATCCAAAAGAAGATGATGATCCAATTGAGCCTTTGGAACCAACTGATGGACCTAGTGATATTGTTGTAGTACGAAAAAGGCCTCTGTGGGCTTGAGAAACCATGAAGAGGCAAGAAAATATGCAGCTCCCCAAAGATCTCTTAGAGAAAGCAAAAGACCTCATAAGTTCTTAGATTGTGTTATTAATGAGTCAAATTATTGAGTCTGAGCCTTCTAGTGTTGAGGAAGCTACTAGTCAGCAAGTATGGAGAGATGCTATGGCTGAAGAGTCTTAATCCATCCTCAAGAATGATGTTTGGGACATCATACCTAGACCTAAAGGAAAATCTATTGTTTCTTCTAAGTGGCTCTTCAAGATCAAGCATATGGTTGATGGAAGCATTGAGAAGTACAAGGATAGGTTCATGGCTAGAGGATTCTCTCAGAAAGAGGGAGTAGATTATGAGAAAACCTTTGCTCCAGTTGCTCATTTTACATCTGTCGGGACCATCATTACTATTACAACATTTAAAGGATGGAAGATACACCAAATGGACATGAAGACAGCATTTCTAAATGGTGTAATTGAGGAAGAGGTATATATTGAGCAATGTTATGGCTTTGAGGTTCATGAGAAGGAGTCACATGTTTGCAAGATGAAGAAGGCTTTGTACGGCCTTAAGCAAGCTCCTCGTGCTTGGTACGAAAGAATTGATCAATACTTGATGAGCTTGGGTTTCTCCAAGAATGTTGTTGATTCAAACCTATACTTCAAGGTAATTGATGGCGAAGCATTAATCTTGGTTCTCTATGTTGATGATCTACTTATTACTAGAGAAGATCACCTCATTATCAAATGCAAGAAGGAGTTAGCTTTAGAATTTGAAATGAAAGATCTTGGTCTTTTGCATTACTTCCTTGGTTTAGAAGTATGGCAGAAGCCAGATGAGATCATTCTAAGTCAAGGAAAGTATATTATTGACATCTTGAAGAGATTTGGTATGGTGGATTGCAAGTCCATGTCTACACCAATGGAGACAAATTTGTTGAAGTTAAAAGAGGTTGCAGCTAGTTCAGATCTGGTGGATCCTACTATGTACAGACAATTGATTGGATCATTGATGTATCTAGTTAATACTAGACTAGATATTTTCTATGCAATGAGTACATTTAGTCAGTTCATGTGTGAACCAAGGCAAATACATCTAGTTGCAGTGAAGCATATCCTAAGATACTTACGTGGCACAGTTGGGTATGGCTTGAGATATTCTTCTAGTGTAGACTTGAAGCTGCATGGATATACTGATTCTGATTGGGTAGGGTGTGTCATTGATCAGAAGAGCACCTCTAGATGTTGCTTCAGTTTGGGATCTTCTATGATTTCCTGGTGCAGCAGGAAGCAATCATC
Source organism: Cunninghamia lanceolata (assembly GCA_027924645.1). NCBI lineage: Eukaryota > Viridiplantae > Streptophyta > Pinopsida > Cupressales > Cupressaceae > Cunninghamia > Cunninghamia lanceolata. Next base: position 343,178 of record BSBN01001108.1, on the reverse strand, counting down.
TGTAGCATTGAGTACAGTAGAGGTAGAGGATATTCTAGCTTGTATGGTAGCTCAAGAAGCAGTATGGCTTCGTAAGCTCCTTGTAGGATTGTTTAGATAATCAATGGAGCCTACTATCATTCATTGTGATAACTAGAGCTATGTGAAGATTTCTGTCAATCATGTGTTTCATGATAGAACCAAGCATGTTGAGATTAAATACCATTATATCAGAGATATGGTATTGAGGAAATCTATATAGTTGAGGTATATTAGCACTGATGAGTAGATGACAGACATTCTCACCAAGCCTCTCTCCAGGATAAAGCTTGGTTACTTTCGAGATAAGCTTAGTATAGTGGAGAATACAGCCTTAACAGAGAAAGAGTCTTAAAATCAGTGATCCTCTGTAATGAGTTCTTCTCTGTGAGAGAAGTTCGAGGTGAAATCCCTTGATAATGAGTTCTTCTCTGTGAGAGAAGTTGAGGTGAAATCCCTTGATAATGAGTTCTTCTCAGTAAGAGAAGTTCGAGGTGAAATCCCTTGATTCCACCCTTTGGGAGAGCCATGGTGGATGTCATGTGTGTGACTCCATGACAACATCATGTGAGAGAGTCCATGATGATTTTTTTTGTACTTGTGTTTCACCCTCTAGGAGAGCTATGGTGAAAGTCATGTTGAGGTGACAACATCACGCAAGTGATGAACACTTGTACATACCATACATGGTTGTAGCCATTATGGTTGATATCATATTGAGGTGATATCTGATATCATGATGAGGTGGTATCTTTCTTTCCCACATATGGGTGTAGCCATTGCGATATACATCATGATGAGGTGGCATGTCTTGTGCAGCTGAAAGTATCCTCCCTAGCTAAGAGGGAGTGTTGTTGATAGCAGCGTCAGGTGTATCCTTCCAGCCGTTCTCCTTATATTGATTGGATAGATTAATTGACATGTCTTTTGGAATAAGGTCCACATGTTGTTCTTGAAGAGTCATGTCTCTCCCTTCACATTGTATATATACTCATTGATTGTAACTCATTTAATCATCCATTCATTCATTGTTCATTCTCAAGTTCGAATATTCAAGTGCAAGTTCTTCACCAAGTGCAGATTGATATTGTAGAAGGCTGAGTTTTATCATCAGCGAATTACACCATTGTGTTTCTATAGTTGCATCTGATTGTGGTGCTTTACTTGGCATTCATATCAGCCTCTATTGTAGAAGAGACATTCTTTGTAATTCAATAATATAAGTAATATTATTGGCTGGGTTTTTCTCCTTTAAGAGGAGGGCTTTCCTAGGATATCTGTTGTGTCTTTGTGTTGATTTTGAATTAATTTTCTGTGCATTACATTTGACCATAAAATTAACAAAATTTTATACAGAAAATGCTTTTGACATTATTAACTCCATTTGAAAGAGTTAGCTAAACTCAGTTGTACAAGTATAGGAAGCTGACTACTGATAAAATGCCATAAGAATGTCCATTGGGTATCTGAGAAATGCCTGGAAAAAACTTCTAATCTCAAATAAAATTGTGTGTAGAGTGAACATGGTATCTATTTTTGTATATCCAATATGTTTGACAAAATGTCTCTCTGAAGTTTTGCTTGTGTGGGATGGTTCAATGTTTTTAGTTGCTAAGTGAATTTTTCTTTCAGAACTCTTTGAACGTGTTTGTATTATGTTTTACTTCTTTTTGTGTGCCTTGTTGTTTTCCATGGATCTATTAGGTCTCGAATCTAGGGCCTCTCGTTACCATGCTAGGTTCCCTTTCATTCAAGTACTAGCCCCTTTCAGTTCACAGAGTGTCTTCTAGCACCTTTCCTCAAGCTACACTTGTTTGCTTTGGGTAGTGACGGTACTATCTCAGCTCCAATACCATGTGATTTTACATCGACCAGTGCTTCCCATTAACATGGTAGGATGCCCTATCAATTTACTGACCGCTTTGTGGTTTGTAGTATTGTATGCTTTGTAACATGGACTGGATTAGGCTTTCTATGAGGTTTATGAACTGGTTTATGTGTGTCTTGATTGTAGTGATTGGTTATGAATCTCTGATTGAACTCCAAGGATACTATTTATATTTTGTTCTTGTGATAACCTCTGCTAGTTTGTATACAAAAGAAACAACAAAACCAAACACGGAAACTATTCCAGTAACACACATATGTGCATGTACATATAGACATATACATATATTCACATGTATATCTATATGTACATGCACATAAATGTACATCTATATGTATAGATGTATATGTATATATGTACATATAGATATACATATACATATATATTATACATACAGACACACATATAATTTTAGTTTTTAGACACACACATAGCAATTACAATTTACTAAATTGATACACTTACTAGGCACACCCAATAAGCAGATCTAACTCCTTGAAGTTCCTAACAATGCTCTGCAGCAAGAAGATCTGATGCCTTATTGATGTTGATGATGACCTGATGATCTTGATGATGTCTGCACCACAAACTATTGTTGCCTAAGAGTTTTCATTCCCAGAGAACAAGCTAATAGTGGATACACCTGAGGTTTCTATCCCAAGTGCCAAAATTTCTGTAGTAGTGTCAAACTGAGTTTTTGTTATAATTTCAAAAAACCTATCTTTTCTATTTTCCCACATGCCTTTTATAACCCACTACCTCTTGTCTAAGTTATCGAATTGGAATCAGGTTCAGGTACGGGTTTGTGGGTATGGCATTTTTTGGGGGGTCGGGTACATTTTGGGTACGTCCATACAAAAACATATAAAAAAATTGAATATATATATATATATATATATATATATATATATATATATATATATATATATATATATATATATATATATATATATGTAGCCTAAAAACAAAATTAACTTTAGAATACCACATATGCTAAACAAAACCATTACAAGTTTCAAAATTTGTAATATAATATACTAATTTGATATCAAAAGGATCAAAGTTCATAATTATAGGGTTTAGGGGTTTAAAAATTTTAAAAATTTAAGTTAGGATTTTAAAAATTTTAAAAATTTAATTTAGGATTTTAAAAATTTAAAAAATTTAAGTTAGGATTTTAAAAATTTATGGCATTCACTAACAGCATAGAGAAAAAATCAAAAGAAAACAGAAAGAAAGAAAGAAACGACATATTATAAGAAACATATGAAATTTATATTAGAGTTGTTCAAAACATGTTTCGCCCTGTTTCAAAGGCTCATCAGTTGAACTCGAATGTAAAATTACATGAACAAACTGAGTATAAAAAGTGTGTGGAGACAAATCCACTGACACTCGAAAAAGAAACTCCGATTACAATATATCGAAAAAGAAGGTAATTTTTCAAAATTGAAAAAATCACTAGTTGTTAACAATTTTTCAATTCAAAAAAATCACTTACAAAGAAGAAAAGAATGTAATTTTCCAAAATTGAAAAAGTCACTTAACAAATTTCCAATTTAAAAAAATCACTTGAAAAGAAAAATCCCGAACTCATAGTAAACTTTTTGCAAAAATCACTAATTAATAGTTAAAGTTATAAAAGTTTAAATTAAAGTTATAAAAATTAATGTTTAATTAAATAAAGTTTAATAAATTAAAGTATAGACATTAATTTAAAACTTTAATAAAATTAAACCAAAATTAAACTTAAATAAAAACTTAAAGTGACAGTAATTAAAACTTAACAAAGGAATTTAGATTTGAACTTGAGAATCTGCTTCTAATGAGGAAGGTACCAAGCCGTCTTGGATTACACCAACAAATTAGTGGAAGTGGAATATGACCGAGCGTGGGAACTTTTTGGCAAAGCTAAAAAAGTTCAGGGTTTAGGGTGGCCCCCAAGTTCATCGCTTTAGTCTGTTGACTAAAGTCAAGTTTGAAGACTAGGGGAGTCCTCTTTCTTATCTTGGGCACAAAAACCCGATGAAGAAGCGTTGACTTATCCTTCATAGAAACTTTTTGTAAGCATGGAAGTAAGAATTTACTGGGATAACCGTGAGCATAAAGTCTCTGATAGAAGAGCTTCTTGAGTTTACCAAAGCCTGTAGGCTCTAACTCACAAAGAAGGTACCGTTGAAGCTCCCTAACAATGAAAGATCTCTTCTAATGCAAAGGGTGCCAAGATCTAAAAGGGATATATTGATAGGCATTTTAACTCTTTTTAAAAACAAGAAGTAGAGAGAATGCCCAAAGAACTAAAGTTGGGTCCCTTAAAATGGAGATGTCCAAAAGAACTACATGGGAATTAGAGATGCAAGGGTTGATTTTGATCTCTGGATAGAGGCTCTAATAAGTAGAAAGGTAATGCTGAAGAGACTCCTCAGATCTGAAACAAATGCCAAAAGCATCATCTATGAATCTCCTATAGAAAATAAGAGAAGTATCAACCAAGGAAGAAAGCTACCGCTCAAGGTGACATAGAAATAAGCAGGCATAAACAACTGCAAAGTTACTTCCCATAGCTGTTCCTCTGATCTGCTTGTAAATCAAACCATCAAACTCCAAATAATGATAGTGAAGAACTAATCCTTCCAGACTCATGATCAAATTGATAAGCCAATGATCAGGCTTATGCTCAGCAAAGTAAAGGGAAACCATGTCTTTTAGTGCAAAGAGCCCAGCGGCAGTAGGAATGCTGGGGTATAAGGATTCTACATCAAAAGAGAAAACAAACCAATTTCAAGGAATGTTGAGGGTTTGAAGGTCTGGGAGCAGAGATAAGGAGTGAAAGATGGTTTGTTTGAATTAGCAAAATAGGCAAAAGCAAATAATGTAGTAATTTAGATGCAGGTTCAAGCAAGTAGCTCGAATATGAGCAAATGGGCCTACCTACAAGGACAAGTTTGTGTATTTTAGGCAAAAGATAGAAGGCACAGGGTCTAACTTTGCTAAGAGGAATTTGTAAATGAAAATTCCTAACACCTTTAAGAAAAAAGGCAAACCTATCAATTAGAAAGAGAAGTTTATTTTGGATTATTTGCCAAGGGACATCAGAAACAAGAGAGTAGACAACAGAATCAGAAAGTTGACGAATACCTTCACTGCAATACCAAGATTTGTCCAGAATGACAAGACCCAAATTCTTGTCCGCCAATGTGATCACAATAGATGGGTCCCTATGGAGAGACTTCAAGGCCTTGAGAAGTCTTGATGGCAGCATCGGTTTAAAGTTGAAAGAAACTATTGCCATTTGTTTCACCAGAATATCTTCTCTGGTTCTGATGATGTCAACAAGCTTGTAGACCTCGACCGAAGGATTCCAAGAGGAATTTGAGCTGCAGAAATGTGGAGGAAACACACCTGAAAAATGAAGGTTCACATCTGCAGGAACATTAGGTTTAGGGCCAAAGAATGCACAAAGGTGGAAACGCCTTGCAAAAGAGCAGAATTCTGTAATAATGGCTTGCGGAGACATCGGAGGGGGTTGGGGAATAAATTTCAACCTGAGACCAAGCACCCTTTGGCCATTCACAACTTTTCCTCTAGACCACTTTCATACGATAAGAGAAGGGTGCTTGGTCTCGGGTCAAAATTTATTTCCTGACCCCCTTCGATGTCTCCGCAAGCCATTGTTGCAGAATTCCACTCTTTTGCCAAACGTTTCTGCCTTCGTGCATTCTTTGGCCTTGAACCTGATGTTCTTGCTGTGAACCTTCCTTTTTCAGGTGTGTTTCCTCTACATTTCTACAGCTCAAATTTCTCCTGGAATCCTCCGGTCGATGTCTGCAAGCTTGTTGACATCATCACAGTCAGATAAGATATTCTGGTGAAACAAATGGTAACAATGTATTTCAACTCCAAACCGATGCTACCATTAAGACTTCTCAAGGCCTTGAAGTCTCTCTATAGGGACCCATCTATTGTGATCAAGCCAGCGGACAAGAATTTGGGTCTTGTCATTCTGGACAAATCTTGGTATTGCAGCAAAGGTCTTCATCAACTTTCTGATTCTGCTATCTACTATCTTGTTTCTGATGTCCCTTGGCAAATAATCCATAGTAAACTTCTCTTTCTTATTGACAAGTTTGTCATTTTTCTTAAAGGTGTTAGGAATTTTCTTTTACAAATTCCTCTTAGCAAAGTTAGACCATGTGCCTTCTATCTTTTACCTAAAATACACAAACCTGTCCTCGTAGGTAGGCCCATTTGCTCATATTCAAACTCCTTATCTCTGCTCCAAGACCTTCAAACCCTCAACATTCTTCAAAATTGCTTTCTTTTCTCTTTTCATGTAGAATCCTTATGCCCCAGCATTCCTACTGCCGCTAGGCTCTCTGCACTAAAAGACATGGTTTCCCTTTACTTTGTTGAGTATAAGCTTGATCATCAGCTTATCAATTTGATCATGAGTCTGGTAGAATTAGTTCTTCACTATCATTATTTGGAGTTTGATGGTTTGATTTACAAGCAAATCAGAGGAAAAACTATGGGAAGTAACTTTGCAGTTGTCTATGCCTACTTATTTTTGTGTCACCTTAAGTGGCAACTTTCTTCCTTGGTTGATACTTCTTCTCTTATTTTCTATAAGAGATTCATAGATGATTCTTTTGGCATTTGGTCTGGATCCGAGGAGTCTCTTCAGCATTACCTTTATGCTTATCAGAGCCTCTATCTAGAGATCAAAATTAGCCCTTGCATCTCTGATTCCCATGCAGTTCTTCTAGACATCTCCATCTTTAAGGGACCCAACTTTAGTTCTTCTGGCATTCTCTCTACTTCTTGTTTTTAGAAAGAGTTAAATACCTATAAATATATCCGTTTCAGATCTTGGCACCTCTGCATCAGAAGAGATCTTTCGTTGTTAGTGAGCTTCGGCGGTACCTTCTTTATGAGTCAAAGCCTACAAGCTTCGGTAAACTCAAGAAGATCTTCTATCGGAGACTTTGTGCCCATGGTTATCCCAGTAAATTCTTGCTTCTATGCTTCAAAAAAGTTTCTGCGAAGGACACGTCAGTGCTTCTTCATCAGGTTTTTGTGTCCAAGATAAGAAAGAGGACTCCCCTAGTCTTCAAACTCGACTTTAGTCAACCGACTAAAGCGATGAACCTAGGGGCCACCCTGTTAGGTCTCAAAAATGCAAGTTACTAATCCTAAGAGGATGCCAGGCTCTATATTTGGATTTGCAATGTTTTTGAACTAACTTGACGAAATCAACCTTCAAAGTTTGATGATTTCCTACACTTTAGGTCCTGCTACACCTAGGTGGGTGAACCTTGAAATATTAAAGCAGTCTGAGTGTGGATGAATGGACTAACTAGGTCTATCTACAATGGCATAGGATGTAGGATAGATGACAAAGCTGACTAATTAATTCTACGTGTAATGTTTAATAAGTGATTGGCAAAAATTGTATAAGCAATATCAAAAAAGGTTTTAATTAATGAGTTGAATGAGACCAGTGCCTTGTTGGGTAACAGAGTCAATTTGAAGGACTAAGAACAGTAGTTTCTAAATGGTAATAATTCTAGATATTTGGCACAGTTTCTGGTTTATAGCTTGTATAAACGTGCAAGTAAATGACTGACAGACTCTTCTTGATAATCCAACCAAATAAAATCAGATATCTTATAATTCACCAGAAGGTACTTTAATCCTTACTTGAAGGAACCAAATGAAATGAAAAGACAAGATTAACAGATAATATTTTACTGGAGACAGTGTGTCAATCCTAATTATATGGCTCTACTTAGTAATCCCAACTTACTACTTCCAGGCTACTGTGAATAAATCAGAAGGGTTTAATTCCTTAGGATGGACACCAACCGAATTAATCACACAGATACAGCGAATGTGTATTGACAGATTAAATATATACTTGATATCTTAATCTGAATAACAGGGAAATGCAGAAATGGAGACAGCCACACGATTGAATAATTTCAACAAATAACTGATACCAAAGTAGAAATACTGAATCAGAGAACTTCAAATTTCTTCCTCAAAATAAAATATGCAACACGGTCATTTTGGAATATTATGTATATGTATATATGAATACTTCTACTGCTGATGATCTTTCAGCATAGATTGTTTGAACTTATATAGATATTTTCATGAAGAGATACAACTCTTCAATAAGTCTCTTGGGATTTTAACCAATACAAACAATAATTACATAATCTTAATTAGGCTCTGTTTAGCCATAAATAGACTTTTGTTAGATGATCCAAGTACTCCTGCGCACGGTGAGAATCAGTAAGCTCGACTGCACTCCTGGTGATTATATCGAGGGTGACCATTTCCTCCAGTTGCTTGCAAACTTCTGTAGATACAGAGGCTTTATCTTTTAGAGCTCCTGTGGCTTTGTGTAATATAACTTGACAATCAATAGTCCACTCTTCTTTGCTCTTTACCTCTCCATTATCTTTGAATATCCTGGGCACCCCTGCGTCTGATGCATCAGTCCCTTCCTTAGCATCAGCTTTGAGTTTATCATAATAATTCTGGTGCCTTTTGAGCAATGCTCTTGCATCAGAGATATCTGTGCTATCAGTGGTACCTCTGTTTTGCAACTCAATCACCTTTTCTTGTATCCTCTGATCAAGCCTCTCATGTTCTTTGACTGCTTTATGATTTTCCGAGTAGTTATCCCAAAACTGGTTTAACCACCGTACCATGTTTGCATACCTGCTCTGCAGTATTGTAACAAATGCATCTATTTGAATTTGTTTGGCTTGATCATGGGATATCTCTTGACTACTTTGTGAGCTCTCACCTTGAGTTATTCTCTTCGTAGATTGCCCAAAGGTGCTCTTAACAGCGTCCTTCAAGTAGTCATTCTCCTTTGTTAATCTTTCACAATTCAGCTTATAAGCATCCCTTTCCTTGATTAACATCTGAGCTTGTGCTTTATTCAATTTTGCAACATTGATACCAATGTCTGCAGTAATTATGGGGTCAGTCTCACCTGCTCTAAAAGTCATAACATGGCCAAAAGTTTTTTCAGTGTCTATGATGGCCGTCTTCTTATGGGGAGGATACAATGCCCATATCATTAAAGAATTTTCATCATTATTGTATCTTGTTCCCATATAGACTTCATTAACTCCTTCTGGAGTAAGCTTATACTTATCATCAACATTATTCAAAAAACTATCAAAAACCAGAGCAGAATTTAAATCCAAGCCGGGAAAAATCATAACCCCTGCATCTTTAAGCAGCTGTCTGCCTCTGCTTGGTGTCATGTCCTGCATTTCCTTGTCCACTGTCTCCTTTAACATCTCTAATAACTGTTTTTCATTGTCAGCAGAAACATTATCTACTGACTCTCTAATTTCCTTTCCCTTGTATTTATACAGGAAAGATTTAAATTCCTTCGAATGAATGAATGTATCATCTGACACAAAAGAATCATAAGCCTTTTGGCGTGGATCTTCATCAGCAGACCCCTCCTCATCATGTATCACAACTGGAGGCTGATATTGTTGCATTTTTCTTTTAGACATTTCTATTGTCTTATCTTGTGGCTGTTCAGTCAATTCTTCCTCTTCAGAGGATACCACTTCAACTTCTGCCAACTGCTTTTTCTTTTCATTCAAATCTCTGTTATATTTCTCCACCACCAAGTCGACTTCAGCCTCTTCCAAATTTCTAATGACATCATCATGTGGATAATGTATGTGCATGTATCCACTGAGATTTTGTTTTCTTCTTGCATAGTCAATGAAACCCTCAGGGTCAAACCCTTTCCTCACCTCAGCAGTCACCATGTTATAATGCATTAGTTTATCCAAAATGAGATTGTATCCTTCTTTTGAAACCACAGTAAAATCTCCAAAACACAAAGTACTAGGCATGAATGATTGTTTATCATGCGAACTTAGATGCATGACATTGGAACAATGCATTTGCCTAATTATTTCCAAATATGCAATTCTGTCAGGGACAGTTTTAGGCAATATAAATGGAGCATCCTCAAAACCATACACTCTGATCATAGTAGCATCCTCAAAACAATACCAGTCTCCCCAATTATGAGTGACAGTAGGGGGGCCACCAAAATCTTTTGGTCTGAGGAATCTTTTTATTTCATCTGAAATTGAATATTCACAGGGGTGGTTGAAATACCTATATAGCACTTTAACACAATGCTCTTCAAATTGAGCATAGCTGGAGTTAGCATACCTGCTATCCCAGATTCTGGTCCACATTTGTACAGGTATCTTCTCCCCTTTCTTACCCGCAGCAACAACTTGAAGCTCATTTGGCCACAATCCTACTTCCTGGCCGTAGTATAAGACCATATGCATGAGCATAGAGTAATGCTCAAAAGAGCATGCTGGAGCATTGTTTTTTATTGCAGATAGACCAGAGTCTATCCTAGTAGCAACATAGGAAGCATAATCAAATTGTCTGGCATTGTGACATTGAATATCAGAGGTTATGACCATTAGAGGAATAGCCATGAACTCAGGGACCTCTGAGCCAAGGACTTGGCCTACAGAATAGTAAGTATATTGAATGTATGGTTCAAAAATGGATACATGAAAGGGAGGGCCATCATTCTCAGTCAAGGGTATCACTTCTCCTTCAATCCTGGGTCTATGTATGGGTAACCTCCATCCATTGTAGGTTGTATCCATTCTCCAGTATTCTTTATCCAAATCTTCATAAACAACAGGGACAGTGCACAAATCATCCAAATCATACACCTCACAAATAGCATTTTTTGATAGGTGTACAATTGGTTCTCCTTGAGGGTTGCAGATAGCTTTCAGGCCTGAATTGTAATGCCTGGCTAACAGTTGCAGGAGTTCTACATTCAAGAATACATTAGGTACAACCAGTTTGCCTAAATTCATGTGCCATGGGTTTGACACAGGGGCATTTCTAAATCTTCTGTTGTAGTGGAATCTGAAGAGTTCATATCCCCTAATTGGGGTCCAAATATCTCCCAGGCGCTTATGTTTGTCTTCCAATTTTTCTACTTCTGCCCTGAGTTGGGCAGACCTCCTGGCCTTGGGAGCTGACCCAGGCAACTGATCAATCAAGTCCTGATTTAGTTTTCTGTCTTTCACTTTTTCTTCAGGGGTTTGATCAGTTTTTTGCTTCTTTGGTTTACTGGTTTCCCCTTGTGATTTTCTTCCTTTTCCTTTCCCCGAAGTTTCCATTTTTGAAAAATTTGGCAGGAAATTCAAATATAGGTAATATAGTGGTTTGTGTATGTGTACCTGTCGCTCGATGGCTGGAATCGGAAGCCTTTGCTTTTGCCCTGAGAATTCTTCTGTATTCTGCTCTCGGACGGTTTTTTTGCAATTATAATGATCGTATGGACTTTGTAGCCGTTTTGTATTAATTATCTGATCAATTCAATGTTCATCGTTGTGAAGTGTCACATCGCCATAACTCTTCCTATCGGCGTGCTTTTTGAAATGTCTGGGCGACCTCAACCCCTTTTTTATGGTGCGGACAGTCAATCGGCGTGACCCCTCAATTGTATCCCCGACGCCATGTAGTATCACATTTCAAGTGGGTGCGACCATCGGCGTGATTTCCTTCATCGCCAAGGGTTTTAGATCTCTCCGCGATATGGCAAGTCCCACCAATATGCTTTGCTTATCGGGAAGATTGAGACCATCGGGATACTAAAATTATGTTTCCCCGATCTTTATTGTCTTACCGATAATCTCTTCATGTATGAATCTTTATCGGAATGACATTCTCTATCGGGATAGCTTTCTCAAGATATCCCGATCCAAATCATCTCCCCGATGCCCTTTATCACATCCTTCATCGGGCAAAGCTTAGTAAAGTGTCACCGATATCTTTTGATCGCCGTGACTTATAAATCGGCAAGACTTGCTTCTTTTGTTCCGATATGTCAAGCTATCCCGATGAAGATGCATCGCTGTGAGTCTTGCCGATAACTTTCTTATCGCCAGGACTTTTGATCGTCGGAGACTTACTTGTTTTCTATTCCGATGGTTCATTTCTCACGGATGACTATTGCTTTGTTACCCTCGCATGCTGTTCGGTGAAACTCTTGCCGAAAGTGCTTCATCGGTATGATATATACCGTCGGGGCAACTTCTAAAAGATCATCTGATAGATATTTGTCATACCGATCGGCATGACCACTTGCCTTTCTTGCCGATGTAAAGTCATCGGTGTTGCTTACTCCATCGGTGAGCTCCATAATTCTTCTTCCGATCTCTATTTTCACGCCGATGGTTGTTTTCAAACAATTCCTTGTGTATCGGTGTAAGCCACACGACCTCATGCCGATGGATTGATTTTGATGATTTTTGACACTGTTCATCCCTAGACATTTTATGAGATACAAAAATTTTATATTGTGGTCCTTTTGGGATATTCCCTAGGGTTTATTCAAATATGATGGAGTAAGGGAATAGTAAAATTTTGAAAATTTTACTGTGCTAACACACCCTAAACCCTAAACTTTTTTGGCTTTGCCAAAAAGTTCCCACGCTCAGCCACATTCCACTTCCACGAATTTGTTGGCATAATCCAAGACAGCTTGGTACCTTCCTCACTAGAAGCAGATTCTCAAGTTTAAATTTGAATTCCTTTGTTAAGTTTTAATTACTATTACTTAAAGTTTTTATTAAAGTTTTAAATTAAAGTCTATACTTTAATTTATTAAACTTTATTTAAATAAACATTAATTTTTATAACTTTAATTTAAACTTTTATAACTTTAACTATTATTAGTGATTTTTGCAAAAAGTTTACTGAGTTTGGGATTTTTCTTTTCAAGTGATTTTTTTGAATTGGAAAATTGCTAAGTGACTTTTTCAATTTTGGAAAATGACCTTCTTTTTTGACAGATTGTAATCAGAGTTTCTTTTTTGAGTGTTAGTGGATTTGTCTCCACACACTTTTTATACTCTATTTCTTCATGTAGTTTTGCATTTGAGTTAAACTAATGAGCCTTTGAAACAAGGTGAAACATGTTTTGAACAAATCTAATATAAAATTCATTTTTTTCTTATAATCTTCCATTTCTTTGTTTCTTTCTTTCTTTCTGTTTTCTTTTGATTTCTTCTCCGTGCTGCCAATGAATGCCATAAATTTTTAAAAAATTTAAAATCCTAACTTAAATTTTTAAAACCCTAAACCCTAAACCCTAATGTCATGATAGATAATCATTGTTCAATATTAAAATAATATAATTATTAGTCAGCATCATATGGGTCATCATTAATACCAAAATCAACATCATCGTTAACATATTGTGATGATGCAGGTAGATTAGGAGACCCACATGGAACCCCACTACCACTCGCACTAAAAATATGTTGGCTACTAGACTCTTCAAAAGTTGAAGATTGTGCAATATAAGAAAAATCCAAGTCAATTCGCTCTGGGTCTACATCTGACAACTTTGTTACCCCTTCCTTGTAGTCATCATCTTTGTGAGCTAGAAGCCCCAAGTTGGAATGCACGTAAACTAGCTCCTCTACTTTACTTGATGCCAATTGGTTACGCTTCACTGAGTGGATGAAGGAGTATGTACTCCAATTCCATTCAGATGAAGAAGAGCTAGCAACCTATTGAAGCAAAGGGAGCTCTTGTTAGAGTTTTAAAATTAATAAATTGTGAATCAAATTTAAAATTTGAAAAAGGTAATTTTTAAAATTAAAAAAAAATATAGAATGTGGGTAAAAATTGATAAACTTACTTGTGATACAACTTTGATTGCAAGTACCTGAAGGTGTGGCATTTTATGGCCATGGAGGTACCACTAAGAGTGAGCATCCTTCCTATACTTGTGGCAGAGAGCAGAAACACTGTCCATTGGAGGATGCAAATTCAACAAACTCAGTTGTAACTACATCCTCCATATTAGGATCAGGGAAGAGTTTAGTAAGTGCTTTATTTAAACCTTCGTTGCCTTCTCCATAACAGTATGGTGGCACCCTTGTTGGCATAGAAATGATCTCTTCGCTGTAATATTTTGGAGTCAACACAAAGGCAATAAGATGGAGGGGTGGTCATTTTGTTCCACCGCTCAACACAAATTGACTGCACCTCTTTGAAGAAAGTTTCTTCAGGATCTTGCTCTTTTGCATTTATGATGGATTTCATCTTCTCAATCATCGAGTCAATGCCATCATAAACCTCTCCCAAACATGGCTTATCCATGTCAGTAAAGCAGATCATACTCATGATGGGCTCAGTGAAACTAAGAAGATATTTCATGCAATCCCACTAAGTGTCATTTAGAATCATTTGCTTTACATTAGCTGTCCTCTCAGTGTTGGATTGCCTCCATATGGAACATGATTGCCTGATGACCATGCCAGAAAGCACCTCTTGCACCTTCACAAGTTGTCTCAAGACAATTGTGTTCGATGCAAATCTGGTCTCAGCAACCTATTTGAAAACAAAAAATAAAAAAAATAATGACAAGAAGAATGCAAACTTAAATTTTTAAAAATAAATTACTAAAGTTAAACTTAAATGATAAAATTAAAACTTTGCATTATTTGAATTACCTTAGCAGTTCTAATCGCAAGAATGGTCCAATCTATTTTCCTACCCAACTTTTGTAGCATGAGGTTGAGTGAGTGGACATCACAAGGTATCCAAAATATTTTTGAGAACCGTATCTCAACCAACATACCAATAGCTGCTCTACAACTCTTTGCGTTGTCCATTATGACTTGGACACAACATTTTGAGGACCCAATTTTTGAATGCATTGTATAAGGATATCAACAATAAATTGTGCATCATTCACTTGCCCCTCACAATCCACAACTTTCAAAAACATTGCCCCTTTAGGGCACACTGCAATCACATTGATTAATGGCCTAGTTTTTGCATCCTTCCATCCATTAGAAATGATGGACACCCCTATTTTTTTCCATGAGACCCTAATGGGACATAATGAAGATTCTATATGTTTAACCTCCTTTGGCAATAAGGTGCTACACACCTTGTCATAACTTGGGCCTGTGTATTCTTTTGGAGCTTCGTTTATTTTTCTTATCATATCTTGCCAATACGAAGATTGAACAACATTGAAGGACAAACCATTTGCATAGAGGCATCTTGTTATGGTTTGGTTGGCAATCTCTTTAATATCATTTTGAAATGCCCTCTCTAATGGTCCATTTTCTCTCTTCACATTATCGAGCTCATCTTCATTCCTACCAAAAAATGGGTGGCTCTCTACTACAACTTCATGGGCGACACTATAAGTATGAGATGAAGAAGCAAGTGGCCTTCGCAAGCCCCCTCCTCTCCTCAAAGGATGCCTTGTTCTATTCATAACTCTTGCATTTGCTTCCTCTTTCTCTTTGATATATTCTACTATTTTATAAGGTCGGATAGGTGTCATTCTTTTATGGACAGGCTTTGATTCCCAATCTAGGAATGGCACACAAGTGACCTTTGACCCGACTATATGAACTTGTTTACTGCTTATCACACCCATTGCATTTCCAAACATATGTCCTGCCACCTGGAATCTGTTGTAACATTTCTACATGCCTCCACAAAGGTGAATTTGAGTCAATATTGAAGGAAGGTTTGCTGATGGAGCTAGAACTGGCTTCCATCATAACAATCTATGCTTGCAGCAAGCCTGCATTAAGTTTGTAAAAAAAATACTAAAAATTTGAACAATATATTCTAAAACCTCATGAAATAAATTATAAAATTTAAAAAATTGACCTACAATTTTACAAATTAAAAATTAGAACTAAACTATTTATTTAATAATTAATAGTTTAATAAAATTGATATACAAATAAATAAAAATAAAAATAATGAATGATACATATTGACTATTAAGATATAATAATTTATTAATTATTAATGTTAATATATATACAAATTTACAAAATAAAAAATTAAGGTATATTAATATACACTATTACACAAGGAACTACTAACAATATATTTAAATTTCTAATATTAGATTATTAATATTAAGATTTTCATTTAATAATTTTTTTTTTGTTTCGTAATATTATGGATTATATTGATATGGAAATAAAAAGATTGCATATCTATCTGCATTTCTTGTAGTTGAAACAAGGATTTTCCTACCTTAGAACTACTAGACAATGCAGGGTCACGAGAGAAAGGAAAATGGCCATGCAAGGCCTGCAACTGGTATCCACTTGACCATGCAGGGTCACCAAAGAGAGAAAGATGGCCATACAAGGCCTGCACACTAACTAGAAAGACACATCCAAAATTGGCCTAACAGCCAACAGACAGCTTCATACAAGCCTTCAAGGGAGGAGCAAAAACCCTGCAAGGCTACTAACCCAAAACACCCGCTGAATAGAAAACATATAGAAACTATTACATCTGATAGAGCCACTATAATTGAAGGTTTTAAAATTCAAAACCAAGATTGGACACCCTTACCCTGAATTCTTCAATCCATTCAAAAGAGCCGCCATGCGGATCAATCTACAACAGCTTCAACAGAAAGTCTACCCCAAGCACCACATGCTGTCTGTGTAGAATGAGTGGCCACCTTTTAGGTTCAAGCAAGAAGGGGAAATATCATGCCACCACCTTGTCGTCCTCAAGAAGATGAAAATCTGCAGGCCTAGGAATCCCCACCCCTGGCTCGGCTATCTTGACAATGTCCTCCACACCCCTGAGCAGGTTACTGATAAAGAGTCACCGCACCAAGAGGATAGATTTCTCCTTTACAATGCCTACATCCAAAAGAGATGCTAAGAACCAGGACACAAAGGAGGTGTCAACTCTATAGAATTCTCCCTCCTCCAGAAATTTCTTGCCCAAGATGACCTTCACAGCCAATAGGATGAACTCATCACTAGAACACAGAATCCTCTTCAATCTATGATCTAAAACTGGACCCTTGAAGGCCAATTGTCTCACCGCACTCTCCACCTATATGGGAGTATCAGAACCCAAACAAACCAATCCTTCTGTTGATATCTTCATAATAAATCCAGACCCACCCACCATTGGAAACAAGAGATGCATAACAAGGAGAACAATGTGAAATCCCCTACGTTCGGCTTCACTATAAGACTAGATGGCCTCTCGAAACTTCCAAGCAACAATTGGGAGCAAATGAAGAGTTAAAGGGAGCACTCTCCATAATGATGACTCACTATTATTTATGAGTACGCCAAAGCCAAATTTCAGTCGGCATCATTCAAATGACATACTGCTTAATGAACAGTTGTCACCTCAGTCACATCAAGACCTTTCCTGCCAAGTCACTTGCCACCTAAGCTGCTCCAAAGACCTCTGATGTTGCCACCTAACCAGCCTGGCTGGCAACAAATGATCCCGGAAGGACTCCCTCCCAACCACCCACATTTAATAATTATTATTAATAATATATATATATATATATATATATATATATATATATATATATATATATATATATATATATATATATATATATATATATATATATATATATATTAAGAAATAAGATCAAGATATATTATTTATATTTATAATAATATATTATAAATTATAATATACTAGGCATTCTATTCATAATATTAATATGAATATTTATATAGTATATACTATATTACTATATACTATTAATATTATATATTATTATTAAATATTATACTCTATAATTAATAAACGTATTGTATTACTATAAGTGTAAGTCTGTATGTAAAACTAAAAAAAAGAACAGAGTTTTTCTAGTTTTCAACTTTTAAACACTCAATATTAAAAAAAAAGAAAATAGAGAACAAATAACATATTAAAATTTAATAACAATACATTGAAAACCTAACTCAGATCCTAAGCAGCCGCGAACAGGTCTTTTGGGCCACACTGAGTCAAGAGGAAATCATGTTTTGTATTTGCACTCGTCGCGTTTTTGTTTTCACAGCTTCACCCAGTTGTTTTTTCTTGTTTTCATCCTTTTTGCAGCATAAAATCTTCAAAACGTGTTGAAATGAGGCAATATTAAAAAAACACACTTTTTAGGTTTTAGCCGATCAATAAAGTCATCAAATCATGATGGAATCGCCACGTAAGGGCTGGAAACGTACGAGTATGGCAGGAGTTTGTGGGAATCGTTTCGGCGTCCAAAAATATGTACCCGGTGCAAACCCACAGGGGACTTTGTTTCGAATCTGCTTCGGAATCGATTTATACCCAGAATCGGCGGAAAAGGAGGCTGATTCGACAACTTAGCCTCCTGTGCTCCTCAATCAGTGGCAGTTAACCGATAAACAGCTCCCCATTCATGGACACCAAACTGACAAATTAGCTCCTCAAATTGGGTGGTTAACTGACAAATCAGTCCCTCAAATTAAGACATCTAACTGACAGGTTAGAGGCCAATAGAACTGCCCACTTGCATTATTAAACAATACAATAGATAGCAACAGCAAACTTAACAATTTTCTACTAAATTGTTACACTTACTGTGCACACCCAATACGCAGATCTGACTCCTTGAAGTTCCTATCAATGCTTTGCAGCAAGCAGATTTGATGCCTTACTGGTGTGGATGATGACTTAATGATATCTGCACCACAAACTACTATTGCCTGAGAGTTTTTATTCCCATAGAACAAGTTGATAGTGGATACGCTTGAGGTTTTCATCCCAAGTGCCAAACTGTCGTAGCAGCATCAAATTGAGTGTTTGTTTTAATTTCAAAAAACATATCTTTTCTGTTTTCCCACACGCCTCTTATAACCCACGACCTCTTGTGCTCCTCAATCAGTGGTAGTTAACCAATAAACAACTCCCCACTCATGGACAACTAACTGACAAACCTAGCTTCTCAAATTAAGGTAGATAACTGGCAGGGTAGAGGCCAATAGAACCACCCACTTGCATTATTAATACAATAGATAGCAACAACAAACTTAACAAATTTCAATCCCTCAAATTAAGGCAACTAAATGGTAGGTTAGAGGCCAATAGAACAACCCACTTGCATTATTACACAATACAATATATAGCAACAACAAACTTAACTAATTTCTACTCCTATGTTGGTCCTCATTGATGTGAAGCTTTAGACTTATCTACGGATTGAAAAATGGGACATTACAAATCTGCCCTTCTCGGAATTGCTTGCCCACAAGCAATGTAGTGTTTGATGTTAGAAGATCTCTAGCCCCTCCCATGTAGCATCCTCAATGGGTAGGTTCTTCCAACACAAGCAATGTAGTGTTGGATTTTAGAAGATCTCTAGCCCCTCCCATGTAGCATCCTCAATGGGTAGGTTCTTCCAACACAAGCAATGTAGTGTTGGATTTTAGAAGATCTCTAGCCCCTCCCATGTAGCATCCTCAATGGGTAGGTTCTTCCAACACAAGCATTGTAGTGTTGGATGTTAGAAGATCTCTAGCCCCTCCCATGTAGCATCCTCGATGGGTAGGTTCTTCCAATAGACCAAGCACTCTGTGATAGTCCTATCCCTCAGTTTCTTCTTCCGTATGTGAATGATGACCTCTAGAACCAATATGAGTTTCCCCTCATCATCCAAAGGTAGAAAATCAATTAATGGTGCAATATGTTTGGCCAAGTAACCTTTTGAGGCAAGATACATGGAAGATGTTGTGAATCCAGCTATCTTTTGGCAACTCCAACTCATAAGCCACTTCACCAACCCTTCTCAAAACTTTGTAAGGTCCATAAAAGTGAGGTTTGAGCTTTTCAGCCCCACTTCACTTATTGAAAGTCTGCCTATAAGGTTGTAGGCATAGGAAGACCATGTCTCCAACTTTGAATGATCTCTTGATGTGGTGTTGATCTGTGTAAAACGTTTGTTGATTCTAGGCCCATTGTATGTGATCCTTGAGTGCCTCAAAATATCTTGTCTATGCTCCACCAAGTCATTAGTTGCTGGTACCCTACTATCAATGAACACCAAATTTGTGAAAATTAGTGCATCATATCCATACAAAGCCATAAAAGGAGTCATACCAATGGACATGCGATGGATGGTATTGTAGTAATACTCCCTAAGGTGCAACCACTTGACCCATGCTACTTGCTAGTCTGTGACATAATTTCTTAAATATCATTCAACCTACTTATGCACTATTTTTGCATGTCTATTTGTCTGTAGGTGATAACTAGTACTAGGAGTGAGCTTGGTACCAATCAAATGAAACAACTCCTACCAAAAGGAGTTGAAGAATCTACTATCCTTGTCACTAACAATGTTTTTAGGCAAGCCATTTAGCCTAAACACTTCACTGAAAAATAAATCAACTACTTGATGTGCTTTGATTCTTGTAGAATGACAAAGAAGTGTGCATACTTAGTTAACCTATCTAGTATAACATAAATGTAGTACTTGCCATTTACCTTAGGAAGGCATGTGATGAAATCCATGGACACACTTTCCCACTTTTGGTTGGGACTACGCAATGGCTATAGCAAACCTTTGGGAACAACATGCTTTGCTTTATTCTATTGGCAGGTTGTGCACTTCTTGACATGTTTGAGAACATCTACCTTAAAGATCTTATAGGAGAATCTATCTCTTATCTGCATATACATCTTGTAGAATCTTGGATTTCCAGATATTTGTGCATCATACAAAGCTCTCAAAATCTTCTCCTTCATCTAGACTTGGAAACAAAAAAATATATGTTCTTATATAAAATGAGACCATTTGCTACTAAATACTTGTCATCCTTAACACTTTCATCTAAAATATTAGTAGCAAAGGTGTTCTTAGTATATTTTTCCATGATAGAAACATTCCAATCAACAGAAATAACAAAAATGGAATAGAGAGTAGGCATTCTAGAAAGAGTATCAACAACTATATTCTTTTTACTCTTCATTTACTCTATATCAAAATCATAAGCTTGAATTTTATTCACCCATTTTTGTTGCCTAACATGTGAGTCACATTGGCTAAGGAAGAACTTCAAACTGCTATGACCTCTTCTCATTGCAAATCTTTTACAAACTAAGTATTGTTTGAACTTAGCTAAAGCATGCATGATGACTAGCATCTCCTTGTCATAAATAGGAAAACCCCTTTTAGAATCTTTCAACTTTTTTCTCTCAAATGCTATGGGGTTCCCTTTTTATATGGGTATTGCTCCAATTCCTTCTCTTGAAGCATCACATTCTACAACAAATGGTTGTCAGAAATTTGAAATAGCAAGTACAAGGCATGAATTTGTTACCTTCTGGAGTTTCTTGAAAGCCTCTAGAGTTGTGTCATTCCATGAGAAAGCTCCCTTTTTATTCATGTTAGTTATGTTACAAAGACAATTTTTGTTGTACCAAAAGATCGACCTTGTTGTGACCTAATCACACATCACCCCATTACAAATGGGGAGTCCCCCCTTTTTTTCACAATTTTGAGCTTGTCGGGTCTTTTAGGAAGTGTCATTAGATCAACACTCCTTCACAAAATTGGGTAGTGTTTCTCCTAGACAACATGAAATGTACCAAGTGATTCAATCAAGGAGCAAGTGAAGGCAAAGCATGTCATTAACTCTTGAAATTTACTAAGTCTGAAATCTGGTGGATGTACTCAAAAATCTAGAATTTGCATGTTAAATCCCATGGATCTGAGACCTATCTCAAACATCCTAGAAGTTTATTTCAAAATATTTAAAGTATAGGTACTTAAATATATTTTTAAGTATACTTCCAACCAAGACATTTTGAAATCTGGCGAAAAAGTTTAAGTCTTAGACCTTGAGTACAAATTCCATGCACAGAGGGAGAATGCACCCTAGAAAAGTGCAAATTCCTTGTCTAAGAGGAAATCCCGCCCAGAGAAACTAGGTACTCAATCCTTGCAAAATTAAAAAATTTCTCCAAAATCTTAGCAAATTTGAAGAGAAATTATGAAAATCATCAAAGAAAATTGAAAATTGGCTAAGTGTGAAAGTCGCATTTTCCATGCACTCATGGAATTTCCACCTACGGAAGTGGAAAATCCCTCCACATGAGCAATATGCACCCTAGAAGGAGATCTGTCCAGGAATGAAAATTACACTTAAAGATGAGACTTAATCATTTTGTTGCAAATTTGTCAAACTCCCTTGCAGAGGTCATCACAACACTTAGAAAAATCATGATTGGCAAGAGCACAAAATCCTTGTCTAGAGGGAGAATGTGCCCTAGTGAAAGTCCTTCCGATCATGCAATATGTGCCCACATTGGTTTGGTGATTTTGGGATCAAAACAAGGGAAATGTTATTCTCCTTAGTTGAATTCATGAAAATCCATGTGAAAACCTTGAGAAATTGCCTAAGAAAGTTAAAGTTGAAAGTGAAGAGAAAGGATCCAGGCTAAGGAGAAAGGTGCAAATTCCTCATATAAGAGGAGGATGCACTCCAAGATGAGGGAAAATCTTCTGGCATAGGGAGAATGCACCCTGAGAGGAGATACCTCTGGAAATGAAGATTGCAATGCAATGAAAGTTTGATCATTGAAAATCATTGGAAATTCTTTTGCAAAGGTCCTCCTAACACTTAGAAGATTCATGATTAGACAAGTCACAAATTCCTCACTCATAAGGAATATGCACCCAAAATGAGGGAAAATCCTTGCACACAAGGAGAATGTGCTCCAAAAGGTGGAAAATCCTCCTGAATAAGGAGAATGCGCCCTAGGAAGAGAAAGTTCACTGGCTTAAGGACTAGGAGTTGCATTCCAATTTCAACGAATAATCCTCTGAGAAACACTTCAAACCCATGGAAGATGCATAGGAAACTCATGAACAATTTGTCAAAACACTTAGAAAATTTGTCTACATCAAAGGTTAGAAGTGAAAAATCCAAGTGAACAGTGGAAACTCCTTGACCCCATGGAATATGCACTCCAAAAGAGGAAAATTCTCATATAGAGAGAATATGCGCCCTAGGGAGAACTCCACCTACAAGGGGAATTTGCGCTCATCATGAAGAATTTGAAATCTTGATCAAAATGAAAATTCAATCTTTTGTTGCCAATTTATAAAAAATTCATTGAAAATCATTTAAAAAACCTAATGAAATTCGCCAAAGTTAAGTCAGGAACTTTAGAAATCCTTCCAAGTTTCAATTCCTATTTAACTTTGATATTGGATTGATTTGAGGACTTTATTCTCCATTACTATTCAAAGAATTCTTTCATTTTGCAGGAGAATGACAAATCCTTGAGAAAGGAAGATCTAAAGCATTCAGAGGAGAAGACTTCATTGAAGGAGATTCCACATGAAGAAATGCACTTCACTGCATCAAGGTTTCATCACTGGAGATGAACATCAATCCACCTTGCAAGTCCAGGAATCCAGAGGTCTAACAAATCTAGGAGCAAACATCATGAGGTCTACTCCAAGAATTCACCTCTAAGTCATCTCCTCTACTTCAACATCCAGTGTTAGAATCCTACATGATCATCACAAGAAAGTTAGTTGAATGAGCATGTACATCAAGAAAATCCACAAATTACATCCAGAAAAGTAAGGAATGCAAAGACAACAACAAGGAGTGAAGAACAAGGACAAGTTCCCAAGTTTCACACTGAACGCTCTAGAAAAGTGAAAATTCAAGTCCAAGACTTTGCCAAGAAAAGAAGAATTTGGGAAAATACATCAAGAAATTGGGAAAATATTAAAAATCAAGCAAATGTGCTCAAGAAATGTTGAGTTGGCATCTATACATCATTGATCAATCATAGCTCGCCACGTCAGTTGTTCATGTTCAATGTATATGCAATAAAGTATAAGAGAAAGAGGCCCCATGTGGAAGATGCTTCAAAGATTCCACTTCAAGCTTATCACACTGGGAAATGTGCCTTCATTGCATTTGGGCTTTTATGTATACAACTTGTGTCAACTTTTAATTTTGCTAAAAATAGAAAATTCTTGTAACTAATTGTTGATGTGGCAAGATCTCGGCCATCGATTTGCAAATCAATCCTAGCCGTTCATGTAATTTTTGGAGTCTATAAAAGGCTCACTTCTCTTATTTGTAAGACATTAGAAATGGAGTTGTTGTAGGCAAGTTGAGTAGGAGTAGAGTAGAGGAAGCTCTTCTAAGTTGAAGAGAACTCATGAAATTGTTGTAATCACTTCCAAGATTAATGCATTTCTCATTTAAGCTTGGTGACAATTGTGTTGTGTTGGAATGTGGCATGGTTTCTTATTTCTTGAAGATGATGAAGAAATGTTTCTAAGTAGCTTAGATAGTAGATTAAAAGTTCATTGATATAATGAGTTTATGCAAATATATTTGATGAATTCCTTCTCGGTTCATACTTTTTGTGATTTGTCAATGATAAGTCATTTTGCAAAGTTAGCCTGAACCATGTTTGCTTTAGTTCAATTGTGAGTACTTGTTCAATCTGTGCCAGCTGTGGGTGTTTGGATGAAGGTTTACAATTTGAAAATCCTTGAATGACCTTAGAAGATTTCACTGACTCTGTGTAATTGTTGGTTCTCATGGTGAAGCGGAGTTTAGTTTCATGAGGAATTTGTCTATCTTGACATGATTCATTATTTCATTAACCTTAGAATAGATATCTCTTAACCCTATCTTTTTTGCCTTTTCTTTTAAGTTTGTTTGAAGAAGTTCAATTCATTCACATCCAAGGAGTAAGGAATTTCATCCATGTTCATGAAGAAGGAGGAATTTGGCGTAAGTCCCTTTGTGATTACCAGCAAGATCACATCAAATCACAGAGAATCCATTGCAAATCATGTATAAGAAACCTTGGAGTACTCTTGTTTGATCACATAGTTCAACATTTGAGAGGCTTTGTTCAAGAGAGGATAGAGCACTTGGTGTTTTATTCTATTGTTGTTGTTGTCACAAAAACATCATCAACAGACTTGTTAATGCCCGATACAATCACCAGAGTTAATGAATCCATGGGAGGTGGTTAAGCCTTGTCATGAACCCAACTGCTACACTGCACAACACAAGGAGACCAAGGGTAAACACCTTGAAACAACCCCCCCTAGTGTAAGTGATGGGTTCAAACCCGTGACCAGGGTCTAATACCAATTGTTACAAAGACAGTTGTCATTGCACCAAAAGGTTGACCTATCAATGCCTAATACAACCGCCAAAGTTAATGAATCCACGGGAGGTGGTTAAGCCTTGTCACGAACCCAAGTGCTATGCTGCACAACACAAGGAGACCAAGGGCGCACACCTTGCAACAAGTTAGGGGTGCTACTAGTTGCACAAACCTTCAGGAGTAATTGCAAAGGCCAAAGAATCCTCTCAACTGTGTCCATGTGGTAGGAGTTGGCCAACAAAAGATGGCTTGGATCTTCTATTGAGCCACCTGAAAATCTTGAGCACTAATGACATGGCCCAAGTACAAAATCTCTATAACCCCAAATTGACACTTAAATTCCTTAGCAAAGAGAGCTTGTTGCTCCAATATTCCAAGGACTGTATCCATATGCCTCAAGTGATCTTCCCATGTTTGATTGTATATCAATATATCATCAAAGAACTCTAAAACAAATTTTCTCAGTTGACCACTCAATACCTAATTCATGGTAGACTAGAAAGTGGTTGGGGCATTTGTTAGACCAAATGGCATGACCTAGAACTTAAAGTGTCCAAAGTGGCATTTGAAGCTATCTTGTGCACGTCCTCATCATGCACACGGACTTGATAGTAATTGGATCTCAAGTCAATCTTTGAGAAGTAGATTGCCCCTTGCAACACATCAATCCTGGGAATAGGATATCTATTTTTGATGGTCTTCTTATTCAAGGCTCTATAATCTATGCACATCCTCATTGTGTCATTTTTTTTCTTAATGAGTAGCACAAATGATGCAATGGGTTAGAATAAGGCTTGGTGTGACCCATCTCCAATAATTCTTTTATAGCCTTTTCTATTCTTCTCTGTATATTTGTGGATGGTAGTATGAGGTGATCATGACAAGCTTACAAACTAGTTCCAACTTTATGATGTGTTGGAATCCTCTATCTGGTGGCAAACTTGGAGGCATATCACTAAACGCAATAAAATGCTTATCTAAAATGGTTTGTTTATTAGCATGATAAGAGTGGGGCTTATGTCATACCCCCAAGGAAGATTATAATTAGACAAAAGGAATTAATAGAATCATTTGGTGCAGGCCAACCCATGAGAAAGTTATAAACATTTATTATATATTTTGAGTTCTTAATGCTGGCCGACCCCCTCATGATTAGCGCTCACTTGGAGAAATAGCAAATAAAGTATTATTGTAAGAGGCCAACCCTTTGGAAAGAGATGCCTCTTTCCATACAACTGACCCCTTTGGAATGTTCACCCCTCTTTGGGGATTAAATTAAAATGAATTTGTTTTATTAGAGGTTGACCCTTGGTAAAGACACCTCCCTCCAATAAAGATGCCTCTTGGAAGGATCGCCTCCCTTTATGAACAGGCATAAGGAGGATATAAATAGAATAGAGAAGTGAGAGAGAATAGAAGTAGGGACATGATAAATCAGTCCCATTAAGAAGTAGAAATATATTAGTAGAGGAATATATCAAGCATGAATATATCAACAATGATATATTTATTTATGCAATAGCTGATAACAGCAGAGACAATATTTATAATAGCAGATTGAAATCCATCAAGAGGTACATATATCAATCATACCAATTCCTGAGCAATACAATTGAAATAAGGTGAGGTTAGTAAGTAGGAAATGATGGTCCTTTTGGGGTTCACGAGATGGTGAAGTACCGATAGGCCCCTTCATCAAGCACACCACCCCAAGTTAGTTAGCTTGTGGGCTGGGAGGTGTATGAGTGCTCTTGGGCTTGTTGAATAGCGGTCTTCATGCATCTTATCAAGCACACCCCCTCGAGATGAGACACTTGTGGGATTGATCAAGGAGGATGACCAGCCTCCAAGGTGGACTGGGAGATGTTAGGTGGACTAACCCCTTTCATGCTCTCGACAATATTGTTACTTACTAACACACCTGAGAGATTCAATTTATGTGATTGGCTTGAGGAATTAGGTTATGACAGATTGGATCAAATATGGATTATGATTTGATCATTTGATTTTTTATTTATTATGTTATATGGTATTGATCTCATTATTAGTTATGCTATGATAGATGAATTTAATATGAATGATGCTATGAACTGAATATTATGTTAATTTATTGATCTTTAATATTTCTAATGTCCTTTTCTAGTAATTATTTTTGTTGCAGGTTAAGAAATCAAGAAAATCTTGAAAAGGGACATTATAGTGGTATCAGAACTTTGATCCTGCCAGCCTGTGGATCAAAGATAGTGTATGCAAGTAAGCCAAAGAGCTCAGCGGGCCTTAAATAGGGAGAGAAGAAAACTAGAAGCAAGTAGCAACCAAAGTACTAATAGTAAAATGGGTGATCATGAGTTCAACCTGGGAAATGAATTGAGGGCTTTTATGGAGCAACAAGGGAAGACATCGGAATTGCTTCTCCAAAAACTCCAAAGCATAAATAATGCAATCAATAAATCTAAACAAATCATTGGGAAAGATGTTAATTCCAATCATTCTAAAAACAATATGACTCTTGTAGGATCAACACCTAGGGCAACACAACCTACATTCTTGCCTAGTAAGGAACATGCAAGAGAAGAAGAAGAGCCCATAACAACAAATGACATTAAGGAATTGATAGAAGCCTATTTCAAAATTGATCCTAAACTTAGAAAAAATATTCCATTTAGAGACTATTGTGATATAATAACAAGAAATACATTGAGGAAAGAAAAAAGGCAACCCAACAAAGACTTACAAAAAAAGGTAAGCAGGATAAACCTTGAAAATTTTGATGGCTCGGGAAAAGTCACGGCACAAGCATGGATCTAGAAGCTTGACACATACCCTTCTCTTAGCCCCATGACCTAGGAGGATGCTCCTAAATTTGTCATTCTACATTTGGGAGGGGTTGCACACGAATGGTGGCATCACGGGATTGTCACACAAGGACACCAAAATGTTGTAAAATACGACAAATTTATACAAAGACTCATAAATCAATTTGATCAAAAACATCCCCAAAGGCATTTCAAATAATTAACACAATTGAAACAAAAGGGATCCGTCGAAGATTATGTGTACGAGTTCCAAAGAAATTTAGTCATGGTGCTGGGTGTTGATGAGGAAACGCTCACTTACATGTTTATAGAAGGGTTGAAGAAGTCACTTTGTGGTTTGGTGGGCGCTCTTGATCCAACAACCCTCCAAGATACTATCCAAAACACATTAAAACTAGAAGTTATAACAACAAAGAACAAAACTTATCCCAAGGATGTACCATCTAGATCAAGTTATTGTTCCGAGGATGAAGCTTCTAGGCCAAATTATCAACCTTCTTACAAGAAGGATGAGAAACCAAGGGAATGGTCCCCTATAAGAAGAGAGTATTTACGAAAGAAGGGTTTATGTTTTAAATGTAAAGAAAAATGGGATCCAAATCATCGTTGTGCAAATAGAGGACAAGTGCACAACCTAGAAACCATGATGGACAAATAATTAGATGAAGGAGAAAGGGAACCCAAAACAAAGAGGTGGAAAAAAGACGAAGAAGATGTTGCAAATAGTACATTGGCCACACTTTCAAGGGTAGATCTATAACAACACAGACGGTATGGATTCAATTATCAAAATCAAATTCAGATTATTGATTGCATCCTTCATCAACTAAATTTTCTTCAATTCTAAATACACTTGTTGACCTATTTCATCCCTCATGTTTGACATACTCTCTCTTCAATGACAAATCATTTTCCTCTTCTAATAATCTTATCTATCATAGATTGTCTCCATACTATCTTATCATCTTCACTAATTATTCTACAATTCTACAACTTGTTCAATAATTAAATTCTTACTTAAGATTCAAATTTACCTTCTCAACAACACCACTAAATTCATATTTCTAACCTTTCTTCAAGCCCTCTTCATCATTTAGATTTTCCATCAATATTGCTTCATCTTGGAGTATTTTACAATCTCTAATCTTGGATTCTCAGTGCTCTCAATTTCTTCTTTAGTATTGAAAATGTTTCTTCCTTTCTTTCTACATTCACTTGCTTAACTACATCTTCATCTATGACACTTGCATAATCTCAATCACATCGTTATTATTCAAAACATAAAACAAATGCTTCCCAATCCATTCTTTTCAAGTATTCCTTCATCATAAAGTCTCCTTTCATTTACTCTATCACTTTCTTTAGGCATGTTTACAATATCATTCATTCTGTCTTCTTCTTTGTCTTCATCCTCATTTGAGTTTAACATGACTTCTTCTATCCTTCTCAACTTCACTAATGATATATGGGAAGGCAAACTACAAGTGGATAAGTACAAAGTGGTGGAGGAACTCATTCTATACAAAGACCAAATATATCTCATCCCAAGATCGAAGATCAAGATGTCTTTTGAGGATGATAGAAAACTTGTCTTAAATTATAGACATTGCAAATTACCAACCCTTGGTTTTGTTGTTGAGAGATATCGGGAAATACAAGTACAAGAATCAGAAGAATATTAGACAATAAATTGTCCTTATAATTTAGAAGATGTTATCAACCTTATGTTGGCAGTTGGATTAAGGCAAGTATACTAATCACAATTCTTCCACGACAATCAACTTCCAGGAATTACAAATCTACAAGATTGATTCAGGATCCTAGTTGGTGATTGCTTGAGGACAAGCAATCTTGGACAGGGTAGACTGTCATGCCACTAAGGAAGATTATAATTAGACAAAAGGAATTAATAAAATCATTTGGTGTAAGCCAACCCATGAGAAAGTTATAAACATTTATTATATACTTTGAGTTCTTAATGTTGGTTGAACCCCTCATGATTAGCGCTCACTTGGAGAAATAGAAAATAAAGTATTTATTGTAAGAGGCCGACCCTTTGGAAAGAGACGTCTCTTTCCATACAGCTGACCCCTTTGGGATGTTTGCACCTCTTTGGGGATTAAATTAAAATGAATTCGTTTTATTTAGAGGCTCACCCTTGGTAAAGACGCTTCCCTCCAATAAAGATGCCACTATTGGAAGGATTACCTCCCTTTATGAAGAGGCATAAGGAGGATATAAATAGAATAGAGAAGTGAGAGAGAATAGCAGGGACATGATAAATTAGTCCTGTTAAGAAGAAGAAATATATCAAGCAGGAATATATCAACAATGATATATTTATTTATGCAATAGCTGATAACAGTAGAGACAATATCTATAACAACAGATTGAAATCCATCAAGAGGTACATATATCAATCATACCAATTCCCAAGCAATACAATTGAAATAAGGTGAGGTTAGTAAGTAGGAAATGATGGTTCTTTTGGGGTTCACGAGATGGTGAAGTATTGATAGGCCCCTTCATCAAGAATGCCACCTCGAGTTAGTTAGCTCATGGGTCTGGAGGCATATGAGTGCGCTCAGGCTTGTTGAATTGCGGTCTTCATGTATCTTATCAAGCACACCACCCTAAGATGAGACACTCATGGGCTGGGAGGTGACTAAGTGCTCCTGGGCTTGATCAAGGAGGATGACCAACCTCCAAGGTGGACTATGAGATGTTAGGTGGACTAACCCCTTTCATGCTCTTGACAATATTGTTACTTACTAACACTATTGAGAGATTCAACATGTGATTGGCTTGAGGAATTAGGTTATGACGGATTGGATCAAATATGGATTATGATATGATCATTTGATTTTTTTATTTATTATGTTATATGGTATTGATCTCATTATTAATTATGCTATGATAGATGAATTTAATATGAATGATGTTGTGAACTAAATATTATCTTAATTTATTGATCTTTAATATTTCTAATGTCCTTTTCTAGTAATTATTATTGTTGTAGGTTAAGAAATCAGGAAAATCCTGAAAAGGGACATTACAACTTACTTGAAGATGAAGAGATATGCATGCCTTTCATCACAAAGCAACTAGTTGCCCATGCAACTTGTCCCTTGTGGAAGGTCCTCTCCATACTCTTAGCTATTATTACTTGTGGTAACCCGTCAAGAATACCTTTTAGCACCATATCTTTCTTTCCCTTGGAATTTGAATTTTAATTCCATGGACTAATAATTTTGTGAAAACTCTTCAAGGGAATGCAACCATTGTATTCCTAAGACCATATGTGTTTCTTTTAATTCGACACATAAAAATCATCATACCTTATAATCACCAAAGGATAATTTGAGTCACCAAATTACCTTAGGACATGGAATGGTGAATCTATCCACAATAGTGACATTGGATATGATGAAGTCTTTCACATTCACCCTCGTCTTAACTAACAAGCCTTCATCAGTGAAGTTGTGGGTAGCCCCACTATCAATAAGCATTGTAATATGCTGCCTAGGTAACTTCTCACGAACCTTGAATGGGTAATAGCATGGTGCTCCTAAAAGAGTTGCTAGTGTGTTGCTACTAGTGTTTGCATTTTTATCTACTACTTTCCTAGGTTCAAGTTGAATGGTTTTCTCCTCTATAGCTTGTTGTAGATTTGGTTATTTAGGATCATTTTCTTCATTTGACACTACCTCAATATAGTGATCTTGGCCCTTTCCAAGGCATCTGTGACCAAGCTTCCACACCTCCTTGCAAGAGAAGCACAACTTCTTTCTTCTAAGCTCCTTACTAGGGTTATCATCTAGCTTCTTTGCTGCAAATAGCGGTGTTGTAGTTTTTTTATGATGTGAGTTGAAAACCCCTTTCTAGAAATTTCTGTTTCGAGTTCTAGTAGTGGGTGGTTTTGACTGCAATGAAAATTTGTTCCTTAGAACAAATGGCTCAAGTGTCGATCCTCTCATGATAGCTTCCTAAAGTGATGATGGTGCAAAGGCCTTAACTAGACCCTTGAGTGGCTCATACAGAGCTTCAATAAAGAGAAAAGTGATCCTCTTTTTTGATATGTTTGATACCATAACTGCAACTCTCTGGAACTTTGCTAGATAAGTATCTACTGAGGTTTGTTGTTTGATTCTAGTGAGCTCTTTGAAATATTCTTCCCCATCCTTCTACTCAAATATGTGCAACAACCTCTAGCTAAAATCATCAAAGGTTTACACAAGATCATGCCCTTGTGTGACCAGACCATAGTGCCACCAATCATAGGCAACACCTTCCAAATGTAGTTTGGCAAACTAGATTGCATCTTCTTCCATCATGTCACATCCCCTTATTTTTGAACAATGAAATGTTAGCTATGTTGTTAGTTGAGTACAACTGCTTTCATGTGAATGTGAAAATTATTCGTTAGATAATGTGTACAATGGTTTTCTTTTATATGCGAATATTTTCTTAATTATAAATGAAAATGGATATATGGAAATAATATTATTGTTCATATCAAGAAAATGATTTAACCTTCATTATTTGTCGAAGTGGTTGTAGGACAAATCAAGTGACAAGGAAAAAGGGATATCAACAGGGAGAGGGTGATTATAGGAATCAAAAAACAATAATTATGTCTAAGCCTAAGTCATCGTAGCCTTGGCCAATGCACATATATATAAGTATAAATATATATTTCTAGTGGTGAGAATTATTTATCTCTTACATCTATTAAATAAAATATATTGTGTCTTACCTTGTGGAGCACTTGGAGTGAGTGAGCTGGAATCTTGATTGTAACTCTCTTTTCCCCACTCTTCCCGAGTGCAAGAAGGAATGCTCCTTCTTGCACGCGAACATAGTGGGGAGCAGTTATACATTGGCATCTATTCTTTCTTGGCTGGCATTCGCTACATTATATTTAGGAAGAGAGAAACATTCACACATTCTATTAAGCATTATTTTCATAAGAAGGCGTTGTTTGGGAAAAGGAGGCATCGAGATGAAGTATCTCTATCTGTACATTACCATAAGGGAAAAACACACAAGTTTGATCATCATTTTTGCATTCTTCTGAGATCTTTTTATCGACTCTGCATTGTTTTTACCTATCAAGCGGCTGTAGAATACTGTCACATATCTCAGTGGGTAGTGTAGTCGCGTCTATCACAACCTCAACCATAGAAAGTCTTATTTAGGCCAGATCACAGTTCTTTATTATAGCTCTATTTATCATAGTATTTGATGATCAAAGTATATCTCTCTTTGATCATAGTTCTATGTTTCTTGATCAATTCAGAAATCTGTATATGCATTTCATTCTTCAAGCTTTTCAAATCTTCTGAAGCTTAGAGTTTTCTGATACTTAATGCATATATATATATATAAACATTACTATTACTACTATTCAGATATTATAGTTGCACCAAGATACAAGACTGTGGTTCCTAGATGAAAGAGTAATTTCTGTCTGTATACTTCTATTCTGTAATTACCTTGACACTGTAAGTTTGTCAAGTTAGTCATGTATGATATTCTTACAAAGCCTACAATCATAGAAAAAGAAAACACTTGAATTAATAACAATGCTGAGCAAGGGTGAGTGTAGATGACACAATAGTGTCAGATATATATATACTTGAAATCCTTGGCCAAGGTTACGATGCAGAATAAGCATCTATCAACTATCAAGTACCAGATATACCACTGGTTAGAGTGATCTTTCCATTTAGGGGGTACCTATAGGGAAAAGATAGATCAGGAGGTATAGGTCTTGACACTAGGCTCATAGGCATATTGTTGTTAATTGATTCCTGTTAATCACCCTCATGAAGGGTCGGGTTTCTTCAGTTGAAGAAGCACAAAAGACTAGTTGGTCTTGGTTGGGTGGTTAAAGCCCTTGTTGATATTTCTTTTTCCAAAATCCAGAGGAGGATCTACAATCAAATTAGCAGGAAACTATTCAAATTGTACTTCTCTTAATCTCTCTTAATATTTGAATTTCATTGAAGAAAATTACTTAATTTATTCTTGGTTTCATGTATTATGTTAGAAAAGATTATTTCAGCTGAAAATGAAAGTTGAAACTCGAATGTTATTGTATTCATTACTTCTTTCATAAAAGTTAGTTAATCTTTCTGCCAAAATTATGTTAGATGTAAGTTTATAATCTGTTAAATAAAAGTGGGTATTACATATGGTATCAGAGCTACCAAGTTCCACACTAAACCTTGGGGCTCATCATGCTTAGAACATTGAAAATAGTTATTAATGTCTCTTCAGGATGGTATTGATAAGAAAAACACCCTGAAAAAAGGTTTGAGACCCTGTATCCATTCGACTATGGAAGATCAGACTTTCTTATGATTAATCAAGTTGTTCTCCTCCAGCAGATTTGGAGACAATAGTTGAAGCTCTAAAAAGACTTCGGAGGGAAAGAAGAAAATGGACAATCTCTGGAAAAGAGAAGGTGAAGTCTACTATAATTGCAGAAATTAATAATACCAAAACCAAAGACCAAACCAAACTGGAAACATTTGAAGGAGATCGAGTTCCGACTCCTAGATATAAACTTATTCCATTTTTAGAGTTTAGTGATCAGGAGGTACCTATCACTGATACTGAAGAAGATTCAGAAAACTAATCACAGAAAGTGATGACCAATTTGTATTGAATTGCAATAAATCTATCACAGGAAGTGATAGAAATTTTGCAATTATCATAGGAAGTGATAGAAATTTTGCATTTATCAGAGGAAGTGATAGAAATTTTGTAATAATTAATCTATCATAGGGAGTGATAGTCTTTTAAAATTTTGTGAACTATTTGTATTTGATATGAGTTTCAAATGATGTTATGCAAAAGGAAGACTTCTTAAATTCATTGTGAAAACTATTAAATGACAACCCATAACCCAAAGACCAATTTCTTTAGGAACTTCATTGGAATGGATTATTCTGAAAATGAGTTCAGAGAAGAACAGGACAATAGCTCCATGGATAAATTAGATCAGATATTGAGTATGATGAAAACCACTCAGGCTAGATTAGCCCACCTAAAGAGAAAGGTAGAAGGGCAATCTAAAGCTAGAGAAGAGAGATCTGAAGACCAAAGTGACCAACATGAAGATAATTCAAAAACATTAAGTTTAGGACACAAGAGAAGTAGATTGGCTGATGAATTAGCCAAAGATATGAAAAAGATAAAACCTCCTAAATTCAAAGGCTCTACTTCAGGAGATGTCACGGAGGCATGGCTAACAAAAATGGAGAAGTATTTTGAGCTTCGAGATTATTCTGATAACTCTAAAGCAGCATGGGCAGCTTACCAGTTGGTAAGAGAAGCTGCCACATGGTGGGAAAACAAAAGGGCTAAAATGGGATTGGTAGTGGCTGATGTGTCATGGGATCGATTTGTGAAGATATTTGGCCAAGGATGGCTTCCATAGTTATTTTATGACAAAAAAAATTGTTAGATTTTGAAAACCTTAGGCAGGGACCCCTAACTGTCAATGAGTATTGGGAGAAATATACCCGATTACTCAAATATGTTCCACAGTACCAACAAGATGAAAACTTTCGAGTACGAAAGTTCATAATGGGGTTAAACAATCATATTGGAGGATCAGTAGATGTTTTAGCACCTCAAACTATGGATGAGACTTATGAGAAAGTTGTTCGGCAAGAACAGAGATCAAAGAAAGATGATTCCTCCAGGGACAGAAAGCACAACAACTAAATGTTTTATATCACCTAAGTTACTGGGGAGGTTCCCTAAAAGAACTAGGTATATGGCTAAATCGTGTATGATTGAATATGCTTACCAGACAAGAGCTCGAGTAGAGTAGTGTCTGTTTGAAGCAAAGATTGAATTTATAGACTTCACTACAGAGGTCAACCTTTACGTAGCACCTCTGGGGTCCTATGATGTGATCATTGGAATGAATTGGTTAAAAGAACATAGGGCTAAGCTTGACTGTTATGCTAAGATAGTAGAATGCATGGATGATTTAGGGAATCCGGTGCAGATTCAAGGAAAGTAATGAGAGGTTAAGGTGCTACAAATTTTGGCTATGTACTTGAAGAGAAATAGGAGAAAAGGATGTAAATTATTTGTGGTCAAGATGGAAACAGACGAAGAAGGAACAAAGCATTTCTAGAATGGAAAAAGGAAAATGAATATGGAAGATAAAGAAGAGATCTTTACTGAAAAATACCCTTATATTCAAGAATATCAAGATGTCTTCCCTGAGGAACTACCTGGGTTACCACCTAGAAGAATTTTTTATTTTTCTATTGACCTTGTACCAGGGGCCGAACCTATTTCAAAAGTACCTTACCGTATGACCACCTTAGAGCTGGTGGAGTTAAAAGCACAATTACAGAAATTACTAGATAAAGGTTTGATTTGACCAAGTGTTTCACCATGGGGTGCCCCAGTGATTTTTGTTAAAAAGAAGGATGGGACTCTTCATCTATGTATAGACAACTGAATGCTAAATAAAATTACCATCAAGAACAAATATCCCTTACCTCAAATAGACAATCTGTTTGATCAAATGAAAGGGGCTGCAGTATTTTCAAAAATAGATTTGAGATCAGGATATCATCAACTCAGGTTAAAAGAGGAAGACATTCATAAGACAGCTTTTAGAACTAGATTGGACACTATGAGTTCACAATTCTACCATTTGGGCTCACCAATGCCCCAGTCGCATTCATGAATTTAATGAACAATGTTTTTAGAGATTGCCTGGATAAGTTTGTATTGGTATTTTTAGATGACATTCGTATTTACTCTAAAAATGAGGAAGAGCACCTTCAACACCTTCAAATAGTTCTTCAGCGGTTAAGGGAACACAAACTGTATGGAAAGTTGTCCAAATGTACCTTCTTTCAGAAAGAGATATAATATTTGGGGCATATTATATCAGCTAAAGGAATTGCAGTGGACCCTGCTAAGATCAAAGCCATAGTAGATTGGCCAGTACCAAAAAATATTCCTGAGGTCAGAAGCTTCATGGGATTAGCTGGGTACTACAGAAGGTTTGTCAAAGGTTTTTCTAGAATTGCTCATCCCATTACCTCTCTTCAAAGAAAAGGAAAAAGATTTGAATGGACTGAAAAATGTCAAGAGGCGTTTGACCTATTAAAGGAAAAACTAACAACTACTCCAATATTGATAGTATCAAATCCTAATGGTCATTTTGTGGTTATAACAGATGCATCGGGAGAAGGATTGGGTGGAGTACTAGTGCAAGAAGGAAAGGTAGTGGCTTATGAATCCTGAAAACTAAAACAATATGAGCAAAATTACGCACCCCATGATTTAGAGTTGGCAGCTATTGTTCATGCTGTACAAATCTGGCAATATTATTTGTTGGGGAAAACTTTTGAATTCAAGTCACATCATCAAGGTTTGAAATATATATTCACACATCCCAATCTAAATGCTCACCAGAGGAGATGGATGGAGTTAATCACTAATTATGATTTTGAGATTAGTTACATTAAGGGCAAGGAAAATAGAGTAGCTGATGCCTTGAGTCAGCTAAACCATATAACGGCAATGGTATCAATCAACATTGATTTTAGAAGCTAGGTGATTCAAAAATTGGAAGAAGATGAATATTACTTGCAAGTTCGGGAAGCTATACAATCAAATCCACAGGAGCCTAAATATGAAGGTTTTCACATTGAAGCATATGGGCTTTTGATATTTAAAGGCAGATTGTATATTCCAAAGTCTTCTGAGTTAAGGAAAACAATATGGAAAGAAATACACACCGCACCATATTCAGGACGCCCCAGAGTAACCAAGATGTTGGCCGATGTCAAACCATTATATTTCTAGAAAGGAATGTAAAAGGACGCAGCAAGATTTGTGCAGGAAATTTTTGGTTTCCAAGGGATAC
The DNA here is from genome assembly GCA_027924645.1 of Cunninghamia lanceolata. Taxonomy (NCBI): domain Eukaryota; kingdom Viridiplantae; phylum Streptophyta; class Pinopsida; order Cupressales; family Cupressaceae; genus Cunninghamia; species Cunninghamia lanceolata. The sequence goes on along the minus strand of BSBN01001108.1, from coordinate 305,503 downwards.
TAGAAAAGATCATATCAGATAGAGATGCCAGGATGACATCCAGATTTTGGTAAACCTTATTTTTAGCCTTGGGGACTCAGTTAAATATTAGTACGGCATATCATCTTGAGAAAGATGGTCAAACGGAAAGAGTAAACCAAATTTTAGAAGATCTACTTAGAATGTACTGTATGGATCAACAATACAGGTGGGAGGAATATTTACCTTTAGTAGAATTTGCCTATAACAATTCATATCGGTCAGCAATAAAAATGGCACCTTTTGAAGCACTATATGGCAGGAAATGTAGAACCCCTATAAGTTGGAACAGGTGGGAAGACAAGATCATTCTAGGACCTGAAATGCTTCAAGAAATGGAAGAGCAAGTAAGAATAATTAGCCAAAGACTGAAAGAAGCCAATGATAGGCAAAAGAGTTATGCTGATGCCAAACGTGTTCCCAGACAGTTTGTAGTGGGAGAAAAAGTTCTTTTACAGGTGAAACCATAGAAAAGCTCTATAAAATTTGGGAAAGCCTCTAAGTGTGCCCAAGATACGTGGGACCTTTTGAAGTTCTAGAAATCATCAACCTTGTGGCATACAGAATTGCTCTACCCCTGACTCTTGCCAAAATTCACAATGTATTTCATGTTTCCTATCTCAAGAAATATTATGCAGACTCTGAGCATATGATTGATTGGAAATCATTGCAGCTACAGGACCCTAGGGTGATCACAATAGAGCGACTCCGAGTACTCAAGATATGTAAGCTGCACTTACGTAATCATGAGGTGGTACAATGTAAGGTCCAGTGGGCCCAGTATTCAAAAGAAAATGCCACCTGGGAAGATTATGATGAGATTCATCAAAAGTTTCCTTATTTATTTCCAAACAATTAAGACTGATGAGAAACTATGTTGTTAAGATTTTATATATATTTATTGATAAATAGTCATCGAGGACGATGATTCTTGAGGGGAAGAATATGTCACATCCCCTTCTTTTTGAACAATGAAATGTTATCTATGTTGTTAGTTGAGTACAACTGCTTTCATGTTAATGTGAAAATTATTCATTGGATAATGTGTATAATGGTTTTCTTTTATATGCGAATATTTTCTTAATTATATGTGAAAATAGATATATGGAAATAATATAAATTATTGTTCATATCAAGAAAATGATTTAACCTTCATTATTTGTCGAAGTGGTTGTAGGGCAAATCAGGTGACAAGGAAAAAGGGATATCAACAGGGAGAGGGTGATTACAGGAATCAAAAAACAATAATTATGTCTAAGCCTACTTGTCACTGTAGCCTTGGCCAAGGCACATGTATATAAGTATAAATATATATTTCTAGTGGTGAGAACTATATATCTCTTATGTCTATTAAATAAAATATATTGTGTCTTACCTTGTGGAGCGCTTGGAGTGAGTGAACTGGAATCTTGATTGTAACTCTCTTTTCGCCACTCTGCCTGAGTGCAAGAAGGAATGCTCCTTCTTGCACGTGAACATAGTGGGGAGCAGTTATCCATTGGCGTCCATTCTTTCTTAGCTGGCATTTGCTACATAATATTTGGGAAGAGAGAAACATTCGCACATTCCATTAAGCATTATTTTCATAAGAAGGCATTGTTTGGGAAAAGGAGGCATTGAGCTGAAGTATCTCTGTCTATGCATTACCATAAGGGAAAAATGCACAAGTTTGATCATCATTTTTGCATTCTTCTAAGAATTTTTTATCGACTTTGCATTGTTTTTACTTGTCAAGTGGCCGTAGAATATTGTCACATATCTCAGTGGGTAGTATAGTCGCATCTATCACAACCTCGACTGTAGAAAGTCTTGTTCAGGAAAGATCATAGTTCTTTATTATAGCTCTATTTATCATAGTATTTGATGATCGAAGTATATCTCTCTTTGAACATAGTTCTGTGTTTCCTAATCAGTTCAGAAATCTGTATGTGCATTTCATTCTTCAAGCTTTTCGAATTTGCTGAAGCTTAGAGTTTTCTGATACTTAACATATATATGTGTGTGTGTGTGTGTGTGTGTATGTGTGTATATATATATGTGTGTGTGTGTATATATATATATGTATGTATATATATATGTATGTATATATATATATGTGTGTGTGTGTATGTATATATATATGTATATATATATGTATATATATATGTATATATATATATGTATATATATGTATATATATATATGATTATGTATAAACATTACTATTACTACTGTTCAGATATTATAGTTGCACTGAGATACAAGACTATGGTTCCTAGATGAAAGAGTAATTTCTATATGTATACTTATGTTCTGTAATTACCTTGAAACTGTAAGTTTGTCAATTGAGTCATGTATGACATTCTTACAAATCCTGCAATCATAGAAAAAGAAAACACTTGAATTAATAACAATGCTGAGCAAGGGTGAGTGTTGACGACACATTAGTGTCAGATATATATATATACATACTAGAAATCCTTGGCCAAGGTTACAATGTAGAATAGGCATCTGTCAGCTATCAAGTACCAGATATACCACTGGTCAGAGTGATCTTTCTAGTTAGGAGGTACCTATAGGGAAAAGATCGATCAGGAGGTATAGGTCTTGACACCAGGCTCAGAGGCATATTGTTGTTAATTTATTCCTGTTAATCACCCTTGTGAAGGGTCAGGTTTCTTCAGTTAAAGAAGCATGGGAGACTAGTTGGTCTTGGTTGGGTGGTTAAAGCCCTTATTGATATTTCTTTTTCCAAAATCCAGAGGAGGATCTACAATCAAATCAGCAGGAAGCTCAAATGTTATTGTATTCGTTACTTCTTTCATAAAAGTTAGTTAATCTTTCTTCTAAAATTCTGTTAGATGTAAGTTTATAATATGTTAAATAAAAGTGGGTGTTACACATCATAGGACTGAGTGTGAATTAATTTCATAACTTTTGCAACCAAGCTTGAGTAGATGTGTTGCTACTGCCCTCAAAGGTGGGTGCATTTACTTTGTTCACTTTCTACTTCAATTCTCTCCCGCTATTATTTTGATTGAACTAACCATTGGTCGGTTATTTGTAGATGAACTTTCTCCTTTGGTATGACCTTGATTCTGCAAAGGGATGACAGTGGGTGTGTTATTTTGGATCTGCAACAACTATGTCAACAACTCAATCATTCTTTCTTGGGTTGTTGTCAGCAACTCCATCATTCTATCTTGTCCCATCTAGATTCCTATCATAGTGTCTTGAAACAATTATGTTTTTTCCTCATCTGTCATAGGTCTTTTGTTACTTGCCATACTTTATATATATTTGTTTTGTTTTGTTTTGTTTTGTTATAATATATATATATATATATATATATATATATATATATATATATATATATATATATATATATATATGTATGTATGTATATTTTTTTTGTGTTTTTCATAGGTTGGCAAGATCACAACTTTGATACCACTATTACAATTTATGCTAGTTTTATACAAAAAAAACAACAAAACCCAACATAGAAACTATTACAACAAAAAATATCTTTTTTTTAAATATTTTATACATAACAATCACAATTTACTGAACTGTTACACTTACTAGGCGCACCCAATATGCAAATCTGACTCCTTGAAGCTCCTGACAGTGCTCCTTGATGCCTTACTGGTGTTGATGATGACTTGATAAGCTTGATGATGTCTGCACCACGAACTACTATTCCCTGAGAGTTTTTGTTCCCAAAGAACAAGCTGATAGTGGATACACCTGAGGTTTTCGTCCTAAGTACCAAAACTGCTGTAGTAGTGTCAAACTGAGTTTTGGTTTTAATTTTGAAAAAAATATTTTTTCTATTTTTCCTCACTCCTCTTATAACCCACCACCTCTTGCACTCCTCAATCAATGGCAGTCACTTCCTAAATTGGTGGTAGTTATTTGATAAATAACTTCCCCATTTGTGGGTAGCTAACTAACAAATCTAGCTCCTCAAACTGGGTAGTCAACTGACAAATCAGTCCCTCAAATTAAGGTAGTTAACTAATAGGTTAGAGGCCAATAGAACTGCCTACTTGCACTATTAAACAATACAATAGATAGCAACAACAAACTTAATTAATTTCTACTCCTATGGTGGTCCTCATTCATGCAAATCTTTAGACTTATCTACAGATTGAAGAAGGGAACATTACAGTGTTGCCCCTTTACAGTTCAAAATGTGGTTCATTTTCGTCTAACATCCCTCTCAAGCCACACTTATTTTATGGGTTCTATAACATCAGTTCTTATAGTTAAGCTTTTGTAATGTGAATTGGGTTAGCCTTTTATTACCTTTGAGAATTGGTTTACATATGGTTTAATTATTGTGATTGGTTCTCAATCTTTGATTGAACTCTAAAGATTCTATTGAAATTTCAAGTTATAAGGATTTTGAGATCGTCGTGTGGTTTTGAACTCGAGAACTCTGATTTCATACTATAGTAAACGTTTCCTTGGAATGTGATATAGTTCATTTTTCCCTATAAAAATTTAATTCATGTGAACTAATGTTCATGGCACAGTATACATACTTGTTGAGTACGTGCAAATTTATGAGCAAAACGAGTAACTTGTAGGTATACTTGCCGGTCTAGTATGCTGAGTCAATGTCATGTACTCGCCCAAAAATCGGCAAGTCCGATCAAACTACTCATCCAAACAGATCAAACACAAATCAAACATGGAAAATATGCAAGATTTACACAGAAAAACACATTTTTTTTTTCCTATTTAAACCCTCACACTTTAGCTAAACATCACATAATAGATTTGAGGATTTTTAGTGGATTTCAAGAGAAGATTTGAGGAATTTCAATTTCAAGAGCAGATTCAGGCTTGTCTATCACACAACAACAACATTATGAATATGATGTGCACCATGAAAGTTTGTGTGGTTTTGAAGGTCTTCATTTGGGCTTGAGGGACTCGCTAGGGGCACTGCCCTTGGACCCCGCAAAGGGCTCTACCCCTCAATCCTACTAGGGGTGTTATCCCTAGACCCCCATGAGGAGTGATGTTGCTTGACCCCATTGGGGGTGCTACCCACAAACCCCCACCAAACTCATTTGATACATTTTGTAGCTGTATTTTGGATAAAATTATGGTTTTTTTTTAAAATGTTTTTTTTCCAAAAAAATTTAAGTATTTTTAAAGTTGCCAAGTCAAAATTTTTTGGTCTACTGAGTCCAAGTTTGCGACTATGGTTCATGGTAATATATGAATAATCATCCATATTGTTTGATCAAAATTATTTTGATATGTATCCAAGCTTTGAAAGAGTCACAAGTGTGTAACATAATTTAGCATATAACTTAATGGACTTAACAGGTGGACTTGAATCATTTCATTTTGAGCATCGTTATGGTAAGAAGAGCGTGAGTTACTAGTAGGCCAAGTTGTTGTAAGTTATAAGGGTGTCTTCTTATTTGCACAAAACAAATGTTCTTCAAGCAAGTTCCACTATTTGCTTAGGGCTAGTGGTATGCTTGCATATATAATGTAAAATATATCTCCTTGTTTTATGGGGAAATGGGAAGGATAGTTATTTTTTCTTTTTTATTCTTAAAAAATATGGGGCTTCAGGGCTAGCGTCATTACTTTCAGGAGCCATTATTCAACAATAAAAATTAAATATATGAAGGGAGAAACGCAGAAGATATGAATTAGAACACAGGAAATTCAAAGTAGATGGAAGTGATGAATGGCACATGTGAACCGAAATAGAAATGTGAAAAAAACATCTCACTAATTGTTGTACTTTGGAGCAGCTTGCTATGGTATATTGTAAATCAAAACCCTTGAATCACAAAAATCATTGAAGTCAACAGTATGTACTATAGATTGGTAGCTGCTCAAAATCATTAAAGCAAGAATCTGAGTAAACTAGATAGAATACACAAAAAACAAAATTCAAGTTGAACAAAAGAAACCTTTGTGTGGTTTAAAGGAAGTATCTGAGTAAACAAAAGAATTTGAGTAGTTTATTGTTATTTTGGAGTCCTAGGTGTGTCATTTGATGTGTAGTCCTTTGTTGACAAATGAGTATGCTCTTTGCATTATGATTAACCTTGATGAATTCAAATGTGGGACTCATTTACCCCACCAATGTTTATTGCTACTATCCTTGCTAGTTTAAATTATCATTACAATTGATATTTCTGTTGGCAAGAGACACTACTACGCATGATAGGTGTTGTCATTGATGGCAACTAAGTCCATCATACATATCCGCATTACATAATTTGTTCATACCAGAAGTCAAAGTGAAGATTTGTCCAAGTCTGAGTAGTCAGAAAACAGACCATGTGATAGGGTTCGGATCTCTCCGGTGGTAAATCACAGTATGCTGCAGATCTGAGGGAGTAATAAAGATTGTTAGGACTATCTAAATCTAGGAATGTAGCCCCCGATGATGAAGGATTCAAAAATTATAAGCATCTGAGTATTGGGTTCCAGTTAGTCAGTACAGTCAGAAGAAGAACAGGCTGACCTAGTAATTGATCTTGGTCTGGATGAAGAAAAGTTGTTGGTTAAGCAATTTATGATAACCAGTGGTATTGGCCAACATGATTGATGATTTGAGAATACAAGTTTTTGGTCTGCATTGTTGTTTGTGTATGGATTCAGCTGATAGAGTAGAGTTCTTAATAAATATTCTAAGTTTTCTTGATGCCGACTACAGTTGATTGAATCTCTTGATGCGGATATATATAGTGGATGGATTCAAATGTTTTGAAGAGTGATTGTGATGATATGATGGAGTAAGTGTGAAAAAGGTAGAAAGAAGTACAAAGATAAAAATCTAAGCCCGGATTATGGCCGAAGAGTGAAACAGGGCAAAGTAAGGATGAAGTGTGTAAGATCAGTATTCTGTGCTTAGCTGGAACTGAATTTTTGCATTGGTAGATGCTATGCATCAGTTCAAACATTCTATATTCTTCTTGTAATCATTTCTATAGGTAGTGAGCCTCTTGGAGCAGTGAGCTCTGGGCAGTGCGCCCTAAAGGCATGTGCCTTCCCCATTTGTAATACTTTTAATAGAGTATAATTTCTTGTGGGTTAACCCCCACCATGGTTTTTCCCTTAACCAGGTTTCCACATAAAAATCCTGGTATTATGTGTGTTGATTATGTTTCTACTCATGTGTTGCTGATTTATGCTTTCATGGTTATATCATTAATTTGTTGATAAGTGGCAAAGAAGACAAATTGCTGCAAGTATTAGAGTTTTGAAGACAACCAATTCACCCCCCTCCTCTTAGTTGTCTGCCCTAATTTCAACAATTGGTATCAGAGCAAGGTTCCTTGGAAGAAGCCTAACAGCTTGAGGAAGATCTGGGAAGGAGTTTCAATGCGTTCACTCAGAGAACAACTTCAATTGACTTTAGAAGATCTTGATCAGTCCAAAGTAGAAGTAAATGAACAAAAAACGAACCTTAAAGATGCTGATGATTGCATTGAGATGTTAACAGAAAAACTAAAAAAATGTATGGAAAAGAGGAAGGAGCTACTTCAGCAGCTAGTTAAGTCTACTAAAGAAAATGGCATGAATGAGGCTTTGGAAGAAAAGACAAAGGAATGTGAGAACCTAACAAAAGAAGTTTCTATTCTAAAACATGAGATGGAATCTGGGGTGATGTGGCTAACCAAAGAAATTGAGGAAAGGAAGAAGACTAAAGAAAACCCGAATCAAACTCTAAAGGAAAGAATAGAAGAATGCTATAGAATGGACAGAGCAATTGGTCACCTAAAATCTAATCTACAAGAATGCAGATATAATGAGGAGGAACTTGAAAGGCAAATTATCATCCTCAGACATGACCTAGAAGTTGCAAATGAATACAAGGAGAAGTTTAAAATAAGCTTAGCTAAACTTGAAGTGCTGCTTGAGAGTCAGAAGAAGGCTGATGATAAGCATGGTCTTAGGTATGAGAAAGGTGAAATCTCTAGATTCAGACAAAGAAATTCTCAATCAAGGAATGGGAAAAATAGACCTAGAAGACCTCCGGTAAGACAACCTAATGCTCAAAGGTATCCATCTTTCAATGGCAATTGTTTCAATTGCAATAAGTTTGGTCATAGAGCTACTCAATGCAGAAGTAGAGTGAATCAAAGTGGTCCATTCTTCTCCAGTCAATGCTTTAATTGTAAAAGGTATGGTCATAGATCTAATGATTACAATAGTATGATGATAAACTACTCTAACAGCAGAAGAAATGTCAATTCTTTCAATGGCTACTGTTTTGCATGCAATGGATTTGGACACATGGCTAATCAGTGCAGATCAAGAAGAAATCAAATAAATAAGCAAAGAAATGTTGTGTGCTTTTATTGCAATAGATCTGGTCATAGTGCAAGATTCTGCAAAAGCAAGAACAATGAAAGAAGAGGTCCAGTAAACAGAAAACCGGATGAGCAGAGACAAGACAAAGGCAAAGGCAAAGTTGATGTAAATAAGATCCAGAATGAAATGAACATGACATGGGTGAAGAAAAGTGTAAGAAATGATGGTGATGGGTCTGCACCAGAATCCGATGCTGAGAATTCCTCAGGAAACTAAAATGAGAACTTTGGCTCAGGGGAAGCTACATTAAAAATCAAATTCCCCTAGCCAGTAAGTGGGTGCTTGAATTTGACACGATGAGAGAAGACAATTTGGGTTATTGTAGATCATTTGAAAGGATTTCTAGAAGAAAAGAAGTGGATATGGTGATTTACAGAGCGTTTCATGAGAAACTGCAGAGTAACCAGATAAAGTTAGGGCAACACATTTATTACAATGGAGAATTAGGTTTTGTGGAGCATAAAAAGTCATCCTTTCATCATTTGGATCACTTTGCATTCGAAGAGAGCAAGTAGAAGAGCACCTGAGCTAAGATTTCAAGGATTTGAAGTGCGACTGACGAATTCATCATCTAACCCTAATTTCATGAAAGAGGTATTTTTCTGCGAACCTTTAAACTTGTAATCTTTTGCAATGGATACACCTTTGATTGTTGATATCACTGAAAGGCCCCGACCTAAATTCAAGAAGCATCTACACAAACCAATAGAAGTCAACCCGTCAGGTGCATTTTCAAGTGTTCTGTATGGTGTATTGCATGTTGAAGATATTAGGGTCTATATTCATGCGAGCATAGATGAATTTGGGGACTCAAGGTTTGTAGATTTGTTTAAGAATCATCTAAGGGATGAAATTCACGGTCTTAAACCTGAATATAAGGCATTGCACGATAAACATTTCATTCATATTATAGGGTTTCCATCCTTTGATGAAGATGAGTGGGTCTGGTATGTGCTGAACTGAATGCATGATGAATTTATATGGCTAATGAAACCCTTCAAGATCATCAAGGATGCCATCAAGGCTGTGACAGGGTTAAACTCATCCGGTGAACTGCCAATGTTGAAAGCAGTAAAGAATCAAATAGTAACTAATGCTACTGATTCAAGGTTTGATAAAAGGGCAATGATAATCAATAACATTATTGATCTGGATGTTAATTTTACTTCAATGGTAATTGGTTACAAAATTTATCACTCCAACAGGGAGAACTCTGTTTTCAGAATGGCCATATATGTTGCATACAAAATGTAAAGAGGATGATGATTATGACTTGTGTGAGTTGTTATAGAACCAGCTGATGCAAATTTTGAATAAGGTAAAGAAGGATAAAAAGAACACCTTCAAATATGGTACACTGATCTTATGTTTGTTCTTCTATTTCATGAATGAGTTACCTGACAAGAAAAGCATGTGTTGGACAGATGATAAATCTATTGCTATATAGATAAGAGAGCACTTGAACAACATTGGTGACTCTAAAGCATAGAAAACTACAATTTGGGGTTACTTCAAGAATTTTCAGAGCATGATGCATTCTAGGGAAAGAATCCCTAAATCGGTTGTTGAGAAATACAAGAATGAAATCTATTTCATGGTGGACACTGATCAGTGCTTAATGGAAGCAGTAGAACCTAGAACTATTTGGACCATGCCCATGGGGTATGAGGTAGATGGAAAAATCTTGGATGTGTGTGCTCAACATCTCTTGAGCAAACCCAAGGATATTTCTGTTGAAAGATTTGGGACTTATGAGGAACTAAGTATGAAATTGCATGTTGAGCTCAAAAACCTGAAATCAAGAGGAAAGTTTAAAAGCAAGTAGAAATGTATGCTAAAAGTATTGGTGTAACTAAGGAAGTTGTGAAGAAAAATAGAGAAAGGATAGAAAAAGATGAGAAGGAGATGCAAGATAAGAAACAAGGAAGTGCTTCGGAAGTCTCCACTAGCCAGCCTAGAAAAACAAGAAGCTCTGTTGCTGCCTCTGCTCACACAAAATCTGTCAGGATAGAAAAATCGGAAGACAAACCATCTGGTAAAGATGGTAAAAGAATGAAGACTAAAGCATCCAGAACATATGTGAACATTAAAGATGATGAGGAAACAAAATCAAATGAAGCAGTGAAGGTAAGTAAAAGACAAAAGACTGAAACCCAAGCTAGAAAATCCACTTTGTCTGTAGAAGAAATTGTGAATGCCATGACAATTCATGGGAATCTAAAACACATAATAAAATACTGTGACACTTTTGATGATGCAAGCAAGAGAATTCTAGAGGATGCCACTATAAAATACTTGAATACATTCAATAGAGCTCTTGTGGAAATTTTATCTAAATTTCCAAAGAGTTTGAGTAACATTTTCGAAATGAAGAAAGAGGCTGCTAAAGCTAAAGATTTGGAGATGAGGGAACATGTGTTATCTAGTTTATGTCCGGTGATCTCCAACAAAGAAGAAAATAATTTTTTTTAAAGAGGTCAAGAATGATTTTAGAAGAAAAATAAGGATGAACAAGCTGATGATTGGAGATATTGAGGAAGTTGTTAAAGAAACAAAACAAATTATGAAGAAAGCACTAGACAAAAACAAGTTCTATGTGGTTACAGAAGAACCGATGGATACTAAGGATACATCAATTCTGAATGATGAAGAGTAGTAGAGAGATGAGTAGCAAACTAAGATAGATGACTCCTCTGTTCCAGAAGAGGAAGCAATAAACAAAGAAGATGAAAAGATGACACATAAAACTGATGATGCAGGTCAATCTGGCAAAGAAGATACAAAGATGAATGTTGAAACAGATGAAGATAATTCATTGAAAAATAAAGAGTATGAAACAAAAGAAGCTAAGGACCAAGAAGTAGAAAAAGCCAAGGACAAAAATGAAAAGGAAGAAGAGATTGCAAAGGTTGAGGAAGAGCCCAAGCAGAACAATTTGGTTGACAGTACCCGTAAAGATCAAATAGATACATCAGCATCTTGGGCAAGAGACACTGTAGAAGCAGTGAAGGAAATTTTGGAAAGAGATAAACAAATTGAAGAAGATCAGGACATAATACAAGGTCCAATAAATTTTGATACCTTATCTCCAGTGTAGAAGATAAAATTGGCCTCCATTGCTCAAACCAAGGCCAGAGAAGATATTTTGAAGTCTCACATGGAAGATAATGAGCTACTTGGTCTTGCATCTGGGATTCTGGAGAAAATCATGCCAACATTCTAGAAGGATTCATCTGCATCTCCCTCTGGCCAGTTGAAAAGTGTGATAAACTCTGTAAGTTCTCATTTTGAATCTCTAGAGAGGTCTACAGAGGTCAAGGTTCAAAATGAATTCAATGATAAAAGATTTGATGCTCTAAAAGAGATGATTGGAGTAGATAGAATTGTGCTAGATACCAGTGTAAAGAGTATTCAAAATTCTCTTACAGAAGGAGGAAATATATATAAATTTTGCTTATCTTGTCCTAAAGTTATAGATGATATTGAAGATAAAATAAAGGAGTCTAAGCAAAAACTATGAAGTGTATCCAAATCTTTTGATCCTATGACAGCATCTATGGCAAGCAAGGAGTGTCAGGCAATCAACTTGGTTGAAGAAATAAAGAAATTGACAAAAGAGAAGGAGAGCATTGACGCAAGGATAAGTGAGCTCTGAGGACTAATTTCCCCCAAACTGGAAGCAATGTTCAATGCTTTGACCAAAGCCCAAGCTATTGCTAAGTCAAGTAATCCCACTGACTTGCGGAAAGCAGAGTCTCAAGCATTCTTATTTAGTGGTCACATCTCAATTTTGAAAACATGAAGAAGGGTTGGGACAATGAGTTGGCACTGTTGAGGAATGTCTTTGGTGATGTGTTCAAACTTATGTAAATAAGTCATAGGGTTGTTTGTATATATGCCCGTGTACATCAAATTTTTGGTGAATTTTGGTATTCAAATTTTGTTGAGTTTGATTCTCAATTATAGATATTGGAACTACTGGATCACAAGGCAATATTCACTCTTGGCTATAAAGTTGTATTGCATATACACTCCATTGTGGAGGAATGTGAGATTATGGAATTGTTACATCCAAAAAGTTCAGCCTTTGCCATTGATGTCAAAGGGGGAGTGAAGAGTAGTGAAAAATAAGGAATCCATCAAAGGGGGAGCACTGGAGAATAGTGAAAAGCATAAGTGTACAAAGTAAGGGGGAGTTGTTCTAACACTTAGTCATTTTTCACTAAGTGTTTCCATCAATGCCAAAGGGGGAGATTATTGGCAAGAGACACTGCTATGCATGACAGGTGTTGTCATTGATGGCAACTAAGTCCATCATACATATCTGTATTACATAATTTGTTCATACCGGAAGTCAAAGTGAAGATTTGTCCAAGTCTGGGTTGTTAGAAAACAGAGCATGTGACAGGGTCCAGTATCTAGGTCCGGATCTCTCCGGTGGTAAATCACAATATGCTGTGGATCTAAGGGAGTAATAAGGATTGTCAAGACTATCTAAATCCAAGAATGTAGCCTTCCATGATGAAGGATTCAAAAGTTATAAGCATCTGAGTATCGGGTTCCAGTTAGTTAGTACAGTCAGAAGAACATGCCAACCTAGTAATTGATCTTGGTCTGGATGAAGAAAAGTTATTGGTTAAGCAATTTATAATAACCAATAGTATTGGCCAACATGATTGATGATTTGAGAATACAAGTTTTTGGTCTACATTGTTGTTTGTGTATGGATTCAGCTGACAGAGCAGAGTTCTTAATAAATGTTCTAAGTTTTTTTGATGCCGACTACAGTTGATTGAATCTCTTTATGCAGATATATATAGCCGATGGATTCGAATGTTTTGAAGAGTGATTGTGATGATATGATGGAGTAAGTGTAAAAAAGGAAGAAAGAAGTACGAAGATAAAAATTTAAGCTCAGATTATGAATGAAGAGTGAAACAGGGCAGAGTAAGGATGAAGTGTGTAAGATCAGTATTTTGTGCTTAATCGGAACTGAATTTCTGCATTGATAGATGCTATTCATCAGTTCAAACAATCTGTATTCTTCTTGTAATCATTTTTGTAGGCAATGAGCCTCTTGAAGTAGTGAGCTCTAGGCAGTGCGCCCTGAAGGCATGTGCCTTCCCCATTTCAAATACTTTTAACAGAGTATAATTTCTTGTGGGTTAACCCCCACCGTGGTTTTTCCCTTAATCAAGTTTCCACGTAAAAATCTTAATGTTATGTGTGTTGATTATGTTTCTGCTCATGTGTTGTTAATTTATGCTTTCGTGGTTATATCATTAATTTATTAATAAGTAACAATGAAGATAAATTGCTACAAGTATTAGAGTTTTGAAGACAACTGATTCCCCCCCAGTTGTTTGCCCTAATTTCAATAATTTCCCACATTATAGAATTTTTAATATGCTATTTCACCATCTAGATTTTCTCCATTGGAGAGGCCTTGCACTATTAGAAAACTCACGTTTGTGATTGAATTTTACAGTTATGAATGCAAACTATGTTTGACCCTACACAATAATGAAGGCAATTATTTGGCACATACTCAAGGAAAGAGACATCAGACAAATTTAGCAAAGCGTGCTACTCATGAAGCAAAAAATGCTCCAGCCCAACCCTAACTGCACTCTACTATGACTTCCCCATTTTTCTTTTAGTCAGGGTTTCAAATCGTAAGTATTTCATATTGTAATTTGACTAGCTTAGATTTTTAAACCCCTTTTCATTCAAGATTCAGCATGGTTGTAGTATACTTACCAATTCTCTCTTATTCATAGTCAAATGCCATGTCATGCAAATTCTGAAATTGTATCTTAATAGTCAATAGGATTGAAGCATCTTTTTCAATATACTATGAAATATATTTTAGAGTATGGATCGGGTATTGCTGTAGTTTCTGTTGGCTTCTTTTGAGACTCTCATCTTCCATCTTCCAATGATGACACTTCCTTCCCCACCTCTCTGGCTGCAAGTTAACCTTATAGAATGACTATGTCCTTATCTCTGGTCCCTCGTAAAACTATGTTTATGTCCAGTGTTGATTTTATGTATCGTTTTCTTTCCTGGGCAAACTGATAGGGAGGGACTCTAGAATGTCAATTCTACCTATCTTGAATCAATTCAAGACTCTGGACAACTCTAGCCTCTCTACCAATTCAAGTGCTCATGACATCTTTCTACACAAAAATGTCTATTAAATCCCTCAACTCTTTGCAGAGATGGAAAATTCTATTACTCTACTTGGTGTGGGACACATTCCTTGTCCTCACTGCTTCCAAGATATTGCCTCAAGGGCACATAACTTTTCTGAGCCCGTTGTCCACCCTTCTTTTTCTGTTCAAGGGTCTTGACTGCTTGGTACTCACTTTCTCCCTCTCTATTTTCCACCCCTACAAGTCTATTCTCCTACTTGTCTATCTAGCCAGACTCCTTACTGAGCTCGCCTAGAACAAGCATGCATTACCTCTAGTCGACAATCCAACCATCCCACAAAAGAAATATAACCAAAAGGCATGGCTCTACTTGATGGCCTCCATACTGTACAAAGGAACTTGAGGGACATCAAGACAGAGTCATGGTTTGCAAAAGAGAACAAAATTTTAGAAAAAGAAATGACTAATCTACCTCAGAATAACAAACTGAAAACTGTACAAAAACACAATATTGGTCAAACTACTAAATTGGATTTTTATTCAAAATTGTTCTTACATTAAATTGCTTCTCAAAATCAAAATCTTCCTCAGGTAACCCCTTATAGAGAGAATTCTACATCATATAGTTATCTCATGTCTGTTACAGGATGTTTCAGTTCTCAGACCGGTTCGTATTCTAACTGTCCTGGTTCAACTCTATGCTAACGTTCCATCGGTGAGATAACGCTATTGTCCTTCCGATAAACTCTATCACTCAGACCTACCTCCATCGGTGTAGCTTTCTCCTAGCTTACTAATCTTAATTCTCATACCGATGACCTAATACACAACTCCTACTTTCGGCCAGACTTAGCTATCGGCGAAACATTTTCCTCTGCCTCCAATGTCATATCTCATGCCGAAACAATAAACACCGAACTTCACCATCAACCAAACCTTCTTCTTTGGCTAGACATTTATCTTCTCTTCCGATCATAATTCTTATACCGATTATGTTTTGCCTCTTCCGTCGGTAAGAATTGACCAATATCTCCCTGATATACTTCCTATCGTTGTGACTTAGACCATCATTGAAAGCTTCTCCTCGACTTCCTATATGTAACCTCACACTGATGCCTTTGAATCTCTTAGACTTTCCATCACCCAGACAATGTCTATCACTCAAACTTTACACTTGTTCTCTGATATCACAACCTCACGCCGAAATCCACATACAACTTCTCCATTGGCAAGACTACCTCTATCGGTAGTGTCTCCATTTCTCCCGCCAACGTGCCGATAACATCCCTATCGGTGAGACTTAATGATTGTCACTCCGATACAATACGTTCACAACATCACACCAAAATGCAACTATATACATGGGCTCACTCCAAGCCCCTTGGTGCTCCTGCACCATACTCCCCCTGTGTGAAAGAAGTCAAGTCACCTCTGGTGACAATGAGGCAAAATCAATGCCTCTCTTTTTGAATTCTGACTCTACAACCCGGGTAGCTTCTACCTAAGGTAACTGCTTCCATTTGACCAAATGCTCCATGTAGACACCATGTCTGGTCTGCTTCTATACCCTAGAATCCAGTATTCTCTCTGCCTATAGTTTGGGTTTTGGTGGCAAAGTCACATTTTTGACTGTCTGTTCCTTCTCTGAAATGGATCCATTTGCTGCTAACTGAGGACCCTTGTATTTCACCAGGTCTTGAACATTAAACACTGGTGAGATTGCCAAGTCTTCTGGCAATTCAATCCTGTATGCATTGTTACCATACTTGATCAGGATTTTGTAAGGACCAATTCTTTGCATTTGCAATTTGGTTGGCATTCCTTTCTGCAGTCTAGCTTTGTTCAGGTGCACCATAACCAGATCACCAACTTCAAACTAGATGTCCTTCCTGTGGGCATCTACTCTGTCCTTGATCTTCTATGTGTTTTCTGTCAAGGTTTTCTTCACCTATTCATGCACTTCTTTCATGGATTGTGCAAAATCCTCTACATGACCACTTCTGTTCTTCATGTTTCCCATATTCCTGAGCTCACATACACCTCTGGGGTGCATTCCATAGACTATTTCGAATGGGCTCTTACCAGTAGTCCTATTCACACTGTCATTATAGGCAAATTCTGCCTGATGAATGACTTGATCCCAGCTCTGCCCATATTCCTTGGTTATACATCTTAACAGGTTACCCAGTGTCTTATTTACCACCTCTGTCTAACCATCTGTTTGTGGATGGTATGCTGAGCTGAAAGATAAATTTGTTCCTAATCTCTACCACAAAGTTTTCCAGAAATGCCCCATGAACTTAGCATCTCTGTCAGACACAATGCTTGCTGGAAGTCCATGAATCCTTATCACTTCTCTGAAAAACAAGTGTGCTATATGACTGGCATCATGAGTCACTTTACAGGGAATGAAATGACTCATCTTGCTAAACCTGTCCACAACTACATATATGCTATCATAACCAGTCTTAGTATTAGGCAAACCAACCACAAAGTCCATAGTTACACATTCCCATGCCCTGGAAGGAATGGGCAAAGGTTGGTATAGTCCTACATTTGAAGTGGTTCCCTTGGCCTTCTAGCATATGATACACTGCTCTACATACCTTCTGATGTCTCTGTGCATCCTCGACTAATAATAGAATCTTTGGACTAGCTCCAGTGTTTTGTTCAGACCAAAATGACCACTCAAACTGCCATTGTGCTTCTCTTGTATGAGATTTTCTCTCATAGATCCCCTTGGCACACATAATTGTCCACCTTTGAATAGCAATCCCTGCTGCAAGGTGAAATCTACAAACTCACTGTGAAAGTGATTCTTAAAATCTTGACATACCTTGTATGGCTCAGCAAAGTCTTCATCATCTCTATAGAGATCCTTGAAGTCTTCAACTCCAATGCTCTTCAACTACACTTCCTACATTGTGAGAAACCTCCTACTCAAAGCATCTGCAACTTTGTTGAGCTGCCCCTTCTTATGCTTAATTATAAAAGTGTAGGATTGCAGGTAGTCCATCCACTTGATATGTCTGCTGCTCAACTTATCCTGTGAGTTTAGAAAACTCAGGGCTTGGTTATCTATGTAGACAACAAATTCCTTAGGTAGGAGATAATGTCTCCACTTCCTAAGTGCTTGGACTAGAGCATACAACTCTAAGTCATACAAAGAGTACTTACTCTTTGCTTCATTCAGCCTCTCACTGAAAAAGGCTACAGGTCTGTTCTCTTAATTTAACATTGCTCCTATAGCTATGTTACTTGCATCACATTCAATAGTAAATAGCTTATCAAAACTAGGCAGTAATAGTACAGGTTGTGTTTCTATCTCTTTCTTCAATTGTTCAAAACTTATATTTGTAGCTGGTGTCCATCTAAATTTTGCTTTCATTCCACCCTTAATTGCATTCAACATGGGTGCACATATCCCACTAAAATTTCTGATAAACTTTCTATAAAACTGGGCTAAGCCATGGAAACTTCTCACCTCTGTGGCTGCTCTGGGAGTAGGCCAGCTCAAGATTGCCTCTACCTTTGACTTGTCCATCTTCAATTTTCCCTGGGACACCACAAAACCAAGGTATACCAATTCCTACTTCATGAATTCACACTTCTCCAGATTGATGGTTAGTTGTTCATCATGTAATTTTTGCAAAACAATATTTACATGTTCTAGATGTTCTTCCTTAGTCTGACTAAAAATTAGAATATCATCTAGAAAAACAACAACGAATTTACCAATATAATCCTTTAGGACTTCATTCATGAGTCTCATAAAGGTGCTGGGCGCATTTGATAGACCAAATGGCATAACAAGCCATTCATACAGTCCTTCTGTGGTCTTGAAGGCTGTCTTCCACTCATCACCTTCCTTGATTCTTATTTGGTGGTACCCACTCTTCAGGTCTATCTTAGTAAAGTACTTTGCTTTTCCAATACAGTCCATGAGATCTTCAATTCTGGGAATTAGAAATCTATACCTTATAGTTATCTTGTTTATGGCTCTAGCATCTGTGCATAATCTCCATAATCCTCCTTTCTTCGGTGCCAACACTGTGGGCACTACACAAGGACTAATACTCTTCTTGATCAATCCCTGATTGAGCAACTCTTACACTTGTCTGGAAATTTCTTTGTGCTAGTTTGGAGTCATCTTGTAAGGAGCCTTGTTTGGCAAAGATGCTCCTGGAATTAGGTCTATCTGATGACTTATTGCTCTCTATGGAGGCAATGTGGCTGGTGTACCATCACTGATTATGCCCTTATACTTCTCTAGTATAGGCTACATCTCCTTAGGAATCACTATCTTCTTATCCTGCTGCTCTTCTTTTGGTTTTACTATGATGGCATAACCAATACCATCCTCCTTAAGAGTATTCAAAAACTCTTTTCCACTCACAACCAAGATATTGGGACTCTTTGTCTGAACTGCATCCTCATCCTCCAATGACTGAATCTTATAGGTGACACCATCTTTCTGAAAAGAATAGGCATTCTTCTCACCATCTTGTATTGCCTTTCGGTCATACTGCCATGGTCTGCCCAATAAGAGATGGCATGCATCCATGGGTAGTATATCACATAATACCTTATCCTTATAGCCACCTATACTAAACTCTACCCAACTTTGTTCATTTACTACCACATGTTGACCCTTATTCAACCATGTGACTCTATATGGGTTTGCATGAGTTATTCTTTTCAAATTCAGTTTCTTAACTGCCTCATTAGAAATAATATTATTAGTAGATCCTGAGTCTATGATAATTTTACATACCTTATTCCAAATCTTGCATTTGATTCTGAATAGTGCTCTCCTCTGGCTTGGTTCAGACTTTACTGGTTCCTTCATCAAGGTTCTCCTTATCATCAGGTTCTCTCCATCTTCTGAGTTTAGACTGACCTCAGGCAACTGGCTGCTGGATGCATTATCTTGGACATAGTGATTTCTCTTATCACCTCCTTGAGAAGAGGATGTGGCCTTTTCTGGACACCTATATGCTGGATGACCTAGATTACCACAGTTGTAACACTTCATGGTGGTGAAATAGGATCCTCTGCCTAATCCTCCTAACCTTCCTCTGTTAGATCCTCTTCCTCTGTGGTTTCCTCTACTACTCGACTCCCCACTCTACTCTGTGAATTTGGATTCTGCTTGGGATCTATTGTCAGCATTCCTTCCACCAAAACTTCCTCTGTGTCCTCTGTTATCTCTGCCTCTTCCTCTTCCTCTGCTATTTGAGTCTTGTTTCCTCTTACTCTTTTCCTCTACTTTCAGTGCTAGCTAATAGCATTTGTGCACTGTTGTAGGACACAACAAACTGATCTCTTCTTGTATTTTCCACTTCAGACCGTTAAGGTACCTTGCTACCTTTATGCTTTCATCCTCCATCACTTTGGACCTTAAGCATAGCTTTTGGAATTCTTCAGTGTATGCACTGACATCTAATTCCTTCTGTCTCAAATTCTGTCTCTTCTTGTGCAGCTGTATTTCATAATCTTCTGGCATATATGCTTCTTTGATTTTAGCTACCATTCCCTTCCAAGTAGCTATGGGCTTCTTATCTTCTTTTACTCTTTCATTCTGCACAAATTTCCACCAGGTTAAGGCAGCTCCTCTAAGTCTGGATTTGGCCACCTTTACTTTTTGTGCCTCGCTTACACCATCACATTCAAAGTGATTTTCAAGCCCTTCTATCCATTCCATGACCAACTCTGGGTCCATTTTCCCACTGAAAAGAGGAACTCCTTCCAATGTCTTACCACTCATGGCTTTCAAGGCCTTCAAGAAAGGTTCTTCTTCCATCTTAGGATCAAGTGTGGGCTCTTCATCTTCTATAGACACACCTTTTTCCTTGCTTACTTTCTGCTTGACTTCTTCAGTCTTCTCCATCATTACACCCAGTTTACTTTCCATTTCTGCCAATCTTTCCTGTAGGAGCCTATTCTCCTCTTCTTGATCCTCAACCTTCTTTGCCAATTCTGCATTATTCACCATCTTCTTGGATGAATCTACAGACTCACTAGTTGATGACATACAACTCCTCTTTTCCAATCTAGGAATAACCCAAATCTTTAACTTGGCTCTAATACCAATTTGATAGGGAGGGACTCTAGAATGTCAATTCTACCTATCTTGAATCAATTCAAGACTCTGGACAACTCTAGCCTCTCTACCAATTCAAGTGCTCATGACATCTTTCTACACAAAAATGTCTATTAAATCCCTCAACTCTTTGCAGAGATGGAAAATTCTATTACTCTACTTTGTGTGGGACACATTCCTTGTCCTCGCTGCTTCCAAGATACTACCTCAAGGGCACATAACTTTTCTGAGCCTGTTGTCCACCCTTCTCTCTCTGTTCAAGGGTCTTGACTGCTTGGTGCTCACTTTCTCCCTCTCTGTTTTCCACCCTTGCAAGTCTATTCTCCTACTTGTCTATCTAGCCGAACTCCTTACTGAGCTCGCCTAGAACAAGCATGCATTGCCTCTAGTCGACAATCCAACCATCCCACAAAAGAAAAACAACCAAAAGGCATGGCTCTGCTTGGTGGCCTCCATACTGTACAGAGGAACTTGAGGGACATCAAGACAGAGTCATGGTTTGCAAAAGAGAACAAGATTTCAGAAAAAGAAAAGACTAATCTACCTCAGAATAACAAACTGAAAACTATACAAAAACACAATATTGGTCGAACTACTGAATTGGATTTTTATTCAAAATTGTTCTTACATCAAATTGCTTCTCAAAATCAAAATCTTCCTTAGGTAACCCCTTACAGAGAGAATTCTACATCATATAGTTATCTCATGTCCGTTACAAGACGTTTTAGTTCTCAAACCAGTTCGTATTCTAACTGCCCCGGTTCAACTCTATGCTAATGTTCCATCGGTGAGATAACGCTATTGTCCTTCCGATAAACTCCATCGCTTAGACCTACCTCCGTTGGTGTAGCTTTCTCCTAGCTTACCGATCTTAATTCTCATACCGATGACCTAATACAGAACTCCCACTTTCGGCCAGACTTAGCTATCGGCGAAACATTTTCCTCTGCCTCCGATGTCATATCTCATGCCGAAATAATAAACACTGAACTTCACCATCGGCCAGACCTTCTTCTTCGACTAGACATTTATCTTCTCTTCCGATCATAATTCTTATACCGATTATGCTTTGCCTCTTCCGTTAGTAAGAATTGACCAACATGTCCCCAATATACTTCCTATCGCCGTGACTTAGACCATTGTTGAAAGCTTCTCCTCGACTTCCGATATGTAACCTCACACCGATGCCTTTGAATCTCTTAGACTTTCCATTGCCCAGACAATGTCTATCGCTCAAACTTTACACTTGTTCTCCGATATCACAACCTCACGCCAAAATCCACATACAACTTCTCCATCGGCAAGACTGCCTCTATCGGCAGTGTCTCCATTTCTCCCGCCAACATGCCGATAACATCCCTGTCAGTGAGACTTAATGATTGTCACTCCGATACAATACATTCACAACATCACACCAAAATGCAACTATATACATGGGCTCACTCCAAGCCCCTTGGTGCTCCTGCACCACAAACCTCTTGCAAGTATGGAACTTGATGTAAATATGTGTGACATGCTATCCTTGGTAAAAGAAGTGGCAATGTGACAGTTGTTGTATGTAATTGGTTTTAAAAACTCAATGACAGAAGGATTCTAGATTATTGTGAGTTTTTGGCTTCTTATCATCATCTATTTTCCATGGGAGAAAGATACATGTTATTTTTCTACTAGATAATGCTATTACATAGCCTTTTCTCATAGTAAGGGTTACTGGGCACCATGTTTATCCAAAACGTATTTGACACACAATTATTCATGTTTTAAGAGTTATTTAGATTGAAGCATCTTTCTTGCATATGACTAAAAACAAAATTTAGAGAGTAGAGATTGCATATTGCTGCAGTTTCGATTGCCTTCTTTTGTGACTTGCTTTTTTCAATGATTACACTTCCTAGCTCACCTTTCTGTTGGCATTTTAATCTTAGAGATTGACAGTGTGTCCCCATCTCTGGGCACTCACAAAACTATGCCTATGTCTATCAATGTTGCATTTTTGTTTTTCTTCCTATCCTGGTTAAAGCTATTGCAACCATGAATCTTGGATGGAAATATCTATGGCATGCTATCCTTTGTAAAACAAGTGGCGATGTGACACTTGTTGTATGTAATTGGTTTTAAAAACTCGGCAAATCATGCATTCTAGATTATAGTGAGTTTTTGGCTTCTATTCATCATCCATTTTCCATGGGAGAAAGATACGATTTATTTTAGCTTGAGATAATGTTGTTACATAGCCTTTTCTGATATTAAAGTTTACTGGGCACTATGTTTATCCAAACATTATTGATAATTATTTGACTTTTGCAGTTAAAATTGGTAGGCCTGGTTACAGGGTTACAAAGCAATTTGACCTTGAGACAAAGTAGCACTCTCTTCTTGTTCAGGTGTTTATGCAATTTCCATTTTCTTGTCAATTATTATTTCTTCCCAGGTTAAAATTTTTTCTTTATTTATAATTTTTTCCTTAATGCATGCTATACAATTTTTCCTTTCAAACAGCTACAGAAGTCAGAATAATATGCATTAGTGATGGGCAATAGAGGAATAACCGGATAACTGGCAACAACGAATCTGAGAATGATGAGAAGAAAAGGAAGTGCGTTATTTCATTAATAAACAATGGATATTTATAGTTAAAAATGGTGATCACGTAGGCCTTTTAGGAAAATTTAATGCCAACTCAATGCATGCAAATTTTGACAATGCCTACATGCTACTGCATGTCAATTTGACAATCCCCATGCTAATGCTTGACAGGAAGTGTCACTGCCAATTCAGATGGACACTAACTTTTCTAATTATCCATTCATGACTAATAATCTAAGTTGCGGGAAAAAGCCCCCACCCCTTCCTGATGGTCACATGTCAGTGTTGGTATGTTTGCAATATGGTAATAGCTATGGAAATTGTGAGAAAATGTTTCTGAAATGGCAGAAGCACCAGGATTTTCCAAGAAATATCCATGGCATATCTGAGTCATTTCAGGGAACATTTCTGGGGGCTGTCACTTCAAACTTCTAAAAAGAAAAAGAAACTAACCTAATCTTACAGTACCTCCCATGAACTTATGCTCCCCAAATAATGTTTGTCCCCTCCCCATTTTTTCTAGTGCTATCCCTCCTTCCTTCATGCATCTAGCTTTAATGATTCCGGGGATGATGTAGTTGTGCTCAGAGAAGAGCCACATGTTGGTTTGTTCTAGTCCTTGACCATCTGGATTTTGAACTTACAATTTATAACTTATGTTTTAGTTTTGAAAGTCTTCAACTATTCGTGATCTCAATTCTTTGGACCTTTTATGCATAAATAATATTATGTGTATTTACTATTTATTTATTTATATATATATATATTTTGATATTTTAACTTTTTGTGTGGATGCTTCCATGCTTATTCATTTCTAGGGATTCCTTCGGAATTTATGTTTCCTGTACCCTTATCCATTACTGTTTTTTTTTTTTTTTCATATTATTCCTTCCAACACACAAAGCATTGAACTCAATGATGTACAAATGAATTAAAAGAATCCTAATGAAATATTGTGGATGATGTTGGTGCTCTAATTGTTGATGATGATAACCTGGCAGGAGGAAATTCCCAATATATCTCAGATGATGTTGGCACTCTAATTGTTGATGATATAACCTGGCAGAAGTAAATTCCCAAGGAAACTATTTGCAAGGAAATTTATAATACTTTAAACATCTTTCTATAAAATTATGGAGTACATACGGGTACCTCCATGAACAAGTTCATAGAAATCATTGCCTCGGATGAATCTTGCACTCCACAAATTTGAACAAAAGCTATCATACAAAAACATTTAAGAATGTTTTACAAGAATGTAGCCAAAATTTGAAATTTCTAAGAAAAGCAGGAAACCGGTGAAAAAAAGTTGAAAGACTTAGAATTTTACGAAGGTAAATTATCAGTATTCAAAAATCAAAATCAAACATTACTGTTAAAGATTAAGATTGTCTAGAAAATGATAGACTGTTTTTAGAGTTTCTATAAGTTAGAACATTCCTGGAGCTGTTATAGAAAAGAACATTCTAAGATTTGTTCTAGAAAAAGAAGATTCCAGATTTAAGAATTTTCTAGAAAGTTAGAAGCTTCCAGACTTCAAAAGTTCTATAGCTATATATATGTTATTGTAGAGAGTTGTTGGGTACAACATCTGGATAGCTGCTAGACATAGCACTTGGATAGCTGCTAGACACAGCATCTAGATGTGATATAATGAATGCTAGATGAATATAATTTGCTGAGTTATTCAACTCTGTTTGCCCTGTGTTTTCTCTATTCATTGGTGTTATGTTTTGCCCTGTCTTTTGGTGTTTTTGGGCCTGTTCTTTCAATGACAAAATAGTGTCTTTGTTTGCTTAAAAATCATATAAAAATCTCGAAAATGTGGATCCTGGAGTGATTTTTAGAGTTAGTACCTAAAATGATTATTTTTGGTTTTCAGCAAAGAATAATGTAGGATATGAATGAACTTCCAAAAGACTTTTTATATATGTAGGATATGAATGTATGGAATTTTTGGTAAACACAATACTGTTCTTGCAGATTGAATATCCAGAAATAGAGGAAGGCTCCAAATCAAGGCACCGTTTTATGTCCTCATTTGAACAGGTAAGGCTGCACGTCTGTGCTTTCAATAGTTTATCTGGCATTTTCTATATTAGATGAGCCTGGAAACAATCCTCCTTGTGACACTAGTTATGGTAGATGCTGAGATTATTTACATCTTTCCTTTAGAAAGCAAAACTGGAAACATCAAATTAAAGGTCATCATGAAAAATGATTGATATTTAATCTCTCTCACACACATATAAACTCTCTGCAATATAAACATCTATTAGTTAATTCTCTTTAAGCTTTATACCACTATAGAAGAATTAATTTTCTTAAATATATTTAATACATCTATTTATCTTTCTCATATTTGTATGTACATTCTTTAATTTTGATAAAGTAATTTTTCCAGAGTTTATTATCTCCACATTGTTAACACTATTTTGAGTTCTTTCTTATTCAGTTCACTACCTTTGTTTTTATTATCTCCACATTGTTAACACTATTTTGAGTTCTTTCTTATTCAGTTCACTACCTTTGTTTTTATGTTTTAAAACTTTGGTATCAATATTATTTCAACTCTTATGAAACCCCTTCAATTTTTGTTGGTGGCGATTTCTTCATTCTTCTATTTTTGAAAATCATCAACACTCCCCACCTTTGATGTTGCTCCCTTTTTTTTTAATTTCTTGGCTTGTTCTCTGGGGGTATCTCATTTTCCATTTCCTTCCTTCCTCTCCCTTTTCTTTTTAGTTAACCAGTGTCTACAATTTACTATTCTCTTCTCTTTTTATCCTGACGTTTGATCATAATGTTGACATTAAAAATTCTTACACAATTAAATCCAGAAACATACATTACATTCACTGATATTTAATTGTTCATTCAACTTTGTAGAGGATTCGATCATGGGATAAACGATACCAATATCTTCTATTTGCAGCAGAGCCTTATGAGATTATTGCATTCAAGGTACTAATATTAAAGAAATCTAGCAGTTCTCTAGTTTTTCATGTTTGTTTATTTTTAACCCTTTAACTATATAAACTGTACGGTCATTTTTCCTCTTGCAGGTTCCACGTACGGAGATAGACAAGGCAACATCTAAATTCTTTTCACACTGGGATCCATATACAAAAATGTTTACGGTTATTCACCAACTTCATCTGTAGATATCTTATATACATTGTTGTCTTTATGTTTGTGGATTACTGTTAGGAGAACTTCACTAAATTTTAAGGATAGGAAGCCAGACAAGAAAGTCAAAGATTTTTTTTATAGACTGTTAATTTTATTATTGTTTTGAGATACAAAGTGATGAACCCATACATATAGACCTGAATTGTCTTTTTTGTGCATTGGCAGCTACAACTACACTTCAAAGCTGTGGAGTATCCGGTAACTGTGAAAAATAATGAATGGAAATTAATACTTGTTCAATTGTGTAGTGAAGCTGAAAAATGATATCCATTAGATGAAGAATACATTTTACATAAGATCCTCTACAGCTTATGTGATTGAAGTACTCCCACATGACATGAAGTTGAAAATGAAATTATATTAATGCCCACAGGAGACGAAAGCAGGCCCAATGGGGCTCAAAATTACATCATGTCACAATAGATAGTATTAGGGTAAAAGGAACCTATTAAAAATAGAATGGTACTTATAATAGTCTCAATAATAGTAAGCCAATTGGATACCGGCATTGCTAGTCCAAAGAATCTGTCTCCATTTTGGTTTGAGAAACAAATCTGCCCAGACACATAATTTGTATTAATAAGTAAATGTTCATTTTGGCATGCAGGTGTATATAGTTTTCTAGACTCGATAGTCAATTTTTAGGTGCCAACCCAAAAATGATGACAAGCTGTGCCAAGGAGTATCTGGAAAGGGTCCTGTACCTGTATGAAGGTGTACCAAATAACATACTAAATACAAGAAGTGTGAATACTTTGTTGTTATTTTATCAGTTGTAGAATTATATTCACATGTTGATGCCATACTGTACTCCTTAATTTTTATTCAAATCTAATAGAAAACACTTCCTTAACGTTCTCCAGACTCATTTCACATGGTTTGCAACTGTATTTTGCATGAATTTATGTTTCATAATAAATTTAAATATATTTATTAGTTTTTTGAATTTTGTGAGTCCAAGTCAAAATCGGGTCTGCCGAGTTTTGCCAAGTCGCGAGTTTTGAAACTATGATATCAGTCATTACGAGTTAGTCTGTAGGTGCATAAATCACTATTGGTACCATCAAATATTATTTTAATTTGCGTAGGTAAAATATTTTTTAGTTGAAGTCTAAAGAGTATTGAAATTAACATTAGGGGAAGGAGAAATGAAATGGACAGTAACTTCACAAATATCTGAACTTTCAGTTATACTTTATCTAAGCAAGAATAGACTTTTAATGCTATAATTTGTGATGCATTGCCCCCCTTGAAAGATTAAATAAAGCTCACATACTTTATCTAAGCAAGAATAGACTTTTAAAGCTTATATGAATTTAATACTATGATTTATGATGCATTGCCCCTCTTGAAGGGTATAAATTAACTTCACATATATTTTAACTTTCAGTTATACGTTATCTAAGCAAGAATGGACTGTTAAAACTTATATGAATTCAATATTATGATTTGTGACACATTGCCCCCTTGAAGGGTACAAATTTATACTTTATTTCGATTGTTTCAATAGCAGAGTTTTGTGAATTAATAAAAGGCTTTGTGAAAGATGCTTGAAAGGAGCTATAAGTACATTATTATTCAAAATTGTAGACTGCACGAGAAATATTTGATTTGTCACTATAGATTTTCATTGTGTGACTCACAGCTATACGAGTGTTTTCTATGCCTTTTTTTTGTGATGAAGCTTGGTATTTTTGGAAATATGAAAATGAACATGTAGAGTTCACTGTAGATTCTAGTAAATTCAATGTGCACTCACTTGTCATGTATTTCTTCACTATTTTTCAAAAATAATAGTGTTTGCAAGCGTTAACAGCAATTTGTTTTAATATTGATGGGCATTAATCTTGTCTTTTGTTTGACAAGCTCAAAATGGTTTTTGATAAGGTATGCCACTTACAGACCTCTGCTAAAACATTATACATTGGATTTTATCTTACTAGAAGGTACGTGTATGGAATGAATTTTGTGGAACTGAAGGATACTTAAGTGTTCTATGCTACCAAATGGAAAAGAATTTATCTTTCAAGGTGGTCTGTGGTTTCTACATTCATATAGAATCCATGAAGTACCGATCCATGGAACTTTACCCAACTCCAACGATGGCACTTGTATGAAAGTTTTATTCACCTGTAGGATGTAGCATTGACCTGTCATCTACAATTGTTGGAGACACTCTAAAGGAGTATAATTGTATTCCCTGGCAGTTGATTGCAGTAATGCAATGCATATTGAGCCTATATGAAGTTGATTTAATAAAACCCATTTGCAAAATTCAGCTCTATATATTTCATAAAACATTGTTAGAACCTATTGACTCAGAAAATTCCCTCACTAAATGCTGCCTTTCCCCCTTTTGATGAGTTCAGCTCCAGATGCTTGATGCTACTTGATAAAAACCCATTGGCTTCAAAGATTACCCCCTTAATGTTTTCTCTTTCCCTTGAATTCTTTCCGTTCTAGTGAAGGACTTGTTTGCACCTCCCAAGGTGGGGCCGACCTCTACATCCTCACCTTGTGAATCAAGGTATGCCAGATCTCTTGAGATGAAGACAACTCTATAGCAACTCATTTAAATATTTAGATATTTTGAGTAACTGCCGTCTACCATGTCTACTTGAGGCAACGTTCCTTTGCAATAGAATATTCCCATTCTCCAGTGCTAATCTGGGGATGATCTTGAGATGTTCTTAACGTCCTAGGATGCATATATAATTTTTATCACTCTACCTTCAAGATTCAACTTCCACCGAATCAACTATAGATCCACATTCTCACCACCTGAATTAATCTCCAACTTCATGTATACTCCAAATTGTTTTGGTAGCACTTCTCCATTGGCATTAGTCCATTAGCATAGTGGTGCGGCGAGATAGGAGAACCTTCTTAGACTATCCAATCAAGCAACTCAAAACATTTTCTCTTTCTTTTGCAATTAGAAAAAACATAGTTTACACATTTAATTCGTTCATCCATAAACATCATTGAACTTCATAAATTTGTCAAAAGAAATTTCTAACTATTTTATTCATTAATGCTATATACAAGAAATTCACTTTATTCTTCTTTGATTTATGACTCAATCTTTAAAACAAAATATGTATTCTATTCAGCCAATCGACCCCCAACTCCTATTTTTTCCATCCCACGGCCTCTCTTCTTTTCTTTCTTTTTATCTTCTTTTCTTCACTGCATTCTTCATGGCTCGCCCTCCTCCTCCTTTTACTTTGTATACTTTTTATTTTATTTTTCGCCTAACAACCCACGTCCTGGCCTTATTCTTTCTTCTTGTATATATCAGCTCCTTCACTTCTATATTTCCTTCTCTATTTTCTTCTACTATGCCCCGCAACCGTCTTCTTACTCTGTTTTGCTTTCCCTAAACCCACGGCCTGTCTTTTGTTTTTTTTTCTCTTTTTAATGTTTCACTCTTGCCCGCCTCCCCTCTTTTTATTCATCCTTCTCGTCTATCTTCCCCTGTATCATCTTCACGGCCTCCCCCTTCTATTATATTATGTATCTTTCTTTCGAAAGAAAATCTTTAATTTTTTTAGTAGACTGTTTTGGTCTGGGGGACGTCATTAAAAAATTTCGTTTCATTACGCTCCCTTTCTTCTTTTCTTTTTTTGAGTTACTCCACGCAATTTGCTGCACCCCTCTTTTTATTCTCTTTACTCTTTTTTACTTTTCAATTCTTCTTAGAACAACTCTAGGCCTTCCCTCCTTTTTAGCTAAATTATCTTCTAAAAGAAATCTTTAAAGAAAATTCCCATGCCTCTTCTATCCAATCGATTCACATTTTTTTTTATTTTTTTTATTTTTTTTAATTTTTGCTTTAAAAGAAAGACAGTTAGAGGATTTGAAGGCCTCTTATCCACACAGCCTCTACAAAAGTCAAAGAGTCTAAATGTAGCTATCTGAAACTCCAAACAACCATCAACAAGGTGCCAACAATGAATCTACTTCAGAAATAAAACAAAATGAATGCCACATCCTCATTTATTCGCGGTGTAAACTCCATATTTAACAAATTTACTTATATTGCCATAGACAAAAATATTTTTCAACATTAAATCAAAAAGAATAAACAGTCTCCCATTATTGACTATGGAACTAAAACAAAATTAAACTAAAACTTGTGAAGAAAATTTGTATGTGCAGGCATAAAAGCCCTCAAACCATCACAAAAGTAAATAATCTATTAAAATTACAACCTCGCAATAAAGAAAATAAAATGAGGTAATTAATCCGCTTAATTACAACTTCACAATAACAACGTAAAATGATGTAATTAATCCATAAAAGATAAAAAGGTATAATCAATCTGCTTAATTACAATATAAAAGATGAAAAGGTGTAATTAATCCACTTAATTACAATATCGCAAGTAAAAGATAAGTCTCATAAATAAGATTCAATAAAGTCAATAAATCTTTACAATAAGAATCCATAAGAATCATTAAATCTTGCCAAAGATATTCTTATCAATATAAATTAAAGAAAGTCATTAAATCTTATAATTTGCGTGCTCATCCCAGGTAAAAGCACTATAAAATAATATACAAGTCCATTGGCATTCATACTATGATACATCCAAATACAAGTTCACAATAATCATTTATAATAAGAATAAGTAAATCAATACGCTCATCAGTCGCATGAACCAAGTGGTCCTCCACCTGTGAGCTGAGAGACGGGAACACGGCCCAGGTGCTTTTCCACCCAACCATGAAGTAATTACACTTCCCTGGATCCTTTCATGAAATGAAGAAAACCCAACCCTGCATGAAATATTTAGTTACCTGGAAACAACTGATAGATGGGAACTCCCGATGCAACCTGATGTCTTAATGTGCAATTCTAAATAATGAAATACAGATTGTCTCACAATAGGATGTGGTAGAGATATATATAAATAAGTTTGCTAGACAAAATAATCATCTATTTCAATGACAGCTCGTTTAGATCTAAAGCTTTAAAACATAGTAACCTAGTTTAATTCTCGAAAAGAGGAAAAGCCATCTCTGATAATCCACATTCGACATCCTTGCCCAGAAAGTAACCCAAACACATTCCTAAATAAAAATCTACTTTCTTTCCCCAAATAAACAAGTAAGTAAATAAATAAATAAATCCAAAATTACTTATGATCATTTCTAATCCCTTTCCCATGCATCAATCATAAAAACACACCTTTCAAGCAATAATCCATCATTTGTTCATACAATTGCATCTAAAGGTTGTCAAATTGGTTTAATTTCCTAATTCATATTCAATTCAAATTCCATGATATATTAAGTGTTCTAAATCATTCAATTCAAGTATACTAATTCTCTTCAAGAAGTTCTAAGAAAACAATGATATTTACATCATGAAATTTACTCCATCATACTAACATCTAAAGAAGGATAATTTTAACATACAATCTATTCATTCAAATATGTAAGCATAAATTGGTTGTCTAAAATCTGATTATACTCCTTAACTAAAATTTGTTGTCAAAAAGGTTGAAGAAAATCAATGTTTAACTCTTTCCATTCAATTCCGATTTAAGTTTCAAGCAATTCATTTGAATAAGAGTTGATAATAATATATGATTGTTTCAGTATAGGTAAAAATCAGAAACTCATATTGTTTTAGCTCTAATTAATAATAGAATTGTTTTAGATCATTTTAAATGAAGCTATAGGAACTCTGTAAATCAGCCATGTAACAACCTCCTTGATGTGTTGGTGATGAGGTTGGTAGATTTTAAACGGAGAAAATATCTCATGAGGCAGTGTACTGAGAGTCAACGTTTTGGGGAAGAGAGAAGATAGTTAATGTGAGAGGAGGAAATATCTACCGAGTTGGTGAGCATCGGTGATAGGATAAGGATAAGAGAAGTTGGTGTGTTTGTTTAATGCAAAAAAAATATCTAATATAGGAGAAAAGGAGAGTAAACACATTGTTTTGGGGGACAAGTGAAAAGAAAGAAGAAGAGATATATACATTGAAAAGGGAAAAATTAGAAGAAAGGAAAATATGACAAGAGTGGAGGTGCGCTGAAGAGAAGGATTTACAAATCTGAGTGGTGGTGGGGGATAGAGAAGTCTTAGGCGACCATATCAAGTTACAAATTTGAGGTATGTTGAAGGGAGCATGGCCAAATCTAAGGTATTTCCCTCAGTTCATTATTTTTTTTAAGTACAAAATTGAAATTTATTTGCTGTGATTTCACTAAACACAAAAGAATTGAAACCCCATTACTGCCTACACAAAAACTAAGATATGTCTACATCCAGTGTTGGACTGAAATTGTTTGAAGATAACATCATCATAGCATTCACAATTTCCTTTGGAGCTGCAAATGCCATGGGACCCACAATTATTAGGTAGCTTGTACACATCTGAAAAATATACAGAGAACATATCCAAATCAGAAGTCAATGTAGCATTTGATTAAATATGAGTCCTCACATTTCCATCCCCATCCAGTCTCAGGAACCAAAAAGAAAAAGAAAATCATTCCCAATGCGATCCCCGATTCAAATTTCTCTTGAGTTGGAACTCTGACCTTGTATTTCTTGCTTGTATTCAGTACTTACAGTGCCATTTTCTTGCTCCAGGCTAATAATTTCCCCTCTAGATCCATACCGTAACACAGTGTTATTGCAGGCATAGTGTAATGCAGAGTTGACACAAAAACTACAATATGTTTGTTGTGTTTCCATTAAGCACAGAAAAAAAGGAAACTGAAACCCCATTACCCCATTTTATATCTGCCAAAGGTTATTTCATTCCAATATATTTAGACTTCCTCTATCCTTGAATTTAGTTTTGAAACTGCAAAACCATTTCCTTATTCTTTTGAAATAGGGGATGCAAGGACAGAGATTAAAGAGATCGAAGTCTCATGAAACTTTGTTTTGTCATACGTTGAATTCTTTGAAAGAGATTTTCATTATAGCTCTTCTTAAGATTTTGGAGTGGCTCTATTTTGATTATTACGGTCATGTTCTGCTAAATCTCTAGCCTTGGAAAAACTACCGTCCTTGAGTTAAAGAATGTCACAGCACTAAAATACCTTAGAATTTTCAATCTGGGTTTGTGCATTGAAATCTGGTCACATAATTTATATTAAGAAAATCTACCATGCATTACAAGAATCTAGGAGTACTGTAGGAGGAAAATTCAGATTTCCATGTTGTAAGTCTGTGCTTTACATTTTATTTTGCTATGTTAAATATGATAGACAATATGCCAAATTCAGGCTGAGAGTAGGCTTGCAATACCTTTTGTTGTGTTTTCTTACATTATCTGTGCATACCTTGGGAATCGTGACCAAATTGGGGTCATGAGAGTTATTACAAAATTGAGATAACTAGCAAAAGGCTATTTTCAACAAATACACTATCCATGAAAGCTTTTGTCTTGTAGATCACATTTGTCTATTGCTAATTTATACTTCAGTGATCTAGTCTTTTTGGATTCCTCATTTAGTCAAATGAGATGAACAAGGTCTAGGAATTAGAGTGGTCATCTAGAGTGGCTCTCTACAGGCCCAGGGCCCGTAAGTGGCTGCCAGGGGAACTAGTAGTAGAGTTAAAGTAAGAAGTGATAACTAAAACTAAAACATTGGGGTAAAAAAAAACACTAATAAGATAATTAGACCTCGTGCATGGCCTTGAGCGCTTGTAAAGGCTAAGGATGCAATGAGAAGGCCTATCTGTCTATGGGGCATTGAGTCATCTATCTGTGGGGCGTAGATTCGAGCACGATTGAGTCTCCTCGTCTGTATGAGAGGTACTTGGTCCCGTGTGTGCCATCCCTTCAAGCACACATAATGACACTACATATGATTACACTCTAGTATCTAGTACCTTAGAAGTTATGAGTAGTACCTGACTTATGACTTAGATGAGTACACCTATATTATGACCTTGACTGTAAGCACTATTCTCCGTGTCTGCTCTGTGTCTGATGTGAGTGCTGGCCATCTTGTATTCCCTTGTTGTTGTTCATTCGTTTGGGCCTTGTGACTATCTCCGAGCATGGTGGGGTAGTCTCTTAGGAGTCCACATGGTTGGGAGGCATTGCCACCACCATTGGGGACCGACAAATAGGTTTTGGAGCACCAGTTTGAGATGATCTCTCTTTCCATTACTTCATTCAACTATTGTAACCATTCAGCCCTTCTATCATACTCAGGACTATGTTATTGTACTTGTATCATATTTTGAAATATATCATTGTCATTGTATATGCAGTTATGTAATTGAACTCTCTTAGGAGAGAAGTTGTAATCATTGTATTTAATGAGAAGAAATGTGATGTTCCTTTATTGCTTTATGGATTCCGGTGTGGGTATCGGTTGCCAATATGATAGATCGATAGCATTCATTTTAAACACCAAAGCAAATGTTCCTAATCCCATATGATAAAAAACATGAATCCATAAGCATAAAATACAGGTGGATCCACGTATGTTGTCTACTTATGTAAAAAAAAATTATCTTGTCCCCTTTTGGCTCTTACCCTTCGGGGTTACGTAGTGGGATGTTACATCTGGTATCAAAGCCCACGTTCACACACTAGGAGCTCTGGCGTACTTGAGCCTTCTATGTTTTGTTGTGTTTGACATGTGTGGCGTGAGCTTGTTATATTGTTTCATAGTCTTGTTGTTATGCTTTCATGCCTTAGTATGGTGCTTAGGTCGTCTTTGTGATGATCTATTTTTAATTATATTTTACGGGGGTGCTCAGGTTTTAGCTCTTTTATAGCAGATTATGGACCGATTAGGACCTCGTCAAGAGGTATCTCATGAGGTAGAGTCACATCCTTCTCGTCAAGATGGTCAGGATGCTGGAGCTGAGCATGAGCATTCTCGTAGTCTGGATCATTCAAGAGTAGTTGTTGTGAGGGATAAAGTGGATGGAGACAGTGTTACTGTAGGTCACATGAGGGATTTTCTTAGGGCTCATCCCCCTACTTTTGATGGTTCTGGTACAGGTACCGAGGCAAAGACTTGGTTGATCGATCTCGATCGATGCTTTGCTATGCATCCTTATAGTAGTAATACTATAGCTCGATGTGCCATTATGCATCTCAGAGGTTTTGCATCTACATGGTGGAGAGTAGAGGAGTAGAAGCTTCACCTAGAAATTGCTTCTGTGTCATGGGGACTATTCTTAGAGAGGTTCCGTGCACGATTTCTTTCAGATTACTATCGACAGAGATGTGCTAATGAGTTCCATGAACTTCGTCAGTTGACTATGATAGTAGATCAGTATGAGCACCGCTTCTTTGAGCTGAAGCAATATGCTAGCATTTTCGATGATGAGCTGATGTTAGTACAACATTTCATCAGGGGATTGAATGTCCGTATCAGTGGTGGTGTCTGTGTGTTTGAGTCGAAGACCTTAGAGGTTGTCGTGGAGAAGGTGAGGTTGATAGAGGAGAATTTGACTAGAGATTTTGGTGGTCAAGCAGGTGTTCAGATTGGTAGTGCCCCTCCTTCAAGATCAGTTGCTTGAGGTACACAGTCTCAGGGAGCTAGACCATCTAGATCTCATATTGCACCTCCTAGACACGATCAGCGACGGAGGCATAGGCATGTTAAGTCTCAGCAGAGTGGGTAGAATCCTGGTACTCCATTTGCTAGAGATTGTTCATGTCATCGCTCTTGGAGTACGTAGCAAAGTGGTCCATCACAGAGTTTTTAGAGTGCACAACAGAGTTCTAGGGTGGTGGATCCTAGCAGTCATGTGCACCATTTTCAGGTCGAGGTTTTGGCAGGGGTGGTTGTTATGCTTGTGGGAAGCATGGTCATATAGCTGCTCAATGTCCTCAGAGATCAATGGCTGGAGGTAGTCAGAGACAGGCTACTTCAGACCCTATAGTAGGTGATGCTGGCAGATGACATAGAGTTTTTACAGCAGTTAATAACTGTCAGGCTGAGCATCAGGGCACCGTAGTTGAGTATTCAAGTGTGTTATGTGGGATTACCACATCTATCTTGTTTGATTCAGGCGCTTCAGATTCTTTCATTTCTCCTTCTCTTGTGGAGCATTATGGACTCATGGTGGCAAGGCAAGACGTTGGTTGGCAGGTTGAGTTAGCTACTAGATCCAAGGTGGTTGTAGACTCCCTTGTTCATGGTTGTGTGTTGGAATTGGGCACCTTCACTACCACAGTGGATCTCTGTGTGTTGCCTTTGGGGTCCTACGGGATTGTTTTAGGCATGGATTGGTTGGAGACCCACCTAACCAATATAGCTTATCGGTGTAAGTTAGTTCAGTGTGTTGATGATGTTGGGGAGCATGTTGAGTTAGTTGGGGTTCAGAGACCCATTTCTCTCCATGTGATTTCAGCTATACAAGTGAAGCGTGCCATGCGGAAAGGTTGTCAAATGTTTTCTATTTCAGTTAGTGATCTTGCTGAGGGTGGGATTCAGGAGGTATCTCTTGATGATCATCCTATTCTTTAGGAGTTTGCAGACATCTTTTTGAGTGATATTCCAGGTATGCTGCCTAAGCATGACATAGACTTTTGTATCGATCTCATTCCTGGGGTGGAGCCTATTTCTCAGGCACCGTATCACATGACTACTTAGGAGTTGGGTGAGTTGTGCTTGCAGTTAGAGGAGTTATTGGAGAAGGGTTTCATTCATCCTAGTGTAACCCCTTGGGGAGCACCTATCATCTTCGTGAAGAAGAAAGATGGATCTCTTCGCTTGCACATTGATTATCGCCAGTTGAACAAAGTGATGGTGAAGAATCGATACCAGTTGCCTCGGATAGATGATTTATTCGATCAGATGAGGGGAGCCAAGGTGTTCTCCAAGATAGATCTAAAGTCAGGATACCATCAGTTTTGCATTCATGAGGCAGACATTCATTAGACAGCATTCCGTACACGCTATGGGTATTATGAGTTCATGGTTGTCCCTTTTGGGTTGACCAATGCTCCATCAATTTTCATGAGTTTGATGAATGGGGTGTTTCGCACTTATCTTGACTAGTTTGTTCTTGTGCTCCTTGATGATATTTTGATTTATTCAAGGAGTATGGAAGAGCATGAAGGCCATTTGCAGCAAGTGTTGCAGTGCTTGCGAGATAATCAGTTGTTTGGAAATTTGGCCAAGTGTGAGTTCTTCCCGACTGAGGTGAGATATTTGGGCCACATCATCTTAGGAGAAGGTATCTCAGTGGATCCTTCTAAGATTCAGGCCATTGTGGATTGGCCAGCACCAACGAAAGTGGCTGAGGTTCACAGTTTCATGGGATTGGTAGGTTACTATGGCCGATTTGTGAGAGATTTCTCTCAGGTAGCCCATCCCATCACTTCTCTTCAATGCAAAGGGAAGTATTTTGTGTGGTCAGATCAGTGTGAGTCAGCATTTCAGGCTATTAAGGAGCGGTTGACTAGTGCACCTATCCTGGTAGTGCCAGATCCTACAGGTGATTTTGTAGTGTGCACCGATGCTTCATTGGAGGGTGTGGGGATAGTTCTCATGTAGGAGGGACAAGTGATTGCATAAGAGTCCTGTAAGATCAAGGATCATGAACTGAACTACCCCACCCATGATTTGGAGTTAGTGGTTGTCGTCCATGCACTTGTGTGTTGGAGACATTTCCTTTTGGGACATCAATTTGAGTTGCATAGTGATCATCTCAGTTTGCAGTATATCTTCACTCAGCCGAATTTGAATGCTCAGCAGTGCCGTTGGATGGAGTTCCTTTGTGAGTACAACTTCAAGGTTCACTACATTCAGGGTAAGGAGAATGTTGTTGCAGATGCCTTGAGTAGGAGGAGACATGAGATTTTAGCTTTGTCTCTTGGAGTGGATTTGCAGAGCCGTATTTTGGAGTCACTTCCTAGCGATACTTGGTATCAGGAGGTGAGAGCGGAGATTGAGTCTAGGAGAGTCCTTGAGGGTAGGTTTGCTGGTTTCTCACTCAAGCTTGATGGACTTTTGCAACATCTTGGTCGTATTTATGTTCCAGATTCTGGTGATCTTCATTCCTTAGTTTTATCAGAGGCCCATCGTGCACCCTATTCAGCTCATCCAGGTGTCATGAAGATGCATGCTGATCTTCGACAGTTGTATCATTGGGCAAGTTTGCAACGAGATATTGCTGATTTTGTGGCTCGGTGTCTTGAGTGTCAGCGGGTGAAGGCAAAGCATCAACACCCAACCAGACTATTGTAACCTCATTCCATCCTTGGATGGAAGTGGGATATGATATCTCTAGATTTCATAGTGGGGCTACCCATGTCTTTGCATCGTCATGATGCTATTATGGTTACAGTGGACAAGTTGTCCAAGGTGGCACACTTCTCACCCATGAGATCTTCCTACACTGCAATGTCTGTAGCTCAAGTGTTTATGGAGGATATTGTGTGTCTGCATGGTATTCCTTATAGGATCATTTCTGATCATGATCCAGTGTTCACTTTAACTTTGTGGACTTCTCTTTAGCATGCTTTGGGAGCTCAGCTTAATTTCAGCTCTACATACCATCCCAAGACTGACAGACAGATAGAGCGGGTTAATCAGGTCTTAGAGGATATGCTTCATATGTACATTATGGATCAGCAGTCTCGTTTGGAGGACTATTTGTACCTAGTTGAGTTTGCTTACAACAATGGGTATCATAGTTCTCTCGGTATGTCTCCCTTCCAGGCCTTGTATGGTAGGCCATGCCGCACTCCGTTGAGTTGGGATCACCTAGAGGACCGAGTTGTTTTGGGTCCAAAGACGCTTCAGGATATGGAATGGCAGGTAGTACAAATCAGAGAGTAGTTGGCTACAGCTCAGGATCGGCAGAGGAAGTATGCCGATGTCCATAGGTTGAATCACCATTTCTCGGTGGGTGACCGTGTGTTTCTGAGAGTTCATCTGTGGAAGAGCCCCATCCACTATGGGAAAGGCTCAAAGATAGCACCTCATTTTGTTGGACCTTTTGAGATCCTTGAGAGGATTGGTTCTATTACCTATTGCCTTGCATTACCACTGAGTCTATCACACATCCATGATGTGTTCCATGTTTCAGTTCTTAGATAGTATATTCCTGATGTGACCCATGTTCTTGATTGGACTGCTTTACAGGTCGAGGCAGATGGGCAGCTTTCTTTGGAGCCTATACGCATCCTTCAGCATCAGAGGTTGACCCTCAGGGGTCAGGACATAGAGCAGGTAAGGGTCCAATGGGATCCTGATGGTGAGTCCTCAGCATCTTGGCAAGATGCGGCAAGGATGAGAAACCTTTATCCATATCTTTTTGCAAACTTCTAGGGGATGTAATGACCCCCATGTTTGTCTTATGTTTTTCTTATCTTGATGGACTTGGATAACTGTATACTTTATTTTGGATTATGCATCTTGTTATTATTTTGTATTGGCACCGGTGATGTGTAATCTTGATACTATTATGATGTGGACATTATTATTACTTATGATGGATTTCATGCTTACATGATTGTTGTTGCTTTAGCTATATGATGTATATATATCCATAGGTACCTTGACGTGTGCTTGGAGTGTTGCAGGTACTGAGTATTGACTCCACCTGGATTCACAGGCCTAACCGTAATCTTATTATCCCCAATGGTGGTTATTGGAGATAGTCACAAGCCCTATTCCCTATACCCTAGCCCATTATACCTTGTCAGTGTTGTGTTTCCATGTTGTGGTCTTACCATCTGGATTATCTTATGGTCATGTGTAGTTTGACAGTGTGATGGTTGAGGCTTTAGTCCTTGGCTTCCTTTGACTGTATCAAGTTTCTTGGTCTAGTGTGTGCTTTGGATGCATCTTAGTGTTTGCAGGCTTCCAAGAGTAAGCCTAGTCCAAGAAGGTAGGATGTAACAACCTCCTTGTTGTGTTGGCGATAAGGTTGGTAGATTTTAAATGGAGAAAATATCTCATGAGGCAGTGTATTGAGAGTCAACATTTTGGGGAAGAGAGAAGACAGTTAATATGAGAGGAGAAAATATCTACCGAGTTGGTGAGCATCGGTGATAGGATAAGGATAAGAGAAGTTGGTGTGTTTATTTAATGCAAAAAAAAAAATCTGATCTGGGATAAAAGGAGAGTAAATGCATTGTTTTAGGGGACAAGTGAAAAGAAAGAAGAGATATATACGTTGAAAAGGGAAAAATCAGAAGAAAGGAAAATATGGCAAGAGTGGAGGTAAGCTGGAGAGAAGGGTTTATAGATCTGAGTGGCGGTGGGGGCTAGAGAAACCTTAGGCGACCATATCAAGTTACAAATTTGAGGTACATTGAAGGGAGCGCAACCAAATCTGAGGTATTTCCCTCAATTCATTAGTTTTTTTTAAGTACAAAACTAAAATTTGTTTGTTGTGATTTCACTAAACATAGAAGAACTGAAACCTCATTACTGCCTACACAAAAACTAAGATATGTCTACATCCAGTGTTGGACTGAAATTGTTTGAAGATAACATCATCATAGCATTCACTATTTCCTTTGGAGCTGCAAATGCCATGGGACCCACAATTATTAGGTAGCTTGCACACATCTTGAAAATATACAAAGAACATATCCAAATCAAAAGTCAATGTAGCGTTCAATTAAATATAAGTCCTCACATTTCCATCCCCATCCAGTCTCAGGAACCAAAAAGAAAAAGAAAATCATTCCCAATGCGATCCCCGATTCAAATTTCTCTTGAGCTGGAACTCCAGCCTTGTATTTCTTGCTTGTATTCAGTACTTACAGTGCCATTTTCTTGCTCCAGGCTAATAATTTCCCCTCTAGATCCATACCGTAACATGGTGTTATTGCAAGTAGAGTGCAATGTAGAGTTGACAAAAAAACTACAATATGTTTGTTGTGTTTCCATTAAGCACAGAAAAAAAGGAAACTGAAACCCCATTAGCCCGTTTTATATCTGCCAAAGGTTATTTCATTCCAATATATTTAGACTTCCTCTATCCTTAAATTTAGTTTTGAAAATTATAGAACCATTTCCTTATTCTTTTGAAATAGGGGATGCAAGGACAGAGATTAAAGAGATCGAAGTCTCATGAAACTTTTTTTTTTCATATGTTGAATTCTTTGAAAGAGATTTTCATTATAGCTCTTCTTAAGATTTTGGAGTGGCTCTGTTTTGATTATTATGGTCATGTTCTGCTAAATCTCCAGCCTTGGAAAAACTATTGTCCTTGAGTTAAAGAATGTCATGTTACTAAAATACCTTAGAATTTTCAATCTGGGTTTGTGCATTGAAATCTGGTCACATAATTTATATTAAGAAAATCTACCACACATTACAAGAATCTAGGAGTACTATAGGAGGAAAATTTAGATTTTTGTTTTGTAAATCTGTGCTTTACATTTTATTTTGCTATGTTAAATATGGTAGACACTATGCCAAATTTAGGCTGAGATTAGGCTTGCAATACCTTTTGCTGTGTTTTCTTATGTTATATGTGCATACCTTGGGAAATGTGACGAAATTGGGGTCACAGGAGTTATTACAAAACTGAGCTAACTAGCAAAAGGCCGTTTTTAAAAAAATACACTATCCATGAAAGCTTTTGTCTTATAGATCACATTTGTCTATTGCTAATTTATACTTTAGTGTTCTAGTCTTTTTGGATTCCTCGTTTAGTCAAATGAGATGAACAAGGTCTAGGCATTAGAGTGGTCATCTGGAGTGGCTCTCTACGGGCCCGAGGCCCGTAAGTGGCTACCAGGGGAACTAGTAGTAGAGTTACAGTAACAAGTGATAAAAAACTAAAACATTAGGGTAAAAAAAAACACTAATAATATAATTAGACCTCATGCATGGCCTTGAGCACTTGTAAAGGCTAAAGATGCAACGAGAAGGCCTATCCATCTATGGGGTGTCGAGTCATCCATCTGCGAGGCATGGATTCGAGCACGATTGAGTCTCCTCGTCTATATGAGAGGTACTTGGTCTCGTGTGTGCCATCTCTTCGAGCACACATGATGACACTCCATATGATTACACTCTAGTATCTAGCACCTTAAGAGTCATGAGTAGTACCCGACTTATGACTTAGATGAGTACACCTATATTATGACTTTGACTGTAAGCATTGTTCTCCATGTCTACTCTGTGTCTAATGTGAGTGCTGGCCA
Source organism: Cunninghamia lanceolata (assembly GCA_027924645.1). Lineage (NCBI taxonomy): Eukaryota > Viridiplantae > Streptophyta > Pinopsida > Cupressales > Cupressaceae > Cunninghamia > Cunninghamia lanceolata. The sequence goes on along the minus strand of BSBN01001108.1, from coordinate 262,993 downwards.
TCTTATATCCCCTTGTTATTGTTCATCCATTTGGGCCTTGTGACTATCTCCGTGCATGGTGGGGTGGTCTCTTAGGAGTCCACATGGTTGGGAGGCATTGCCACCACCATTGGGGACAAACGAACAGGTTTTGGAGCACCAGTTTGAGATGATCTCTCTTTCCATTACTACATTCAACTATTGTAACCATTCAGCCCTTCCATCATACTCAGGGCTATGTTATTGTACTTGTATCATATTCTGGAATATATCATTGTCATTGTATATGCAGTTATGTAATTGAACTCTCTTAGGAGAGAAGTTGTAATCGTTGTATTTAATGAGAAGAAATGTGATGTTCCTTTATAGCTTTACAAATTTTGGTGTGGGTATTGGATCCACCTGTATTTTATGCTTATGGATTCATGTTTTTTATCAGATGGGATTAGGAACATTTGCTTTGGTGTTTAAAATGAATGCTATCGATCTATCATATTGGCAACTGAATATGTGTATGTTGTCTACTTATGTAAAAAAAATTATCTTGTCCCCTTTTGGCTCTTACCCTTCAGGGTTACGTAGCGGGATGCTACAAGCCACAAGGATAGAGCATAACTACTACAGGAGATGACACAAGTTCATTATAGAAATTTAGAGACTGTGACAGGCACTAAAATAGGTCAGAACATTAATAAAACAGATAAAAGATGGCTACAGGAACAAAAGATTAGATTGTCTTAGTCAAAGTGATATTTTGTTATGGCAAAATAAATAAAACCAGCTATAGCTATGATCAAATAAAATTTAGATCAACATTGATTCAAAGGAAAAATGGTAGCTACAAGTTAAGACTGTGACAAAGATAATTCAATCAGTGACTACACAAGAATAGGCCGAATGGAAAAGAATAGAGCTGATTGACTATTTTAAATTAGATAGAAGGTCGATTCAAACATAACAGAGGATATGGCAGGCAGGTTGAGCTATGCAGACAAGTCGTTCTATTGCAGGCCAATGCCTTCAACACAATGTTGAATTACTACCGTTTAACAATCAAGCAATCATAATTTTTATTGCAATTAAATTAGAAAGAAAACTTGGTATAAAATGCTTCCTCTGAGTGGACTCTGCCTGGCATCGATCATTTCTCTTCTCCTATTGCAGATTGCAAATTCCCTCCTTTCTTTCTATCGCTACAAAAATGTGTTTTTCTCATGTCCTTTATAAATCACATCCACTTTTTGGTAAACTACTCACAAACTACTATGAATATCCTCAAATCCCTTCTGGGTTTTTTTCTCCTCTTTACCATCTTTCCAAAACATTTTACAGTTTTAATTTTTGTTGAGATATGACAAAGTTATCATTGTTTTTCTATGAATAGTATTGACTGGTTCTCAAAAATGTCCTTTTTTTTCTTCTCTTTTTTTATTTCCAAAAATCGCTTCTTATTTTTGGCATTAAAAATTTAGGTTTTTGACTTTGTTTCATAGTTGAAGTCTTGTTTTTGTTTGCATGAGGTTTTTTTTTTTCAAAGCCACAGTAAAATATAATTAAAAATGATTTATTTATTCCTTTGGCGTGCATGACAAAAAATATTATTCTTTTAATTCTTTTATTAGAATTCTAAATATAATATTCATAATAATAAAACAATTTATCTAATTTTTAAATAAGTAATAACTATTTCTTTTTGAAAATATAATAAAATAAACTTTATTTATTTCTAAAACTTGCATGATAGAAAACTCTTTTTTTTTAATTGTTTAATTTAGATTTCTAAATATAATAATCTCAAAATAATGTAATTTATCTAATTTTAATTAAGAAAATCATTTCTTTTAATTCCTATATTTAATTTTCTAAATATAATAGTTATTATTAATATAATTTATTTATCTTCAAAATAGCTTAATCACTTAAATCAAACAAAAAGTGTTTAAAATAATATATATGGATATATCTATTACAATTTAAATTTAATTGTTTCAAATTTAATCTAGATATTGTCTTCCAAACATCCATACTCATATAAATAGGAAACATTTATTATTATCATTAAATATATAAAATACATCAATTAATATATATTCACCATGTATAATATAATTCCAAAAGACATTAATTTTTATAATCAAATCATGCATTTGAAAAGAACTTTGATGGCAATTAAAAACATAATATTTCTCTAAGTATCTAACCATCAATCACATTTTTTATCCACATAATTACTGCATAATAAACCATTCAAAATTCAATATGAGACTACGTGAGTGTGTGATTGCATCAAAGTTAACCATCCCAAATAGTTCTTGCTAGGTGGCTAGAACACCTCTACCTCAACCATGTTCTCATCATCGACAATTACATGCATTCATTCGCACTCAACTCGATGTCAATAGGTTAGTTCCCAAAAACATAGCTGAAGAAAAATATCATAATCATATTGATAATATTGAATATTTAAATCAACTTTCTAATTTATGTATTATAACATCATGATAATTACCTTCGCACATGTGGAACTTACTTGAAGTAAAACAATCATGGTAAATGTTCACTAATCTAGAATAATTGTATAGTCCACAAAAACGAGATGTGACATCCTTCCCCACTTAGAAGAGACATCGTCCCGATGTCTTATTATACAACAAAATAATAGTTTTATTAATCTACCATCAACAATTTATCAAAGTATCTTAAAACAATAACAATAACTTAAAGTATTATTAAGGTATCATCAATTCTAACAAAGCATGTTAATGTCCTTTTACATCCTCCCATGTGGTACCATCCACCAAACTATTGGTCCTATTCGACCTTATACAAAACAATATCTCAATTTCGCATTTAACATTGCATCCATCAAATAAATCCAAGTATAATCAATCAATCAATTCACATGGCACAACTACCAATTCAATGCCTAATTCATCACATGGTACAACTACCACTTAATTACATTTATTCTAGCATAAGAGGAACAATCACATCTTTAATGCACACCAAGAAGGCATAAATCAATTCATCATAGACATGAATCAAACATCACAATGCACATGCAATCGCATGGTAGCACAATATAATATCAAAAGATTAGTCCTCCAAACAAACATTGGTCGAGATCTCCAATAATAAGACAAAACTCCAAAGGTACACCACTAGGTCATATCCAATCATTGTGTAAACAACTCCTCTGAAACTATACCACTCATATCATTCCTATCAATGGAATCCATTTCCTCTTTCATTACTTGTAACCAAACTTTATCTTCAACCTGATCTACAATTAATTTTTTTTGGAAAACACTTCCTTGTCTTCCTTGTGCTTTTGCACAATGCTAAAACAATTCAACTTCTCAATTTCTTTACTATTCTTTGCACTTGGCTATTCATCATATATTCGGTTGTTTTTATTTTTTTTGTCCAATTCTTTTCCTTTTTCTTTTCCTAATCAAATACATTTATCCAACCACAACTCATTTTTAAACAACTTGTCCTAGATTCATTTTTCAACTCTCTATTCCAACATGTCTTTTCACTATGATTTTTCAAACCACAAATTTTACAACGATGTAATTTCCAACAATTTTCTCTTCTATGTCCTTCTCTATCACAATGTGAACAATGTAAAATCTCCTTTTCTTGAAATGACTTCTTAGCACTTACAAAAATATTTGTCTTTTCTTTTCCTTTACCTCGATACCTGAGACTTTCATACTTGGTCCCCACAATTGACTCAATGGGCTCTTTGATTCCTTGCCCATGCTTACCCCAAACCTTCACCTATATATTCAATTTTCTTCAAGATTTTCAACTAACATTATCATCAAAACAAATAGCTATGACAGCAGATACATCATCATTTTCATCCTTACATTCTTCAGCAAACTACCAAGTGTTTGATCAAAAGAACACAAATCATCTATGTCACATGAGACTTCACAAACTAACGTCTTGATTTCCAACATTCATTTTCTTTTTTGCATGCTACAAACAATTGTTTTAACTCATCATTTTGATCTTTCTATTTAACGTTTCTCCTTCTAGGTTCTTCAACTTTTCTTGCAATTATTCATTCCTTAAACAATTTCAACTCTTCTTTCACCAATTCTTTTTCCAAAAAGTCATTTTCACAAAACTTTTCTTACTTTTCCTTCCCTAACTCCTTTATTCTTTCCATATATTCTATATTACTTCTTTTTACATTCATCAATTCTTTATTAATGTTCTCCAATTCTTCTATCAAAATTTCCTTTTTACCCCATAAGCCTTTAACTTCATACAAAATTTCAACTTACTTCAAGTGATCCATAGTGATACCAAAATCTATTTCAGAACTTCCTCAACAATTTAACAATGTTAATACATCTAACAACAATTAATGAACTCAATCTACCAAATCTCTTAGTAACACACTCACTACGAGATGATATATTCTCTGCATCCTACTCCCTTGCACAACCCATTAGAGGCCCATCACGGACATGATAGAAAACATAACATGATACATGACCAACAGTTTGAAAACATTCAAGCATAGCCACCACTAATAAATAAATAAATAAATTTCAAAGAAAAGAAAATTTCAATTCCGACAATAAGTCATAAAAATGTGTGCAATTTCAACAGTAAAACCAACATGACCATCAAGGTCACAAGAGAAGTAAATATCAAATTTTGATGGCTATACTTTTTCATAACTAAAAATAAAATTTTCAGTGATGGTCTTTACAACGTTTAGAGAAATTATCAAAGTCAAATAAATAAATATAAAAATTCAAAAGTTTCACATTACATGAACTATGTGACTAATTCTAGCCACTAGAGAGGGAGTATGATACTACACTATGCCTGGTACCAAAATTGGGGTGAGTTAAGAGAACACACTCGTTCGCACAAGTAACCTAGTCCTCTAAGATTCTAAACACCTCTATATCATAAGATCATTTTCACACATCACTTAAGATGCCTAGCAACAAAGATTGCATTCTAATCTAGGAAATCACAATCAAACTGAAGAATGCCCGACCAAACCTAGTGCATCCATGTTAACCTACATGCATTCCTAACTTAAATGCAGCATCTCATTAATAGGATATAGCAAGGAGTTAAATGCAAAAACTGATTAACGGTGTGTACGTTTTGAAAATAAAACCTACTTCCCTTTTTTTCCATATTCGGCATCCGTCCTGGAAGACAACTTCCCAAAAGCATAGAAAGAAAAATAGCCATTCTCCTTTCAAACACAAATTTATGGCAAATGAAACATTCATACAGTCATATACTTCCAAACATTCCAACAACCAACATTTAAGTTAGGATGAAATCAGGTTCACGAACCAACATATCACAACACACCATTCTTTCCTACAAGCAACGGTTATCATTTCTTTCCTTAAAACTTCAATGAGACAATGTAATACTATCTTTCTTATAACCACATAATGAATCTATATTCATGATCATGCTCTCACTAAAACAATGCAATATGCATTTCAAGCAAGCATTCACGAGAAGGCAAAATAAAATAAGTCAAACATATGATCCAACATCCTCTTTCGCATACTAATGCATAACTCTCTAAGAAAAAAAGAACCTAGTTCATTCATACTCAAGACCAATCATCGGGATCTATCTAACCCCATAAAAAGAAGGCACATGCTATTCACAGCAGGCCAACACACAAGGACCCACATGTGCTTGATCAAACTGAGCAACACACACCCAGAGCTCCCAATACTGGAACCGCACTCTGATACCAAATGTAAAAGCCCTCAAACCATCACAAAAGTAAATAAAGTAAATAATCCATTAAAATTACAACCTCGCAATAAAGAAAATAAAATGAGGTAATTAATCCACTTAATTACAACTTCATAATAACGAAAGTAAAATGATGTAATTAATCTGTAAAAGATAAAAATGTATAATCAATACACTTAATTACAATATAAAAGATGAAAAAGTGTAATTAATCTGCTTAATTATAATATCACAACTAAAAGATAAGTGTCATAAATAAGATTCAATAAAGTCAATAAATCTTCACAATAAGAACCCATAAGAATCATTAAATCTTGCCAAAGATAATCTCATCAATATAAATCAAAGAAAGTCATTAAATCTTACAATTTGCATGCTCATCCCAGGTAAAAGCACTATAAAATAATATACAAGTACATTGGCATTCATACCATGATACATCTAAATACAAGTTTATAATAATCATGTACAACAAGAATAAGTAAATCAATACGCTCATCAATCGCACGAACCAAGTGGTCCTCCACCTACGAGCTGAAAGACGGGAACACGGCCTAGGTGCTTTTCCACCCAACCATCAAGAAATTACACTTCCCCGGATCCCTTCATGAAACGAAGGAAACCCATCCCTACACGAAATGTCTAGCTACCTAGAAACAACTAGTAGGTGGGAACTTCCAATGCAACCTGATGTCTTAATGTGCAATTCTAAATAATGAAATGTAGATTGTCTCACAACATGATGTGGCAGATATATATAAATAAGTTTTCTAGACAAAATAATCATCTATTTCAATGATAGCTCATTTAGATTTAAACCTTTAAAACATAGTAATCTGGTTCAATTCCTGAAAAAGAGGAAATGCCATCTCTGATAATCCACATTCAACATCCTTGCCCAAAAAGTAACCCAAACACATTCCTAGATAAAAATCTACTTTCTTTCTCCAAAAAAACAAGTAAATAAATAAATAAATCCAAAATCACCTATGACCATTTATAATTCCTTTCCCATGCATCAATCATGAAAACGCACCTTTCAAGCAATAATCCATCATTTGTTCATACAATTACATCTAAGGGTTGTCAAATTGGTTTAATTTCCTAATTCATATTCAATTCAAATTCCATAATATATTAAGTGTTCTAAATCATTCAATTCAAGTATACTAATTCTCTTCAAGAAGTTCTAATAAAACAATGATATTTACATCATGAAATTTACTCCATCATACTAACATCTAAAGAAGGATAATTTTAACATACAATCTATTCATTCAAATATGTAAGCATAAATTGGTTGTCTAAAATCTGATTATACTCCTTAACTAAAATTCGTTGTCAAAAAGGTTGAAGAAAATCAATGTTTAACTTTTTCCATTCAATTCCGGTTTAAGTTTCAAGCAATTCATTTGAATAAGAGTTGATAATAATATATGATTATTTCAGCATAGGTAAAAATTAGAAACTCATATTGTTTCAGCTCTAATTAATAATAGAATTGTTTTAGATCATTTTAAATGAAGCTACAGGAAATCTGTAAATCAACCACAAGGATAGAGCATAATTGCTACAGGAGCTCACACAAGTTCATTATAGAGATTTAGAGACTGTGACAGGCACTAAAACAGGTCTAAACAGTAATAAAATAGATAAAAGATGGCTACAAGAACAAAAGATCAGATTCTCTTAGTCAAAGTGATATTTTGTTATGGAAAAATAAATAAAACCAGCTATAGCTAGGATCGAATAAAATTCAAAATAGCATTGATTCAAAGGAAAAATGGTAGCTACAGGTTAAGACTGTGACAAAGATAATTCAATCAGTAACTACACAAGAACATGCTGAATGGAAAAGAATAGAGCTAATCGACTATTTTAAATTAGATAGAAGGCTGATTCAAACATAATAGAGGATATAGCAACAGGTTGAGCTATGTAGGCAGGTCGTTCTATTGCGGGCCAACACCTTCAACACAATGTCGAATTACTACCGTTTAACAATCAAGCAATCATAACTTTTATTGCAATTAAATTAGAAAGAAAACCTGGTATAAAATGTTTCCTCTGAGTGGACTCTGCCTGGCATCGATCCTTTCTCTCCTCCTATTGCAGATTACAAATTCCTTCCTTTCTTTATGTCGTTGCCAAAATGTGCTTTTCTCACGTCCTTTATAAATCACGTCCACTTTTTGGTACACTTCTCACTAACTTCTATGAATATCCTCAAATCCCTTCTGGGTTTTGTTTTCCTCTTTACCATCTTCCCAGAACATTTTACATTTTAAAGTTTCGTTGAGATATGACAAAGTTATCACTATTTTTATATGACTAGTATTGACTAGTTCTCAAAAACGCCCTTTTTTCTCTTCTTCTCTTTTTTTATTTCCAAAAATCCCTTCTTATTTTTGGCATTGAAAATTTAGGTTTTTGGCTTTGTTTGATAACTAAAGTCTTGTTTTTGTTTGCATAAGGTTTTAGTTTTTCAAAGCCACACTAAAATGTAATTAAAAATAACTTATTTATTCCTTTGGTTTGCATGACAAAAAATATTATTCTTTTACTCCTTTTATTAGAATTCTAAATATAATATTCATAATAATAAAGTAATTTATCTAATTTTTAAATAAGTAATAATTGTTTCTTTTTGAAAATATAATAAAATGAACTTTATTTATTTCTAAAACTTGCATGATAGAAAACTCACTTTTTTTAATTGTTTAATTTAGATTTCTAAATATAATAATCACAAAATAATGTAATTTATCTAATTTTAATTAAGCAAATCATTCCTTTTAATTCCTATATTTAATTTTCTAAATATAATAGTTATTATTAATATAATTTATTTATCTTCAAAATAGCCTAACCACTTAAATCAAACAAGAAGTATTTAAAATAATATAAAATAATATATATGGATATACCTATTACAATTTAAATTTAATTGTTTTAAGTTTAATCTAGATATTGTCTTCCAAACATCCATACTCATATAAATAGGAAACATTTATTATTATCATTAAATATATATAAAATACATCAATTAATAAATATTCACCATTTTAAAAATACAATACACCATTTGTAATATAATTTCAAAAGATATTAAGTTTTATAATCAAATCATGCGTTCGAAAAGAACTTTTATGGCAATTAAAAACATAATATTTCTCTAAGTATCTAACCATCAATCACATTTATTATCCACACAATTAATGCATAATAAACCATTCAAAATGCAATATGAGACTACGTGAGTGTGTGATTGCATCAGAGTTAACCATCCCAAATAGTTCTTGCTAAGTGGCTAGAACACCTCTACCTCAACCATGTTCTCGTCTTCAACAAGTACATGCATTCATTCACACTCAACTGGATGTCAATAGGTTAGTTCCCAAAAACACAGCTGAAGCAAAACGTCATAATCATATCAATAATATTTAATATTTAAATCAACTTTCTAATTTATGTAATATAACATCATGATAATTACCTTCACATATGTGGAACTTATTTGAAGTAAAACAATCATGGTAAATGTTCACTAATCTAGAATAATTGTATAGTCCACAAAAATGAGACGTGACAATAGGATTGCTCTTACACTCAGATACTCCTACATCAAACACACTGGATAAGAGAAAAATGTTTCATGAGTTGAAGCTCATGAACATTTGTCAAAATTTGGAACTGTGACCTTGTACTTGAAAATATTTGATGCACTCATCCAAGTTGCCTCATTTGTTGTTCAATTCTTCTATTGTACCAAATATTCTTTAGATTCCTTTCCTCTTGTCCTCCTGACCACTTAAAAATCTATCATAGCATCAATTTCATCTGATTGCTTTTCTAGCATCTATTTTATCCATGTTCTAATTCCCCGTGCAAATCTGAAATTGTATTCTCCTTTCTACTTGTTTCTCCTTCATAATAGTGATATAAATCAACAACATTGAAAATTGAAGAAATGTCTATTCATTCTAGCAACTCAATTTCATATGTATTTGATGAAAAAAAAATTCACTTTGCATGACCATATCTTCTTCCATTTTAGTTTGTTATATGTTCCTTGAGGGAACCTCTCCTTCCATAGATGTGCCAAAACTAAATCACCAACTTGAAAATCATGTTATCTCCTTTTTATATTAGTGTGATCCTTTTATTTTATGGCGGGCTTCTCTAAATATTCTTCACCTCTTTATGTAGTTCATGTAGATAATCAACAAAATCTTCTACAACAACACTTTTGTTGCAAGTATGTGCCTAACTAGTGTTGTCATTGATGTCAACATATCTGTGTTGTCATTGGTGTAAACTGTGCTCTTGATTTGATGAGTTAGATGCTTTGCATTGGCTTATGTAAGTGTTTGAGAAAATGAGTAAATGATCTTGATATTGAGTTTCCAAGTGCTTTTGAGAAAATTTGCTCCTCTGGTGGAAACAGTGTGTTGAAGAGTATCTCTGTTTACTAGAGAATAATCTAGTAGATTGCTCCACATTTCTTGTAGATTAAATATCTTCATCTGTGGATTGGAAGTTATTTAGAGGCATATCTAAAGATGCTATATCTCAAGTTTGAGCCTCCGATATGAAGATTTAAGAGAGTTCTGTTCACCAGAGTAAAAATTATTTTTTTTGTGCATTCAGTGGTGACAGGGAGAAAGTATTTTGCTCCACATTCCTCCGCATTGAAGTATTTTGGTCTGCAGTTCTAGAATTAAGTTTTTAGTGTTGTTATGTGCCTTAAACTCTAATGGTTCATGATTTGGTGGTCTACAAGTGATCATTTTCTTATGACAGTGGCTGATAGGTATGGAAATGTGCTCTGGTATGAAGAACCTAATGAATGAAGTGATCAGAGGTGGTGCAGAAGTTCTTGATGGTTTTAATGTCCTTGTGGATGTCTCCGGATTGTGCTCCTATCTTTTGATTGGTCCACATAGAGTAATTTGGATCGTGAAAGAAGACTATTCCTAGAAGACTTAATGTTAACACCAATCTTGGTTGACCTATTTTTTTCACTACTTGCAGAGATGCATTGAAGATTGTGGAAGCATGTCGTGGTGTGGAAAATTGCATTTGAGTCCCAGCTAAGGCATATCATGATCTATATACATCTTTTCCTTAGCCAATCTTGTTTAGGTCCAGACCTATTTCTATGTATGTTTGTAATGCCGACCTTGGAGATTGTTCCAATGGTTGATGAATGTAATGCTGACCTTGATGTACATTCCAAGGTTGAAGAATTGTATAAAAACATGTAATGTAGCTGCGAAAAAGATGTCCTTGTGTGAAAATGAAAAGATAAGGAAAGCGGTGAAACAAGAGAAGAGCAGAGGAGTTAAACTATGCTTCAATGGAACTGAACTCAAGCATGGAGTAGATGTTATCAAATCCGTTCACCGCCCTTTGGTAGTGAGCCACCCCTTTGGCAGTGAGCCCTCCCTTTGGTAGTGTACCCTAGCCTTTGCAGTGAGCATTTTGGGCAGTGAGCCTCTATTTTTTGATATTACTAAAACATATATATCTTTTTGGGCTAACACCCACTATGGTTTTTCCATTATAGGGTTTTCCACGTAAAAAATCTGGTGTCTCATGTGTTGATTATGTTGTTGTGTTGAGTTTTTCAATTCATGCTTTCATAGTTAAATTTGAATAACAGTAAACAAGTGTTTGGCGTGTTAATGTTCATAATAGGTTAAAGTTTTGGAGACAATTGATTCATCCCCCCTCTCAGTTGTCTAGTAGATTTCAACAATTGGTATCAAAGCGAGGTTCCTCGGAAGTAAGCCTAACAACTTGAGGTAGATCTAGGATGGCACACAAGGATGAACTATCTTTTAATTGTTCCAATTGTGGTGAAGCTAGTCACTATGCATCTAGATGTCTAAAAGGAAACTTTAAAAATTATGGTGAAGAAGAAGGCAAAAGCAGAAAGACCAAGAAAACATTTTATGATGTTGAAGACGATGAAGATGATAACTGTTGTTTTAATTCAAAGAATGACAATTGCAAAGATGATAAAAGTTTTGATCAAGAGGCAAGTACTAGCAACGAAGATATAAGGAACTATTGGGTTATTGATTGTAGCTGCTCAAATCATATGAATGATGATAAAGGTAAGTTTATTAATTTTGTGAAGAATGAAGAAGGATTAGTCAGATTTGGAGATGACCGTACTGCTAAGATATGTGGAAAATGTTCAATCAGTCTTGATGGAAAACAACACACTAATGATGTTCTTTATGTTGAAAGCTTAAGACAAAATCTCCTAAGTGTTGGATAGTTGTGCAGAGAAGGATACAATCTTATATTTTAGAATGATGCTTTTAAAATCAGAGATAAATCTGGAGATGTAATAGCTGGTGGAAAAATGACAGAGGGAAATCTCTATCATCTAAGAGAAGGTGACATTATCTGCTCTGTGACTCAGAATTGTGATAGTTGGCTTTGGCATAGGAAATTGTGGCATATCAATATTAATGATCTAGTAAGGATAACCTCAGTTCAAGTTGTGAAAAATCTACTAGAGACCATACATTCTAGCAACATCATCTGCAAGAAGTGTCAAGTTGAGAAGCAAACAAGAGGAAGTTTACAGGATGAAGAAAAATCTTCAACTGGACTACTAGAATTGGTTCATACAAACCTTTGTGGTCCCACAAGAGAGAGAAGTCTCCAAGATGATAGGTACTTTATGTTCTTTGTTGATGATTATTCTAGAATGACTTGGGTTAGCTTTCTCAAAGAAAGAACATAAGCTCCAAATGCATTTAAAACCTTCAAAACAATGGTTGAAGATGAATTGAATATGAAAATCAAATATTTGAAGTCTGACAAAGTAGAAAAGTTTACCTCTAATAAATTCAATATGTTCTGTGAGACTCATGGAATAAAAAGACAGCTATCTAGAGAGAATAGAGTGATGGAAATAAAGAGCAGGTATGTTCAAGAAGCTACAAAGACAATGATAGAGGAAGCTAACCTACCAAAAAATTATTGGAGAGAAGCTATACCTACTGCTATCTACATTCAAAACAGAGTTCAAGTTAAAGGTAATAATACTAAAACTCCTTATGAATTGTGGTATGGAAGAATTCCTTCAGTAAAATATTTCAAAGCTTTTGGAAGCAAGTGTTATATCAAAAGAGAAGAACAGCTAGGCAAGTTTGATGCTAAGTATGATGAAGGAACTTTCCTTGGATACTCCACTGAGAGTAAGGCCTATTGGTGTTACAATAAGAGATTGAAAAAGATCATTGAGAGTGCAAATGTCAAGGTTGATGAAGACATACAGAAGTATTTAGAAATCAATAATCATGCATCAAATTCAAATAGGCTCCCTTACAGAAAAGAGAAAAATATAAAAAGGGAAAAAGTATATACCAAAGAAGGAGGTGAGACTGAAGTGAAGAAAACGTAGAATGAAGCACAAAAAGATCGCCAGTGTGAAGTGAAAGGACAAATAAATTGGTGTTTGATTGGCAATGCTGAATCTAAGTTAGTGATTGAAGCATGCAACAATGTAAAACCTCCAGAAGACAAATATATGTCCACCAATAGTGAAGAACCCAAAGTTGCTCTTAAGGATCTTGACAAATCAGAAACATAAGTTAGAGAGGATAATGAATGTATCTAGAAACTAAGGGAGCAAGTCAAGAAATTAATGGAAAGGAACAAGGAGCTAAGTGAACAATTGAATAAAGCAAATGAAATCCTAAACAGTTTATCTTTGGAGATAGAAGAGAAAGAAAAGATTGAGAAGAATCTAAATCAAGTTGTGAAAGACAAGTCTAAGGAATGTGAAAATTTTTCCAAAGATGTGCTTCTAAAACATGGTCTGGAAACAACCAATAGTTATAAAGAAAAGTTCAAGATAAGTTCTGCAAAGCTTGATAATCTGATTGATAGTCAGAAAAGTTCAGATGATAAGAAAGGTCTGGGATTTGAAAAAGCGGAAAGCTCCAAATTAGGACAAACTAACCCTGATATAAAAAGAAACAAAGGCAAGCAAGTCCAAAATCAGAGGAACAGACCTAGAAGAGCTCCGATTAGGCAACTAAATGCTCAAAGGTACCCATCTTTCAATGGTTATTGTTTTGATTGTAATAAGTTTGGTCATAAGGCTACTCAGTGTAGGAGTAAAATGAATCAGAATGTTTCATCATTCTCCAGTCAGTGTTTCAATTGCAAAATAATTGGTCATAGAGCAAATGAATGTAGAAGTCAGATAAGGAATAGTTCCAACAATGAAAGAAACACTCAATCTTTCAATGGAAAGTGTTCTACATGCAATAGATTTGGGCATATGGCTAACCAATGCAGATCAAGGGTGAATCCAAATAGTGGAAGGAACCAAAGACAAAGGAATGTTGTCGGCTACAATTGCAATAAACCTAGAAAATTGCAAAATTTTGTAGAAGCAAGAATGTGAAAAGAAACTATCCTGCATAATAGAAGAAAACATAGCAAAGGGAAGTCAAGGGAAAGAACAAGGTTGGTCTGGAAGAAACCCAAAGGGAAATGAGCAAGATTTAGGTGAAGAAGGATGCAACAGAGATCAAGAATAAGCCTGTACCGATATCAGGTATAGATGTTCCCTCCAGAAACTAAGATTAGAGCCTTTAGCTTGAGGGGAGTCTTATTGAAAATCTTTACTCCCCTGCCAAAAGATTGATGCTGATGCCTCAAGATGAAAAGACAAGATTAGCAACAAAGGTTCAAGATAGGACAACAATTGTGTTCTTAAAAGATAAAGGAAGAGCTACACAAAGTAAGAAATTTACTATGCAAGAATATCTGATCAGGGAAGAAAATGTGCTATGAGCTTTTGTCAAGTTCAAGTTACAGTGATCTGGTAAATTTGGTCCACATTTGACTATTGTTAAAGATAGTTCTGTAGTTCTAACATATGGTTATTGATCATTGGTTACATCTACATCAAGAAGCTTGTCTAATCTTTGATGATTGGCTTGAGAGTGATGAGTAACATTAGTTCAAGTTGACAAAGCAGAATTGTTTCAAGAATAGATGCAGATGTTGATGATAGGAAAAGTACAAGTGGGGGTGCTTTCTTCTCAGATAACATATTGGATTCATGGTTGAGCAAGAAGCAAGATTCAATTTCCTTATCCACTATAGAAGCAGAGTATATTGCAGCAGCATGTTGTTGCACTCAAGTGTTATGGATGAAGCAGACATTGAAGAACATAAGAGTTGTGTATGAAGATCCAATTGCAATCTTTTGTGAAAATACAAGTGTTATAAACATCTTAAAGAACCTAGTGATGCAGTCAAGAACAAAGCATATATCTATAAGGTATCACTTCTTGAGAGAAAAGGTGACAGAGAATGAAGTCAAGATGGAATATGTGTCTACAAAGGACCAGATTGCAGACATTTTCGCTAAGCCTCTACCTAAGGATACTTTTGA
Source organism: Cunninghamia lanceolata (assembly GCA_027924645.1). Classification (NCBI taxonomy): domain Eukaryota; kingdom Viridiplantae; phylum Streptophyta; class Pinopsida; order Cupressales; family Cupressaceae; genus Cunninghamia; species Cunninghamia lanceolata. Next base: position 247,812 of record BSBN01001108.1, on the reverse strand, counting down.
GTATCTCAGGGAAAAGTTAGGGGTCATTACACCTCCTGTTTTGAACTAAGATGCATGGGAATGCATCAATCTAGTGGTGCCTATAGCCTCATTCATTGCTATGGATTGATGTTTTGAGAGCTACCTCTCAGGGGGAGTAGCTAGATGGTTCTGACATGAGTTCCTGATAATAAGTAGTAAGTACTAATAACATAAAATTTTTAGTTTGATCAGAGCAGCAGAGTGCAAGTATGTGCCCTTTGCCATTGATGTCAAAGGGGGAGAGAAATAATATGAAAAAATTAGGGGGAGAAAGAGTGAAAATGTGTAAAGAGAAAGGGGGAAAATCTTGTCTTAATGGTCTTTACAGTTTTTCAAATCATATGTTGCCATCAATGAAAAAAGAGGAGCTTGTTGCAAGTATGTGCCTAACCAGTGTTGTCATTGATGTCAAGATATCTGTGTTGTCATTGGTGTCAACTGTGCTCTTGATTTGATGAGTTAGATGCTTTGCATTGGCTTATGTAAGTGTTGGATAAAATGTGTAAGTGATCCTGATATTTAGTTTCCAAGTGCTTTTGAGAAAATTTGCTCCTCCAGTGGAAACAGTGTGTTGAAGAGTATCTCTATTTACTGGAGAACAATCTAGTAGATTGCTCTGCATTTCTTGTAGATTAAATATCTTCATCTATGGATTGGAAGTTATTTAGAGGCATATCTGAAGATGGTATGTCTCAAGTTTGAGCCTCCGATATGAAGATTTGAGAGAGTTTTGTTCACCAAAGTAAAAACTATTTTTCTGTGCATTCAGTGGTGATAGGGAGAAAGTATTTTGCTCCGCATTCCTCCACATTGAAGTATTTTGGTCTACGGTTCTGGAATTAAGTTTTTAGTGTTGTTATGTGCCTTCAAGTCTAATGGTTGATGATTTGGTGGTCCGCAAGCGATCATTTTATTATGACAATGGTTGACAGGTATGGAAATGTGTTCCGATATGAAGAACCTAATGAATGAAGTGATTAGAGGTGGTGCGGAGATCCTGATGATTTTAATGTGCTTGTGTATGTCTCCTGATCATGCTTCTATCTTTTGATTGGTCTGGAAAGAGTAATTTGGATCATGAAAGAAGACTGTTCCTGGAAGACTTAATGTTAACACCAGTCTTGGCCGACCTGGTTATTTTCACTACTTGCGGAGATGCATTGAAGATTATGGAAGCATGTTGTGGCATGGAAAATTGCATTTGAGTCCTAGCTAAGGCATATCATCATCCACATACATCTTTTCCTTAGCAATTCTTGTTTAGGTCCAAACCTATTTCTATGTATGTTTGTAATGCCGACCTTGGAGATTGTTCCAATGGTTGATGAATGTAATGCTGACCTTGATGTACATTCCAAGGTTGAAGAATTGTATGAAAACATGTAATGTAGCTGCAAAAAAGATGTCCTTGTATGAGAATGAAAATATAAGGAAAGAGGTGAAAGAAGAGCAGAGTAGAGGAGTTAAATTGTGCTTCAATGGAACTAAACTCAGGCATGGAGTAGATGCTATCAAATCAGTTCACCACCCTTTGGTAGTGAGCCACCCCTTGGCAGTGAGTCGATCTTGGCAGTAAGCCCTAATTTTTGTAGTGAGCCTCTATTTTTTGGTATTGCTATAACATATATATCTTTGTGGGCTAACACCCATCGTGGTTTTCCTTTATAGGGTTTTCCACGTAAAAAAATCTGGTGTCTCATGTGTTGATTATGTTGTTGTGTTGAGTTTTTCAATTCATGCTTTCATGGTTAAATTTGAATAATAGTAAACAAGTGTTTGATGTGTTTGTTCATAAAAGGTTAAATTTTTGGAGACAAGTGATTCACCCCCCCCACCTTCTCAGTTGTCTGGTGCATTTCAACAACTTTTTCTTCCTAAATCAACAATATGTCTTAATTCATCTACCCCCCTTGATTTGTAACCATAAACAATCTAAAAAGTACTCTTACCTATACTTTTATTGACTGAGTTCTTGTATTCAAATTCAACTTGTGCCAATATCAAATCCCATTGATTTGGTTTACTCCCTGTTGGGCATCTCAACAAGTTTCCAAGACTTCTATTAACAACCTTTGTTTGCCTATTGGTTTGTGGGTGATATGTCAAATCAAATCCCAACTTTGTATCTGACTTTTGCCATAAAGTACGCCAAAAATGACCAACAAACTTGGTATGCCTATATGAAACAATGCATTTTGGAAAACCTCATAATCTAACCACCTCCTTAAAGAACAATGTAGCAATGTGCATCAAGCATCATTTGACTTTTTGTGTGGAGTAAAATGTGTCATTTTTAAAAATTTATATACCACAACATAAATAGAGTCATTACCTCATTGTGTCCTTGGAAATCCAAGAACAACATCCATACTCACTTCCTCCTATAGTCTTTCTAGTGCGGGCAAGGGCTGATATAAACCTATATTTTGACTTGTTCCTTTTGCATGTTGGTAAATTTGGTAGCTCTGCACTATATTTTTCGCATCTACTCTTAGCCTTGGCCAATAGTAGCTTTCATTCAACTATGTTAATGTTTTATTCACCCCAAAATGTCCACCAACACCTCCACTATGTTTTTCCCTGATTAAAGTTTTCCCTCATTGATCCTCGAGGTATGCATAATCACCGTCTCTTAAACAACAATCCCTCTTGAATAAAATATTCCAACCTGTTGGCAAGAGACACTGTGTGGATTCATGAGTGTTGTCATTGATGGCAACAAAGTCTATCCCACACATCCGCAGTACATAGTATGCCTATACCGGAAGTCAGATTGAAGATTGTTTTGGTCTGGTGAACAAGAACAGAGTATACAACAAGGTTCGGCAATCAAGTCTAGATCTCTTAGATGGTGTAACTCAGAAAGTTACAGACTTGGATTAGTCAAGAGGGGTATCATGACTACTATATTCCAGAGATTTAGCCTCTGGTGATAAAGCATGAAAAAGATATGAGCATCTGAGTGTTGGTTTCTAGACAGGCATAGCAGACAGAGAAAAAATTGATCAGCAGAGCATCAGACTTCAATCTGGATGAGTAAAAGGTGTTGATCAAGTAGTTTGGAGATTATACATTGTTGGCTGACATGATTAAAGACTTATATGCCCATGTTTTTGATACGCATCACAAATCAAACATGGATTTTTCCAACAGATCAGTCTCTTGCAAATATCTTGAAGTACTCTTGTTGCCGACTAGGAAGTTGATAAGAATCCTTTATGCGGATATATGGGTAAGTGCAAAAAGTTTGGGGGCCAAAAGTGGCCAAATTTTTTTCAAAAAAAATTAATACATAACACGAGCATTTTATAACGCCCTCACGTTATGGTTTCGTAATGACGAGCCTAAGGCTCAGCAAAACCAAACCCTAACGCGGTCGCGTTATGACTAATTATATATAAAAAAAAGAACATTTCTACTCATTTCATTTCTTTATTTTCCTCTACACCCATGGCCTCCAAACCCTAAGAAGCGTGCTCATGTTTTTGAATACTCGATTCAACACCAAAATCTTACCGATTCATCGCCAAAATTCCACCACGATGTCGAGCAGGCCAAAGGAGTGAGTTTTATTTGTTTTTTTATTTGAATTTGTTTCTAAATAGGTAGGTTTGAGTTGATTTTTTATGTAAATTTCCTTAATTGTCAGGAAATGTTAATGCACCTCCTCCTCAAAATCCACAAAAGCTTGAAGAGGAAATACCTACTAAGAACAACCCGAACACCAAACTCCTCCATCCATTCCTCGACATGCCCCTGGAACACAAGAAAATCTAATGGGGCAAATTGAAAACAATAAAAAAGAAATTGAAGACATAATTGCAAGGTTGAAAGATCCTTCCACTTCAATCTTGCATAGGACCATGCTTGCTCAATCTCTTGAATCTATGTTATCAAATGTAGATTCAATTAGCAAGCAAATATCTAGTTGGTTGGATAAGAGGAGAGAGTTTAGAGAGTATTATGCAGACAAGCTATCATATGAAGATGTGAAAAAGTTACAAATTACAGAATTAGACTTGTGTCCCATTTTCACAAACCCACAAACAAATCAACCTCCACCCATTACATGCAAGAGGTTCCCTATCCATTGGTGCAACAACCAAGATATAAGGGACAATTTTGGGCAGAGGTGGTGGATGGTTTTTGACCATCCTCCATGCAATAATAATGAGGTCCCGCAATACTTTTTGAGGAAACTCTACTATGAGTTTGTCCTCAATAAAGTGCCAAACTATTTTGATATGCGGGACTTCCAGGGTAGAGGTGGGGGGTTAGCACAAGATAGACCAGGGGCACGTGTTGACCCACAGCGGCCAGTGAGATGAGTAATCAGCAGACCAACCCATGAGCATGTTTCTATCCCTTCCATTGTGAAGGAGAGTGTTGACATTGATACACTTCAGTCCATTAGTGCCTCGACCCAGAGCATCATAGAGCATGCCAGTCCTGCAGTACAACGTGGGTTGGGAGATAGTGCGAGGAGTAGGGTCCCACCCCATGCTTGTCAGACTTGCGGGTCAGCCTATAATTATGACCCCATGGATAGTCAGGATGCAAGTGCACAGGCTACATCTACAGCTGAGCAGATGGTGATGATAGATACCCTCCTGAGTGAGACTTTCGGCCTTGATACTCAGGTAAATATTAGCAAGTTCATTGAATTTAATTTATTAAATTTTATTTTTGAAATGCAAGATTAACTAATTTAGTTTGATGATTTTAATGAAATTTCAAGGTCATAGCGTTGATGCAGTTTTCAGTGGTTCTCCACCTGCATATTACACTACATCATCTACTATCGGGGTATGTAACTAGTAAACAATTATAAATATTACATGTGAATAGCATCATTATGAATGGTATTCTAATATCTGATTTTGGATGTTGAATAGGTTAATATTAGAGATTTCATGGCAACACCTGCCAACGGTGGTGGACTTCAAAGCTTCACGGAGGTAATAAAATAAATAGTTTAATGAATGAATTGTACTTACTAGATTTTTGTATGTCACTTGTGTGCTTTATTGTGTGTACTTCCATGTTTAGGTGAATGTGTGTGTATTTTAGGAGCCATGATTTGCATCACTATTATAGTTTTCGTAATTGAATAATGTTGTTTTATTTCCAAATGATGTAGGCTGTGGAGACACCTATCGATGTTCATAGGGCAATGGAGCATGGTGTGACCTCTGCGATTCATAGCTCCATGCCATTGATAGGGGTATGAGGCAGATTAGTAAATTTCAATTTACATTCATTGTTATAGTTGTTTATTTTTGAAAAATTAAAAGATTATTGATTTGAAGTTTAATTTCTATCTAGATGGTTTCTATAGGACATGACATCACCACCGCCTATTCCTACTACTAAGGCAAGTGAGGAGACAGATTATATGGTAGCGGTAAGTGATTATTTTGTTAAATGTTTCATTTTTTATAACATGTAATTTCTATATATTAATGTCTATACTTTTTATTTAACAGCTAAAGATGCAGGAAGAACTAAATAGGAGGAACAGCCCTCAGGTTCGTAGTAGACCACCCACATACACGTCTCCATCCCCTAGAAGATCAAAGGCTACCTGTGATCTATTTTCTTCACCAGCCAAAGGGGAATGACTTTTTATTGTGTTCCTTTGTTGTATGCCTATATGGCATTTGTGGACATATATTTTGTATTGCATATAGTTGACATTGTATGCCTATATGGCATTCTTGTAAGCCTATATGGCTATTTTGTATATATGTTATACTTATATCGACAGATATTGATGTATGCCTATATGGATATTTGGTTAATACAAATCTTTTTTATTGATGGCATCCATACTTGCATTATAAATCCACATTTGAATGGATATTTGTAGATGGCTACTTCAAATATTTAAAGTCCAATTGTATTACATAGGATGTTTGTTGATCCAATAAGCCAACTATTGTTATTCAAGTATCACCTAAACCTCATTTTTAAACTAAAAGATAAAAGCTAATTTAAAATAAAAATGAATCATCATGTTGAATAGAAAATATTCATATTCTTTATGAGTTGCTCAATTGAAAATATTTAAATGAGTATGTTGATCCATATTCTTTATGAGTTGGTCAATTGAAAATATTTCTTAATTACTTGTTATTATACCATATTGGGATGCAAAGAGTATGTTTGTTGTTTTGAATAAGATAATCAAAATCATATGCTTATGAGCACCTGATGACCATTGTGGTTATTAAATGTAATTCCTCTTGCATATAAGGCGAGGTTATGAGATTACATTGAGTCTTACCTAATTTTAGTATGCAACATAACGTTGGGGCTATAGGCTTCCATAAGTCATCAACAATCAAGGTTCAAGGTTGTCATTGAAGTCAAAGGGTCAAGGCTATTTGTCATTGATGTCAAGGTTGATGCCATGATGTTGATAAGGTGATACAGTGATTCAAGGTAGGTGATGGTCATGAGGTGCATGATGTTGTGAATATGGTTTTCATGATAAGGTCTCTCAATTCATGTTGATGTTGCACAAGACAAACATGGTTCATATGATGCAAGGTTCATATTCATGGTGGATGTGGTTTTGTTCATGCAAGGTTTTGTTGTGAATATGGTTTTCATGATAAGGTCTATCTTGAAAGGTTGATATGATGCAAGGTTCATATTCATGGTGGATGTGGTTTTATTCTTACAATAAGAAGTTAGAGAAGACACAAGCTTTCATAATCATAATCTTATTGATGGTTAGGGTTTGCATATTGGGCATTAAACCCTAAAAAGAATCTACTTTTCTTAAGACTTTAAAACCCTAAATTGCTTGTCGTGTGTAAAGTGCACTTTTGTTTTAATTTCATATTGACTTATAATCAGAAGTTACTATCACTTAAATCAACCTATTAAAGGGTCTTTAAGTCATTAGTTCACCAGCCCTTCAACCTAATTCAACCAGCGTCTCTGGTAAACTCTCATAAGCTCGAGTGCCATATCATAATCGAAGGTCATATTTAATTGATATGAGGGTAGGAAAAAGGATTGGAAGGTCAGTATTTAAAAAGAATTTGGAATACAAACAATCATCTCTGTGGTTGAATTTAATGGGCATGCCTTTATAAAAGGCTAAAAGATAGCTTTATGTAGGATATCATGGTATTTGTAGTGTTTGAAGATTGAAGACTAGTTAGTGTTTGTACCTCATATTGTTTCGGCATGTTTGGGTGCAAAATAGGACCATGCCTAGCCTAAACGTACCCATCTAGATGCATTGGAATTGTCAGTTTGGCCGCACGAGGAGAAGAACAAAAGTTACACCCCTTTGCAACTTTACACTGCATCCTTTTGATGATTTTTGGGGTAGCAGAAAAACTTTCACCACAAGCCAACGCCTCAAAGATATAAAAAATTAAGAGAATTTATTGTAGAGGGACCCTACATGATCATGTTTCCTCAAACAGAATGTATCTAAGTGACACGATTTCTAAGTAACAACTCGTCAAAGATTGCTGCCTTTTTGCACTTTGGACTCTTCAGGGATATCACCGGTACAATGTAGCTCAGACTGTTTCGACATGTTTGGGTGCAAAACAGGACCATGCCTAGCCTAAACGTACCCATCTAGATGTATTGGAATTGTCAGTTTGGCCGCATGAGGAGAACAACAAAAGTTACACCCCTTTACAACGTTACACTACCTCCTTTTTACAACTTTTGGGACAGCAAAAAAACTTTCACCATGGGCAAACACCTTAGAGATATAAAAAACTAAGAGAGGTTATTGTAGAGGGACCCTACATGATCACGTTGCCTCAAACAGAATGTATCTAAGTGACATGATTTATGAGTAACAACTCGTCAAAGATTGCTACCTTTTTGCACTTTGGACTCTTCAAGGATATCACCGGTACAATGTAGCTCAGACTGTTTCGGCATGTTTGGGTGCAAAACAAGACCATGCCTAGCCTAAACGTACCCATCCAAATGCGTTAGAACTATCAGTTTGGCCACACGAGGAGAAGAACAAAAGTTACACCCCTTTGCAACTTTACACTGCCTCCTAACGATTTTTGGGGCAGCAGAAAACCTTTCACCATGGGCAAATGCCTCAGAGATATAAAAAATTGAGAGAGGTTATTGTATAGGGATTCTACATAATCGTGTTGTCTTAGACAGAATGTTTCTAAGTGACATAGTTTTTGAGTAACATCTCGTTAAAAATTGCTGTCTTTTTGCACTTTAGACTCTTCAGGGATATCATCGATACAATGTAGCTCAGACTATTTCGACATGTTTGAGTGAAAAATAGGACCATGCCTAGCATAAATGTACCCATCTAGATGCATTAGAATAGTCAGTTTGGCCACAGGAGGAGAAGGACGAAAGCTACACCCCTTTGCAACTTTACATTACCTCCTTCTGACGATTTTTGGGGTAGTAGAAAACCTTTACCACGGGAAAACGCCTCAGATATATAAAAAATTGAGAGAGGTTATTGTAGAGGGACTCTACATGATCGTGTTGCCTTAGATGGAATGTTTCTAAGTGATACAATTTTTGAGTAACATATCATCAAAGATTACTGTCTTTTTGCACTTTGAACTCTTCAGGGATATCGTCGGTACAATGTAGCTCAGACAGTTTCAGCATATTTGGGTGAAAAATAGGACCATGCCTAGTGTAAATGTACCCATCTGGATGCGTTGGAATAGTCAGTTTGGTTGCATCAGGAGCAGGATGAAAGTTACACCCCTTTGCAACTTTACACTACCTCCTTCTGACGATTTTTGGGGCAGCAAAAAACCTTTCACCATGGGCAAATGCCTCAGAGATATAAAAAACTAAGAGAGGTTATTGTAGAGACACTCTACATGATCATGTTTCCTCAGAAAGAATGTTTCAAAGTGACATGGTTTTTGAGTAGCATCTCATCAAAGATTTCTACCTTTTTACACATTAGACTCTTCAGGGATATCGTCAGTATAATGTAGCTCAAACTGTTTCGACATGTTTGGGTGTAAAACAAGACCATGCCTAGTGTAAATGTACCCATCTAGACATGTTGGAACAGTTAGTTTGGTCATATCAGGAGCAAGATGAAAGTTACACCCCTTTGCAACTTTACACTACCTTCTTCTGACGATTTTTGGGGCAGCAGTGGTGCAGGAGGACCTTCTCTATGGTGTAGGAGTCATGTTTTATTTATGTTTTCAATAAGGCTTTTTAAGCCACATCACATTTGTAATAAGGTTTTTTGTCAATTTGGTCACTAGACCTATGTAGACCATGTTTCGGTCAAGTTTGATGTAATAACACAATGAAAACAGGTAGTTTTCTTGTAAGAGGAGAAACCCAATAGCTAACTGACTTTCAAAATTAGTTTGTATGGTTGGGAGGGGTGTAAACAAATGTCTCAATCCTTTTATAGGTGAGGATGGATGTAACCAAATGGCATGAAGGAATGAATGAAGAATTAGATTTTTGGGTGTGTTGAAACATTGTTCTTTCTAAGTATTTCTTTGTAACAGTCATTTATGTATGGTCTGTACGGATAGTTGATCATCTAAAACTAACTGGAGATGTTCTTGTGTTGAAGTAGTTTTCATTTAGAAGTAGTCTGGTGTCTTGAAGTGTTGTAGTTTGTGATATATTATTCTTTTTACAAGGACTGGTCTGAAAACCTAGAAGCTGGGGTTTTTTAAATAAATGGACTGTTATTCCTCTGTCCACTGAAAGCAAGATTCTCATTTTTAGTGTGATGGAGGAATACAATGTATATTCTATGTTTTCTGTGAGGGTAAAATGTCGAATCAATCAAATGAATTAAATAAGACCCAAACATCAACAGAATAGTGAAACAAAGAAGATTCAAATGAACAAAGCAATGAACAAACACAGCAAACCTCTTCCGTTTCGAAACTTCTGTTGTTCGCCTATCACGAATCATCCTTTTCGCAGATGAGATGAGCCCTCAGAGAGTGCAATCTTTTAAAGCTGTTTGAGGAAGTCGATGGTGAATGGCTATGGTGTGATATGCAATGAAGGTGAGCTCCAATGCAACAATGGTGATCTCAAGCTTGTAGATGACAAATGGGTGCCAAAGGCACGCTGGTGATATTTCTGCAGAGTAACGATGTCAAAAGCCTGGATGATTAGAAGGGAGGGATGAAGCTTCATTTATAGACTCGGAGGAATAGGAATCAACGGTTGAGAGAAGATATGAAGATCAACGGCTGAGGATGGTTGAGGATTGTGCAACCAATAGAAATGTGACAAGTGTCCCAGCTCCATCATGAAAGGTGGGATGTGACAAAACTGATTGGAGAGTTAACTCCATTGACTGGTCTGTTAACAGAATTGATTGATCAGTTAGAAGAGTGGATTGTGGAACTGACTGGATTGATTGAGGATTTGACTCAACTGACAGGTTAGTTAACAGATTTGATTGATTGGTTAACTGACCTCTGATTGGAGAAGAAATAGGCCATGTGGGTGAGGGAAAATAAGGTAATTAAATATTAAATATATTTAATTACATGTGCAACCTGATGAGGTGGAAAAGGTGATGTGGAATTTTGAATTTAGAACTTTAGGATAGAGGAATTAGGCTTAATTAAATAATTTATGATTATTTAATTGTGAAGGACAAATAGAAGAATTTTAATTAAATAAATAGAATTTATTTAATTGTGAGATAGTGAATTGATTAAATAAATTTAGAATATTTATTTAATTGGTAGAAGAATGGAATAAATATTTAGAATATTTATTTAGGATGATTTGTGTCATTTTTAGGCGTATACATTTTGCCCCTCTTTGATGCAATGCAGTTTACAGCGTTGCTTCAAAGAAATTGATAGTCTGAATGATGATACATGCCCCAGTTTGCCCCTGGTACAGGTTAAATGACGATAGGAGATCCGTGCTTGCTTTTGTCCAAAAAAGAGTCAAAAAACTACAAAAACAATGGAAAACTACAAAACATTCTTTGTGCTTGCTGTGTTTTCTTGCTAAATTAATTCATAATATCAGATCAAGAAGACCCTTTTCCAGCCAAAGAATACCAAAAATAGAGAAAAATCCAAAAAATTTGCAAAAAATACCAGAACTGCGCATATACACTTTTCTGCTGCGCATACACAGCGACTTGCTGTGCTTTTGCACCGACTGGCTGCGCATACATACCTTTCTGCTGCACATATACACTTTTTGGCTGCGCTTTTACAGCGACTTGCTGCGCATATACACCGACTTGCTGCGCATTTACTTTTTCCCTGCGCATTTACATACTATTACTGCGCATACATACTTCACCAGAGCAGCGCTTTTACAGCAACTTACGGCGCATTTACCCATTCTTGTTGCGCATCTGTTTCTACGCATGTGTGACAGTGAGCATTTGCCCTATTTTTCAGAAATTTTCGTCAGCTGTTCAGAGTACCCATTTCAGCCTAGTTTCATTTTCTGAGGTCAGAATCAACCTTGCAGTCCATTTCACCCAATTCTCTCTCTTTTGCTGTTACAGTTTTGGCTGTGGGAGCACATAGCGGTGACCAGGCCGATGTGCGTCTTTGCTAGGCAGCGAGGAGAGCCATACAGCTATGGCTATGCAGAAGTGATTTCCCGGCACAGGCTGGGGAAGCTAGAGTACTGGCGGCATACTTTGGATGGGGTAGATGTGGTCGTCTGGCGGCCATATCTGGATTGCGAGCCCTGGGATGACGAGGGAGATGAGCTACCCTACTGCTTCCAGACCAGGTGGTTGATAGGCCGGACACGGCACATATTGGAGAGGCAGATGGTGGTCCCCCTTCCCTTTGTATTTGTCAAATTTCGGGATTCCGAACTGAAAGAGGAATGGTTTCATGACCAAACTTCTGTCAAAGGGGTATGGTGCTATATCTTCCAAGGAGTAGTTCTTGGAACTTGTGCCAATCTTAAGGTTGGAGATTTCTAGCTTTAGACTCTCAATCTGTTGCCTCACATCCGCCATAGGAGCATTTTGATCTATGGGTTGTTTTCCTCTCTCATTGACCTGGGGGACCGTGTCATTTGTGTCCCTCTCACATTCATTGTCTGCATTTTCCCTGATGGAGCTAATGTCAAAGTCTGCGGGGAGTTTGATTCCGAGACTAGCAAGATGATGGAAATATTTGGTGGGGTCCTCAAGGAGCACTTTCTCCACTAGGCGTTGGAATTTGCTATCTTGCATGTGTGCCACTAATTCTTCACGAGAAATTTCTTCATCATCATCGCGTGGTGGGGCGATGTGATCGGATGAGTCGGCCATTTTGATTAGCTTGTTGTACTGGGATCGAGTAAGAACCATGCAAGGTGGGGGGGGATGAGGTGGACTAGGATTAGAAATTTTGGCTAGGTGCCGACTAAGACTGTAATGAATGGGATATCTAGGACAAGACTTGGACAAAGGGTTCTCTCGCTCAATGACTTCAGGTAAGACGGTTGACACAAGACTCTAGCCACTAGCAAGGGTAGTCGATACCTGTCTCACTGTGTAGGGCTTAGTCGTTCAACAAGACTACTAGCAAAAGGTACTGTGACCTACTAGGCTTACGTGAATTCACGAATGAAGCGAAGAAGGACCTATGTCGAATCGGTATGGGATAGAATGACGTTGGGGCAAGAGTGACTAGGACAGAAGGTGACTGGGACGACCGACGAAAGAGAGAGAATTGGGTGAAATGGACTGCAAGGTTGATTCTGACCTCGAAAAATGAAACTAGGCTAAAATGGGTACTCTGAACAGCTGACAAAAATTTCTCAAAAATAGGGCAAATGCTCACTATCACACATGCACAGAAACAGATGCGCAGCAAGAATGGGTAAATGCGCCGTAAGTCGCTGTAAAAGCGCCGCTCTGGTGAAGTATGTATGCGCAGTAACAGTGTGTAAATGCGCAGCGGAAAAGTAAATGCGTAGCAAGTCGGTGTATATGCGCAGCAAGTCGCTGTAAAAGCGCAGCCAAAAAGTGTATATGCGCAGCAGAAAGGTATGTATGCGCAGCCAGTCGGTGCAAAAGCGCAGCAAGTCGCTGTGTATGCGCAGCAGAAAAGTGTATATGCATAGTTCTGGTATTTTTTGCAAATTTTTTGGATTTTTCTCTGTTTTTGGTATTCTTTGGCTGGAAAAGGGTCTTCTTGATCTGATATTATGAATTAATTTAGCAAGAAAACACGGCAAGCACAAAGAATGTTTTGTAGTTTTCCATTGTTTTTGTAGTTTTTTGACTCTTTTTTGGACAAAAGCAAGCACAAAATCCTAGGCGAGAAATGGATTATAAGGGATTTGGGCCACTAAAACAAGAGGTATTTAATTCGGGCAACCGTTCAAGTGGTTACACGTGCAGCGGCACTACTCTCCGTTATGGAGTCTCCCAGCCTCAAAGGGTTACGCCTGAGAGGGTTTTGGGGGAGGTTGGCCGTCGGTGTAACATAACAGCACTCGTTGCAGGAAGTTTTCACCTCAAGCACAATTTATTTTAAGTGGCTCGGTAGGGCTTGGCGTTAGCCTGTTACCACTCAGGGTCGTTCCCGCTTGGACAAGCGTGCATCCAAGGGCAGGCCCCTCCTAAAGGTTAAACAAATAGAATGACAAGTCTGGCACTCTGATCACCCAGAAGAGGGGAGAGCATAAGCCTGTTGTCATTCACAAGCACAGAATACACTGATTAATCCACCCTAGTTAAAAGATAAAAACTAAATGGGCTAATCTACTCAAACAGAACTTTGAAGTGATTTCAGCAATATCGCAGTGGTTCAATTTTAAATCCCAGAAAGCAATTGTGAGTTCAATTTTAAATCCACGTTGCACGAGATTGTTAACTTTGAAATTCAGGTCTCACGATATAGCAATGGTTCATTTTAACTTCAGAAAGTAGTTGTGAGTTCAATTTTAAATCCACGTTGCACGAGATTGTTAACTTTGAAATTCAGGTCTCACGATATAGCAATGGTTCATTTTAACTTCAGAAAATAGTTGTGAGTTCAATTTTAAATCTTTAGATAGCAATAACTTGGAAGTTGTTTGCAATGCAAGCATGAAATAAACCAGTTACTTCCTCCCTAATTAAGACTAGATGAAGATTTGTAATGAACAACCATTTTACTCTTTCCCAGAAAATGAAATGTGAGCTAGTTAGATGCAACTACATGTAACTAAACCTGAGCCTATCCTGCAAAACCGCTCCAGCAAACACCTGCAAAAGGGTTAGCGTTAGCAAAATCCTCTAGAAAAGTACTAAAATCTGAGCCGGTTACAAATGCGCAGCTTCAGTGATCAGATGCGCAGAAGTGATCAACAGAAGCGCAGCATTAACGAATGCGCCGTAGTTTTGACCGTATGCGTCGTTAAAATGGATAAATGCGCAGTAACAATCTTCAGAAGCGCCGTAACAGTCAACAGATGCGCAGTTATAACAGAAGCGCAGCAACAGTCTATGAAAGCGCAGTAACAGTCAACAAATGCGCAGTTTTAACAAAAGCGCCGTAACAGTCTGTAAAAGCGCAGCAAGAATACACAGATGCGCAGGATTTTCAAAAGCACCGTAACAGTCTTCAAAAGCACCGTAAAAATGAACAGATGCGCCGAACTAATCTGTGCGTGACTCTGCGGGACCTGTACGGAACCTGCCTTCAAAAAAGCTCAAAAATGGTGAAATAAAGGGGCAACGGCCCCACGGTGGGTGCCAAAAATGTGAGGGTAAAATGTCGAATCAATCAAATGAATTAAATAAGACCCAAACATCAACAGAATAGTGAAACAAAGAAGATTCAAATGAACAAAGCAATGAACAAACACAGCAAACCTCTTCCGTTTCGAAACTTCTGTTGTTCGCCTATCACGAATCATCCTTTTCACAAATGAGATGAGCCCTTAGAGAGTGCAATCTTTTAAAGCTGTTTGAGGAAGTTGATGGTGAACGGCTATGGTGTGATATGCAATGAAGGTGAGCTCCAATGCAACAATGGTGATCTCAAGCTTGTAGATGACAAATGGGTGCCAAAGGCGCGTTGGTGATATTTCTGCAGAGTAACGATGTCAAAAGCCTGGATGATTAGAAGGGAGGGATGAAGCTTCATTTATAGACTCGGAGGAATAGGAATCAACGGTTGAGAGAAGATATGAAGATCAACGGCTGAGGATGGTTGAGGAATGTGCAACCAGTAGAAATGTGACAAGTGTCCCAGCTCCATCATGAAAGGTGGGATGTGACAAAACTGATTGGAGAGTTAACTCCATTGACTGGTCTGTTAACAGAATTGATTGATCAGTTAGAAGAGTGGATTGTGGAACTGACTGGATTGATTGAGGATTTGACTCAACTGACAGGTTAGTTAACAGATTTGATTGATTGGTTAACTGACCTCTGATTGGAGAAGAAATAGGCCATGTGGGTGAGGGAAAATAAGGTAATTAAATATTAAATATATTTAATTACATGTGCAACCTGATGAGGTGGAAAAGGTGATGTGGAATTTTGAATTTAGAACTTTAGGATAGAGGAATTAGGCTTAATTAAATAATTTATGATTATTTAATTGTGAAGGACAAATAGAAGAATTTTAATTAAATAAATAGAATTTATTTAATTGTGAGATAGTGAATTGATTAAATAAATTTAGAATATTTATTTAATTGGTAGAAGAATGGAATAAATATTTAGAATATTTATTTAGGATGATTTGTGTCATTTTTAGGCGTATACATTTTCTATAGTTCTGGGTCAAACACTTAAGGATCCAAGGAGTCTGGCTTGAGTTTGACTAGGCATCTCTATGTGACTAGTCATTGAAGCGATAGGCTAAGTGTTGTTATGTGCAAACAGTCATGGAGTGACCAAATTGACGAGTGATCAAGTGTTTACAGATGATTATAGACCCCTTCCGTGTTGTTGAGCCTTTGTTTCTATTTCTGGTTTGGTGTCTACGTGGTTGCAAAGTAGTAGAGGTTGCCATCAACGTAACACAACCCTCGAAGAAACTTTTTTGAAGTTACACCGATCAACGGTGTTAGACCGATAGAAAGTGTATCGGTGAAGAACAAAGGAAGTCTCACCAAAGAAACATGTATCAGCATAAGTTTCGCATTGTTTCACCGAATGTATATTGCGTATGTATATCACAAAAGCATGTTGAGAATGTATCTTTCATCGGATACAAATGGTGACCGGTCGTAACGATGAAATCAGGGTAAAGAAACTTTAGTCCACCAGTAATAGCAGGTCATGCCAAGCATATACTAAGTTGATACATCAGCACATCAGAAGGAGAGTAAAAGATCTCGCCGACGAAGTAAGTCTTGCCGACAAGTGTGGTTCAGAAGTGTTATCAGAGATCGGTGTGTATCGGCAGATTAGTTTTCAATCTCACCGATGGTATGTAGTCTCGCCAAAGACAAAGCATTGTGTTGAGTTGTTGTGGAGAGTTGAGAAATTGGATAGAGAAGTTGCAAGGTGGCCAACGGGGTATGTTTGGCCGATAAGAGTAGATCACCAAGACATAGGCCACTCTCTCACTGATCAATGTTTGTTGATAAGTGGTGTGCTTCCACTGTGCGCTCTACATTATATTGGTATTAGAGGCAGAGCAGAGCCCTCAAGAAGAAGATATGTCTGTAGACCAAAAGGCATTCTTGAATGCACTCAAAGGTGCTCATGGAGATAGTGGCGATCCAAAGATGGATGTTCCTACGTTTAATGGGAAACTAGATGGAGATGCCCTCATGGATTGGATTGAAGCCATGTGCAACTATTTTGACTTCAAGGAGTATAGTGACAGCAAGAAAGTCAAGTTTGCTAAGACAAGATTGAGAGCTTCTGCCCTAGTTTGGTGGAACTATATGCAAGGTGAAAGAGAGAAAGTTGGAAAGAACCCTATCACCAAATGGAGTAGAATGGTGGCCATGCTAAGAGACAAGTTCATGCCATCTGATTATGAGTTGTAGACCATTAGGAAGTTTAATCATCTCAGACAAAAGGATATGGATGTGGCTACATATACTAAAGAATTTCATAGATTGAGCATGAGAGTCAATCACAAGGAGGAGGAGAAAGAGATGGTGGCTAGATATCTCGATGCCTTGAGGTATAACATACAAGATGAATTCAGTATGGTAGTTCCTAAAATAGTGGATGAGTGTTTTCAATTAGCCTCCAGGGCAGAGAAGTTGAAAAGAAAGAGTGATCAAAACACCAGAGGAAGAGGTGGCAGAAATAATAGGGGAAGAGGCAGTTTTGGTAGAGGACAGTCAAGTAGAAATAAAAATCCAAGTCAACAAGAGTCTCATTCTGATGTAGAACATAGAGGTGGTGGTTTTAGAGGCTGGAGAAGACCAAATGGCAGAGGTAGAAGTGGTGGTGCCGGAAGAGGACCTAGAGTTTTCACTAGTAGATGCTATGGCTACAATCAAGTAGGCCATACCATGAGCAAATGCCCTGAGAAGGCAACTAGTTCCCATGATGGTGGAAGAAGGAATTAGTTGTTAAAAGATGAGGATTGCCAAAGTGTGAATTCACCCATTGGTAGTGTTGCACCAATCCTTGAAGGAGAGAACATGATGATCAAGAGAACCTTGATGAAGATGCCATTGAAACAAGAGCCCCCACAAAGGAAGACTCTCTTCAGAACCCAAGGTATAGCATATGGTAAAATTTGTAAAATCATTGTTGATTCAGGTTCTACTGAGAATGTAGTGTCTACTAAAATGGTAGAGAAGTGTAAGTTGAAAAGGCTGCCCCATGTTAGTCCTCATAAGATCTCTTGGTTGAATAAGAATCAAAATTACATGATAGAAGAACAAACTTGGGTTGAATTTGAGATAGGTGATTATAAGGATAAGGTACTATGTGAGATTATTCCTATGGATGCTTGTCACCTTCTTCTTGGACATACATGGCAGTATGATGTGAAGGCACAACACGATGGTGAGAAGAACACATACCTCATCACCAAGAATAGAAGGAAGTTTAGGATGGATCCTATGCAAGAGCAGATTGGAGAGAAGAGTAATGACACTAATGTCATGATGGTTAGCGGAAAAGAGTTCTTACACCTCATGAAGGAGAAGGATACCCAAGGGTATGCCTTGATAATGAAGCCTAAAGATGAATCAGGTCAGTAAGACAAAAAGCAGAAAGAGATTCCACTAGAAGTGCAGCAATTGTTGGATAAGTACCAAGATCTTGTGGTAGAGGATACTCCTAACTCCTTACCACCCATGAGAGATATAAGTCATCAAATTGACTTGATCCCAGGTGCCACATTGCCCAATAAGGCTGCCTATAAATTGACACCACATCAAAATGAGGAGGTGAGTAGACAAATTCAAGAACTCTTAGAGAAAGGATTGATCAGAAAGAGTCTTAGTCCATGTACAGTCCCTAGTGTACTTGCTCCAAAAAAAGATGGGAAGTGGAGACTATGTACAGATTCAAGGTCCATAAATAAGATCACAATAAGGTATAGATTCCCTATACCAAGGATTGAGGATCTTTTGGACTATCTTGGAGGGTCGTGTTATTATTCAAAGATTGATTTGAAATCTGGTTATCATCAAATTAGAATTAGGCAGGGAGATGAATGGAAGACTGCCTTCAAGACAAATGAAGGTCTCTATGAGTGGCTTGTCATGCCATTATGCCTTAGCAATGCCCCAAGCACATTCATGCATTTGATGAATGAGGTACTTGTTGAATTCATTGGAAAATTTGTAATTGTTTATCTTGATGACATACTTGTTTTCAGCAAGACAAAAGAAGAACATGTGAAGCATCTTGGACAAGTGATGAAGAAGTTGCATGAGAATAAGTTGATGATCAATTTGGATAAGTGTGAGTTCATGAAAACTAAACTTGTGTACCTATGTTTTGTGATTTCTAATGGTTGTTTGAAGATGGACCCCACAAAAGTTGAGACCATTCTCAATTGGCCAACTCCTAGGACAGTGGGAGATTTTACAAGCTTTCATGGCTTGGCAACCTTTTATAGGAAGTTCATTAGAGGATTCAATCACATAAGTGCTCCTATTCTTAACACCATCAAGGGTGGAATAAAGTGCAAATTTCAATGGATAAAGCAAGCAGATGATAGCTTTGAATTGTTAAAGAGGAAAGTGATTGAATTACCTACATTGGTACTCCCAGATTTTGACAAAGTTTTTGTAGTGGAATGTGATGCAAGTCAGCAAGCAATAGGTGTTGTTCTTAGTCAAGATGGACATCCAGTAGCTTTTTTTTCAAAGAAGTTGAATGAGGCTAAACAAAGGTACTCTACCTATGACCTACAGCTTTATGTAATGGTACAATCTCTCAAAAATGGAGACACTATTTACTGCCCAAAGAGTTCATTGTTTTTACTGATAACTATGCTCTTAGCTTTCTAAATAGTCAAGAAAAGTTGAATCATAGGCATGTTAAGTGGATGGAACAATTGAAAGCCTATACCTTCACTATTAAGCATAAAAAGGGTGTTGCCAACAAAGTGGCTGATGCTTTAAGTAGAAGGATGCTTGTCATACATGAAGTACAGATGGAAAGCATGGGCATAGATTGTTTGAAGGAGTTATACAAGGAAGATGCAGATTTCAAGGTTGCTTATGAAGTTTGTGCTAGTTTGGCTAACATTTTTCATGGTGAATATTCAGATTTTGTGTTGCAGGAAGTTCTCTTATTCAAAGGCAATTTGCTATGCGTTCCTAAATGTTCAATGAGGGATAACATCATCAAAGAGAAGCACAATGGAACCTTAGGAGGACACTTTGGGTGGACAAGACTTTGGAACAAGTCACTAGATTCTACTATTGGCCAAAAGTACAATCGGATGTAAGGAGATATGTTGCAAGTTGTACCATATGTCAAAAGGCCAAAGGTATGTCTTCTAATGCTGGTTTATACCAACCGCTTCCTATTCCCAACAAACCTTAGGAGAACATTAGTATGGATTTTGTACTTGGTCTTCCTAAGACAGCAAGGGGTGTGGATAGTGTTTTTGTCATTGTGGACAGATTTAGTAAGATGGCTCATTTTGTGCCATGCAAATGTACAAATGATGCATCTCACATTGCTGGTCTCTTTTTCAGAGAAATGGTTAGAATCCATGGTTTGCCCCTTTCAATTGTCACTGATAGAGACTCCAAGTTTGTTGGTCATTTTTGGAGGACCTTATGGAGAAAATTGGGAACACAATTGTCTTTCTCATCAACCTACCATCCCCAAACTAATGGTCAGACTAAGGTTGTTAATAGGTCCCTAGGAAACCTTCTAAGATGCCTTACCAAGAAGCATGGGTTGGCATGGGACTTGATTATCAGTCAAGCTGAGTACGCTTACAATGATTCAGTGAATAGAAGCACTGGGAAGAGTCCATCTGAAATTGTTTATGGTTTCCATCCAAGAGGACCACTTGAACTCAAAGACCTACAAGGTTGGGATAAGAGGAGTGCTCTCGAAGAAGATTTTGCTGCCACCATGAAGGCAGTTCATGATCAAGTCAAAGTTTAGTTGGAAAAAATAGTCTCTAAATACAAGGATAGGGCAAATCTCAAAAGAAGAGATGTACAATTCAAGGTGGGAGATTTGGTGATGGCCTATCTAAGGAAGGAAAGGCTACCTAAAGGACAGCCAACCAAGCTTCTGATGAAAAAAATAGGACCATGCAAGGTAGTGCATAAGTTTGTTCCAAATGCTTATAAAATAGAACTGCCATCCGGTCTTGGTATTTCTCCCATATTCAATGTTTCAAATCTCTTTCCATATAGACCTCCATTGAATGCTGAAGATGGATCAGATGCTGTGATTGAAGATGAAGATTGGGTCAAAGATCTACCTCCGAGTAAGCCTTTACAATTGGAATGCATCTTAGATTCCAAAGTTGTCAAAAAGATACGAAAGGGTGTGTACAAGGAGTACTTGGTCAAGTGGTAGGATCTTCCTGATTCAGAGGCTACATGGATGAGTGAGGCAGACATTTTGAAGCATGGGAAGACACTCCAATAGTTGGCAACTCAAGGGACTTGAGTTTTTCTTGCAGGGGGAGTATGGTGCAGGAGTCATGTTTTGTTTTATGTTTTCAATAAGGATTTTTAAGCCACATCATGTTTGTAATAAGGTTTTTTGTCAATTTGGTCACTAGACCTATGTAGACCATGTTTCGATCAAGTTTGATGTAATAACACAATGAAAACAGTTAGTTTTTTTATAAGAGGAGAAACCCAACGGCTAACTGACTTTCAAAATTAGTTTGTATGGTTGGGAGGGATGTAAACAAGGGTCTCAAGCCTTTTATAGGTGAGGATGGATGTAACCAAATGGCATGAAGGAATGAATGAAGAATTGGATTTTTGGGTGTGTTGAAACACTGTTCTTTCTGAGTATTTCTCTGTAACAGTCATTTCTATACGGTCTGTACAGATAGTTGATCATCTGAAACTGACTGGAGATGTTCTTCTGTTGAAGTAGCTTTCATTTAGAAGTAGTCTGGTGTCTTGAAGTGTTGTAGTTTGTGATATATTGTTCTTTTTACAAAGACTAGTCTGAAAACCTAGAAGCTAGGGTTTTTTAAATACATGGACTATTATTCCTCTGTCCACTGAAAGAAAAATTCTCATTTTTAGTGTGATGGAGGAATACAATGTATATTCTATGTTTTCTATTGTTTTGGGTCAAGCACTCAAGGATCCAAGGAGTTTGGCTTGAGTTTGACTAGGCATCTCTATGTGACTAGTTATTGAAGTGATAGGCGAAGTGTTGTTATGTGCGAACAGTCATGGAGTGACCAAATTGATGGGTGATCAAGTGTTTACAGATGATTATAGACCCCTTCCGTGCTGTCGAGTCTTTGTTTCTATTTCTAGTTTGGTGTCTACATAGTTGCAAAGTAGCAGAGGTTGCCATCGGCATAACACAGCCCTCGAAGAAACTTTTTTGAAGTTACACCGATCAACGGTGTTAGGCTGATAGAAAGTGTATCGGTGAAGAACAAAGGAAGTCTCATTGAAGAAAAATGTATCAGCGTAAGTTTCACATCATTTCACCGAATGTCTATTGCGTATGTATATCGCAAAAGCATGTTGAGAATGTATCTTTCGTCGAATACAAACGGTGACCAGTCGTAACGGTGAAATCAGTATAAAGAAACTTTAGTCCACCGGTAATAGCAAGTCACACTGTTGGTGCCTACTTAATTTATCAAATCTCAGGTACTTAATATGCAGGCACTTTCCTATGATCAAATTTTTTGTGTCCATCGGTGCAACTGCCACCTTGTCTCAGCAATTGGATAGTCTGCAATGGTTTGTTCCTTTCATCACTATGACATGCTTCATTGGCAGCTGAGTTAGGGGTTATTCCGACGCACCGATGAGCTTGTTGGTGGTCATCGGCGTGAATTTTGTTATCGGCGAAGGAAATTTTGCATCCTCTGATTTGTTCAATCTGGCCAATGGACGTAGCCATCGGCATAACATTGCATATCGGGTAAACAAGCAGAGGGTTCACCGACACTAGGGGTCTCGCCAACTGTATGTAGCTTGTAATTGCCATCAGGATAACTTGGTGCATCGGATGAAGTGTGGAGAGTTGGGCCGACAAGGGTACTCTGGCCGATGGAGCTGTATCAGGGTGACCTGGTGTATCGGCAGGTGAGTTTTCAGTTGGGCCGATGGTTTTGGTCACACCAACGGAGGAGGGAGATGAAATGATGGACCGCTAGTGGTGGGTTCATGGGTTGAGCGAGGCCAAATGCTCGACACTTATTGTGCTCGTGGCCATGCTTATAAAGTGCTAAAGGGTCTCCGCGAGGTGCATGTGGGATATATGTTTCCTGCATTTTTGAATTATCAGAGCGCTTGTATTTTGGCAGAAAGTATCTAAGGCACGCTGTTGCTGCGTTTCCCGGTGGCTGTGGGTGGTTGAAGCTTTTAATGGCGACTGTTGCAGGGGTATGGGTGATGGTACAAATGGTAAAACTACCCGTTTGAAGTGTGGATACCTAGGTGGTGGTGCAAGGCTCGAGGCCTCCCCTATCTACTCCCCTACCTGCTGCATTCATTTTTTGTTGAGCGCCATTCTTCTCATGTGTACTGTATCTGGCAAATTTTGAGATCTGCCATGTAATGAATGTTGGGGACCTCCCTGGCTGTATTTAGCAGGATGTGTCTCTCATTTTGTTTTGTTGTTGAAAACTGGACATATCTGGCTCTATAATAAGATACAACTAGTTTTGGTTGCTTTGTGCAGGAGGTCTTGTGAGTTTATATATCTCTTGTTGTATGTCTCATGCATGAATTTACTGATTTCATGATTGGTTTTATATGAGTAATGTTGTATTTGCATGTGTTTTGTTAATTCTATCTCTAGTATTGCATGTGTCCTTCTGAGTCTAAATATCTGAGGGATGTTTGAGATTCTAGAATATAGAATTCCTATATTGAATGCTTGATCTTTTAACTTCTACTCAAGGGGTAGATTAAAGTGTTTTCAGATTAAGTGTTGGGAAAGATATACTGCAATAGGGATGCCATAAGTAGAAATAACTTAACACTCTATATTGGGAGGTATTTGTGAGGCAGATATCACACAAATCCCCTTGAAATCTAGTTTTATTGTGTTCATGCTGATCATTCACAGGTGTATGTCTACCGACTCCAAGTCCTGGATAGGCACCAATCTAGCTCTGTGTTGAGGTTATACACCAAGTCCAGGTTTCCATCCAAACATAAATCAAATTCAAACTTCCAAAACAACCATTAGGACCATAGAAGTAGTTTAGGACCAAGATGCTCTAATTCACAACTGAACATAGGCCCAAAGCTAGCCCCTTTGTACTTATCTCACAGTTTTGGTCTACTTAATAGAGGATTTATCTGCTTTGTATTAGCATCCCAGCCTTTGCATAGTTGTATTTCATGGATGTTGAATAGGGAATACCCCCCTAGGTTTTGCAGAGCCTAAAGAAGAAGAGGAGATAAAAATAGAGTCTATCTCCTATACTGTTGGCCCCTGGCCCAAAGATCCTATTGATCATTGATGGCTACCTTGTAGGGAAATCTGGGAGAAAGTATCTAGTCAGGGAAAAAACCAACAGAAATTGGCGACTCTACTGGGGAATATGAAGTGATGGAACCCTGATTTGTAGAAGAAAACAGTTCCTAGTTATAGGTGGCAACTCTGAAGTAATCTCCCAACTGGTCAAAGTGAAATTTATATGCAGGGGAGAAGATCCCAAAGTAATCCTTTATTTGAAGAGTTACCAGTGGAAAGAAGGATGATGTATAGAAGAAAAGGAAACATCTTAGTCAGTCATGAGGGTTCCCCCAGGAATAATGATGATGTTCAAGACAACCCTAGGCCATCAGGACAGCATGTGCCTTATTTCTCAAATGCAGAAGCTGATATCCAAGGTGCATATGAGAGGCAACAGGGTGGTAGTTTAAGGATGAGGTCAGAGGTATTCCAAGAACACCCTTTCTTAGACCCTGGTGAAAGATTTGAAGAGGTAGAATCTCTGAGGGATGATGAAGATGATGACCAGAATGGTATGAGACCATCTACCTCCATGCCTAAAGAAGAACAGTTAGCTGAAGAAATCAAAAGCTTAAGAGCAGAATTAGAATATTTACAAGCAATAAAAGTCAGAGATGACATGAGACAGAAAGTGCAAGCCTTGAGGACTGCTTACCATGATTCAGTTCCTACCCTAGAAAATGCCAGTATGCAGAGAAACCAGTGCAAAAATGAGGTACAGTATCAATAGAAAAATGATCAAAGACAGAATGTAAACAATGCTAGAATACCATTAAACAATGTAAGAAATCAGAATGCTGATATAAATGTTAATGCTAATCAATTTGATAGACAACCCATGCAGTTGGATAGATTCAGGCAGCTGGTGTTTGATGGCATTCCTGGTTATCCAAACCCCATTGACAAACATGTAAGGTTGCAAGTGCCAAAATTTTTAGGAAATAACATTGTGTCAGGGGAGAATCATCTGAAAGCTTTTCAGAATGTCATGGACAATTTTGAAGTTGAACATGAGGATGTTTTCATGAAGTCATTCATGCAATCTTTGGTTGATGAGGCTAGAGAATGGTACAAGAATCTGCCTAACTGGAGCATTTCATCATGGGATGATTTCAAAAGGATGTTTAAGGAGCAGTATGGTGACAAAAATGACCCTAGCTTTTTTGTAAATGAGTTCACTAGTATCACCAAGGGGTCAAATGAGCAGGTTGTAGATTTTAATGCAAGATTTACTAAAGTGTTGAACAAATTGCCACATCACATGAGGCCAAATGAACCAATGTGCATAATATTGTATATCAATGCTTTTGATGCCAAAACTGCATATGGGTTAAGGGATAAAGGTCCTTCTACTCTCAGGGATGCTTTCAAGATAGCAATAAATATTGAGAATAATAGGAAAGCATCAGGCAAGACAAACAGGAGGGATGATGTGAGAATTATGCAAAATCCAAGCAAACCTTAGAATGTTCAAGGTAATACATCTGCCCCTGAAGACAAAATTGATAAACTGGCAAATGTTGTTAAGGACCTAAGCTATAGACTGGCTAGAAGTGAAAAAGGGATAGGTCCTGATAGGCAAGTTTACCAAAGATAGGAAAGGAGACCATCATTGCATGATATGCCATATAATACTAACTGGCATAATGGTAAGCCTGTATTTCCACATAAGAACACAAATCAGAGAGCTCCACATGCCAAGGAAACTCCTGATCCTTTGAAGAAAGATGTAAATATTGCTGATGATACTCCATGGTGCATAATCTGTCAGATGCCTCATTCACAGTCACAATGCATGATTGCTCAATCTTTGTATGACAATGTTGTTTCTTGTGATGAATGCAACGGGCCACATTATATACAGGATGATGATGTTAACATGCTTTCCACAAGTAGGGAGCATCCTTCTCATGATGCAAAGGAGAGCATAGATGATGAGGATAATGAAGATAGTTATGTATATGCTCAGGGCTCACACAGTTTTTTGAGTAATTTACAAAGACCTTCTGATGAAGAGATTAGGGCTCTCACCACTACAGTAGTGGCCCAAGTCAAGAGCAACTATAACCTCAGAGGTAAAGCTCAAGTAAGCAGCCCACATCAGCTAGAAGGCATTTCTGCAAGTCAGCCAATGCGTGATCATAGAGGGGTTGAAACATATAAGAAACAATGAAACAACAAGAAGAAAGGTTTCAAACAAAAACCAGGTCATGATTTCCACAGGTCAGTAAATGAAAGCCCCTAGAATGAACACCGAAGTAAGAACCCTCGGGTTATGGATGACAGTCAAGCAGCCATAAAGACTAGGGCCAGATTGGTTCAGGATAAAAACAAAGCCACAACACAAGCTACAACTGTAGTACAAAATTGTGCTCCTTTTGATATAGCTCAAGTCTTGTCACAGGTAAAGGTTTTTGTCCCATTAATGGAACTAATGAAGGTTGAAGAAATCAAGAATAGGATAGTATCCCTAATTTCTGGGGTGCCTTGTCAAGCTAAGCAAAATGATGAGGCCCAAGGTAAGAAGCAGGCCTTATGCAATGAAGAGGATGAAGTCCCTGAAGTATATCTGGGGGTGACCATGACTATATGTCCTTCACAAGTGGAGCCATTCTATGTCTCCCTTATTATTAATGGGAGAATAATCAGGAATTGTATGCTTGACTCAGGAGCATCAACAAACATCATGCCTCTGGCTATCATGCAACAAGCTGGATTGAAAATAGACAAGGCATGTGGGAAGTGCTATGCCATGGATGCCAGAAAGGTATCAGTTATTGGAATCATGAGGGATGTGAATTTCAGACTGGCAGCATTTCCTGAAAAGAGCTATGAAATGAACGTAACAGTGGTTGACATCAAGCCACAGTATGGCATGTTGTTGTCAAGGAGATGGGCAGCACTGATTGGTGGGAGTATGCAACTGGACCTGTCATATGCCATGATCCCAATGAATGGCAAGGATGTCAAGCTGATCAGAGAAGAAAGATCACAGGAGTCAGTTGAAGATCAAGATTCAGAAGAACACATCTATTTTGTAGACACTGACTGTGAGAATTTCAAAGTTGTCTCAAGTGACCAAGAAGATAAAGAGAAAAATATTTGCATTGAAGATCTTGACCAGCAAGGTCTATGGACTATGTATTTTGATGGAGCTTGTGCAAAGGAAGGCTCAAGAGCTGGAGTTGTATTCCTATCTCCAGCTGGTAAGCTCCTAAAATTCTCCTTCTTGCTAAGATTTTCTTGCACAAACAACATTGCAAAGTATGAAGCCTTACTCTTAGGCCTAAATATGGCTCTCAAACATGGAATTAAGATGTTAAGGGTATTTGGGGATTCTGAATTGATTGTGTCCCAAGTTAGAAATAGGTATGCCTCAAAGAACAAAAGGTTAAAACAATACAAGCATGTTGTTTGGGATACCATTGAACTATTTGATGCATTTTCAATAGGCTGGGTAGAGAGATCAAAAAATGTCATGGCCGATTTCTTAGCCAATGTAGCAATAAGACCAGATGATATCACTCTATTAGGTGTTACAAATGTTGAAGTTAAAATCAGACCTGCAGTACCAGAAAACATATGCAGGTGGCAAGTGTTTGATGATGACAAGGACTTATTAAGATTTTTGCACTGCATAGATGAATATGAGAACCAAGAAATTGATTTTCAAAATTTTGTAGAAACTATAGATGGAAAAGAAACTCTTATGGGGAAAGAAGTAATTCAGTTGAAGATTAACAAAATCCCTAGAGGGTTAGTAGCTTTGGAAAGATCTTTTGACAATAGAGACCAATTGGTCACAAAGACATCTCCAACAAATAAAGATGACTTAGAGGAGATAAATTTGGGGACATCTCAGGCCCCCAAGAAGGTATACATTGGCAAAGAGCTCAAACCACACATTAGGAGTATGCTGATTGCATTATTGAAAAGATATAAGCATATTTTTGCCTGGTCATATGAAGACCTCAAAGCTTATAGAGAAGACCTGTTCCAGCATGAGATCCCTTTGAAGCCTGGAGCTAAGCCATCTAGACAGAAGCAAAGACCTATTAATCCTACCTTAGCTCCAAAAATGCAAGAAGAACTCAAGAAGCTTAGGGAGGCTGGAATAATTGTGCCAATCAGACATTCAACTTGGGTGTCTAACCTTGTCCCAGTTAGAAAAAAGAATGGTGATATTAGGCTTTGTGTTGACTTTAGAAATTTGAATGTATCCTCCTTAAAGGATAATTACCCATTGCCTAATATGGAAGCCATGTTATAGAAGGTGACTAGTTGTGAACTCGTATCCATGATGGATGGATTCTCAGGTTACAATCAGGTGAAGGTAAAGGAATCAGAGGAATACAAGACTATCTTCACCACTCCATGGGGAACGTATGTATATGTTAGAATGCCATTTGGACTAACAAATGCAGGTGCTACATTTCAAAGAGCAATGGATGTTGCTTTTGCAGGGTTGATTGACTCAATTCTGGTTGTATATCAGGATGATCTGACTGCCTATTCAAAGAAGGAAGAGCAGCATTGTATGCACTTGGAGTAGATTTTCATTAGAGCACTGGAATATGGCATTTCTTTAAATCCAAAGAAGTGTACTTTTGGGGTAGTTGAAGGAAAGCTCCTGGGGCACATTGTTTCCAAAGATGGAGTTAAGATTGACCCTGAGAGAATAGCTGCAATTGATAAGATCCAGGTGCCAAAAATAGTAAAAGGAATCCAGTCCTTCTTTGGACAAATAAACTTTGTTAGGAGATTTGTTCCCAACTTTGCAGAAACCACAAGGAACATTTCTAAAATGCTGAAGAAGGGTGAGACTGTCAGTTGGGAAGGTGAAGCAAGCAAATCTTTTCAAGACATCAAGGAAGCAATCAAGATGGCTCATGTGCTGAATTCTCCTAATTTTTCCAAGCCATTCCAATTGTTTTCATTTGCTTCTTTCCACACTGTTGTTGCGTGTTTACTACAGAAAAATGAAGATGGATTTGAGCAGCCCATAGCTTTCTTCAGTATGTCCTTGCAGGCTTCTGAGCTAAAGTATGATATCATGGAGAAACAGGCATATGCACTAGTCAGAGCGGTCAAGAGTTTCAGGCCATATCTGGTAGGATCCCAGATAATTGCGTATGTGCCTCATGCAGCAGTCAAGGATGTCTTCACTCAACAGGAGGTAACAGGGAGATGTAGATGGATAAACAAACTACAGGAGTTCAATATAGAAATACAAATTACCAAGTTGGTAAGAGGACAAGGATTAGCCAAAATGATGGCACAGTCAAACTTAGAAGCATGCCAAGTCAATGCAGTCCAAAATGAGAATGTCAATATATCAAAATCTGAATGGTATAAGGACATCATATATTACTTGCAAAATCTGAGTTGTCCTTCCCATTTTAGTGATAGTCAAAAGAGGACCTTAAAACTACATGCAATCAGGTATATTGTTGTTCAAGGTGAGCTGTACTGGAAGAATCCTGATGGTGTACTACTAAGATGTGTGGATGAAAATGAAGCTAACAATGTTTTGAATGACGTGCATAAAGGATTGTGTGGTGGACATTATACTGCCCAAACAACAGCTCATAAGATCCTTAGAGCAGGATATTGGTGGCCCACTCTCTTTTCAGATGCACAAAGGCTGGTAAGGAAATGTGACCCTTGCCAAAGGTTCTCAGGAAAGTTAAGATATGAAGGTGCACTGCCCCTAAAAATTGTAATTGTGGAGGCTCCATTCCAGCAATGGGGAATTGATTTTATAGGGGAGATTGTAGAAAAGTCAAGTGGGGGACATAGTTGGATTTTGGTGGCTACTGACTACTTCACCAAATGGATTGAGGCTGTTCCAACTAAAAGAGCTACAAGTAAGATAGTGATGGATTTTATCCTAGAGAATATCATCATCAGGTTTGGAGTACCATTCAAGATAGTCACAGATAATGCTATGTGCTTCAGATCAGGTGAATTTGTTGATTTTTGCAACAAGTATGGGATAAATTTATCATATGCATCACCATACCACCCACAAGGAAATGGTCAGGCAGAGTCAAGAAATAAAAGCCTCATGAAAATCATCAAGAGGATAGTGGATAAGAACAAGAGAGCTTGGGATTCAAAGTTAAAACTGGCATTATGGGCTGACAGGGTGACAGTGAAAAAAGCTATTGGAAGGTCACCTTTTGAACTGGTATATGGTGCATCAGCTAGATTGCCCGTGAACAATCTCCTGCCATTATACAAATTCATCCAAGAGAATGATGAGGAGATTGAATACTCCATGACAGGAAGAATAAACCAACTGGTTGCACTGGATGAAAGCAGAAGGAAAGCCCACAAGATCAATCTCGAGAGACAACAAAATGTGAAGCATCTGTTTAACAGGAGAGCTATAGAAAGGAAGTTCCAGATAAATGACTGGGTGCTTATCTGGAATGCAAGAAGTTAGGACAAGGGCAAACATGGTAAGTTTGAACCCTTGTGGATGGGCCCATATCAGGTTTACAATACTCATGGGGAGGATTCCTATATCCTCCAGGCTCTAGATGGTGAGATGCTAGAATTGCCTGTGCATGGCCAATTCCTCAAATTTTATTTTGCATAGGTGATCTACCTCTATGCACATTTGTAAAAGTATGTGTATATTGTAAATATCTTGTGCAGTTGGTGCTTTTTTGTGTTTTGCCTGGTCTGCCCGGAGGTCTGGTTCTCGCTGCAGCCTTGTGCCTACACGTCCCCAATCGGAGCCACTATTGGTGCCTACTTAATTTATCAGATCTCAGGTACTTAATATGTAGGCACTTTCCTATGATCAAAATTTTTGTGTCCATTGGCGCAACTGCCACCTTGTCTCAGCGATTGGATAGTCTGCAATGGTTTGTTCCTTTCATCGCTGTGACATGCTTCATCGGCATCTAAGTTAGGGGTTATTCCGACGCACTGATGAGCTTGTTGGTGGTCATCGACGTGAATTTTGTTATCAACAAAGGAAATTTGCATCCTCCGATGTGTTTGATCTGGCTGATGGAGGTAGCCATCGGCGTAACATTGCATATCGGGTAAACAAGCAGAGGGTTCACCAACGCTAGGGGTCTCGCCGACTGTATGTAGCTTGTAAGTGCCATCGGGATGACTTGGTGCATTAGATGACGTGTAGAGAGTTGGGCCGACAAGGGTACTTTGGCCGATGGAGCTATATCGGGGTGACCTGGTGTATCGGCAGGTGATTTTCAGTTGGGCCGATGGTTTTGGTCACATCGATGGAGGAGGGAGATGAAATGATGGACCGCTAGCGGTGGGTTCGTGGGTCGAGCAGGGCAAAATGCTTGACACTTATTGTGCTCATGGCCATGCTTATAAAGTGCTAAAGGGTCTCCATGGGGTGCATGTGGGATATATGTTTCCTAGATTTTTGAATTATTGGAGCGATTGTATTTTGGTGGGAAGTATCTAAGGCACGATGTTGCTGCGTTCCCTGATGGCTGCGGGAGGTTGAAGCCTTTAATGGCGACTGTTGCAAGGGTATGGGCGATGGTACGAATGGTAAAACTACCCGTTTGAAGTGTGGATGCCCAGGTGGTGGTGCAAGGCTCGAGGCCTCCCCTATCTACTCCCCTACCTACTGCATTCATTTTTTGTTGAGTACCATTCTTCTCATGTGTACTGTATCTGGAAAATTTTGAGATCTGCCATGTAATGAATGCTGGGGACCTCCCTAGCTGTATTTAGTAGGATGTGTCTCTCATTTTGTTTTGTTGTTGAAAACTGGACATATCTGGCTCTATAATAAGATACAACTGGTTTTGGTTGCTCTATGTAGGAGATCTTATGAGTTTATGTATCTCTTGTTGTATGTCTCATACATGAATTTACTGATTTCATGATTGGTTTTATATGAGTAATGCTGTATTTGCATGTGTTTTGTTAATTCTGTCTCCAATATTGCATGTGTCCTTCTTCTGAGTCTAAATATCTGAGGGATGTTTGAGATTCTAGAATATAGAATTCCTGTATTGAATGCTTGATCTTTTAACTTCTGCTCAAGGGGTAGATTAAAGTGTTTTTAGATTAAGTGTTGGGAAAGATATATTGCAATAGGGATGCCATAAGTAGAGATAACTTAACACTCTGTATTGGGAGGTATCTGTAAGGCAAATATCACACAAATCCCCTTGAAATCTAGTTTTATTGTGTTCATGCTAATCATTCACAGGTGTATGTCTACTTACTCCAAGCCCTGGATAGGCACCAATCTAGCTCTGTGTTGAGGTTATACACCAGGTCTAGGTTTCCATCCAAACATAAATCAAATTCAAACTTCCAAAACAACCATTAGGACAGTAGAAGTAGTTTAGGACCAAGATCCTCTGATTCACAAATGAACATAGGCCCAAAGCTAGCCCCTTTGTACTTATCTCACAGTTTTGGTCTACTTAATAGAGGATTTATCTGCTTTGTATCAGCATCCCAGCCTTTGCATAGTTGTATTTCGTGGATGTTGAATAGGGAATACCCCCCTAGGTTTTGCAGAGCCTGAAGAAGAAGAGGAGATAAAAATAGAGTCTATCTCCTATACTGTTGGCCCCTGGCCCAGAGATCCTGTTGATCATTGATGGCTAACTTGTAGGGAAATCTAGGAGAAAGTATCCAGTCAGGGACCTTACATTACTCAGTGGTTGATGTGTGTTGTTGTTTTCCATTCAGGGACCTTACGTTTTCTCATCAGTAGGATTCTATTTCTATAAAGATGCTACACAGAAGGTTATTCTACATAGTATATTTCTTCAAATGACGTCTCTATGCTCAAATCTTTGCATGATATTTATCAATTGTACATGCTTTAACTTCAAATATGCTATGAATTTCTAGTTATCTATGAGATGTCTGCATATGTCATGTAATTTGCTTCTGATTGTCTATTATTTTCAATTGTGGTGGTGAATTGTTCTGAAATTAAAAAAAATGTAAAAGAATACTTCAAATTATGATGAATCTTCAGCTATTGAGCCACATACACACTTGATATTGTCATTAAGAGAAGAAATGAAACCATATTTTCACCAGGATGTTCCATAGCTAGATACAGATGATGCAAACTTCAAAGGATGATGAATGAAGACAATACATGCAGACTGATGAGCACTCCAAAGGATGTAGCAAATCAAAGCATGTATCAAGAATTCAAACACAGACTACTAAGGATTTACGATGATTTGTAATCAAATGGTCTTCTCTTTCATTAAGTATGCAAAAACATGTATGTTTACAATAACTTTGAAATAGGCCCTGATATTTCAGCAAACAAATTTCAATTAACCTTCGAATCTTTAAAACAAGGCATCCCTGCACCTTTTATAGAATAAGGTGAGGGAGCAGTTACAAATGATCTATGATCAAGATTTATCAATTAAGATCCACGATGCATATTCCTTTTGCCTTTGTCAACAGTATCTCGTGGTATAGGTTGCCATCTAGCAACCATCTAGGTAACTCATTTTCCTCTAAGTACCTGATGCAGATGCTTCCCTTGTAGCGCATCTTCATCTACTCTTCCGGGTCTTCTTCTTCATCATCATGATCATCATGATCATCGCTTTCTGTGTCTTCATCATCCTGATGGATATCGCCTTGTATATGGACCTGCATTATTGTCCTGACATTTTCATATGCTCCTACTACTCTTTCAACTTCCCCGCCATCCTAAATTTTAGCTTTAATGATGGCGTGCTTATGGGCTTGAAATTTATCTCTGAGGATCTCTAATTTACCATTCCTGCTGCTCAATGTTTCATTGTAGTTCTACACTCTAACTTTGATCCTCATGATTTTGTTCATTGCTTCTTCTGTCAGGTGGGTGAGAGGATCATTAGCCATCGGTTGGAAGTTATCATGCAGAGCTTTTATGGCAAAGTCTGCGTCTTGATTTTCAATTTTCCCCTCTACTTTCCCCTCAAGGGCTTCTAGGAACTCTGCTTCATAAGACATCATGTCATGCAGTTTCACACTAATATCTCTCAATTTACTATTGCACTTTTTCAATACATCACATTCAAACCTCATGTCTTTATACCAAATATCTACTAGCATGGCAGTGTTATTATCCAGTACCTTATTATTTATTAGGATCTGAGGATTAATCCTCTTTATTTCACTCAAAGCACCCAAGGCTTTCTCCAACTGAAATGACCTCCTTCCGGTCTCAGTCTGTAATTTATCAACTTTCCTTCTTGAGATACTCAAAGAATTCCACCTCTGCAACAAGGCTCTCACTACTTCCTCAGCTCCTATTAGTGCTGATGACATCCATTTTCTCATTATCACTGACTCATGCTTCATAAGGTCTAATTTATTAACCTCTTCTTGAGAAATTGTAGTCAATGGGATTGCCTAATCTGATGGTGTATGATCAAGGTTAATCAACCCTTTTATGTATGAGTGTAACTGGGCAATGTGTTCCTTATGCTACTTATTCTTCTCCTTTTCTCTCTTCACCCTTTGGGTTAAAGAATCTATTATATCCTTCCCTTCTT
This sequence comes from Cunninghamia lanceolata, assembly GCA_027924645.1. Classification (NCBI taxonomy): domain Eukaryota; kingdom Viridiplantae; phylum Streptophyta; class Pinopsida; order Cupressales; family Cupressaceae; genus Cunninghamia; species Cunninghamia lanceolata. The sequence goes on along the minus strand of BSBN01001108.1, from coordinate 213,240 downwards.
GACCTTCTTGGTCTTCATTGGCAAACCGCAAATCAACTGTGCTAATCTAGAATTCTTCCAGGGTGATCTTGCCTTTTTCCTTTTCAACAATGGGAAGTGCTACCTGGGCGGTCCTTCTGCCTATAGCAGGATCTCTTCTTATTGCAGATGTTAATATGGCTTTCCTCTTTGGCTTCATGATGGTTTCTGAAAACAATGTTGAAATATCAAATTCCTGAATCTCGAAACCCGATTCCATACCTATCTCTTTCTCAAGCCATTGAGGTACTTGATCTCTGGATCCTTGGTATCCATCATCATCATCATGTCCACCCTGATCTCTAGCATTTGTCTCGGTTCTCGGTGGAGAGGGTCATTTCCTTATTTCTTCCTCATGATATTCTTCATGAGGGGGATCTTGTGGTGTTTCTTCTTCTAGAGGAACTTACTCTTGCGGTGGAGGATCATGATGTGTATCTACATGTTGATCATGGACCTGATCTTTTACTTCCTCCTTTTGTGTCTCATCCACTTTAGAAATTTCCTCATCTTGAGGCACATTTGTATTCGTGGATATCATTGTATTTGAACTAGGTGCATCTACCTGATCCTGGATCACATTCTAATCCGCACCTGATGTATCTACCTCCAGAATCTTTAGGTCATCATGACCTGATGTATCTTTATCACCTGAGTTTTCTTGAGTCTTGGGGGCATCATCACCTGATGTGTCTTTATCAATCCTGTGCTTTTCTTGGACTTCTACTATCTTGGGTGCAGCTGGTATTTCTTGTTGTTGTTGGCCCATATCTGGAGTGTGGCTCTCCACTTCTTTATGTTTATCTTCTTCAACATTTTCTTCTTTATCAGGTGCACCTGCTTGATGTTCTGGACTTGCATCCTCCCTGTATGTTAGATCTATCACTACAGGGCTAGTCACCTAATCAACTAATTTATCAAGCCCTATCTGTTGGGCTACCCTCTCTAGACTATTCTCTTTCTCTTGATCTGTTTGCTTCAACTCTTCTAATATCACCCTCTGTGAGGATGGAGTTCCATGAGATGTCATGCGAGTGTTAGAAGCAAGGGTCTCCATCTGCTGAGAAGTCACATTCTGTACCACTTCATCATCTAATAGGTCCACAGTTTCCTCTAATGAGAAAGGACCACCTTGAACTGCTCTAGTGGCTTCTTTTGCTTGCTCTTCAGCCTTCTCAGTCTTAAACTGAAGTATGGTAGGAAGTGGCACATCATGTTGCAATTCTTTTCTAAATACTTCACTACCAGCTCCCCTTAATACTATGGGGTCATGTCTTATTTCACCCCTCATAGATGTTCTTTGTCTTTTAGGTGGTGATGCCACCAAGGGTGCTTTTCTCTTCCTTGTGACCATCATAGGATCATCATCTTCAGGCTCTTTATCCATTGGCTCCTCCTTAGGAATATCTTCTTCTACATTCTGTTGTGAGGTTTGGCCCTTATCTTTTATTGCTGCAGTGTCCACAGCTGGCCTTAGGATCCTTTTTGTTTTCAGTTCATCTACTAAAGGCTGTGCAAATGAGGCTAATGCCTGTCTTGATGCAGATGCACCTTCAGCTAATGTATCAACTCTTTCAACTATTACCCCCTTAGGACTATCATCAGTTTTCTTCTTTCCTTTGGGGGGTTCTTTGCTTTGTTTCTGAGGTGGCAGCCTTTCTACATTTGATTTTCTCTTTTCAACAAGAAAGTCATCGTATTCTTCATCTGAAATATCCTGCCTTTTCCTCTTATTATCTACTATGACTGCTACACCTTTCTTCTTCAATGTATTAATTTGTTCATTTACCCATGCTTGGGTCAACTACAGCACCCCACCTGTAAACTGATCTAATGAAATATCTTTAGGTTGCGTCAGGTCAGGGGCTGAAATGGTGTCATTATACACCTTTTTCTCTTCATATTCATTTGACAATAACTTGCCATCATCTTTCTTCAATTGCGCAGGCACTGGAATGCAATCAAATGTCTTAACCTGATTGAGGGTGAGCCTTTGATATTTTCTTCTTCTGACTTCAGCCTCATCCTCACAATCAGTCCAGAAATCCTCTAAGTTCTTCTTATGTATAGGCTGGCCTATAATCTTTTGCATTCTTCCATAGGGGTCATATGATCTAGCCAATGGGAATGGATGTAGGTTCATCATGTTCAGACCCGCTATGGCCTTCTTTATGTTTTCAAAATCAGGGCATATGTACCACCCTATAGTTACTGGAAATAATACTAGAGGAATCTTATTGTTTTCTTTATATGCATCCAGTATAGTTGATATCTGCCTCAGAAACTCCATCAGGACTACCCCATCAATAGGGTACCTAGGTAACATTAAGGGCTGTCCCTCAAAAACTTCTACTCTGATGTAGGAAAATGTGGCAAACTAGATAAACCAGGCACCATGCTTGTATACAACTTTCTGAGCTTCCATGCTCAGTCTTTTGATTCTATCCTCCTCTAAAGTTCTGACCCTATGCATAGAAAATGCATCATTCACTAATTTGTAATCAGGGAGATAGTTTGTTCTCTACAACTGAGCGTAATGGTCCCATATATGGGCATCATTCAAACTACCACCAATCTTTCCAACTGTAGTGAGTGCATCAAATGTACCCTTGTACGCACATGAATATACAACATATGAAGTCATGTAAAATGCACATTCCAGGCCTCCTAGGTTCATCATTTGTTCATCTAGGGCATCACTGATGATTTTAGCCCATAATGGCTTATTATCTGTATAAATGCACATCATGATGACCCCATACATCCAGTCCTTGAAACTTCCAATAGTAGGCTAGCCTGTCACTCTACTGAGTAGGGCAATCATATACTAATATTCATCATCAAAGTCAAATTTGTACAGGTGCACTGGTAATTTGGCACAGGCAGTGTAAGTGTTGTTATTTGCTCTCCATTGGTACATCCTCTTTCTTGCAGTCTTTTTGTTGTTTACATACTCAGTCTCCAACTTTTTCAGATCCATACTGATTACCTTCTTTCCAAGTGGGAGGCTAAAAGTAGTTGCAATCCCTTTGATGGATAGATTTGCATATACCCTTCCATGCTTTTCTACTCTCCTCGTCTGAGGGTTGTAATTCCTAGCACATTCTATTATCAACTCTAGAGTTTCCATGGAATAAGGAAATCCAGCCACATGCCACATTCCTCATGTGAAAATGGCATCCAGTAGGGTACTTTCTTTATCATTATGCATCTTCGACAACCATGCCACTAAATCTGTATTTCCCTGATGATTGTCTCCGATGACACCATACTTGAACTGCACTCCTTCGGGTTGGGCAAACATAGGTTTAAGAAATTCAAACTCAGACTTGCTCTTCCTGACGTCTGCCATGGATTCTTGCAATGAACATGACTAGTCTTACCACAATACCCACATGCATGCATATACAACATTATATGTTTACGGCATCAAGCATATTATACTTATTAATCTTCATTTCATCATGATATGCATACTTATAGTCTCAAACCAATGGAAAAGCATCCTACCTGGACATGCAGAAAATGACAACAGGAGGTTTTTTTTATTACTTACTTGACAACACTTATCTCCTGGATTAGGCTGATGATTATGAAAAGGGGTTTGGATACCGGTGATAATCACATGTTCTGTTCTGCTGTAGGCTGTATGTGTCTGCAGGTAGGTCATATGAGGGTTTGAGTATGCGCTCTGTAAATTCTTATTTTATCTCAAGGTAAATGCAGAATGACCTTGGAATTCACTTTATATCTCATTAGTAGGGTAAATTAGCGCAAAACTGGGTTAGATCATTTAGAACCATTGATCTTCTGCCATGAATCTACGAATGCTTCTAGGTGTTTGCATCGTGTTCACAATTGGCTGGAATCCACCTACTGTATTTATGTGCATTTAATGTCATGGGGCAAGATGAGGGGGGTGATCTTTGGAAGATCAGGTGATATTCAAATTATGAGCCCTATGTGTAATATGACCCTCCGCCTTTGAGCGGGAAGACTGATGCCAATGGATCGGGTGATGTTGAGAATATCAGGTGATATTCAGAATATCAGGTGATATTCAGAATATTGGGTCATGTTTTAAAGATTAGGTGATGTTTGTTTAAGATGACCCCTCAAAACTAAAGTGACCCCCTTTCAAAATATCAGGATGATGTCACCGTCATGTTATGGAAAAAGGGTGATCGTTGGAAATATACCTCTGCGAGGTAAAAAGGATGAGGACATCACCGTCGTGTTGATTTTCTTTGTTCATCGGGATTGGATGACGTCATCAGCATATTGGCTCTAGGGTGATATTTTGCGACAGGTTGATATTTGAAAGATCGGGTGATATTCGAAACATTGGGTGATATTCGAAATATGACCCCCGCAAAATATATGAAACTGTTTGACAGGTAAATACCACTATTACGTAAAATTGACATCCGGATCTCCGGACCAAATGATAATCGGGTGATAAAATTGTGTCAGGGTAATCTTACATAAGATGATTGATGTTACGAAATATGACCCCCCCAGAATATTAGGTTTGACCAGGACTTTGACTTGCAATAACTTTCGTTCCCTAAGGAATACCAGGGTGATCCAAAAGGCAAACCTGCATGAAATTTTGTACTCTTTCCAACCATGAGGTTATTGATATGAAATATTAACTTTGACTAACTAACCTCATCATGATGACTTAGCCAGCTCCTTTATGCAGGGTCACCTGCATGACTTACTTTTACTAGACCACCGAAAAGCAGAAAAACACAATCCAAGCCAAGCAAAAAGTTGGGTCCCTGTTTTGTCAAGTCAAAATGGGGCGTGTTGTGTAACCACACAACAACTATCTCCAAACCAAATGATTATCAGGTGATAAAATTGGGTCAGGGTGATCTTACATAAGATGACTAATGTTACGAAATATGATCCCCCCAAAATACCAGGTTTGACCAGGACTTTGACTTGCAATAACTTTCGTTCCCTAAGGAATACCAGGGTGATCCAAAAGGCAAACCTGCATGAAATTTTGTACTCTTTCCAACCATGAGGTTATTGATATGAAATATTAACTTTGACTAACTAACCTCATCATGATGACTTAGCCAGCTCCTTTATGTAGGGTCACCTGCATGACTTACTTTTACCAGACCGCCAAAAAGCAGAAAAACGCAAGCCAAGCCAAGCAAAAATTTGGGTCCCTATTTTGTCAAGTCAAAATGGGGCGTGTTGTGTAACCACACAACAAGATATAAAAAAATGAGAGAGGTTATTGTAAAGGTACTCTACGTGATCGTGTTGCCTTAGATGGAATGTTTCTAAGTGACATATTGTATATACCTAAGACACAATTAGAGACACCTATTATCTAGTTAGAAACTAAGACACCTAGAGACACCTATATTTTATACATTACCTAGATTTTATACATTATTCTCAAGATCAACTTCATCCATCACTTAGGTCTAACCCCATGAAGCATAACATGATCATGTAAAAATGTGTATATGTGTAAAAATGCAATAGGAAATAAAAAAAGACAAACCTTACAAATTAATGTGCATACTTACAAATCAATGTAGCATGACTTTACAAAATCAATGTGAATACTTACAAATTAATCTAATGAAGCATCCGGGTCTGCTCTACTCTTTATTGTGTCAAGTATTGCTTCATGGTCAGACTCACGCACCTTCCACAAGCTTTTGTTCAAAGGTCTACCCCGATACTGTATCAAATGAACATTGGATACCATGACAAGGTTTGAGTAATGAAGAATCTTTCAATGTGTGTCAAAGTCCTGAAACAACCAAACATTAACACTCTTATGTGGGTACGTTATAAGCCATGTTCCAATAATAACCACTAAGCTTGTAGGGTATTCAATGTTTTCTACATCTGTAACTGGGACCTCCAATTTCTTTTTGGCCTCAACACAATGACATAAGTAATAATTTGTTCCTTCTTCATTATCTTCATCTATAATAATTGCATATACGTGCCCTACATTGATATGTGTAGCAAATTAGATGAAATTAGTCAACATTACAAAAACACTACAAAGTAAGATGACATTAGGAATTTTAAAAACTATGCAAATAGATATATTACCTGGTTGAACTAGATCTGATATGTGGTCAAAGTCAACTGATGATTCCATTTGTGTTAGTTCTAGTGTTGTCGGGGGTCTATACGTGTCAAGTGGGCTAAGATAACTTAACTGCCATTTGTCAACCCACTCCTTTGACTCGCACTCATCCTAGGCTTGAATTGTACAGGAAGAACAAAAGCATGACATCTTTCATGTATGGATACTCCATGAACCTACAATTGAGCTTCTAAAAGAGTGCATCTCACTTGATCCTGTCAGTGTAGAACAGTCCTCATATGCTGCAATGTTAGTTTCATCTATCAACCAAAAAAATCTAGGAATTGAAGACTTACCTTCATTACCTGGACCCATGGAAGCATTACACCACACGACAATCAATTTTGCATCTGTCAACTTTGCATTGTCTTTATACTTTAACTCTTCTCATGCTATGGCTCTTTTGATACATGCTCCTGCACATTCATGCTCCCCCTTTCCATGCCCGGCCTCACAAAAGTTCCACATATGATAAATACCTATAAAATTATGCCTCCTACTTAGCCAATAGAAATTTTGCGAGTTCTTGAATTGTGATGCACAATTATCTGACCATATAATATGCTGACAGAACGATATGCCCCTTCTAGCCAAATCATTGTAGAACACCTGAAAGAAACCTTGCATGATCTCCATAGAATGCATGCGATCATCACTAATATAGAAATTATACTCTCTTATGATCTTTCTGTCATCCTCTGTACTATCATTTGCATGAATGAATGCGATGTGCACAAATATAGAAACCTGTGTGGAGTTGTAATATTGTGATTGCACCTCATGCTATGGCTGTAGACTGTAGTTCTCTGCAAAGTTGATGAATAAAATAATGCTACCAACCGGATATGTGTCCTTGCATAACTTGAATTGCAAGTCTAGCCATCAAGCTCTATGGGCATGTCTTGCATACTCATACACTATGCTGTCACGAAATATAGGCATAAACTAATACACTGGAATCTTTTCAATAACCAATTCACACCTCTTTGCTTCTTTACCATCTTTTGTATTGTATGCCACTATTTTATACTTGCCAAACTCTACAAGTTCATTTCCAACCACATGTGTTCTTTCCATATGTTCACATATTGGCAAACATTGCAAGCCACCGCAACGATGACATGTGCCATCCAAGCACAATTTCTTGTAGAATATTTGACCTTCCTCTCTTTCACATAAAATTCTTAATATGAAGTCTCTTGAAGATGTTGGTGGGGCACGTATGGTACAACCCTGCAAAACATTGTTAGTATGCATATCTAAACATATAAACCTATAAACATCAAAATGGTTAGAAAATTCAATATGTAATCTACAACAAAAAGTAGTGCGTGTGTGATTTATCTTGACATAGAAAGTGATGCAGAGTCTTCAATAGAAACGTGCAAAATGTTTGTTTTTTTGTCAATATCGGCAAGAGACTTTCAATGCCTTACCGACATATGCTTCTTTATCCTTATCGGCCAGACATTGTATCATCAGCACACTCAAAAGTTCTCCCACCGATGTACAACTCACACCGATAGCTTTCCTATTGCCCAGACTTCCTACCGTCAGTGTGACTTTCTCCTCCTCTTCTGATGGTAAGACTCCTTCCGATGAACTCTTTATCGGTGACACTTATAGTTGTCACACCGATCGGTGAGAGTCTATTGTCAGCTTAAGACAAATTTGTCCACCCGATCCCATAACTCATGCCGATACATACCCTTGACTTGTTGACCATCGGTATGACCTCCGCTATCAGCCACTGCACCTCATGTCATCCTGATGCCTTACCTCACACTGATGACAAGCTCCTCATTGCCAAGTCATCTACTATCAGTGAAGATTTCATTTCCTTTGCCGACATCACTTGTCACCCCGAAACCCTTTATGCCAACTCCCCCGTCGGCCAGACTCGCTTCTTCAACTAGACCTTAAGCTTATTCTCCAATGATGATACTCTTGCCGACCACTCAATCTTCAGACTTCCTCCATCGGTGAGACTATTTGCTATCGGCTCAACACAATTTCATCCACCCAATGACTCTTCTCACGCCGATGCCTCTTCCATTTGCTAATGCAGTGTATTCACAACTGTCTCGGACATACATTGGGCATATACACACAAGGTGATACCAAGATACAATAGCAATATACACAAAGGAAATACCTTTGTATAGTTGCAATATATATAGATATTGTCTGTGGCATACCATTGACCTATACATAGGAAATATATTTCCTCATACAATATACACAGACTGCGGATCTCCACATATAATAGGTGTATATACATCAAATGTATAGTTAGACATAGATTTCATAATTCCTATTCTTCCATACTTATTAGACAAGAGAAAACAAATTGAAACTAACGTAAATACTTCATTCCACATATTTCACTGAAGTCCACTTGTGAAATGGGTTTAACTGAGCATCACGACCGCAGAAGAATTAAATCTAATGCAACAACAATTCTATCCAGATGATATACAGAGTTATTTAATGTACAAGGAATTTACACAGAATTTAGACTTTTCAAAACACAATTTGCAGAATTTCTATTCCCTCTTTCAGTTCCTTACATTTTATCAATTCCATAATGAAAATAAAAAAAGACCCCTCTCTCGACCATCTCTCCCTATTTTTGTTCACCCCGTCACCTCTGTTTTTGGGATTTTTGATCTGTGGGATTTTGAGTTAACCAATATTATTAGTAGAAACCCTAATTAATCCCATGACATCTATTTTGCTTAAGACAGCAAAACTCCTAATGACTAGACACATTGTATAATCCTTCACAACACCCAAGATGTCTGAAATGTAAAGTTTGATGTTTACAGACAGGAAATGCCAACATAAAATGTCACATTAGTTAGTGACATACAAATGCTACCAGGTAACATGAAATGTCAAAATATATGTTAAAACCTTATGCTTCTACCTCTTGTGCATCTTTATCCTATTGAAGGGGTGCTCCTGCACAATACTCCCCGGGAGAAGAGCTCTCAAGCCCCTTTGAGATCAGAGTTTGGAGATCTATACCATGCTTTGAGATCTGATCTGCAGTCATCCAAACTACCTCTAAATCAAGTTGCCCTTGCAAGCCACCAAGTACTCCAGGTATTCTTTGTCCCTTGTCTTCTTTGTCACTCTTGATTCTAATATCTTCTTCAATTTTGGTGGATCATGCTTAGGAATATCGTCATCTGCTACATCCTGCAATGGTTCCTATTCTATATCTACATTTGGCTTGTACGGAGTCAAATCACATATATTGAAAATGGGTGACAATCCAAGATCAGGAGGAAGCTAGATCTCATAAGCATTCTACCCACACTTCTTTAAAATCTGGCATGGTCCAATCTTCCTCTGCATGAGCTTGGTATACTTACCTTTGTGGAGTCTCTCCTTCTTTAGATTTACCCACACTAAGTCTCCAACCACAAACTGTAAATCTTGTTTCTTTTTATCAACATATGTTTTGTACTACAATGTAGTTTGTTGGAGCTAGTTCTCCACTTGATCATGTACTTCTTTGATGGCTGAAGCAAAATCTCCTGCATCTGCACTAATAGGCTCTCCTATAGGTAGATCTCTCAGTTCTAGGATACCCCTTGGATGAATTCCATACACTATCTGAAAAGGTGACTTTCCTGTACTCCTATTGATGGTGTCATTATAGGAGGATTCTGCTTGGGGTAGGATATTATCCCACTTCTCTCCATGCTTCCTTGTTAAACACCTTAACAAATTTCCCAATGAATGATTAACAACTTCAGTCTGCCCATCTGTTTGAGGATGGTAGGCTGATGAGAAGGACAAATTGGTTCCAAGCTTCTTCCAAAGAGTCCTCCAAAAATGGCCAATAAATTTTACATCTCTATCTGAGACTATGCTCAATGGCAATCCATGGATTCTCACTCTTGAAAAACAGGTCTGCAACATACGAAGCATCACAAGTGGTTTTGCCTGGCAAGAAATGTGCCATTTTACTAAATCTGTCTACTACCACAAAAACACTATCATATCCTTTTCTTGTCCTAGGCAAACCTAGTACAAAATCCATGCTTATGCTCTCCCATGGCCTAGAAGGAATTGGTAATAGCTAATACAAACCTGCATTTGTGGATCTTCCTTTGGCTTTCTAACATATTACACATGCTTCCACAAATCTTCTCACATCTGACTGTAGCTTAGGCCAATAGTAATGTCTCTTCACAAGATCAAGAGTCTTATCCAGACCAAAATGTCCTGCCATGGCCCCACAATGTTTCTCCTGAATAATATTGAGTCTCATAGAACAGCTTGGAATACATAACTGTCCACCCTTGAAAAGTAATCCATCTTGGATCAGAAATTTAGAGAACTCAACATGATACTTGTCACCAAAAGAAGTACATACCTTGTAGATCTCTCCAAAGTCTTCATCATCATCATACATTGTCTTCAAAGAATCAATCCCAACACTCTCCAATTGGATCTAATTGATGGTCAGAACTCTCCTGCTCAAAGCATCTGCCACTTTGTTCTTAACCCCTTTCTTATGCTTGAGTGTGAAAGTGAAATCTTGCAAAGCTTCCACCCACTTCATATGCCTATGGTTCAGCTTCTCTTGACTGTTTATGAAACTGAGGGCCTGATTATCTGTGAACACTATGAATTCTTTTGGCATTAAGTAATGCCTCCATTTCTTAAGTGACTAGACTAGAGCATACATCTCCAAATCATAGGATGAGTATCTTTTCTTGGCATCATTTAATTTCTCACTGAAGAATGCAATAGGCCTACCTTCTTGGCTGAGTACTACTCCAATTGCAATATGACTTGCATCACATTCTACTTGGAAAATCTTGTTGAAGTCAGGAAATGCAAGAACCGGCTGCTCTGCCACCTTCTTCTTCAATGTTTCAAAGGAATTATCTGCCTCCTTTGTCCATGTAAACTTGCACTTCTGTCCTCCCTTTATAGTGTCAAGCATGGGTGCACAAATATGACTAAATCCCTTTATAAACTTCCTATAAAAGGTTGCTAACCCATGGAAACTTCTAACATCATTCAAGGTTTTGGGTGTTGGCCAAGACAATATGGCACTTACCTTCTATTGATCCATTTTCAGTTTGTTATGTGAGATAACAAATCCCAAGTAGATGATCTCTTCCTGCATAAACAGACACTTTGCTAAATTGATCATTAGCTGCTCTTCATTAAAACCTTTTGAGAACCAAGTCTATATGGATGAGGTGCTCTTCCCTCATATTACTGAAAATCAGGATCTCATCTAGATATACTATGACAAATTTTCCCATGAATTCCCTCAAGACCTCATTCATCAACCTCATAAAGGTACTAGGGGCGTTGGATAAACCAAAAGGCATGACCTTCCATTCATATAACCCCTCATTAGTCTTAAATGCAGTTTTCCATTCATCACCAGGTCTAATCCTTATTTGATGATAGCCACTTTTCAAATCTATTTTTGAGAGATATTTAGCACCTCCTAAACAATCAAGTAAATCTTCTATCCTAGGGATTGGAAACCTATACCTGATGGTTATCTTGTTGATTGCCCTTGAATCAGTGCAAAGCCTCCAAGTGCCTTCCTCCTTTGGTGCTAGTACAGCCGGTACTGCACATGGGCTTAGACTTTTGCCAATTAGGCCTGTCTCCAACAACTCTTCAATTTGCCTTGCTACCTCTGTATTCTCATTTGGAGTGAGCTTATATGCTGCTTTGTTTGGAAGTGTAGATCCTGGGATCAAATCTATACAATGGCTAATGTCCCTAATAGGTGGTAGGGAACTTGGCATTCCATCAGAGATAATGCCTTTGTATTTGTCCAATAGCTCTTGGACAGTTGGGTCTATGAATTTTTGTCTCTTCTCTCCCTTGACTTGTTGCTGCTGTTCTTTGTGTACCTTTAGGCAAGGGATTAGAGCACATGTAACTGCTCCTTCTTCTCCTATCCCTTTCATGAATTGTTTGCCTTCTACCATCATCACTTTGACTTCTTTTCCTTTTGATTCCACCTCATTCTCCATTAATGGTAGTAACTCTATCACCTTACCATTCTTGGTGATTGAATAGGTGTTTCTAACTCCATCATGGTATGCTTTCAAGTCATACTTCCATGGTCTTCCAAATAGGAGATGGCAAGCATCCATCTTGGCAATGTCAAACAATAACCTATCCTTGTATGGGCCAATCTGTAATTCTACCCAAGCCTATTCTTCTATAACTGTTTGCTGACCTTGGTGGAGCCATGAGATCTTGTATGGGCAAGGATGTGGTAGTCTTCTAAGCTTAAGCTTTTCTACCATCTTAATGGACACAAAATTCTCAGTAGATACAGAGTCAATCAGAACTCTACATACCTTTCCTCCTGCCTTGCAGTAGTTCTAAAGAGAGACTTCCTTTGTGGAGGTTCTTTTCTAGGCACCTTCATGGTGGTCATTGCTCTCCTAATCATCAAAGATTCTCCATTCTCAGGATACCCATAACTGTCGGGAGCATTCACACTTTGATTAGTGCTTGAGCTTGCTACACTTTGACAATCAGATTCTTGGACCAAATTGATCCTCTTTTCTCCTACTGAACTTGTTGTCTTTGCTAGACATCTGCTGGCTATATGGCCTTCTTGGTTGCAATTGTAACATCTAATAGGTCCTCTACCCTAAGATTTCCCTCTAAATGGTGGTCTTCTACCCCTAAAGTTTTCCCTCTGATTGTAGCTCCCCCCTTGGTTCTGACTGTTGTCTCCTCTATTGTTCTCTTGGTTGGATTCACTTTGGTATCCAAATCCTCTACCTCTAAAAGGACTTCTTCCTCCTCTCTATTGTCTCCCTCTACCTCTATTGTTCTTCTCATGCCTTCTCTTTAATTTTTCTTCCACTTTGAGTGCTAACTGATAGCACTTTTGAATTGTCTCTGGGTTATGCATACTTATGTCTTCTTGGATATTAAACCTCAATCCATTGAGGTATCTTTCTACCTTTTCTTCCTCACCTTCCTTTACCTTTATTTTTACACACAGTTTCATGAACTCTTCCGTGTATGAGCTGACATCTAGCTCCTTCTGCTTCAAATTTTGTTTCCTCTTATGTAATTGGATATTATAATCCAATGGAACATAGGCTTCCTTCACTAAAGCCATCATTCTCTTCCATGTTGCAACTCTGTTCTTTCCCTCTTTCAGCCTATCATCTTGGATGAAATTCCACCATGTCAGTGCAGCCCCTTTCATTTTGGACTGAGCCATCTTCACTCTTTGGTGGTTTGGTATTTCTTCTGTCTCAAAGAAATTATTCAAGGAGTCTATCCACTCCATCACCGAATCAGGTTCCATTTTTCCTACAAACACTGGTCTATTTTCACATCCATGGTTCTTCTCTCCATGGATTTGAGGGCATTGAGTAAGGGTCTCTGGTCTATAGGAACCTGTATCTCTTCCTACTTTGGGGTCTCCTCTTCATCCCCATCTTCTCATTCACCAGAGTTTTCTTCCCCTTTCTCCACTCTGTCCCTCAACTTCTCTAGTTCTTCTTTCAATGCCTAATTCTAAGCTCTATCAACTCTGCTCTCTGCTATTTGCTTTCTTACCAAGGCCGTCAACTCAACGTTGATCATCTTTTTTGGGTAAGTCTCTGATCCTTCTCCTTCTGACATCTTGTCTTCTTCTTCTTCCCAAAGAACACTCCTTAAGCTCTGATACCACTTGATGCAGAGTCTTCAGCAGAAACATGCAAAATGTTTGTTTTTTTTTGTCAATATCAGCAAGAGACTTTCAACACCTTACCGACATATGCTTCTTTATCCTTATCGGCTAGACATTGTATCATCGGCACACTCAAAAGTTCTCCCACCAATGTACCACTCACACCGATAGCTTTCCTATCACCCAGACTTCCTACCATCGGTGTGACTTTCTCCTCCTCTTCCGATGGTAAGACTCCTTCTAATGAACTCTTTATCAGTGACACTTACAGTTGTCACACCGATTGGTGAGAGCTCTATTGTCAAATTAAGACAAATTCATCCACCCGATCCCATAACTCATCCCGATACATACCCTTGACCTGTTGACCATCGGTATGACCTCCGCTATCGGCCACCGCGCCTCATGTCATCTCAATGCCTTACCTCACACCAATGACAAGCTCCACATCGCCAAGTCATCTACTATCAATGAAGATTTCATTTCCTCTGCCGACATCACTTGTCACCCTGAAACCATTTACGCCAACTCCCACGTCGGCCAGACTCGCTTCTTCGACCAAACCTTAATCTTATTCTCCGATGATGATACTCTTGTCGACCACTCAATCTTTAGACTTCCTCCATTGGTAGACTATCTGCTATTGGCTCAACACAATTTCATCCACCCAATGACTCTTCTCACGCCAATGCCTCTTCCATTTGCCAATGCAGTGTATTCACAACTGTCTCAGACATACATTGGGCATATAAACACAAGGTGATACCAAGATACAACAGCAATATACACAAAGGAAATACCTTTGTATAGTTGCGATATATACAATTACTGTCTGTGGCATACCATTGACCTATACATAGGAAATATATTTCCTCATACAATATACACAGACTGCAGATCTCCACATGTAATAGGTGTATATACATCAAATGTACAGTTAGACATAGATTTCATAATTCCTATTCTGCCATACTTATTAGACAAAAGAAAACAAATAGAAACAATGTACATACTTCATTCCACAGATTTCACTAAAGTCCACCTGTGAAATGGGTTTAATTGAGCATCACGACTGCAGAAGAATTAAATCTAATGCAACAACAATTCTATCCAGATGATATATAGAGTAATTTAATGTACAAGGAATTTACATAGAATTCAGACTTTTCAAAACATAATTTGCAAAATTTCTATTCCCTCTTTTAGTTCCTTACATTTATCAGTTCCAGAATGACAATAAAAAAAGACCCCTCCCTCGACCATCTCTCCTTGTTTTTGTTCACCCCATCACCTCTGTTTTTGGGATTTTTTGATCTGTGGGATTTTGAGTTAAGTAAGATTATTAGCAGAAACCCTAATTAATCCCATGACATCTATTTTGCTTAAGACAACAAAACTCCTAATGACTAGACACATTGTATAATCCTTCACAACACCCAAGATGTCTGAAATGTAAAGTTTGATGTTTACAGATAGGAAATGCCAACATAAAATGTCACATTAATTAGTGACATACAAATGCTACCAGGTAACATGAAATGTCAAAATATATGTTAAAACCTTATGCTTCTCCCTCTTGTGCATCTTTATCCTATTGAAGGGGTGCTCCTACACCAGAAAGGTTTTAGCATTTCAAAATATCTTTGACAAATTTTAATTTGAGGATACTTCTCTAGAAATTTACCATAAAACTGTGTTTGAGTCTCATCCAAAAAATGCTTTGGATGTGGCTCACAGTTCCAACTACTGATTCTCCTTCTTACCACATTCCTTTGATTTAGACATACCCTTGTGTAATTCTTCCAAAAGTCTTCAATTAGTGATCTCAATGCTTCAACAATTGGTTTATCTTTTCTTGGTAGTCTCCCCGAGAACGCCCATAATTCATTGGCATTTTCCAATGGCTCTTGATAAAGTTTTCCTATTAATTCTCAATTCTTGACTCGTCTTTCTAATGAGATGAGCTTTCCTCATTTGACTACCTACTATAGTTGATGTAATCACACGCCGTGTTGCATTACTATCTTTTGTGCGTGAGATTTTACCCACACTCTCATACGCACTCATTAGATTCTTGACAATAGATTTTTCACTTGAAGCCTCTGATGTTCTCAACCCAAGAATCTTCATGATGGACCTATACTTTATACTTCTCATCATTTCAACGAATAGTTGACATCTTACAGTCTCATTTAACTTTTCAAAGAACAATCTCCAAATCTTATTAGCATATCTTCTACAAGTGCATTTTGGAATCTTACCTTCCATTGGCTGAAAAATATTCTCATCAATATCAATCAAATACTTTGGCTTTCTATGCAAAATTCTAGGTGGTGTTAAGTTAGGTAAATTCATCTCAACATTAGGAATTTCATCAATATTTAAATGAGATGGGCTAGATGGCATACCTTCGATCGAAGATGGAATAGATGACATACCTTGAGGTTGAGGTGGGAATGATGGCATACCTCCTTCATCACCTGTGAGTGATGATGTACTCTCAACTTGAGATGTGGTAGATGGTGTCCCTACATGTTGACTTGTGGTAGAGGACATGTCTCCAACTATGGTATTCAAATCTCTCATAGCATGAAGTTTTTGCATCCGTTCTCTTTGTGCTACCAATACCATATCTCTTTGTGATGGTTGTGGTTCCTCTTCAATTGGCATGTCTTCATTTATCGTGTCCAATTTCCTCTTCTCATGAAGTTCCCTCATAGCCATTACTTTCTTTGCATTCTTAGCTTCTATCTCTTCCTGTGTTGGTTTAATTCTTGATCGTTTCCTCGACATGACAGAGAATTTGTCTATAGCATGATAAAGAGACCAATATTAGTTCTTAAGAAATGAATCCATACAAATAACTAAAACATATGTCATTCAACCCTTCATAGTAAATGTACATACAATCATCATGTAAAAGAGTAAATGTCACTCAACCAAAATAGGTACAAAGCATACAAAGAAAATTATTACTAGGGCTACTAGGATTTGGAATTGAGAAGGTGTTTTGTTGGTACTAGGTATACTAGGATTTGGGTGGCTTGTGAAGGAATAGACAACAATTGTGTCATGTGCATGTACAAATCATCATGAATAGGTGCATAAGGAATGTCCTAGCCCAAGATATGTGCATACAAATCATCATGTCATGTGCATACTTGTATGATCTTGGCACCTATTCATTTATATTTTAACTTGTTAATATGACAAGATAATAGTGGGATTGTATTTTTATTATGTTGTACGGATTTATTCTTGTATAGTTTGACATCATGGTATGCTAAGGTCTGTTTATTACAAATAATTATTAAAGAGCCCAAGTGTAGAAAATATACATGGCATCATGTGAGATTGTAGGTTGCTTTATTGATTGAGAATGTGTCTATTTTAAACATGTATGATAAAGCATGATAAAGTAATTCAAATAGAATTAAGGAAAATGTAAAGAACATGCATGTAAAGACTTGACATACCTAAAAAATGAAGATTTGAATGGAGAGAGTACCTAATTATGTAGTTTTTTTTCTTCTTGCATCAAACTCCTCAACAATTTGAGTTTTTCACCACTTGCTTCCTTTTCAATGTTAAATTCAATAACACTCAAATATAATTACTAACAACAATACTATTAACCAATCTATAATGTTAAATTCCTAAAATTGAATCACAATTAACATTGCAACACTACAAAAATTGAAACTTGAATAGATATATATCAAACTTGGTGTGAAAACTATGGTATTTCCTCCTTCTCAAGTTGGCAAAGTAGAAAAGGTGGTGGAAAGATCATGCAAAGGTGGTAGAATGTGTAAAATGTGCATGTGAACTTCCCAACAGCATGAAAGCACTTCTTTTTTGTCAGAACACGCACATAATTAGCATGAAAATAGAGCATGTGGGCCTGGATCACGAGGGTCAACATTTTTTTACTATTTCTATAGCAGGACAAAATGCGAGCACCTTTACAATATCTCACCTCTAGTTCCATTAGCTCATGTTCTATATCTCACATTATCTCTCCCCCTCATCTCTCTACCTCTCCCCTCTCTATGTCTCTCAATCATTCCTTGTCTACCTCAACCCTAAACCCTAAACCTTATCCCTAAACCCTAATCCATCAGCCCTCAACCCTCAACTCTAATCCCTCATCCCTAAACCCTAAATGCTATCCCTATTCCTAAACCCTCAATGGGCTCAATACTATACCTTAAACCCTAATCCCTAAACCCTCCAACCCTATCCCTAATCCTTATACCCTCGACACTCTACTTTAACCCTAATCCCTTGACCCTCAACCCTATCCTGAAACCCTCAACCCTCGAACCTCAATGTACTAAACCCTCAACGTCAAACCCTAATCCCTCAACCCTTAACTCTGATCCCTCGACCCTCAACCCTATCTCTAAACCCTCAACCCTAAAACCTCAACCCTCAACACTCAACATCAAACCCTAATCCCTCAACCCTTAACTCTAATCCCTCAACCCTAAACCCTATCCCTAAACCCTAAATACTATCCCTATTCCTAAACCCTCAATGGGCTTGATACTATACCTTAAACCCTAATCCCTTATCCCTAAACCCTCCAACACTATCCCTAATCCTTATACCCTTGACACTTTAGTTTAACCCTAATCCCTCGACCCTCAACCCTATCCCTAAACCCTCAACCCTCAAACCTCAACCCTCAACATCAAACCCTAATCCCTCAACCCTTAACTCTAATCCCTCAACCCTCAACCCTATCCCTAAACCCTAAAGCCTCAACCCTCAACCCTCAACATCAAATCCTAATCCCTCAACCCTTCACTCTAATCCCTCAACCCTAAACCCTATCCCTAAACCCTCAACACTATACCTTAAACCCTAATCCCTCAACCCTCTACCCTAAACCTTATCCCTAAACCCTAATCCCTCAACCCTCAACCATAATCCCTCAACCCTCAACTCTAATCCATCATCCCTAAACCCTAAACGCTATCCCTATTCCTAAAAACCTAATCCCTTCTCCCTAAACCCTCCAACCCTATCCCTAATCCTTATACCCTGGACACTCTACTTTAACCCTAATCCCTCGACCCTCAACCCTATCCCGAAACCCTCAACCTCAAACCTCAATGTACTCAACCCTCAACATCAAACCCTAATCCCTCAACCCTTAACTCTGATCACTCAGCCCTCAACCCTATCCCTAAACCCTCAACCCTAAAACCTCAACCCTCAACACTCAACGTCAAACCCTAATCCATCAACCCTTAAATCTAATCCCTCAACCCTAAACCCTAAACACTATCCCTATTCCTAAACCCTCAATGGGCTCGATACTATACCTTAAACCCTAATCCCTTACCCCTAAACCTTCCAACCCTATCCCTAATCCTTATACCCTCGACACTCTACTTTAACCCTAATCCCTCAACCCTCAACCCTCTACGTAAAACCCTAATCCCTCAACCCTTAACTCTAATCCCTCGACCCTCAACCCTATCCCTAAACCCTAAACCCTAAAGCCTCAACCCTCAACCCTCAACATCAAATCCTAATCCCTCAACCCTTCACTCTAATCCCTCAACCCTAAACCCTATCCCTAAACCCTCAACACTATACCTTAAACCCTAATCCCTCAACCCTCAACCCTAATCCCTCAACCCTCAACTCTAATCCCTCATCCCTAAACCCTAAATGCTATCCCTATTCCTAACCATCAACAGGCTTGATACTTTACCTTAAACCTTAATCCCTTATCCCTAAACCCTCCAACCCTATCCCTAATCCTTATAGCCTCGACACTCTACTTTAACCCTAATCCCTCAACCCTATCCCTAAACCCTCAACACTTGAACCTCAATGTACTCAACCCTCAACGTCAAACCCTAATCCCTCAACCCTTAACTCTGATCCCTCGACCCTCAACCCTATCCCTAAACCCTCAACCCTAAAACCTCAACACTCAATGTCAAACCCTAATCCCTCAACCCTAAACTCTATCTGTAAACCCTCAACACTATACCTTAAACCCTAATCCCTCAACCCTAAACCCTATCCCTAAGCCCTAATCTGTCAACCCTCAACCCTAATCCATCAACCCTCAACCCCAATCCCTCATCCCTAAACCCTAAACACTATCCCTATTCCTAAAACCTCAATGGGATTGATACTATCCCTCAATCCTTAACCTTTAAAACTTGAACCCTAAAACCTATCCCTACACCCTTGACACTTGACACTATATCTTAAACCCTAATCCCTTAACCCTCATCCCTAAAGCCTCAACCCTAAATCCTTAAACCTTCAACCCTAAACCCTATCCGTAATCCCTCTACCCTCGACACTCTACTTTAACCCTAATCCCTTGACCATCAACCCTATGCCTAAACCCTCAACCCTCAACCCTCAACTCTCAACATTAAACCCTAATTCATCAACCCTAAACCCTAATCCCTCAAACCTAAACCCTATCCCTAAACCATCAACCCTCAACAGTATACCTTAAACCCTAATCCCTATCCCTCAACCCTTAACCCTTAAAACTTAAACCCTATCCCTACACCCTCAACACTCGACACTATATCTTAAGCCTTAAACCCTCATCCCTAAAGCCTCAATCCTCAATCCTTAAACCTTCAACCCTAAACCCTATCCCTAATCCCTCTACCCTCGACACTCTAACCCTAACCTTGACATTAAACGCTAATCTGTCAACCCTAAACCCTATCCTTAAACCCTCAACCCTCAACACTATACCTTAAACCCTAATCCATCAACTCTAAAACCTAATTCTTCAACCCTCAACCCTCAACACTATCAATAAACCCTCAACCCTCGACACTATGCCTTAAACCCTAATCCCTCAACCCTCAACCCTAATCCCTCAACCCTCAACCCTAATCCCTCATCCCTAAACCCTAAATGCTATCCCTATTCCTAAACCCTCAACCCTCGACACTATACCTTAAACCCTAATCCCTTATCCCTAAACCTAAACCCTATCCCTCAACCCTAAACCCTTAAAACTTAAACCCTAAAACCTATCCATAAACCCTTAACGCTCAACACTATATCTTAAACCCCAATCCTTTAACCCTCAGCCCTAAAGCCTCAACCCTCAATCGTTAAACCTTCAACCCTAAACCCTATCCCTAATCCCTCTACCCTCAACAATCTACTTTAACCCTGATCCCTTGACCATCAACCCTATCCCTAAACCCTCAACCCTCAACCCCAACTCTCAAAATTAAATCCTAATCCATCAACCCTAAACCCTAATCCTAAACCCTCAACCCTCAACAATATTCCTTAAACCCTAATCCATCAACCCTAAACCATAATCCCTCAACCCTAAACCCTCAACCCTCAACACTATTCATTAAACCCTAATCCCTCATCCCTAAACCCTAAATGCTATCCCTATTCCTAAACCCTCAACCCAAGACATTATACCTTAAACCCTAATCCCTTACCCCTAAACCTTAAACCCTATCCCTCAACCCTTAACCCTTAAACCTTAAACCCTAAAACCTATCCCTAAACCCTCAAGCCTATACCCTCAATAATATACTTAAGCCCTAATACCTCAATCATCAACCCTATACCTTAAACCTGAAGCCTACACCCTCAAACCCTCATCCCTAGACCATATAACCTCACCCTTATATCCTAAACCTTGAATATCGTGCCTCAACCCTATACTCAAATTAAACCTAAACCATACATGCTCTCAACCCAAGTCACCCTATGCCTTATATACCCTCAATCCATATCGTAAACCCTAAACCCTAATCCCCGCACCTTACACACTTAATCTTATACACTCAACAACCTGAATATTAACCCTCAATGGTAACCCTCGACCCTCTACCCTCTACCTATTACTTAAGCCCTAATCCCTTAACCCTCAACCCTCAAAACTATACAGGCTCAGGTCCTTATATACACTAAACCCAAAACACTTACATACATACATGCATACATACAAACATACATACATACAAAGATGCATACATACAAGCATGAATACATACCTACAAGAATAGATATAAACATCCATGAAACATATGAAATTTGAACATATCTCATTCAAAGGAAGACATAATGCGAGCGCGTTATAACGCGCTCGCGTTATGTCAAATTGGGAAAACACCAGCAAACATGCAAAAAAGCACAACATAACGCACTCGTGTTATTTTGTACTTTGGGAATCCCAAGCCTTGGACTTTGGATTTGCTTTGGATTTCCAACCTAAAGGCTTGGAGTGCCTTTTCAACATCCACAGACGTGTTTTTGCAGATTCTTCAAGATTTCACATAATTTTTTTCGTACTAACCCTCAGATTTGCACATGTTTCAAGGTCAAACAAATCGAACACCTGGTAATGTTAGTCTTTCTCTTAGCTATTTAACGATGTAATTTTTTTCACATATTGACAATGTTAAGCCTTTCATCTTTAATTTCTTTTGTTTGTGTGTCTGGTTTTGGTCAAAAACCACTATTTGGTCTTTTTTTCATTGTAAATTAACCATTCATTGAAATTTCACAAAAATTACATATTTAGAAACTAGACTCCATTCTACACATATTAAAAAAAAAAATGATTTTCAATTAGTTTTCAAAATTTATAGGGGTAGCATGACCAAAATTCTATTTTTTAGGATGTGTCCACTTTGAAAATTAGTAAAAAATCAAATATTCATCAAAAAACTATCAAAAAATCGGGCATAAACTACATGCCATTAGCTAATTTCTCACTGAAGCAATTCTAAAAATACTAAAAAAAATTTAACCTTTTGAGGGAGCCACAAAACATGCTATGTTATGTTTTTTTGATAGAAACAACACCAATTTCTGTGGCTCCCTCTTTTGAACCCCTTAATCTATACCATTTTCAAAAAAAATTAGTAGTTTAAAAAGTAGACTTGGAGCACTATGAACATTGTTTTAGTTGCATCTCCAAATTTTGAGTGTAACTATGCTCAATTTTTCATCCAAGGCCAGCATTTCCTGATTTTAGAAAAAAAAAAAGTGGCCACTTAAGACCCCTTTTTGGCACCCCATCTTCTTGCACTTACCCATATATACCAGATGGATTCCAGTATGTAGGTGTGTGTGGTGTATGTGGGATGAAATAAAGTGTGAAGAAAAGTAGGGATAAGTGTGAAAGCAACAATTCAAGTCTGGTATGTGACAGAGCAACAACACCAAAATAGATGAAGAATGAAGTGCATCAGATCAGTGTATTGTGCCTAACTGGAACTGAACTCTTACATTTGAAGATGCCTCTCATCAGTTCAAACACCTTATTACCTTCTGTAAGTTTTGTAGACAGTGAGTCTCTTGTAGGCAGTGTGCCTCTTGTGAGCAGTGTGCTCAGGCAATGAGCCCTAATTGGCAAGTGCCATTTGTACTCCATTATTTTTTAACAGAGAATACAATCTTGGGTTAGTCACCCTGTGGTTTTTCCCTTAATAGGGTTTTCCACATAAAAATTCTTGTGTTATGTGTGTTGATTTTATTTCTGTTCATATGATCACATATGCTTATATGTTTTGATGATGTACTGATTATTAAAGAAGAAAAGAAAGTTAAAGTAATTTGAGATAATTGATTCACCCCCCTCTCAGTTATCTGCCTTGTTTCCAACAATTGGTATCAGAGCCAAGTTCCTCTAAACAAAGCCTAACAGCTTGAGGAAGATCTGGGAATCTCAATGGATATTTATGGTATGAAGGAACAACTTTAGTCTGCTCTTGATGATCTTGAACAATCCCACTCTGAAGTCAATAACTTGAGAGAAAGACTCAAACAAATTGATGATTTCATAAATGAGCTAAAAGAAAAACTAAGTATTTCTATGAAAAAGACAAAGGAACTACTTCAAAAATTAGCGAATCAGAATGAAGTCAATAATACCAATGAAGATTTGGATGAGAAAAATAGGCTATGTGAGAAACTGTCAAAAAAAATCATTATGATAAGGCATGAAATGGAATCAGGGGTTATGAGATTCACCCAAGAAATTGAAGAAAAGAGGAAAATTAAAGATAATCTAAAACAATCTCTCAAGGAGAAAATAGAGGATTGCCACAAAATGGACAGAATAATCAAGCATCTTGAATCAAATCTTAAAGAAGCTAGAGACAATGAAGAACGACTTGAGAATCAAATAGACACACTTAAACAAGATCTTCAAACAGCAAATGAATATAAAGAAAAATTCAAGATAAGCTCAGCTCAACTTGAAGTTCTTCTTGAAAGCCAAAAGAGGGTAGATGATAAGCATGGCTTGGGATATGAGAAAGGTGAAAGCTCTGGATCTGGTCAGAAGAACTTTGGATCAGGAAATCAAAGAAATGGGCCTAGAAGACCTCTGTTAAGGCAACCAAATGCTCAAGATATCCATCTTTCAATGGATACTGCTTCAATTGCAACAGTTTCAGTCATAAAGCAACTCAATGCAGGAGGAGAATGAGTCAAACTAATCCATCCTTCTTCGGACAATGTTTTAACTACAAAAGGTATGGTCACAAATCTCATGAATGCATAAATATGCAAATAAACAATTCATTCAATGGTAGATGCTTTGCATGCAATAGAATGGGACATATGGCTAATCAATGCAGATCAAGAGGATATCAATCAAATAAGCCACGAAATGTTGTCTGCTACAATTGCAATAGATCCGGTCATATTGCCAAATTTTGCAGAAGTAGAAATCAGGATAGAAATGGTCCAGTGCAACATAATCAAAACCAAGATAAGGGCAAAGGTAAAGTGAATGCGGATGAAGTTCAAAAGGAGCTGAGCAAGATTTGGGTGAAGAAGAGTACAAAAAATATTGGGGATGGATCCGCACCAGAATTCGGTACTGATATTCCTTCTGAAAACTAAATAGATGAGCTCTGGCTCAGGGGGAATCATAGAGAAAAACAAATTCCCCCAGCTAGTCAATTAGTGCCTAAATTTGGCACATGAAATGCTGCAGATTAAAGGGTTTTCAAAAAAATATCTACATAACCTTCAGTAAAAATATGAAAGATCCACATGGAGTTTTGCAAGAGTTTAACCGCTCAAGTTAATCCGGTTCCAATAGCGCTCAAGTAAAGCAAGATTCTTACAAATAGATCCAGTATGATTCAGAATTGAAATACTTTGATTGTAAACACATGGCATGATTCAAGTAAAGAAGATACATTGTCAATCTTCACTGAAAATGATTCTAAGATCAGTACAATGACTTGAGAAGATCTCTCTCAAAACAGGGCAACCGGATAACTTATGTTGTGCATTTATTACAAAAAGAAATTAGGGTTTGCGCAAGGATAAAAGGGTTCATTCACTTATTATTTGCACATTTGTATTTGAGAAGAAGAAAAGAAGAGCTCTGCATCAAAGTTTCTACAACTCACTCAAAGATCAACTGCAAAATCAAATTCAACCAGCGATTTGTTTCGGCTCTTATTTCGAACCCTAAAGCGTAAAAAGGCACTTCCATTCTGAAAATCTCTCTCTAAATCTTTTGCAAGATGGCTACTCCAATGGTTGTTAAGATAACTGATAGGCCGCACCCAAAATTCAAGAAACACCCCTATAAATCTCTAGAAGTTGATCCTTTAGGCGCATTTTCTAGCATTTTGCATGGGGTTTTGCATGTAGAAGATGTTAGGGTCTATATCCATGCCAACATTGAGGAATTTGGAGACTCAAAATTGATGGACATCTATCACAAACAGCTAATAGATGAGAGTTTTGAACTCAAACCTCAATACAAGGCCCTCCGGGATAAACACTTCAGACATTGCATACACTTTCCCTGTTTTGCAAAAGATGATTGGGTCCGGTATGTCCTAAGAAGGATACATGACAATTTCATGTGGCTAATGAGGCCCTTCAAGATAACAAAAGATGCCATCATGGCAGTGACTGGACTGCATTCTTCTGGTGGGTTACCTGCACTTAAATCTGTCAAGAACCAGACAGTAACTGAAGCCATCGGATCTAAGTTTGACAAAAGAGCAATGACCATAGATGACATCAGAAATCTGGATGTCAAGTTTGCCTCAATGATAATTGGGTACAAGATCTATCATTTTAGCAGGGAGAATTCTGTGTCTAGGACTACAATATATATAGCATATCAGATGTTGAGAGAAAATGCAGATTATGACCTATGCGACCTTCTCCTAAATCAACTATTAGAAAACCTGTAGAAGATCAAAAAGGATAAGAAGAATTCCTTCAAATATGGTTGTCTAATACTGTGTTTGTTCTTTTATTACATGAATGAGCTATCCGGATCAAGTGGTTGGGTATGGAAAAATGACAAACTGGTTACAATTCAAATTAGAGATTATATGTATGGATTTGGTGATGCTAAAGCTCAAAACATAGCTCTCTGGGGTTACTTTAAGAACTTCCAAAGCATGATGTAAGCTTGAGATAGAATACCTCAATCTATAGTTGAGAAATACAAGGATACAGTGTGCTTCATGGTTGACACTGATCAATGTCTAATGGAGGCAGTTGAGCCCAAAATAGTGTGGATAATGCCTATGGGATACGAGGTTGATGAGAAAATCTTGGAGCTACATATTCAACACCTATTGAGCCAGCCTGAGGACCCTGAGGTAGAAAGGTTTGGAACCTTTCAAGAACTAAGTGTAAAAATACATGTTGAGTTAAGACAACTGGAGATAAAGAGGAAAGTTAGAAGGGAAGTTGAGGAAATTGCCAAAAGATTTGGCATATCAAAAGAGGCAATAGATGCAAACAGAGAGAAAATGGAGAAGGCTGAGAAAGAAAAACAAGAAGCAAGGAAAGGAGATGTTCTGGTACAAGCCTCCTCCTAGACTAGATCCTCCAAGAGCTCTACACCTGCCACTCCTAAAAGCTCAAGGGCCACCAAACCGAAAGTCAAGACATCCAAAAAAGGAGAAAAGAGGACAAAGACCAAAGCCACAAGGTCATATACAAGCCTCAAAGATGATGAAGAAACAGAATCTAATGAGGAAATCAAGAAAATGAAGAAGAAGAAAACATCTAGAGAATTCTCTGCCAGTAAGAATAAGGAAGAAAAGGCAAAAGAATTTGTTGAAAAGCCTACTCTTTCCATTGATGACATCATCAAGGCAGTCACTGTGGATGGGAACCTACAGCCAGTAACAGAGTTCTATGATGAATACAATGATACTGACAAGAGGATTTTGAAGAAGCTACTGTCAGGTACCTGAATATTTACAATAAAGCTTTCATTGAAATTATATCCTTAAATCCTAAGAGCCTAGAAGAAGTACTTGAATTGAGAAAAGTGAATGCCAAGGAAAAAGACTTAGAGATCCAAGAATAGATAGCAATTTAGCTTTATCCTTCTATCACCCCAAAACAAATGAACATGATATTTAAGTACTGTAAGGATGAATTCTAGAGTAAAGCAAGAATGAACAAACTTATGCTTGGAGAAACTGACCCAGTAGCAAAAGAAACAAAAGACATCCTCCAAAATGCTTTCAAAAGATTCAATCTTCCTATTGTAGAGGAAACAAATGAAGAACCTTCTACCATGGATGTTGAAGGATTAAATGTAACCAATGAAGAATCTTCTGAAAAAGATGTAGAAGGATCAAAACAACTAGATGAAGAGAAGTCTAAGGACTTGGATTCCTCTATTCTGGAAGAGGAAGTTCATGAAGCAGTAATATCAGGTGATATCTCTCCTCTGGATCCCACTGCAAACATTCCAGATTTTGAAGTTGAAGGAGAAGGAAGAAAAGAGGAGAAAGTAAGTCAACAAGAAGAGGTTAGAGGAAAAGAAGAAGAACAAGCAGAAGAGACTAATGTTGACTGTTCTAATACCCCAAAAGAAAAGAAGTCTCAATCACTGGCAAGAGACACTGCAGAGGCAGTAAAGAACTTCTTGAACAAAGAAATGATGGAGATAGATGAACCTGAACTATTTCAAGGGCCACTAAATTTTGGCTCTCTCTCCGGTCCAGATAATGAAAATAGCATCTTTTGCTCAAGCCAAAGCAAAAGAAAAACTCCTGAAATCTCACATGGAAGATTGAGAAGATCATGTTGTCATTCCAAAAGGATCCTTCAGCCTCACCATCTGGCAACCTAAAATCTTTGGTAAATTCTGTTAGCACTCACTTTGAATCTCTAGAAAAATCAGCAGAAGCAAAGGTCTGGAAGGAGTTTCTGGGAAAAAGATTCACTGAAGTACAGGGACTCATTGCTAATGATAGGAGGACCCTGAACATTGGAATAAAGAACCTTGAAAATGCTCTTAAAGATGGTGGGGACTTGTACAAATTTTGTCTATCTTGGCCCAAAGTGACAGAGGATATTGAAAAGAAGGTGAAAGAACAGGAAGGTAAACTATCAAGTTTATCTCAAAATTTTGATCCCCTTTCTACTTCTTTAATGAATCAAGAATGTCAGGCCATTGTCATTATAAATGAAATAAAGAGGTTAGATAAAGAAAAGAAGAATATAATAAACAGGATGAGTGAACTCAGAGGGATAATTATCCCTAAGTTAGAGGCAATGCATGAGGCCTTGACAGATGCTCAGACCACAGCCCGGACCAGTGATCTGAAAGATTTAAGAAGGGCATAACCATATGCATTTTTGTTGAGTGCTCACATCTCTATTTTGGGCAGGAAGAAGTAGAGCTGGGCCACAGAGTTTGTACAGTTGAAGGCCACTTTTGTAGATATACTTAAGTATATGTAAGTATAACATGTATATATACTTTTTTTTTACAGATAATGTGCCTGGTAAACTTTTTAATGTGACCGGCGACGCTGGTGCGACACGCCCTCCGGCTCCACGCAAATGCTTTTGCCCGGAGCAATGAACCGGTAAGGCCACAACTGGGGGACCTCATCCCCTAGGAAGAACACTTCAAACCCACGAGCTCATTGGCCCAACGAAGGCATAAATCCTTGCGAGCTCGTTGGCCCAATGGGGGTTTGAACTCTAGTGGCCGCCACTACAACCGAGTGACTTAACCACCGAACCATGCCATCATTGGCATAACATGTATATATACTTATGCGGCCATGTATAGATTAATTTTTACAAAATTTTGGTATGCGGATTCTGGCCTTCACCATTGATGTCAAAGGAGGAGTGAGGAGTAGTGAAAAATTTGGAATCTAGCTAAGGGGGAGCTCTGGTAAAATAGTGTAAAAGACAGAGCATCAGCCAAGGGGGAGTTTACTGCGACACTTAGCCATTTTTCACTAAGTGTTGCCATCAATGCCAAAGGGGGCATTGTTGGCAAAAGACATTGTGTGGCTTCATGGGTGTTGTCATTGATGGCAACAAAGTCTATCCCACACATCCGCAATACATAGTATGCCTATACCAGAAGTCAGATTGAAGATTGTTTTGGTCTGGTGAACAAGAACAGAGTATGCAACAAGGTCTAACAATCAGGTCCAGATCTCTCAGATGGTGTAACTCAGAAAGTTGCGGACTTGGATAAGTCAAGAGGGGTATCATGACTACTATATTCCAGAGATTTAGCCTCCGGTGATAAAGCATGAAAAATATATGAGCATCTAAGTGTTAGGTTCCAGACAGGCAAAGCAGACAGAGAAAGAATTGATCGACAAAGCATTAGACTTCAATCCGGATGAGTAAAAGGTGTTGATCAAGTAGTT
The DNA here is from genome assembly GCA_027924645.1 of Cunninghamia lanceolata. Lineage (NCBI taxonomy): Eukaryota > Viridiplantae > Streptophyta > Pinopsida > Cupressales > Cupressaceae > Cunninghamia > Cunninghamia lanceolata. The sequence goes on along the minus strand of BSBN01001108.1, from coordinate 183,725 downwards.
TGGGGATTATACATTGTTGGCTGGCATGATTAAAGACTTTTATGCCCATGTTTTTGATACACATCACAAATCAAACATGGATTTTGCCGATAGATCAGTCTCTTGCAAATATCTTGAAGTGTTCTTGTTGCTGACTAGGAAGTTGCTAAGAATCCTTTATGTGGATATATATACCAGATGGATTCTAGTATGTGGGTGTGTGTGGTGTATGTGGGATGAAATAAAGTGTGAAGAAAAGCAGGGATAAGTGTGAAAGCAGCAATTCAACTCCGGTATGTGACAGAGCAATAGCACCAAAATAGAGGAAGAATGAAGTGCATCAGAGCAATGTATTGTGCCTAACCGGAACTGAACTCTTGCATTTGAAGATGCCTCTCATCAGTTCAAACACCTGATTACCTTCTGTAAGTTTTGTAGATAGTGAGTCTCTTGTAGGTAGTGTGCCTCTTGTGAGTAGTGTGCTCGGGCAGTGAACCCTAATTGGCAAGTGCCATTTGTACTCCATTATTCTTTTAACAGAGAATACAATCTTGGTTAGTCACCCCATGGTTTTTCCCTTAACAAGGTTTTCCATGTAAAAATCCTTGTGTTATGTGTGTTGATTTTATTTCTATTCATATGATCACATATGCTTATATGTTTTGATGCTACACTAATTATTAAAGAAGAAAAGAAAGTTAAAGTAATTTGAGATAACTGACTCACTCCCCCCCTCTCAGTTATCTGCCTTGTTTCCAACACAACCATGGTGTCCTATCCTTTTAAACTATATTTTTACACACTACCCATGCCTCTTTAAAATTTGAATCTTGTTCATACAATTCCTTCATTGAATCAAATTCTAAAACATTTATCCTCATCTTATTCAACAATAAACACCTTAACTTAATGCATCAACTACACGATTATAGCTACCACTCCTATGTTTTAAAATAAATTAATAGCTTTAAAGAAACTCAACCCACTTCATATGTTTTTGACTTAACTTACCTTGACTGTTTATGAATTAAAATGCATGATGATTTGTGTATAGAACAAACTCTTTAGGCAACAAGTAGTCTCTCCATTTCTGGAGGGTTTGAACAATGACATAAAACTCTTGGTCATAAACTGAATATTTTCTTTTAGCTTCATTTAACTTTTCACTGAAGTAGGCTATGGGTCTTCCCTCTTGACTTAGAACCCCTCCTATTGTTGTCCCATTTGCATCATAGTCAACTTGAAACACTTTATTGAAATCCAACAGTGCTAATATTAGTTCTTCGATTACTTTCTCCTTCAACAACTGAAATTTGTTTTTATTGTAACTATCCACTTGAATTCTTTTCTTCCACCTTTCATTATTTCAATGATGGGAGCACAAAAACCATTGAAATTTATGATAAATTTTCTATTAAAACTTGCCAATCTATAGAAACTCCTTGCCTCAAACACTCTTAAGCGATGAACAATTTGTAATAGCCTTAACCTTTTCTGGGTCCATCTATAAACCATCTTGTGAAATGACAAACCCCAAATAAACTAGTTCCTTTTTCATAAAGCTATACTTCTTAAGATTAACCAACAATTTCTCCTCTTTTAACCTTTGCAAATTTGCCCTCAAATGCATCAAAAGTTCCTCTTTTATTCTACTTAGAATCAAAATATCATCTAAATATACAATAACAAACTTCCAAGGAATGGATTTAGCACTTCATTTATCAGCCTCATGAATGTACTCAATGTGTTCTTCAAGCCAAATGACATGACCAACCATTTATATAATCCATCCTTTGTCTTGAATGCATTCTTCCATTCATCCCCTTCCCTAATCCTTATTTGATGATACCCACTCTTTAGATCATTTTTGGTGAAATACTTGGCCCTACTTAAACAATCCATTAAGTCATCAATGTAGGGTTATGAAAACATGTACTTAATTGTTATCTTGTTGATGGCCCATGAATCTGTAACATATATCATTCTCCATCCTTTTTGGGTGCCAACACTGCTAGTACTACACATAGACTTAAACTTTCCCTTATTAAACCCTTATCCAACAATTCATGCACTTGTCTATTTATCTCCTCATGCTCCACAAGGGTCATCTTATAAGATGTCTTATTCGGTAATCTATCTCATAGTATTAAGTCTATATAATGGCTAATGCTCCTCATGGGTGGTAGCTCATCCAACATTTCCTTCAGTATTATATTAGCATATTCATATAATATTATCCTTGATTTCCAATGGAATCTCTTGCTCTTTTTTTTGCTGTCCTAATCTCTATGGGATTAGGAATGAAAGCAAAACATGCCCTCTCTTTCTTCATTTCTTTCAAAAACTATTTTTCAAAAATTATGCACGCTTGGACTATTGTCCACTTCCTCTTCCCTATCCTTGAATGGACTCAAAATGTACTCCTTTCCATCTTTCATTATTGTGTAGGTATTTTCCCTACCATCATGCATGACGTTCCTATCGTATTGCCACGGTCTACCCAATAGGACATGGCATGTGTCTGTGGGCATTACATCACACATGACCTCATCCTTGAAATGACCAATCTAAAAATTAGTTAAACACTATTCACTCACCAAAATTTGATGACCTCTTTGTAGCCACAAGACTTTGTATGAACTAGGACATGCTTCATCTTCTTTAATTTTAGATTCTCCACTATTTCTTGTGACACAAAATTATCTATACTATTGTTTTTTATTAAGTTAGCTGGAAAAGATGGTCTAGAACCCTTTACAAACCAGCCCAAAAGGCAGGGTAAAAGACATAAAAATAGGCCCCAAATAGGCCAAAAACAATGCTCTAAAAACACAACAACAACAACATGATGAAAGATAAGACCAACTACACAACCCCAAAACAAGGGCTAGCAAATCATACTGCCTTAGCCCTAGGGCGTTGAGAAACCACATATTTGGGCAGCCCTTACTTCCTATGCTGAACCACTGTCCAAGAAAACTCTGAGTTAAAATCCTTGGAGCAAGGCGAGAGGAGGGAGTCTTCAATCGATGCCGCAACCGCAAAACCCTCAAGCAAACATGGGATATTTGAATACAGTATTTGCAGCTTATGGGATATTTGAATACAGTGTTTGAATACAGCATTTGTGGCTTATGGGATATTTATTAAATGCTACAAACGTGGAATTGATATTGAAAGATATTCTCTATGATGACTGGCTTAATCATAAGGTAGGTGTCAATGGTGAAGAAGGAAGGAATGACTACTACCACAATGAACTAGATGTAGAGCATTAAAAAAAACCCTATCCTATGGTTTGGGAGGTTATCCCCATAATGATGTTCTACAAGGCCATGTGGATACTGGATACTTGGGTTTGAATGAAAAGGATTTATTTGAAAGAAGTTTTGATTCAGTACCAACATTCTCTACAAAGGGTGCAAGCCTATTGAAAATTTGTCTCCAAGAAAGCAATGGGAGAAGTGTAAAACATGTTTATCATGCAACAAGAGATTTGGAAGGTGTTGTATATCCAATTTTGTCTATGCCATTTAAGGGACAATCTGCAGAGAGTATAAGAGGTACACATATTGATCTTGTAAATACTCATTATAATGTTTGAAAAGCTTGAAAAAATGAAATGGAATAGTTCAATGACCTTAAGAAATAGTTAGAACGTAGTGTATCATGATGCTCTATCATCCGTCAGTCTGGGTATGTTGAACAATAATTACCTTGATGTAGAGATAATGCTAATTATCCAGAAAAAGCTTCTTGATATCTAAATCTAATAAAGAAGTCCATCGAGTGGCTACTCCAAAGTAGGAACCTCAGAAGTTTCAGTAGTTAAGTTGTCCTGATGCAATTGGGGATATGACTATAGTTAAAAAGAATTTCTCTGCCATGACAAATGATAGTATGGATTGTTTGTCAACCAGGGTTGTTGACAACTCGGTTAGAATAGAGTTAGAGCAAATAATGATTCTCCACTGATAGAATCAATGCATGAAAAAGGAAGAATAAATATATTAGATGGGGATGAGAGGAGTTACTTTAAAGAGAATCTTCTTGTTTCAGCTTCTAACTTGGAAAGAAAACCTTCTGTAAGAATAACTGTGGTGTATTCAAAAAGCTTAAGTAATACAACTCTTTCAAACTCATTGTTAAAAGAAGAAGCCACTGGAACTAATTAATAGAAGAAACTTACTTTATGGTCTTGCCTGTGTGCACCGGTTTCAACTAGATACAATACCATGAGATCCAGAAACTCGATGCTTAGAAGTGAAGCATAGTGATGAAGTTGTTTCTTAACAAGATTATGAGACAGACACTCTTAGAGAACAGGATTACTATAGTCCTATTGATTTTGAAGTTATTGAAACTATCACTGTTGGGATAGATGCATCTGTTCTTGAGCGTATTGCTAAGATCATGTCTTATATTTGTTTAGGCTCCTCTGAAAAGGTTCTGAAGAAAAAAGAGCCAAGATAGAGTATGCAGGCTATTTGTAACTTTCAAGCTGATACAATTGGCATATGCATTGCCAAAATTCACGTCCTTTCATTTTATGCCAAAATGCAGGCATTATAAGGTGGAATTTTCATTAGATATTATAGTTGGAAATGCTTAGATGGATATTTATGCATGGAAAGTTGGAAAAGTTCACTTATTATTGAGTTCAAGAGTTCAAAAAATTGCCGAAACCTCGAAATGAACTTTATTGAAAGGTTTGAAAGTTATAAAAGCTTCCAATTATTGTTAAGTTTGAGAGTTAGAAATCACCGACCTATTAAAAATCATTGTTTTCGATGATTTATTTGGTTTGCAAACTTTTAAAATTGCCAAAAATCACATTTATGAAAGGGTTAGCAAGTTGTAAGTTTTACCGAGTCACTGAAAGCATCTTTTAAGGTTTGAAAGTTCTAATTTTTTAGGAATTGTCCAAAGGCATTATTTTTGGCAGATTATGAAGTTTGTTAACTCTATGGATTGCTGAAAGCCTTTGCTTTTTGGTGATTTATTTAGTTCACCAACTTCCAAAACTATCGAAACATGTTATTTTTGACGAATTTCAAGGTTTTCTAACTCCACATTTTGTCGAAATGTGCCCTTGACATCCTTTGTCCATAAAATGAAAACCTCTAGCAAATACGAAGGAAATTTACATAGTTTGGAGTGCTTTGGCTAACATATATGCAGAATGTGAAATCGTAGGTAGGAACACAAACTATTTAATGAGACGCCTCAACAAGATGCCAATCTTGTGAAATACCATTGTTTTAAACCTATTTTAGCCATTTCAACTCAAATAGTCCATCCTAGAAAATTTTGCAAATTGTGCCCAAATTCATCTAAAACTCCTTGAGTTGGTCCCTTTTGTCTTACAGTGCATGTTTCCCTTTGAAAATTATGAAAAAGCCCAAAATTTGGCTAAGTTTGGGCTCGTCAGCATTTTTAGGCCCTCCAAGAATAATTTTAGAGATTTCCCTTGTACCAAGAACAAGGGAAATCCTTGGCAGAGGAGTTTCTGGTCCCTTGTAAAACTCCAACGGGTTCTTGTTTTCAGCAAGTTCCCAATTGTTGGGAACTCCTTGACAAGGAAGAATGGACCGACTGAGGAGGCACAAAGGTAAAGGAAAAGGTTCAAAGGAAGCGGCGTTAGAGATTTGGGGAGTTCCAGGGACTTAGGAACTCACCGATGAGTTCCTAGTTCCCATTGAACTCTCGATCGCTGATAAAAAGTAAGCAAGAAGTTCAAAAGAAGTGGCATCGACATTTCGGCTCTTTCCAGGAACTATGGAATCCGCCAACGAGTTCCATGTTTCTAAGGAATCATTGATCATCAAAAAGGTAAAGGCAAAGGCTTGGGAAAAGTTAGAGCAAAGGAAAGAGAAGATTTCAGAGAGTTTCTGATGGATGGGGAATCACCAATAAGGCATAACTCGTCAAATTTTTCCTTGGTTCTTGGAAACAAGGAAAACCTTGACAGAGTTCATAGTCCCTTTCAAAAGGTTGATGAGGTAAAGATGAAGGTTTCTAAGGTAGGGAAAAAGAAGATAGAGAAAGATAATGGTTGTCAGGGATTCACATGGTTCCATAAACCATGGAACTCGTCAATGAGTTCCTGGTTCTTGGTGAATCCCTGACCGCCGATAAGTGAGGGGTAAAGATCAAATATAGTAAGGCAGGGAGGATGAAGAAAGATGGAAAAAGAGACAGAATGAAGATGTCGGTGAGTCCTTGATGGATGGGAAATTGTTGACCAAGAGGAACAAAAGGGAAAAATAGAGCCCAAGTGATTTTTGGTGAGTTTCGAGTGACCTGTAACTTGCGAAAAAAGTTCCTAACAACATTTTAAGCGCCAAAAATGTAGAAATTAATATTTTGAAGTGTTGTAAAATCGCCAAAACACTTTTTTTGTGTGTTGACCTTGGAAAACACTTGTTCAGTGCCCAGAAGCACCATTAATTCAGAATGAAGACAATGTGTAAGTAGATAAAATTGTTGGTGTAGATTTAATGCTGCATATACTCAAAGTGGTTGAAATAGTTGGCTTCAGTGACCCAGATTTGATTGTGGATCTTTCCACATTGAAGTTTTTGTACCAAAAGCATGGGAGAATACTCCAAACTTGCAAGTTTTCTGACATGGACCATGGGTGTGATGTTTGCAGGCATGGGTGATTGGGAAAAATGTGTTGACCACTCTTCCACCCACATACAGGCTGCAACAGTGAAATTTATAATGCTATATATGCATGTAGAAAATATGTTTTAAGTTGTTGTTGGCCTATTTAAATCCAAGCCCTATATTAGTTGTAATTTTTGCCTCTATCATCAATACAAGCATTGATTTTTTTCCTTTTTCATATGCCCTTACATTATGTATTATGGAATGAACGTGGGTTTGGCTTGTGAATCATTAGTTCCTTGTATTTCCACTTCTTCCTTAACCTCTTTAAGAGTTTCATGAGTATTGTACATATATATGTTAGCTATTTTAAGATTATTCTATGCAGGTAGGGTTGATTCAAAAATTATTCAAGCTAAATTTGGTGCATAATCGCTATATTTCTAGTTTTTCTCCTTTTTCCCCTTTTCTCTGGTGATTGTTAGACTAGGTTTAGCGTTAGTTTAGTTTCCTAAGATTTAGGCTTAGAGAGGAACCAACCTTTTCTAGAGGTATGATTCCAATAGCAACCTCCTAATAGAGATTGGTTGTCATTGATGTCAAAAACGTGTTGTGTTGTCATTGGCCTATAATATTGATACATATTGGTGTTGAGAGTTACTTATTAGATGTTGTGAGTTGGATCTTCTCATATTTATGACAGTGGTTGTTCATAACATGAGGCTATTCATTAGTCTTCATATGGTCTTCATCATAATATTCTTCATGACTCATGATGTGTTTCTCTTGATGTGTTCACATCAAGATTAGTGATGTGATGTAGAGAATGTTGTTGATGGATCAAAGACATCAAGTTCATGCTCATGTTATGGTGTTCATAAGATTACACAATTGTGAAGTCAGTTGAATGTGTTTATGATCAATATTGCATGCAGTCATGTTGTTCACTTGGTTCCAATGCAAAAATTATTCCAATACAGAGAGCATTCTCATGGGGTCATCAGATAAGAAGCATTCTTATGCTTCAAAAGATAAGGAGTATGATTGTGTTTCAAAAGATAATAAGCATGCTTGTGGAGCAATGTTTCAAATGTTCTTCACATGTTGCATCTATGTTGTTATTCAAGACAAGAGCAAAAGATCATTTTGTGTTTCATGTTGTTGTAGTATGATCATGATAAGATGCATGATGCTTCATAACTGAAAATGTCAAAGTGTCTTGATGGTGTTTGTTCTTCATCTGATTTGGTTAGATGTTGTGCATTAGATCAAGATGCAAGATGCCTTGATATTGTTTGCAGATGGTGTTATGGTGCCTCTTGAGATTTGAAATAGGATGATGTCAATTTGGAATAGGTATGCAGTATATCATACAAGGCTTGATAGAATTGCTTGTTAAGGGAGTGATGGTTACCTTGTTGTTCATGTTGTTCATCATGATGATGTGGTCAGGACTGATAGGATGTTAATGCAAATCATGGTCAATTTGGTGTTAAGGAGGTGTTTTATGATAAGATCATCAATGAATTTTGTTTAAGGGCTCAAGGTTAATTAAAGGTTTAAAACCTTAAAGTCTAAAATCCTAAATGCCTTTACCACTATCTTATTTATCTATTGCAGAGTCAATGCTATTTCTAATTTCTCAAAATCCTAAGAGAGATCTCTGGTTCAAATCTCTAAAAGCCCTAGAAATTAGATCTAAACCCTAAAGTATACATTATGTATCAAAACATAATTCAAATTTCCTTTATTACCTGTCACACTTTGTATGCACTTTTGTTATGTTTGTGCATTAACCGTCTTGGCAGGTTAAATGGCCACTTAAGTGGCATCTTAAGGGTATTAACATCATGGCCTAACCGGCCCCTTTAACTGTTTCCACCGATTGCACAAGTCTTCACATGGGTGCGGGGCGCCAAATACATAATCAAGGGCCCTGTTTAAAATTGCAAAGGGCACGCTTGGTTTAATCGGTGGTTAATATTTAAATTTGCCTCTCACTCCTTGAGCCTGACCCTTGACTTTCAAAAGGGCATCATATATATTATGACTATAGTAAACAAAGTTTTTAAAGGCTATTTTTTAGCCTTCCAAAAGGGGAGATTTTTATTGATTTTAAAAGCATATTTTTTAAGGCTATTTTTGGTATGATTAAAACGTAGTTTTTATGAGATTTAAAAGCTTCTTTTTTAAGAAGATTTTTTTCTATTCTTGAGGCTTTGAAGACTAAAGGAGGAGCCTTTATTTTTTAAATAAGAAATTTTTTTTGGAGAGAAAATTATGGAACTTGGAGAATATTTTTGTGGGGTCTGAGATAATAAAGAAGCTTTGTATTTTCCTTTCAAAGCAGATTGAATTATTTTTCTTGAAGATTATTTTCTTTGCAGATTGGAGAAGATGATTTTTGAAAATAAAAATATGAAGTTTTTTAAAGGAATATGAGAAGCAAAATGTTTTTATGAAGAATAAGAGACCAAATTGGAGAAGAGTTGAATATGCAAAGAAGAGAGGAATATGAAAGGTTAATTTAATTATTTTTGCAGGTGAATGGATGTTCAAAGATGATGAAAATGCAGACATGCTTTGAAGATGGAAGATCAAAGGTCTTATTGTTTGAAATCTAATATATATGCAGGTGGTGAAAATGAGGTTAAGTGATTGCGGTTTTAAATGGCACAAATTGAAATGAGATGTTCTATGAATAAGAGGGTTTGAAGAATATACATTTTGTACAGGTTTCAAGAGTAATGTTTTAATGTAAATAGAGATGTTCAAAGACTTCAACATAGAGAATAAAAGAGACTTGATTTAGTTGATTGAAAAGGTTGCATTTGAAGTATGTATTGACAAAAGGAGATATAAGGTTGTGAAATGTAATGTGTTGTAGAGAATCAAGGTAATCCCCTGAATTGCTTCTTTTCTCTCTTATGTTTAGATATATGCCAGTGAGGCACTTGACTGGTTAGTGAGACCTGATTCTAGCCAGTGAGGCTTTGTATGTCAGTGAGGCATGGTTAATTGTTAGTGAGACAACTTGTTGTAACCAGTGAGGTTTTTGAATAAGCTAGTGAGGCAATTTTGAGTGGTTTTTCTACCCCATGAGGGTTTTCCACTCCAGTAATCCTTGTGTTATTATTTGCCTCTATGTGTGTGGTTTATAATGTTTTACACGTAGGGTCTTGTTCATTCTATTCAAAATCATACTTGTGCATATGAATTTGATAGATTATTGATGTCTCCTTTATTCTCTATCTTATAAATTAAAAGATGTAAAAATATTTTAAAAATTATACAATACTAATTCACCCCCCCTCTCAGTGTTGTCATGTACTCCAATAGGTCCCACATCTTGAGATCAGTGCAATTGTGTCCTTGGATTATTGGAACAATAGGTTCAATAAAGGGTGCAAATCCAAGCAACAACAATTTCTAGCAAGCCTAGTGGGACCGGTTTGATGATCCTTACATCATCCATTCAAAAGTTTGGTGTGTTCTTTAGTGCATCTTACCATTCAGGGCATTTTTCTTCAACACCATGGTGACTCCAAGGTCAGATCTGCTGATTTAAGTAGTCCAAGTGTTTAATGATTATCACCTGGTAACTCTTCTGGTATGAGCTTATTTCTGTAGGAAGCAAACCTGATTGTTCTTTATATTTGAATGAATTTCTAGCTTCTTTGAATGTTCTATTATGTCAACTATTGTGGAAGCTATGTCTCTTCCCCTCCATTTGGTCAAAATGCAGTCTTTACACCTCCCTATCACCCATATTAGACTGAAAATGCTTCTAGTTTTGTCCCAAATGCCCCTACTGCAACAAGAAGCCATCATTCTCATAGTGTTTGCCTCCCTCCCACCCTTGCTTAGTCTTCTTAGTAGCCTACTCATGTTTATAATGAGCCTTAAGAAGATTATTTTGCCCTCAATCAGTATGGTTATCATCCTAATCAACCTCAAAATATCAACAATATGAGTATCAAGGATATGCTGCTAGACTTCCAAAGAAACTTAGATGATGTTGAAAGAGACCGAGAGTACAGCTTGCAATAGGAGGAGCTTGTTTATCAAGCCTATCTAAACCAACCAAAGATGGAGTCACATACAAGACATAAAGAGGACTGTCTTGCTAGACAAGTTGCAACTAAGGAGGAGAAGATGAGGCAACTGCTTCCCCAGATCCAGAGGATGGAAGCCCAATCCACCTCCTACATTCCTAGTTTCAACCCTGCTTCTCCTACCACTATGAATCAACCCATAGTAGAGAAGACTCCCACATTCAAAATCCCAATCTTTAGGCAAGGGAAGATTTTTTAACCCCCAAAGCACCCTCCTCGATTCAAAATCCCAAGTTTTAGAGATCTTCATCATGTGCAAAATCCTGTTCCTATGCAAAGTCAACCCATTACTCCTCAGGAGAAGCCCTCTAAAATGCCTATTCTCCTTCCAAAGGCTACACAAAATCTTCCACCACCCGTTTCACATCAACCTTCTTGTCCTAGCACTATTTCATTATGCAAAGGTGGACCAGTTGTTTGGAAATCTAGCTAGCTAGATTAACGAAAGAAGGAGGCGTTTGAGGTAAGGGATGAATAGTCTGCTATTTGTCAGCCCTCATATGTTACAAACACTAAAAAATTAGACCTTTTGCAAGAGGAGAATAGGTTTGATCAGCTGGAGCAGCAAAATATTTACCAAGGGGTAGTGATGAAATGGAGGATCCAGTACTGTTGTTTGAGTAGATGTCTTTTTTGTTAGCAAGGAGGAGGAGAGCATACCAATTTCTTGAAAAGTAGAAGGTTTTGAGAAATAGGTGTGTGTGGGAGGTGTTGATTCTTGCACAATAATCAATCCTCTAGATTATGGATCATTTGGAGATTTTTCTCATGCTTTTGATAAAATGAATGAAATTACAATGCAAAGATTACATGTTGAGAATATTCAGATGCACAGACAACTTGTGCAAGATCCAGAGGGGGTGCAGTCAAGCAAAAGAAAATGAAGAATATTCACCTGATGATGGTTCCTTGGCTACTCTTGAGGTTGAAAGACACCTACAGAGGGATGAAAAAATCTCCACATCTCGTCAAGAAGAGGAGGTTGAGGAGAAAATTATCTCAGAGACTGCATAAAATGATGGAATTAACCTATTTTATGAGCTCCCACATTTCGTGGAAGATAGTACTAAACAGATTGAGCATGATAGAGAACAAATTAAAGATTTGTTCTCGATTATCCAGCAAGGATATCAACTTCTCAATGAAGGAGATTTCACCGTTGAGTGCATTCAGGGCTTCATTTCAAATCCTATTTCATATGATCGCCATGAGCTACATGAACATAAGGTGAAATTGGACACATTTCCAAATCAACCACAAGAACCAAAATGTCCCCATCAATGAAAAAATAATGAGGAATCAATGTTAGGATAAGGTGACATTAACCTTGCAATCCTAATTCATTTTCATGTGTTTCCATGATCCTTGGAAATCTATTTTTGGAATTGCATTCATAGAGGTGGATCCAGTCATCGGTGGCGGTTACAATGCATATTTTAAGAAGATTCCTTCTAGGCGTCCACTATGGAGATAGGGACCACTAGGCCTTGCATGTTCATGCATGTATCTTGCATGTTATCCTAAGTGTGGTGCCTTGGTTTTCATTTTGTGCATGTTAGTTGTTGGAACCATTAACGATTTATTGAGCACTTGGTATTGACCAATTTTCATTGGCTATGGGTTAGGCACCCATTTGAAGGCCATGTGAAGATTTATTATTACTTATTAATTTTGTAGGTTGTCCACTAAGGGGGCATATGGTTTTTACATGTGGTTTTTCCACTTGTTTTGAGATACCACAATAGTATTCTCACATTCAACTTTTCTATATATTGGTGCCTTGAGTTAGTAGTATGTATGATTCGTTTGTAGGTTGGAGGAATGATGCAGTGCTGCCAAAATTCTGGGAGAAATGTTGTGTTAATGTAAACTTCTTTGAAGGATTAATACAAGCAATGGATCTCTTTGGGTGTGGAGTTTTTTCCTCAATGGTTTCTCCACGTAAATATTCACTTGTTATGTGTTTATATTCCTTCATACTATGATTTGTGAATGTGCTAATCACTTAAACATCATCATGGGTAATGTTGGAAATCTATTTTCAGATTTGCATACACTTTGCTAAAGTTAATATTGCAGTAGTTTCACCTTGATTTCTAACATTTGGTATTAGAGCTAATGATTTTATTGAGAGAGGGATGCCTTTCTCTTAAGTGTTGAAGGTTTTTTAGCTATAGTGGGAGATTTTGCATCATGGGTTTTGCAGATTTGTAAGAAGATTGTATACCATGGCTTCTACCTCCTGTTTAGATATTGAGAAGTTCAATGGATCTGGGTAAGAGATGTGGAAGTTGAAGATGGAAGATCTCCTAGAAGAAAGAGATCAGTGGTTAGCAATTTCCAATGAAAACAAGCCATCCAAAATGTTTGATGAAGATTGGTTAAAGCCTGACAAGAAGGCCCGAGGAACCATATGGTTGTGTCATGCAAATTTTATTCTCTTGAATGTTTCTAAGGAAGATACCACATACAAGTTGTGAAAGAGGATAGGTGATGTTTATCAAACCAAAAGTCTTACCAATAAATTGTATCTCAAAAGATAGTTATATTCATTAAAAATGGAGGATGGTGATTCTGTTGTAGACCATTTAAATGCTTTCAATTTGGTTTTAAGTCAGCTTGCATCTGTAGATGTTAAGTTAGAAGAGCAATATAAATGCATCTTGTTACTTTGTTCTTTATCCAAATCTTGGGAAAATCTAATTGTTTCTATCGGTGGTAGTGGTGTAGACCCAATGATGGATAACATCATTGCTACAGTTATTTTAGAAGAAATGAGAAGAAAGTCCATGAATGATGGCTCCTAAGATGCATTGCATGTGCGAGGAAGTTCCAAAGAGAAAGGGCCTAAAGGGGACAAGAAGGATAAGTCAAAAGTATGTTCTAAAACCCCTAGGAAGAGCATAGTAAAGTGTTGGAACTGTGGGAAATGGGGCCATGTGAAGAAGGAATGCATGAACAAGAAAAAGAGTGCAGATTCCTCCACAGAAAAATCTTCGGATGATGGTGATAATGATGCTTTGTTTATTTCAGATAACACTATTAGTAATGATGCTTGGCTTATTGATTTAGGTTGTGCCTACCATATGACTCCTCACAAGGAGTGGTTTTCTAAATGTTCAGCTTATGATGGAGAGGAAGTTTTCCTTGGTGATAACACTAAGCGGATTGTTGGTAAGAGAGGTAAAGTTGTGTTTTAGTGATGGAAGGGTTAAAACCCTAGATGATGTTTTACATATTCCAGGGCTTACAAGAAACTTGCTTTCTGTATCCAAGTTAAATGATTATGGAATGCATGTGACATTTGAGAAGTCTAGTTACAAGTTGGTAAGATGGAATTTGGTGGTTGCTAAAGGATCTCGTATTGGGACTTTGTTTAGGATTAATACCTCCACTTTTTGTAATTCTGCCAATGTGACTGGCACTTAAAATGCATGTATGTTGTGGCATCATAGATTGGGTCACATAAGTGAAAAGGTCTTAGGACCATTCTTAACAAAAAGTTGGTTGACAGTCTTTCTGATCATTCTATTGGTAAAAATGATTTCTGTGAGCATTGTGTGTTTAGTAAACATAATAGATCATCATTTCCTGTTGGAACTAATAAAGCTAAGAGACTATTAGAGATCATTCATTCGCATGTGTTTGGACCAGTGGATGTTGACTCTTTTGGAAAATCTTGATATTATGTTACATTCATTGATGATGTCTCAAGATACACTTGGATTTATTTTATGCATGTTAAATATAAATTTTTCACTAAGTTTAAGGAATTTAAAGCCTTAGTTGAGAAACAAACAAATTATAAGATAAGGGAGTTGAGATCTGACAATGGTGGTGAATATTGTTCTAAGGAATTTGATGAGTTCTGTAAGCATGCAGGTATTGTTCAAAAGATGACTACTCCTTATACTCCCCATCAAAATGAGGTAGCAGAAATAATGAACTAAACCTTAATGGAAAGAGCTAGGAGTGTGTTGAGTGGTGCAAAGCTAGATCAATGCTTTTGGGCTGAGGCTATAAGTACTGCTTGTTATTTGATTAATAGATATCCTTGTTTAGCTCTTGTTGATAAAACTCCTTATGAAGTGTGGATAGGTAGAAAGCCTTTTGTTTTACATTTAAGGGTCTTTGGGGTTGAGGCTTATGCTCATGTGCCTTAAGAAAATAAATCTAAACTAAGTCCAAAATCTTAGAAATGCATCTATGTAGGTTATGGTTTGAATGTAAAAGGTTACAAGCTTTGGAATCCTCTAACCCAAAAAATGATTTATTCTAGAGATGTAATTTTTAGAGAGTTTAGAGATTATTCAAGTGAAGAACAACCAAAGGAGAAAGAAAAGACTAAAATAGTGCACTTGGAGATAAAAATAGAAAAGAAGGAAGATGCACATGTGGAAGAAAAATTAGATAGATTAGTGGATGGAGAATAAGAAGATGGTTCAAAGAGTTCAAATGATGTGCAAGATGAGCATACAAAAGAACATGCAGAGCCCATTACTCCTACCTTGAGAAGGTCCACAAGACAATGGAATCCAATTGATAGGTATAGTCCACCAGATTTTCCTTGTGTATTTGCTTTGTTAAGTATGGATGATGAACCTAGATCTTTCAGGTAGGCTCTCTCTTCAAAGGATAGTGAGTCTTGGATGCAAGCCATGTAAGAGGAGATGATGGCTTTGGATAATTGTGATAATTGAGATCTTGTTGTTTTCCCAAAGGAAGAAAGCCCATTGGTTGCAAGTGGGTATATAAAAAGAAATTTGGTGCAAATGGTTAATTAGAGCAGTACAAGGCTAGACTGGTGGCCAAGGACTACTCCTAAAGAGAGGGAGTTGATTTTGGTGAAATTTTCTCTCATATTGCTAAGTTATCTTCTATTAGATTCCTTTTATCTATTGATATTGCTTGTGATTTTGAAATTGAGAATGGATGTTAAAACCACTTTCTTGCATGGGGATCTTGAGGAGGAGATTTATATGCAACAACTGATGGTTTTTTTGTGAAAGGAAAAGAACACCTGGTTTGTAGGTTAAAATGGTCATTATATGGTCTAAAATAGTCACCCATGATGTGGTACTAGAAGTTTGATGTTTTTGCATTGAAGTTGGGTTTTGTTAGGAGCGAGGAGGATCATTATGTTTATATTAATATTATTGATGATCAGATACTGATTATTGCCTTGTATGTTGATGACATGTTGTTTATGGGTAACATCAAGGTGATGATTAGAGAGCTCAATTTTAGTGTGAATAGTGTCATTATCTAACTAGTTTAGATATCACCTCTTTGAAGGTTTGACCTATTAACACATAGGCTTAAGTTTACTTAGTCTTTTAGGAGTTTGTCTCATTTCGACAGGATTACTCACACATGTGAGACACCTACTTCATTTTGGCTTTCCATTTTCCCTCACACATGTCATGTGAGTTAGAAAAGTGTTGCATGCATGTAGGGGTAGTCAGTAGTTCAGTCCTACCTTCCTACCTCCTTCTCCGTGCCTATTTATGCAAGGCTTCTCATTGTATTTTGAAAACTCTCATTGTATATGATAGATATGCTCTTGTGCTCCATTTTTTGCTTGTGGAAGGTTATTCAGTTTGTGCTTGTTGATCTTGGCTACTCCAACATGGTATCAGAGCCATGCTTGCACATTCCTTCTCGAATTAGTGACTCCAAGACTTAGCCCTATCATCAGAGCATCATGGAGCCAAACCAACCATGTCGTTGAGTTCAGAAGACCTGAAACAGTCAAGGTGACCCTTCGAATGATGCTTTTCGGTAAAATCAAAATTTTCAAAAAAAATTACCTCATTTCTGTACATGTACGGGATTTTTTTTTTTTGTTTTTGTAAAAAGTTGATTTTTTTTAGAAAAGGCCAAATCTTCCCTCTGCTTATAATTGAAGTTGTTTAATTTTTTGGTCTATATAGGATTTTGTGCTTTTTTTTTGCATTTTGTGGCCATTCGACCTGTTTCAGGCATCTCGGCCTTGCTTATGGTTTTGTCTCTTGTTTGTATTTGGCCCTTGGCCAATCTCATGGTATTCTTCTTCTCTGGATCGACATTATTTGTTGTTGCTATTTGGCCCTCCTCCTCATAGTTTGGTGTCTTAATCAGGCGTTCTAGATCAATATCTTAACTGCTAGGCACATACACTATTCAAGGCCGCCCTCATCTTCTTTGGCCTCGACAACCCAGGTGCTTGGTTTGGCCATGAGAGTGGTTTTTTGTAGTATCTATCAAGTTGCCTCATTGCAGGCTTTATCATTCAGCTTCAATCTTTCACACGATCATATTTTAGCCTTTGGTAGCTATTTCAAAGGTCATTATCTTCAATCTCAGCATCATTTGTTTAGCAGTTGTTTCCTTCTATGAAGATGTGGTCATTCTCTGGTCACAAACATAGATTACTTAGGCACATTTTAGGCTCTCATCTCAACCTTTACAGGCCTCATTCAGCTCACCAGGCATTCTAGGCGTTGTTTTTAATTGACCTTGTTTTGGGTCAGTTCAAGCTATTTTTTATTGGCCAGACTCTCTGCTACATGGCCCTTGTCAGCATTTAATGTTGGATCAAACCCATTGTTTGATTGCTAGCCCTGTTTCAAGCTTCATCTCTAGTTCAGCTCACTTGGCCTCCCAAATCTGGGCCCTCGATCCAACGTTCTACCAGTCGTTGGCCCCATTCGGGCCCAACATTTTGTCCTTGGCCCAAACTATCGACTCTCATTCTCAAGTTGACTTCTCCATACACCACCATCATTCTTTATATCAAAATGCCTTTATTTGATGTTGTCAAGTATGGAGGCTCAATTAACTTTATTTCTCCAAAGAGTTTCGTATGCCTCAAGGAGGGAATCCCTTTCAAAAAAGGAGTCGAGCTTAGAGAGTTGTATTTTTTTAGGTTAGGGTTTCCTAAAGTTTGGTCATATTGTTAGGGTTTTTATTTTTCTCTAACCTACTGGATTAGTGTCATAGTGAAGAAAGCTTCATGTTGCAGAGCCCTTAAACCTAAAGACTCCATGAGAACATGAAGGAAGCCACAAAGGAAGATTTTTTTAAGAAGAAGATCATTCTCATCTGCTTCATGTCGTGCATTTTAGGTTCTTTGATGTCTTATATAGACAGAGACAACATGAAGATAGTGCATGCTCAGATACATGGATGCATGCAATATAGTATACATGATATTCGGTAATATACATGCAGAGATCATTGAGACAATTATAAGCTTGCTGTGACCTTTTTTGAGATTAGAAGATGTGTAAATGGTGACCGAAGGTATGCGACAGTGACTAACAAACCCTAATAGAGGGTTAAGACAACATGCTATTCATTAGAGTGGCTTGGTATATCAGAACAGTATGACATCAGTCATGAGCACAAGGAGCAGCATGACAGTTTTGGTGCAGGGAGCAGCAAATACCATATCTAGTTTTCTACACCTAAATTTTATTAAAGCCCACAAGTCATTGTAGACAAAAAATATAGAGATCTCATGGAAGGGATAGTGGTAATGTATTTATCTTTATCAAGACAAGAGGGGTTGCTCACAACAATCATGACAGTCAAAATGAAACAAAGAAAAGCATTGAAGACAATGATGAAGAAGGGACTACAATGAAGGGACAACCATAAATTACAAGGCACAACCATCAACAATGATCTTAAAACTATCAACAGTGATCAAAAAACAATGAGCAGACTATTAAAACAATCAAGTAGATAGAGGGACAATATTCCTAGAAGATAGTGAGATGGGCAATGGAGGTAAGAGTTTAGAGTTTTTTCTCCTTATGTAGATTTTAAAAGTTTTCATGACAATATAGGTATAGAGAAACATGTCTACATACAACTCAAGAAACCATTGATCTTAAATAAATAGTTAGGGTCACAAACCCCATGATGTTTGTCAAATGTTATGAAGACTATCAAGTTTTGACAGAGATTTGTTGTGAACACCTTAAAGAGTTATGTTTAAGATACACTATAGAGCATTCAAGAGAGGAGTCTACCGTTTATGCATTCAAGAAGTCTTTATGGAGTCCTATAGGTGTCTCTGTCAACAAGTCTAAGCTTGTTCATAAATTGAGATCTTTGAAAGGCAATGAGAAAAAGGAGTATTAAGGAGTTCAAGCCTTTGTAAAAGATATAAGATTGTTTGTGAAACTATTTACTACTCTTGTGAGCCTCAAAACTCTTGTGAGCCTCAAAATATCTTAACAACACCTAAACAAAGTTTGCATACTATATGAAGCATTGTCAAATCCTAAATTGGTTGAAACCTAATGTATATACTGTCTAAAGAGCTCATGCACAATCTAAGGAGCATGTTTTAACAATCATGGAGAGCCAATGGAATAGTGCATATATAACAGTGTGAGGATAATATAAGAGGCACTCTGGAGGGTTTGACAAAGGTCAAGCAGAGAAATATAGGGGTCTTCTAGAGGCATAGAAGGTATACAAGTCTGAGAGGAAGAAAAGTTTGTGTCCAAGCATATTTTCCATACCCAGAGGGAGTGCATACAGATTTCCAAAGAAGCTAGGGATATTTAATGACTTGGGTAACATGTGACAATAGTTAGGGTCCACAAAGGATTAGTTAGACTTGGGTAAATCCCTAAATCAATGTCCTATAAACATTGTGATCACTCTCAGAGTCTTGATGATGTAGCAATTGATGTGAA
Organism: Cunninghamia lanceolata; assembly: GCA_027924645.1. Classification (NCBI taxonomy): domain Eukaryota; kingdom Viridiplantae; phylum Streptophyta; class Pinopsida; order Cupressales; family Cupressaceae; genus Cunninghamia; species Cunninghamia lanceolata. Next base: position 164,326 of record BSBN01001108.1, on the reverse strand, counting down.
AGTACTCTCAGAGGTCTAAGGGTCAATGAAGTATTCAGGGCAGGACAGTGGACTCATGGATAGCAATTCTTTAGAGTAGTCAAGTGGTAGAGATAGTCATTTCAAATGATAATGACAGTGTACCCATTGAAGAGATAACAAAGGTGATTGTCCAAATGTAGAGAACAAATAGAGACAACAGTCACAAACATGGTTTGTCAAAACCTGACAGAGGTTAGTATGAAGGTTTTTGACAGCAAGAACAATACACAAGAGGGCATACAAACCTAAACATGATCAAGGATATCAACAAGAAGGTCTACATACTAGAATGCAAGGGAGATGAATGGACAGGGGTAGTAAAATAGTGGCACTATCATTAAGAAAGATAATGGGTTAAGAAGCATTGAGTGACAATATTGAAGTAGGCAGTGAATTCACTGTTGGAAGTGAAAGTACACGGGGTTCACTGTGGGAAGCAAATAATACATAGCGAGTAAGCTTTTTCAAAAGCCACAAAGATAAGAGACAAGAGTACAATGACACCATCTACATCATACATGAGACGGTCAAGAGGTTTTCATATCAAAAGTAGTATTATCCATTATCAAGGACACATTGACTTCTTGTTGGGAAGAGCCTATTGCAGTGGGTTTGTCAAGATGCTTCATAATGACAAAGACTAACAATTTCTAAGGTGGCAAAGGTCAAATTCATGGAGCTAGTGCATGAAGGTTATAATGATATTCAGTCCACTTGTCAACAAGCATTCATGAAGGAGGTTGGGCAGTTTGAAGGGTCTTGATGGAGTTCAAGAGGCATCATGCAAGCATATAGGAGCAGTTTGTCAATAGTTAGAGGGTATCTATGAGCAGGTCAAACTCCTCCCAAGCATCTAGGAACCTCTGCAACCATTGGAGCACAATCCAAGGAACTTGAAGAAGTCAAGCACCCTTTTTTGAGGAGACCAAATCAAACTTGAAGCTTTTGGTCATCCAAAATAGGTTAGCTACTTTTAAGGCTTTGTAACTTGGTCAATTTCAGTCCCTATATGCTCTCCTATGTCTAGGATGACATATAGGACCCCTAAGCAACATTTTTAAGGAGTTCTTTTATGTTTTTGGGGCTCTAGAAGCCAAGAAACAACACTACAACTCAAAAACATATATTTAGTTGTATGACAATATCAAGTCATTTTTAGACTTATTCAGCTATAAGGATACCTTCTTTTCAATAAAAGTTAAAGCATTTCACCTTCTCAACCCTTGTTTTCATTGTGTATGAATGAATATGAATGCATGTTTATGTGATGTCTAAGAAATCCTTAAACAAAATGTCATATTTGATACCTTTGTTCACAAAATAATGCATGTTTCTGTGAGTTATGAGCTATCATGATATAAAATAGCCTTGGTTGTGAAAAACATGAAATTTCCTTCCTAAAATTGCAATATATCAAGCCTCCTTACAACATATAGGGATGCAAACATAAAATGAGTGTGAGTTCTGTGTGAAACAACTAGTTTATTGAATTTTTGTATGTCAAGCAATAGCAGGTTTAAGTCTTAAACTTTTGGTGAATCAACTCCATCTATAGTAGGTTTAGTTTATGTCATTTCATGCACTTTTTCCTCTGAGAACATTGTTGGAAAAGGTGAGGATCAACAAGAAAGAATAAAACCACAAAGCTATTTTCCACACAATAGGCCAAATTACATTGCCAAAAGATGAAAATTATGTACATATAGCCTTGCTTAAGTAGGCAAGCAAGTGGAGGTGAGAAGGTCGTACACAATGACTGAGAAACCCTCTAAAGGTGCAACACTTGTCTACTCAAATGACACATGTTTGAGAAAGTGGCAAGTTTGCATGAAGTAGGTGTCTCACAAAGGTGAGTACACATCTCTTCACCACATGAGGTGAGACAAAAAGGTAAGAAGCCCAAAGTTGGACTTAAACAAGTGTGAATATAAATTTCCTAGACACGCTAAAAGATAACTAGATAAATAATGTAACTTTTCACACTAACACCCCCCCTTAAGTGCAACTTAGGGAGTAGTGAAACAATGATGGGTCCCAACAACTAGGCCTGATGAGGTACCCATGTACAAATGCATCTCTCATAAAGCAAGGAAAGAAAGAAAACCCTGTGGAAAAAAAACTTTCCTCCAAAAGAGAGAAAAATGAGAAAGTGTACTAGACATGACTCGATGGAAGTGCACTTGACACAATACAACTAAAAGTGATAGTCCTGCAATACTTGCAAGATCCATGTGTGGAATGCAATTGCATGTCATATGGCTACAATTCAAATCCAATGTGAAGTCCTACTTTAAAGATTCGGTGGAAGCCTTCTATGAAGAAACTCTAAAATCTGTAGAAGCAAGGAACTGATATCAATCTTTTGTCGTGATGAATCTCTAGAAGTCCTTGAAGAATCAACTCTAGATGCACATGCATCATTAGGTGATAGTGATGTTGTAGTGGAAGTGTTTGTGACACATCTCAATACAATGCAGAAAAAATGTTGAAGAATGATGAAGTAGTGGTGGAAGTGTACTTGACATATCTCTGTGGAAGTGCTCTTGGCACAACTCAAAAATTCTCTTTACACACCTCTATGAACCCCCCCATCATTTGATATTTTTATCCCAATATGATGTTGTTTGAGAAACTTCCATGTGACTCAATATTTTTATCCCCCCTGAATTTGACACTTTATAATGATAGTGCATTAAACAAGGCTAATTGGAATGAAAAGTGGCACTTTATAATGATAGTACAAAATCATTTCCAATAGATTAGTCTCGAAAAACTATTCACTTTTTAAAAAATGGCACTCAATTTTGAGTTGCCAATCAAAAGATACAATTGTTTTTCAAGTTGTTTAACTAGTTGTACAAAGAAGGAATTTTTTTTTAGAAAAATGGGACAATTCCCAAATCATCTCAATGCAGCTTTGTCGGTTCCAAACTAGCTTCATGTTAACTATAAATATGCCCAATTTCACCTCCATGGACGAAAGTTACAACAAAATCAAAAAAAGCCCCTCTTTGCAAAAATCTATGCAAAATTAGGGTCTTTCGAGGTAAATTTTTTTTAGACAATACAACTTTCTGTGGCAAGTTGTAAGCATCATATAGAGCTTGGCAGTTTGTGTTGACATTAAAGAGTTTTCTCCAACATAGAATGTTATGCCCAGCTTTTTAACTAACCTCTAAGGGTTAGCATATGTTGCTAGCAGTTAACAATAAATGTTACCTCTACAATAGCTGTTAATGTTGGGAATTAAGGTGTCTCAACCTTGGTAATTCCTTGTATTTTTTCATTGTATTTATTTATTTATTGCCTATTGTATAATTTGGATGCAAATCCTATGTTGTCATATTGTGGGAGTTTGCACGGTGATGTGTCATCCTACATGGCATATGACCACATGTAATTTTGTCCTCACATGAGGAGATAGGTGTCCCACTTAGTGGTAGGAATATTTTGCCATGTGTCAGCATCTTGGAATGTGTGTAAGGGAATATTGACTGAAATGGTCATGACATATTCCTATGACAAAGTTATGACATGTAAGAGTCAGAAATAGAAGATCCTATGACAGGTATGGACATGTGTCAAGAAGCATCTTTGAAAAAGGCATCTTTGGGTGCCCTAGGGTGGACTATGACATGTTGTAAAAGAATATGCTATTTATAGCCTATGTATGATAGATTCTCTTACAACTGTAAGTTATGACAGCTATGACAGATTCTATAATGGTTGTAAGAGTTGTAAGAGAATCTGTCATAGCCCATTTTGGAAATAGGTGACCTCTTTGGGATGGGGTGACTTGACAAGTGTCATGAATATCCTACAGTGTTGGACAAGTGTCCATAGGTGTGGGTTTTGGGCCATGGGTCCATGTTGGATGCCCATCTCAATGTGGAGCCATTTTTGCCTTGTATTTGCTTTATAAACAAGTGCTTTGGAGAGGTGATGCATTATGTGATTGACAAGTACTGCTATGTTGCCAGATCATCTCTAGATATGAGTGTCAAAGACTCCTACAAGAGCATTGGCTCTGTGATTGTATTATAACCTTCATTGTTTACGGAATACATTTGAGCTGTGTTTTGGAGTGTGGGGTTTTTCACTCGATAAGAGTTTTCCCCATGTGTATCTTGTGTCTCTCTTCTTTTGTCTTACATTCTTGTCTATGTGTTTGATGCAATATCTCTATTAGTGGGTTAACATAACCTGTAATTGTAAAGATAAAATTGAATTTGCACTCTCCTCCCCTCATTAGATTAGTGTAGGAAGCGATTTTCGCACACCTAGCTTCCTTTCAGTTGGTATCAGAACCTAGCCAATTTTGGTTCTAGCTGCTGGGTAGGGGTTTTTTGAGCTAATCTTAGGTTGAGTGGGAGTTTGTGTAGAGTATTCTTTATCTTGTTGCAGGAAGGAGATGGCAACCACATCTGGAAGATTAGAGGTGACAAAATTTAATGGCACTAATTTCGAGTTGTGGAAACTCAAGATGGAAGACCTACTTGTTGATCGTGACCTATGGGAAATTGTATCCGGTGTAAAACCTACATCAATGTCACAAGCTGATTGGGACCTCAAAGATCAGAAGGCTAAGGGTCTCATAAGACTCTGTCTAGTTGACTCTGTCCTGTTGAATGTCCATGAGGAGAAGAGCACGAAAGACCTTTGGAAGAAGCTAGGTGATGTTTATCAGGCCAAGTCCTTGGTGGACAAGCTTTTTCTGAAAAAGAAGTTGTTTTCTCTGAAGATGGAAGACGGAGCATCTATTGCAGACCATATGAATTCTTTCAACATGATCATTGCACAGTTGACATTTGTGGGTGTGAAAATGGAGGAGGAGGATCGGTGTATGACCCTACTTTGTTCAATGTCAGATTCATGGGATCATATTGTTATGGCTATCGGAAGCACCACTACCACCTTCAAGATGGAAGATGTGGTGTCTTCGCTATTATCTGAAGAGATGCAAAGAAAGTCTTCTGAGGTAGCCAAAGAGGCTCTTGTGGTTCATGGAAGACCCAAAGAGAAAGGGAAGAAGAAGGACAAGAAAGGTGAAAAGGACAGATCCAAATCCTGTGGGAGATCCAAATCTCCTGGAAAGTCCAAGGCTCTCTGTTGGAACTGTTGGAAAATCAGGCATTTCTGAAAGGAATGCAAAGAGGAGAAGAAAAAGAAGACGAAGAATGCTCATGATTTAGATTCTAACAAGTCACAAGATGATGGTGATGCCTTCATCGCAACCCTAGCCACCCATGCATCTAATGATGTGTGGTTGATTGATTCTGGTGCATCATTCCACATGACCTTGCATTGAGACTGGTTTATGAAGTATGAAGAGTTCAATGGTGGAAGAGTGTAGCTGGGTGATGATTCTCGTCTGAAGATTGTTGGTCATGGAAGAGTTTCAATCTAATTCCCTGATGGATGAGTGAAGGGGATCACTGGGGTTATGTACATCCCAGGCCTAGCACGGAACCTACTTTCTGTAAGTATGTTGAATGATGCAGGTGTGCAGGTTGTCTTTTTGAAGAACGGATGCAAGATGACTAGAGGATCTATGGTGCTTGCGAAGGATACTCAGAGAGGTACTTTGTTTCAGCTGGAGGCATGCACTTCACAATGCAATAGTTCTTCTGACTCGAAGAAAAGAGCTGCAGTCACTTCATCCCCACCATCTAAATGAGTAGTGAAGAAATTTGTTGTAACTAGTTTTGATGGTAGTGCACATGCTTTGGAAGTTAAGCTTCTTGCTGAAAAAACTATGTTATGGCATTTGAGATATGGCCACATTGGTGAGAAGGGTCTTAGAACCCTGAAAAATAAAAACCTCGTTCAGGGGTTAAATGATTGTAATCTCAAGTTTGATTTTTGTGAACATTGTGTATATGGAAAACAAAACCATGTTCAGGTTTACTCTAGTTCTCACAAGTCTTCTGGTGTATTAGATCTTATTCATTCTGATGTGTTTGGTCCTGTTAATGTTCCTTCAATTTCCAAATCTATATATTTGGTATCTTTCATAGATGATTACAGTAGAAGGACATGGGTTTATTTTATCAAAAGTAAGATTGAAGTCTTTAGTCGGTTTAAGGAGTTTAAAGCCTTTGCTGAAAATTAGACTAGTAAAAAGATTAAGTGTTTGAGAACTGACAATGGTGGTGAGTTTTATTTGGTAGAGTTCGATAAGTTTTGTAAAGAGCAAGGGATTGAAATACATAAGACAACTCCATACACCTCACAGCAAAATGGAGTTGCAAAGAGGATGAACATGACACTGATGGAGAAGGCTAGGAGTATGCTTAGTGGAGCAAGCCTCGATAAAAAGTTTTGGGCTAAAGTTGTTGCCACTGCTTGCTATCTGGTAAACAGATCTCCTACATCAGATCTTGTTGGTAAGACACCTATGGAGGTGTGATCTAGTAAGAAGCCTTTAGTTAGACATCTTCATGTTTTTGGTTGTGAGGCATATGCACATGTGCCTAGGGAGAAACATTCTAAATTGGAGAACAAGGCTCTTAAGTGTATTTTCATTGGCTATGGTGTCGGTGTGAAAGGATACAAGCTTTGGGATCCTATGGCTAAAAAAGTGTTGTATAGAAGAAGTGTTATCTTTAGAGAGCTAACACCTTCTTCCACTGTTCTACAGCCAGAATAGATAGAAAAGAAAGAGGATGCAGTTCAGTTTCCTTCTACCCCTGAAAAGACTGAACAAACAGGCCCTGTGAGACTTGATGATGAGGAGAGCTCTAGTAGCTTTGAAATCTTAGAAGAAGAAGCATAACCTCAACCTCAGCCATTGAGGAGGTCTACACAAATGAGAAAGCAACCTAATAGGTTTGGTTATTCATTACTTGATTCTAGTTGTGCTTTTGCTTTACTTACTAACGCTGATAAACTATGAAAGAGGCTATGGGCATGAAAGATGCAGGTTCCTGGAAGCCATGGAATATGAGATGGCTTCTTTGGAAAAGAATAAAACATGGGTCTTGGTGCCTTTTCCTGATGGACAGAAACCCGTTGGATGCAAATGGGTGTTCAAAAAGAAATTTGGTGCTGATGGTAGTGTTGAAAAGTACAAGGCTAGATTGGTTGCGAAGGAGTACTCACAAGTGGAGGGAATTGATTATGGTGAAATTTTCTCTCCTGTTGCAAAGATGAAATCCATTCAATTCCTATTATCTCTTGCAACTTCTTATGAGGTAGAATAGATGGATGTGAAGATAGGTTTCCTTCATGGTGATTTGGAGGAAGAAATTTACATGTCACAACCAGAGCATTACATAGAGAAAGGTAAAGAAAATTTGGTTTGCAAATTAAAAAAATCTTTGTATGGTTTGAAGCAGTCTCCTAGGATGTGGTACTTGAAGTTTGATGCCTTCGTGTTGTCGATTGGATATCTGAGATCAAAATCAGATCATTGTGTGTATTACAAATTTGACAACGATCGCATTCTCATTATTGCATTGTATGTTGATGATATGTTGTTGATTAGGAATGGTAAGAATATGATTTCTGATTTGAAGTCTCAGTTGTCAGCATAGTTTGAGATGAAAAATATAGGGGAAGCCAGGTACATTCTAGGAATGGAAATTAGAAGAGACAGAGCTAACAGAAAACTTTGGTTAAACCAGAGTAAGTATGTGAAGACCGTGTTGGATAGGTTTAGCATGGCAGATTGTAGACCATTGTGTGTTCCTATTTCATTGGGGACAAAGTTGTCTGTTAATAATTGTCCAAAATCTCCTAGTGAGGTGGAGGACATGAGCAGAGTACCTTATGCTAGTGTTGTTGGCAGTTTGATGTATGCCATGGTCTGCACAAGACCAAACATTGCCCAAGCAGTGGGAGTCCTTAGTTGATTTATGGCTAATCCTAGACGAGTACATTGGGATGCGGTTAAGTGAGTGTTCAGATATTTGAGGGGTACTTTTGAGTATTCCATATGCTATCATGGTAATGTTACAAGACCTCTGCATTCAGTTTGTATTCGTGGATTTGTGGATTCTGATTGGGCAGGTGACATTGACAATAGGAGATCCACCAGTGCCTATGTGTTCACTATGTTTGGTGGTGCAATTAGTTGGATGAGTAAGAGACAACCTATGGTTGCTTTTTCCATGATAGAAGCTGAGTACATGGCAGCAACTTATGCTTGCAACGAAGCCATTTGGCTTAAGAGATTGTGTTCAGATATTGGTGTTGATGCAGGACAGATTATGATTTATTGTGATAGTCAGAGTGCGATTTTCCTTGCGAAGAATCCAACTTTCCATGCCAGAACAAAGCATATTGATGTACAGTTTCACTTTGTACAAGACATGGTAGAGGATGGGAAGGTAAATTTGGAAAAGGTAGATAATTTGAAGAATTTTGCAGATGCATTGACGAAGCCAGTGCGCACAAAGAAGTTCAGATGGTGTTCAGAGTCTATGGGCATCTCGGCCTATAGCAGTTAAATCATATTATTTCTATTGGCTCTTACAAGGTGTTCAACAAGTGGGAGAATGTTGGGAATTAAGGTGTCTCAACCTTGGTAATTCCTTGTATTTTTTCATTGTATTTATTTATTGCCTATTGTATAATTTGGATGTGAATCCTATGTTGTCATATTGTGGGAGTTGGCACGGTGATATGTCATCCTACATGGCATATGACCACATGTAATTTTTTCCTCACATGAGGAGAAAGGCATCCCACTTAGTGGTAGGAATATTTTTCCATGTGTCGGTATCTTGGAATATGTGTAAGGGAATATTGACCGAAATGGTCATGACAAATTCCTATGCCAAAGTTATGACATGTAAGAGTCAGAAATAGAAGATCCTATGACAAGTATGGACATGTGTCGAGAAGCATCTCTGAAAAAGGTATCTTTGGGCACCCCAAGGTGGACTATGACATGTTGTAAGAGAATATGCTATTTATACCCTGTGTATGACAGATTCTCTTACAGCTGTAAGTTATGACAGCTATGACAAATTCTATGACGGTTGTAAGAGTCATAAGAGCATCTGTCATAGCCCATTTTAGAAATAGGTGACCTCTTTGGGATGGGGTGACTTGAGAAGTGTCAGGAACATCCTAAGATGTTGGACAAGTGTCCGTCCATAGGCATGGGTTTTGGGCCATGAGGCCATGTTGGACACTCATCTCAATGTGGAGCCATTTTTGCCTTGCATTTGCTTTATAAACAGGTGCTTTGGAGAGGTGATGCATTATGTGATTGACAGGTACTATTATACTATCGGATCATCTCCAGAGACAAGGGTCGAAGACTCCTACAAGAGCATTGGCTCTATGACTGTATTGTAACCTTCATTGCTTACGAAATACATTTGAGTTGTGTTTTGGAGTGTGGGGTTTTTCACCTGATAAGGGTTTTCCCCACGTATATCTTGTGTCTCTCTTCTTTTGTCTTACATTCTTGTGTATGTGTTTGCTGCAATATCTCTGTTAGTGGGTTAACATAATCTGTAATTGTAAAGATAAAATTGAATTTGCACTCTCCTCCCCTCATTAGATTAGTGTAGGAAGCGATTTTCACACACCTAGCTTCCTTTCAGTTAATAGTTAACATGAAATGTTAACTTTACAATATTTGTTAATGTGACAAGTTGTTATTGTCACAGTTAGTGTAACAGTTTGATTGCTAGCATAATAAACAAACTAACAAAAGATGCTAGGATTAGGGAGCATTAACATTGTTGTGAGACAACAAATGTAAAAACCCACTTGCATCATGAGAGAAAAAAATAGTGACCCAAAATTGAAACTCTAAACTATGAAAAAGAGGAGGATAAAGCCAAATTCTAAGCTGAATAAAAAATACAGACCACAACCTTATAGATATTAAATGCATAAGTGCAGAGTTGGAGCGGCTTGGATGAGAGGATTTAAGTGTTGAATACAGAGCGACCAAAACATCTTGTAGCAGATGTGGTAACAGTGGCTTGTGGAGCTAAGAAACTAGTGAACTAGGGTGAAATGAAGACTCCGACTCCTACAATGGAGAAACCTACACAAGCAACTTTAGCAGATTTGTGGAAGTTGACTTCAATGTTGAATGCCAACCCCAACACTCACCTGATGGTGAGATCCCTGGTTGTGTGGTGTGGAAGACTCTGACCTCCCCTGCAACACAATGATAGCTTTGACATCAATCGACTAGAGATGAAACCATCGACCATGAATGAATAGCGATGGCGACCTGTTGGGGTGATATGTTGAGTATATTATGCACAACCGTCGAAAGAGAATCTGCACACTAAAATGCTTGGCCAAAAAACAATTTTCACTTTTGTTTACCACATTACTTGTGGTTTGAACAAAACTAGGCGAGATTTGTAGCCCAGAAACCCTCCAAAAAGTCACCCAATCGATGCAAAATGGTGCCAAAAAATGACCAAAGACTCTCAGATTGGCCGATGATCAGACAAAAAATGCCCAATTTTTTTATAAATTCACCAAAAAAGATGAAACCCTCATTGGAGAGCAACAAACCAGGCATCAAAAAAGAGCCACCACATCCTTGAAGCAGGAAAAAAAATGCCCAAATTCACCTTGGAAACCCTTGACCCAGGGGATGAAAAACACCCACGAACCAAAAGATACAGGGGCTGAGAGGCCAAAAAATGACCGCCTTTTTCAAAATTTTGCCAAAAATTGAGCAACTGCACCCAGAATACTTGTAAAAACGTGATTTTGCAAAAAAAAATTGCATTTTCTGATGAAAATCCGTACAATTCCATATGGTCATACTGTTGTACGATACAAGAGGTTGGGACTGAAAAAATTTGCAAAATTTTGCCTGCGTTGATTTTGGCAAAATGATAGACTATTTTGTCTATCTCAGGCCTTCTAGACTCGATTGCGATGTTTTTTTGGCTCTACAAGGACCTCTTGGCTAGGATATGTGCAAGATTTGCTATAACAGACAGAATTTTGCATGCAACACTCTGATACCATGTTGGAAAAGTTGAGGATCAACAAGCAAGAATAAAACCACAAAGCTATTTTCCACACAATAGGCCAAATTACATTACCAAAAGATGAAAATTATGTACATAGAGCCTTGCTTAAATAGGCAAGCAAGTGGAGGTGAGAAGGTCGTACACAATGACTGAGCAATCCCCCAAAGGTGCAACACTTGTCTACTCAATGACACATGTTTGAGCAAGTGGCAAGTTTGCATGAAGTAGGTGTCTCACAAAGGTGAGTACACATGTCTTCACCACATGAGGTGAGACAAAAGGGTAAGAAGCCCAAAGTTGGACTTAAACAAGTGTGAATATAAATCTCCTAGACATGTTAAAAGCTAACTAGATGGATAATGTAACTTTTCACACTAACAAACATCAGTAGATTAGACTAGTTTATGTGAGAAAAGCAAGGGAACCGTCCCTCTCTAGAGATTTGTCTTGTTTTTGTAGGTCCCACACTGAGAGACATTTCAATGTTCTTAAGTAGCTTGAGGGCTCATCTCTCAAGCAAGGGTGCATACTTATGTGATAACAACACCTACTTCATTTTGGCTTGCCACTTTCCCTCACACATGTCATGTGAATTAGACAAGTGTTGCATGCATGTAGGGGTGGTCAATAGTTCAGTCCTACCTTCCTACCTCCTTCTCCTTGCCTATTTATGCAAGGATTCTCATTGTATTTTACACACTCTCATTGTATATGATAGATATGCTCTTGTGCTCCATTTTTCACTTGTGGAAGGTTATTCAATTTGTGCTTGTTGATCTTGGCTGCTCCAACACTCTAGACTCAACTTTCTAGCACCTTTGATATGGACTTGGGGGTTTCTAAATATATTGTTGGGATGGAGATCAATAGGGATTGGGTACACATAAAGCTTTGGTTAAGTCAGAGTAAGTATGTTGATACCATTTTGTGAAGATTGAATATGCAGGACTGTAAGACAATAAGTATTCCTTTTTTGGTTGGTACTAAGCTTAGTCTAGACATGTGTCCTACTTCTAATGATGATTTTGAAGAAATTTATAAGGTTCCTTATGCTAGTGTCATTGGTAGTTTGATGTATGCAATGGTTTGCGCTGGACTAGATATTGCCCAAGCAATGGGAGTTTTGAGCAGTTTTATGTCTAACCCTGGTAGAGAGCATTGGACTTTTGTTAAAAAGGTGTTTAGATATTTTTGAGGAACTTCTAATTATTGTTTGGTTTATCATGGTATTGATGATGTGGTGAAGTCATTGGACATACAGGGTTTTATTGATGCAGATTGGGCAGGTGACTTAGATAGCCGAAGGTCCACTAGTGGCTATGTTTTCTCTCTATTTGGAGGTGTAGTGAGTTGGATGAGTAAAATACAACCTATGGTTTCTTTGTCCACCATAAAAGCAAAGTATGTGTTTGTTGCACATGCCTCTAAGGAGGTGGTATGGTTATGGAGACTTGGTATAGGTATTGTTTTTATTGCAGGATTGTGAGGATCGGATGTGACAGTTAGAGTGCCATATGTTTGGCCAAACATCCTATGTATCATGCTCATACTAAGAATGTTTATGTTCAATATCACTTTGTGTGAGAAATGGTTGATAATGGTAAGGTCTTGTTAGAGAAAGTTGACACTTTGGATAATGTTGCAGATTCTCTCATGAAGCCAGTAACCATAGATAAGTTCTCTTGGTGCAGGAAGGCTATGGGTCTTGATCACTATACTTGATTATTATTTTATGTTTCCTTATGGATGTAATTGCAATGTATAATATCAAGTGGGAAAATGTTAGGATAAGGTGATATTAACCTTGCAATTCTAAGTCATTTTCATGTGTCTCCATGATCCGTGGAATGTGTACTTGGATGCCTAGGGTCATGAGAGATAAATATATTTAATATATATTTGTCTATGACAAATTGTAATTGCATTCATAGAGGTGGATCTAGTCATCTATTGCGGTTACAAAGCATATTGTAGGAAGATTCCTTCTAGGTATCCACTATGGAGGTGGGGACCACTAGGCCTTAGATGTTCGTGCATGTTGTTGCATGTATCTTGCATGTTATACTAAGTGGGGTGCCTTGGTTTGCATGTTGTGCATGTTTTACATTGGATCTGTCAGTGGGTTATTGATGAGACCATAAAGTGTCTCATCTTTAGTCAAATAAAAGCATATTTTTTCTCTTCATTAAATCAGTTTTTGAAGTGCACTTGAGTATGGGTTTGAAGATTTGTAGCTAAATATCAAATAAACTTGTCTAAATGCAACGATCAATGCCATGCATGAGTTTATCTTGATATTATATGTTCACTTTGAGATCAGCATTTATTTTATCAATAAAGTGAAGAGAAAGTCTATTTTATGTTAAGTTGCAGAGTTTCAGAATTACAGAGCTCCGGAGATGAACAGAGCTTCGAAGATGCATAGAGTGCCGGAGATGGACAAAGCGCCGGAGATGGATAGAGCTCCAGGGATGTACAGAGCGTCGGGGATGGACAGAGCTCTGAAGATGCACAGAGTGCCAGAGATGTACAGAGTGCCAGAGATGGACAGAGCGTCGGAGATGCACAGAGCGCCAGAGATGCACAGAGCTCCAGAGATGCATAGAGCTCTGGAGATGCACAGAGCGCCGAAGATGGACAAAGCTCCAAAGATGCACAGAGTGCCGAAGATGGATAGAGCTCTAAAGATGCATAGAGCACTGGAGATGGATAGAGCATCGGAGATGGACAGAGCGCCTGAGATGCACAGAGCGCCTGAGATGCAGAAGTCAAAAATGCAGTTTCAGTAAAACTGCAATATCTCACTCATTTCTTAACGAAAATTAAAATTTCAAAATGATCCAGAAAGCTTAAAGAGAGGGGAACAAATCTATGAAGGCATTTTGAAGAGATTCATTAAAATAAATAAATGGTTAATGATATAAGTTGACTGTTACAGAACGCGAAGACGCAGAACAGAAAAGTCAAGAAAACCAGTTTTAGTAAAACTACGATATCTCTCTCGTTTCTTAACGAAATTTAGAAATTCAAAATGATCTAGAAAGATGAAAGTTAGGAGAACAAACCCAAAAATCATTTGAGGAGATCTCATAAATTAAATGAGTAGTTTATGATAGAAGATGACTATTCCACAAGCTCCAAAGATGTTCCAAAAATACTTTATGAAGTTACTGCGAATTCTTCCAATCTACCAACACACACTCTAAGATTTTCTAAAGGATTGATTGACTATAATTACTCTTAAATTAATGGATCTAATTATGAGTAATTATTCCATGAAAAGAATACACACTTAGTGTCATTACATGTCTTTCTAAAAGACTGCATGTTTTGCCTTGTAATCAACAATTGTATAATCAGTTAACTAAATGAATAAGTTTAGTTAACTAGATAAATAAGTTTAGTTAGCTACATGAATAAGTTCTCTACTCTAGAGAGACTCTCAATTAGAATTTAATAACCATAGTTATATATAAAGAACTATGGCGTAGAATAAAAGAAGGGAGAAGAAAGTTGTAAAAGAAGGATTTTGAAGGAAAGAAGAACTCTGTTATTTTCCAGCAGCATGTACTTTGGATCTTGAAATTGAATAAAAGAAGTTGTTCTACAAATTTGTTGATTGTTGGAATTGATTAATCTCTCCAGAGGAAGGAGCAAGGGCCCACTCCAACCAAAGGGCAAAGACTACATTTCTTAGTTTGTTTAGTTGCTTTGCTGTTATGCAATTTGTTTATTCAGAATTCCTTTAGCTATTCCTTTATTCCAAAATTAGATCAGCTGCTCAAGTTATTGTTTTCCTTAGATTAAATTGTCTTTTTCAGCAGAGTTAAACCCAATTTGTTTCATGCAATTGTTGTCAAATCCCTTTTGTAGAAAATACTGCCATGCAAGTTATTCCTTCTTCCTTTTGCATACAGCCATGGACACCGCCTTGGATTGATATTTATTAAAATTAAATGATGAGGACTGCAACGACCCTCGTCATTTTTGGCGCCGTTGCCAGGGATAGGTGTCATTAGGGAGTTGCTATTGATCTGGTGACAGCAGGTCAAAAAGAGGGAAAAATTAGTTTAGTAGTCTTTTTAGATTTATTATTTTGAAGTCTAGGTAGATAAAAGAAGTTCCTCAAAAGAGATCTGTATGCCAAAAACCTCCCCAAACAATAGATCCAAATCATAAGGTTCTTGCATGCAAAGAAGGTGAAAAATCTTGTTGTTCTGTAATTTCAGCTCTTATGCAGCCTCTTCAACTGGATGACCATGACTCCAATGTCCAGCAAGGAAAAATGCATTTTAGAAGGAGACATTGATGCCCTATTGCTTGCAATAGGTAACGAGTATAAAGAAGAAATCTTGTCTCCACTGGAGGAGCTTGTATGGCAGAGTATTATTTGGATGCCTTCAAAGTCTAAGGAGGGCTGCCTGATCAGATACTTGAAGAATAACAAGGAGCTGCCTCTAATCATGCATGTACCAGAATATGAGGAAGGGTTTCAAGATCTCTCCAATCAGCCCATGAACAACAAGGAGCTATCTTTAATCATGCATGCATCAAAATGTAAGGAAGGGTTGCAGGATCTCTCTAATCAGCCCATGCATGTACTAGAGTCAGAAATTATGGAGGAGGCTGTTATTTCAGAGGAAGGTGAAGCATCAAAGTTTAAATTTTTAGTCATCTTCTTCTCATAGTTTTCCTTTTCTTTTAGAAAGTTAAATGCATGGATCCATAATTTGAGAAAAGGAAGTTATTTTCTCCAACCAGTTAATGGTTTTGTGTAACCTATCTCTACATCACTAAGTAGAGTAGGTTAGGGTAGGTTTATTTTTTTGCAAATAAGTGCTTTGCACATGCTTTTTCTATACAATTTGCTGCTTCCAAGAACTCCTGCAGATATTTTAGCTTTCAGAAGTTGAAGACCTCTTTGCATGCATCATGCAAAACATGGGCTAAAAAGATGGAGAACTAACTGGTGCATGATGGTCACATGGAAGACTATGATGGACTCAGCTAAAAACAACTCTAGAAATCAGAACAGCAACTCTGGAGCTCTCAAAACAACATCTCCAAATCACTCAGAATAGTAGCTCTGGAGTTCAACAGAACATCAGCGCCAGAGATGGACAGCAAGGTATCAACGTTGGAGATCAATAGAACAATAGCTCTAGAGATCAGCAGAGTATTAGCTCTGGAGATCAGCAAAGTATTAGCTCCAAAGATGAACAACAAGCACCAACTCCAAGGATCAACATGGTATCAGATTTGTAGATGCACAACAGGGTATGAGTTCCAGAGATTATCAGAATGGTAAATCTAAAGATCATTAGAACAGCTGCTCCAGAGAACACCAAAACAACAACTATAAGGCATCTCCGGAGCAATTGCAATAAAAGTAAAGAGGTTACCTCAAAAAGATGATTATGAAGTGCAGGAGGACCTGCAACCTCTTAAGTGTGGGGGAGATGATGAGACCATAAAGTGTCTCATCTTTAGTCAAATAAAAGCATATATTTTCTCTTCATTAAATCAATTTTTAAAGTGCACTTGAGTATGGGTTTGAAGATTTGTAGCTAAATATCAAATAAACTTGTCTAAATGCAACAATCAATGTCATGCATGAGTTTATCTTGATATTATATGTTCACTTTGAGATCAGCATTTATTTTATCAATAAAGTGAAGAGAAAGTCTATTTTATGTTAAGTTGCAGAGTTTCAGAATTACAGAGCTCCAGAGATGAACAGAGCTCCAAAGATGCATAGAGTGCTGGAGATGGACAGAGCGCCGGAGATGGATAGAGCTCCAGAGATGTACAGAGTGCTGGGGATGGACAGAGCTCTGAAGATGCACAGAGTGTCAGAGATGTACAGAGTGCTAGAGATGGACAGAGCACTGGAGATGCACAGAGCACCAGAGATGCACAGAGCTCCGGAGATGGACAGAGCTCCAGAGATGGACAGAGCTCCAAAGATGCACAGAGCACCGGAGATGGACAGAGCTCCAAAGATGCATAGAGCGCTGGAGATGGATAGAGCGCTGGAGATGGACAGAGCGCTGGAGATGCACAGAGCGCCGGAGATGCAGAAGTCAAAAATGTAGTTTCAGTAAAACTGCAATATCTCACTCATTTCTTAACAAAAATTAGAATTTCAAAATGATCCAGAAAGCTTAAAGAGAGGGGAACAAATATATGAAGGCATTTTGAAGAGATTCATTAAAATGAATAAATGGTTAATGATATAAGTTGACTATTACAGAACGCGAAGACGCAGAACAGAAAAGTCAAGAAAACTATTTTTAGTAAAACTATGATATCTCTCTCGTTTCTTAATGAAATTTAGAAATTCAAAATGATCTCGAAAGTTGAAAGTTAGGGAAACAAAACCCAGAAATCATTTGAGGAGATCTCATAAATTAAATGAGCCGTTTATGACGGAAGTTGACTATTCCACAAGCTCCGAAGATGTTCCAGAAATACTTTATGAAGTTGCTGCGAATTCTTCCAATCTACCAACACACACTCTGAGATTTTCTAAAGGATTGATTGACTATAATTACTCCTAAATTAATGGATCTAATTATGAGTAATTATTCCATGCAAAGAATACACACTTAGTGTCATTGCATGTCTTTCTAAAAGATTGCATGTTTTGCCTTGTAATCAGCAATTGTATAATCAGTTAACTAAATGAATAAGTTTAGTTAACTAGATAAATAAGTTTAGTTAGCTGCATGAATAAGTTCTCTACTCTAGAGAGACTCTCAATTAGAATTTAATAACCATAGTTATATATAAAGAACTATGGCGTAGAATAAAAGAAGGGAGAAGAAAGTTGTAAAATAATTATTTTGAAGGAAAGAAGAACTCTGTTATTTTCCAGCAGCATGTACTTTGGATCTTGAAGTTGAATAAAAGAAGTTGTTCTACAAATTTGTTGATTGCTGGAATTGATTAGTCTCTCTAGAGGAAGGAGCAAGGGCCCACTCCAACCAAAGGGCAGAGACTACATTTCTTAGTTTGTTTAGTTGCTTTGCTGTTATGCAATTTGTTTATTCAGAATTCCTTTAGCTATTCCTTTATTCCAGAATTAGATCAGCTACTCAAGTTATTGTTTTCCTTAGATTAAATTATCTTTTTTAGTAGAGTTAAACCCAGTTTGTTTCATGCAATTGTTGTCAAATCCCTTCTGTAGAAAAGACTGCCATGCAAGTTATTCCTTCTCCCTTTTGCTTACAACCATGGACACCGCCTTGGATTGATATTTATTAAAATTAAATGATGAGGACTGCAACGACCCTCGTCAGTTATTGAGCACTCGGTATTCATGACCAATTTTCATTGGTTGTGGGTTAGGCGCCCATGTGAAGTCCATGTGAAGATTTATTATTATTTACTAAGTTTGCAAGTTTTCCACTAAGGGGGGCATATGGTTTTTGCATGTGGTTTCACCACTTGTTTTGAGATACCACAATAGTATTCTCACATCTAGCTCTTCTATATATTGGTGCCTTGAGTTAGTAGTATATATAATTTTTTTACAGTTTGGAGGAGTAACGAAGTGCTACCAAAATTTTGAGAGAAATGTTGTGTTGATGTAAACTTCTTTGAAGGATTAATACAAGAATTGGATCTCTTTGGGTGTGGAGTTTTTTCCCACAAGGGTTTCTCTACTTAAATAATGTCTCACTTGTTATGTGTTTATTCCTTCATACTATTATTGTTGAATGTGCTAATCATTAAACATCGTCGTGGGTAATGTTGGAAATCTATTTTCAGATTTGCATACACTTTGTTAAAGTTAATATTGTAGTAGTTTCACCTTGATTTCCAACAATCAGAGCCTAAGCATGAAGTCCACACTAATTGTTTGAGCATTGTTTTAAGAGGAAGTCCTATCAGACATTTTGCCCAACTAGAGATCAATTAGAAGAAGTCACCACTTGTCATGCTTACTCTCGAGCATGAAATTGAACATCAAGAAGGGTGTAATCAACCTACTTATCCATTCCAAGATAGTTGCTTTCACAATCAACTTAAGTGGGTAAGTGAGTTGGTTTCCATCCTTTTAGTGGCATTTCATCAGTATGTTGTGTGCCCACTCTTTCCCCACCTCTTGTTGGCTACCCACAAGCATGAAAAGCATGTTAAGATGATTAGAAGGGGTAGCTATTTTGAAAAACTAGTCAATGGATTTGTTTGAGTCTTCTTCCAGTTGGTTAGTTTAGGCTTAGTTAGGTTTGTGTAGTTTCCATTCCTCCAAGTGTTATTGCACATGCTGCATTCTCATTAGGAGAATGCATGTTTGGTTGTATTTTGTGTGTTTGTGTTGTGTTGTTTGTTATTGGAGGCAATGTTCAGTCATGTGGTCTGATTCGAAATCTCTTTTAGATGGTTGATCTAGTTTCCCTTTGACTCTTGTGCCCAATGGATTGTTTAAGGCCACTGGATTTTTGTATTTAGCAAGCAAACACCCTTGAGAGGTTGCCAAAATGTTAACCTATTTTAGCCATTCTGACTCAAATAGTCCATCCTAGAAAATCATGCAAGTTACAATCAAATGCATCTAAAAACCCCTTGAGTTGGTCCCTTGTGTCTTACAGTGCATGTTTGCCTATGGAAATTCAAAAAAATCCCAAGATTTGGCTAATTTTGGCTATGTTGGCATTTTCAAGCCCTCTAGGAACAATTTCATGGATTTTTCTTGTTCTAGGAACAAGAGAAATCCCTGATGGAGTTCCTGGTCCCTTGTAAAACTCTAACGGGTTCCTATTTTCGGCGAGTTCCCAGTTGTTGGGAACTCCCCAACAAGGAGTAATAGGTCAACTGAGGAGGCACAAAGGTAAAGGCAAAGGTTCAAAGGAAGCAACATCAAAGATTTGGGAAATTCCAGAAACTTAGGAACTTGCCAATGAGTTCCTAGTTCCTAGCGAACTCCCGATCACTGATAAGAAGTAAACAAGAAGGAAGGTTCAAAAGAAGCAACATCAACATTTCAGTTTGTTCCAGGAACTATGGAACTCGTTGATGAGTTCCATGTTCCTAAGGAATCATCGATCACCGTAAAGGTAAAGACAAAGGCCTGGGAACAGTAAGAGCAAAGGAAAGAGAACATTTCGATGAGTTCTAGATGGACAGGAAATCACTGACAAGGCAGAACTCGTCAGGGTTTTCCTTGGTTCCTTAAAACAAGGAAAACCATGATGAAGTTCCTGGTCCCTTTCAAAAGGCTGATAAGGGAAATATGAAGGTTTCCAAGGTGAGAAAAAAGAAGATAGAGAAAGATAATGGCCATCGGGGAATCACATGTTTCCAAGAACCATGGAACTCATTGACGAGTTCTTGGTTCCTAGTGAATCCCTGACCGCTGATAAGTGAGGGGCGAAGATCAAATATGGCTAAGGCAAGAAGATGAAGAAAGAAGGAAAAAGAGATAGAATGAAGATTTTGATGAGTTCCTGATGGATGGGCAATCACTGGCGAAGAGAAAAAAAAGAGAAAAAGAGAGCCCAAGTCGACGAGCTCTGAGTGACCTGAAACTCACTGAAAATTTTTCTAACATTTTTGTTGAAATGCACAAGACAACTGAGAGGGGGGTGAATTAGTTGTAGTGAAAACTTAACTTGTTTCAAACATCAACACATTAACCACTTAATTATGATTTAACCATGAAAGCATATAATCAGAAACATAAACACATTCACACATTCAACACATGAGACACCATATTTTTACGTGGAAAACCCAATAAGGGAAAAACCACGGTGAGTGTTAGCTCACAATATAAATGATATATCAAAATTTACAACAAGGCTCACTGCCTTAGAGCTCATTGCCCAGAGTGCTCACTGCAAAAGAAGTGGCTCACTGCCAAGAGAAGGGGCTCACTGCCAAAAGTTAGTGAACTGAGATAGTAGCATCTACACTATGCCAAGGTTTAGTTCCATTGAAGCATAATAAATCTCCTCTACTCTGCTCTACTTTTTCACTTCACACTTATCTTTGCATCTTCACTACATCCATAAGTTGTTCACGACTTCATTACATGCATTTATACAATTCATCAACCTTGGAATGTACATCAAGGTCAGCATTACAATCATCAACCATTGGAACAATCTCCAAGGTCGACATACATACATATATTAGAATATGTCTAGACCTAAATAGATTTATAAAGGAAAAATATGAATGCGGACCACACCAAGCCTTAGCTGGGACTCAAATCCAATCTTCCATGCAACAAAACACTTTACAAACTTCGAAGCATAACCACAAGTAGTGAAAACAACTAGGTCAACCAAAACTAGTGTTAACACTAAGATCTTTAGGAACATGCTTCAACTATGATCTGAATTAATCTTTTTGGACCAATCAAAAATTAGGAACATGATCTAGAGACATCCATAAGCATGTTACAATCACCAAGAACTACTGCACAACCTCCAAACATTCCATCCAAAAGATTCTTCAAACTGGAGCACTTAAACATTACTGTCAGCCATTGTCATAAAGGAAAGATCACTTGCAGAGCACCAAATCACAAACCATTTCAACTGAAGACAGATAACATCATTCCAAACTTAATCTCAGAACCGCAGACTAAAAAACTTAAATGTAGAGAAATGTGGAGCAAAATACATTCACCCTATCACCATTAAATACACAGAAAAATAGTTTTTACTCTGGTGAATAGAACTCGCTCAAATCTTCACATCGGAGGCTCAAACTTGAAACATAGCAACTGCAGACATCCCTTAACATAACTTCCAAACCATAGACAAAGATATTCAATCTACAAGATATGTGCAGAAAAACACTGTACTGTTCTTCTTAGGCACTTGCTCAAACTCATTCAAATAATTTCCTTAGATGCTGACCTTAGGTGTTGACATCAATGACAACACTTACTGCTCATACTTGAAACAATTTTAAGTGCCAAAAATGTAAAAATTAATATTTTAAAGTGCTGTAAAAGTTCCAAAACATGATTTTTGCATGTTGACCTTGGAAAATGCATGTTCATCACCTAGAAGAACAATTAATACAGAATGAAGACAATGTGTAGGTAGATAGAATTGTTGGTGCAAATTTAATAGTACAGATACTCAAAGTGGTTGAAATGGTCGGCTTCAGCAACCTAGATTTGATTGTGGATCTTTCCACATTGAAGTTTTTGTACCAAAAGCATGGGTGAATATTCCAAACTTGCAAGTTTTCTGACATGGCCCATGGGCGTGATGTTTGTAGGCATGGGTGACTGGGAAAAACATGTTGACCACTCTTCCACCCACATATAGGCTGCAACAATGAAATTTGTAATGCTATATATGCATGTAAAAAATATGTTTTAATTTGTTGTTGGTATTTTTAAAGCCAAGCCCTATATCAACTGTAATTTTTGCCTCCATGATCAATACAAACATTGATTTTTTACCTTTTTCATATGCCCTTGCACTATGTATTGTTTAATGAACGTGGGTTTGGTTTGTGAATCATTAGTTCCTTGTATTTCCACTTATTCCTTAACCTCTATAAGAGTTCATGAGTATCATGCATATATATGTCAGCTATTTTAAGATTATTTTATGCATGTAGGGTTTATTCAGAAATTATTCAAGCTAAATTTGGTGCATCACCATTATATTTCCAGTTTTTCTCCTTCTTCCCCTTTTCTCTGGTAATTGTTAGAGTAGGTTTAGATTTAGTTTATTTGCCTAAGATTTAGGCTCAGAAAGGAACTGACCTTCTTTGGAGGTATGATCTCAACAACAAGGTCCCACACCTTAAGATCAGTCCAATTGTGTCCTTGGATTGTTGGAACATTAGGTTCAACAAAGGGTGCAAATCCAAGTGACAACAACCATCATTACAGAATATGTACAAAATGGATTTAATGAAAAGGCTTTAGAAACTTTCCATAAAATACATTTGGCATGAAATCCAAATTCCACGTCAGTCTCCTCCCTGGTCCTATTGAAATGGGAGCTTTGGAACAAGGTATAGGTGTCCATAAAGGACGTAAATGATATATAGTTTAAAATATTCTGGTAGACATGTATACAAAATGAGGAAGCATAAGGGGTTGAGAGTACTCAGAGAATGCCCCAAAGAGATATCATCTTGAAGAATGTAGTGATTACAGTATCTGCACAAACTAGATTCATTAAAAAGAAACAATTTAAGTTTGATTGAATGGTTGTTGGATAAAATTCCTTCAAGGTTATGCCTTTCACCAAAATATGGAGTAGCTTCTTGAGTTATACACAAATCTAGAGTGTTTTCACTTTTGTGATGGTATTTTAAACCTTCAAAAGATTTATGGATCCTCTAAAGGTGGCTTTTCTTGCATTTGAAAAACTCTATTGGGAAGTGAGTCAAACAAATAAAGATGGATGTATAACAAGGAGCGATGCCCCCTAACCTCTAGTCAACTACATTATGCAGTTTTTGATGCAACCACCTTTATTGCTCAATTCAATATTTTGTGTTGTGAACCTTCAAGATAGTGAAAGGATTTTCTAGAATTCAAACCACGACTAGGTACAAAGGGAACAAGACAAATGAAATGTTGCGGCCAAGTAAGGAATTACTATAGATTTAAATAGTTATGAAAACAAGCACATGGATAGGAAGTGGGAACATAACATGTGAATTGTATGAAAAATGTGGAGGAACATGGATCAAGTTATGCATTAGTTGTTTGAAGACTATTTCTTAAGGAGAACATCATAAGGCTGCAACTAGCAAACAAGGTGTGGTATAATTTAATAATGAATATAGATACCATGGAGGAAAGATGAATTAAGTCTGCAACTTGTTTTGACAAAAACCATAAAGAGCTATTAGCCATAGATCAATTATTGGTGATAAGAAAAATATAGTTGATTCTCTATTCCTCAATGGTGCGGTATATTCTAAAGATTCAAAATAATGAGCTTTCATAACTACCAGACCCTTATCACCAAAGCCTATGAATTTCTTTCTCAGATGTAGGGATTCGATATTAGTAGGATTTGATATAGTGGGAGATAACTTAATAAAAAAATATGGATGTATTTGGAGAGCTAGTAAAGATTGTCAAATGATAAAAGTGCAAAGGAGTGAAGCATATGCAAGGGTAGAAATGTAATTCATTGATGATGAAAACGAATATTTATTTCAAAGAGAAAAAATAATGATATAATCGAGGCTTCTGGCTATGATGCAAAGACAATGATGATCTATGTGTTGTACATGCAACTCTTTCCCTAAATAACTTAGCTAGGATCATTCATTCTAGATCTTTGTTGAAGACATTGAGCTATATATGACTTATCAAGGTGCTTTTTGACATACCATATAAGTTCTAAGGAGTGTAGAGTCAAAGTACTGACAAGATATAAGGGATATGACTAACAAAATATATCTGTAGACAAACACCTGTAGCCCATGTAGGATATTTTGACATTTATTTGCTAGTCAACCTTGAGTTGAAATATATCTCTTTATTATAAAGTTCATTTTAATAATGTTTTAACTCATTTAATGAGTTAAATATTATGTATACAGGAAGGGGAGAAGGTTTATTTATTGTAACTAATTTCAAGAATCAGTTATGTTTTAGTGAGAGAACCTATAAATATGCAATATGAATGTTGAAAGGAAATCTTTTTCCAACTTCTCATCTAGAGAACTTTGGAAGAGGGGTTTTTCATCTGTAAGCCTATAGTGGCAATTGGCTATCTTGTCAACACAACCATTGTATAGGGATTTTTGGGAGACTTTGAGCTCTTATTTCATTGAAGAATTTGAAGGAGTATTCATAACTTTGTGTCTAAAATTTCTTCATGGATTGTAAGTCTTTCATATGTTAGTTTGCAATTATTCTTTGATGTTTCTCTGTTATGTTTAGCTGAATCTGAATTTAATACAGAAACTTTGTGTTCTAATTTGGTTGCATATTCTTCATATGTTCACCATTTCCTTACCTATTTAAATGTTGAAAGGGGTAATTGTCCATCTTATCGGTTACCATTCAAGGTATGAACTATTGAAATTGTCATTGTTTGTTCCCGTTCAACTCTACTTTTCGTCTACTCTAGGGAAGTCTAGGTGATTTTTGTATGTCTTTCATCTAGGTTTTCTCTCCTTTTTCTTTTTCTAGTTTAGTGCCCTTTCATGTTTCTCTAGTTAGAAACACACAAAAAATCCCAAAAACCCCTATCATACAAGGGAGCAACCCCTCTCAAATGCAGAGAAGAAACGTTGACCTCACACGATTTCTCCATTTGTTGGTACATTTTGTTACTGCCCGTTTGGGTGAGTCTATTACTTCTTGAAGTGACAAAACTATTTACCAACAATGAACAGCCTCTCCACATTTATAACATGTACCTAAATAAATCCTCTTCCTCTACATCTTCCATAATAGCCTCTCCTCTTCCTCTTTTACCCTGACTATGGTTTGTTCTATAAGGTGCTTGATTCACCTTCTTTTGTTTGTTGTCCTCTTCCACTACTGGATTGTCCTCTACCTCACGAAAATCTTCCCCTTCCTCTAGAATTATTCTATTGTTTCCTTGTCAAATCTTCTTCTACCTTTAAAGCATACTAGTAAAATTCTTCAACTATTCTTATTATAACCAAGCTAATTTCATCTTAAATTGATATTTGTAATCCATTAATGTACCTTGAAATCTTCTCTTCATCATCTTCAATGTGCCCAACTCAAATACTTAGCTTGTCGAATTCTTCTGTATACTCCTTGACATTCATCTCCTTTTGCTTCAAATTCTACAATTTTCTAAATAGGCTAAGTTGATAATCTATTGGAAAAAAAATTAGCCTTTAACTTTGTTACCATTTTGTCTCATGACTTAATTTTATCCTTGCCTTTTATTTGTCTCTCTGTTTGCACATGATCCCACCATAGGGATGCATGTCCTTTCAAATTTGTACAAGTTAGCTTTACTTTCTTTGGGTCTTAAATGGATTCATAGTTAAGATACTTCTCCATTTCAGAAATCTAGTCTATAAGATTTTTTGGATTTAAATTACCATTGTAATAGGGTTGATCCAACCTTAGTTTGCTTCTAATCCTAGATATTTCTCTTAGGAATCTTCCTTCTGGTTCATCCATTTCATCTTCCATCCAAAGTTCTTGTTCTTTTGTTTCATTTTCATCTTCACTGATATCCTCTATGCATAATCCTCTTCTTTGTGCTATTTCCATTGCATCTAGTCTTGTTTTTATCCCTCTCAACATCTTTGCAATTTCATCCATTTGAGTGCCTTGGGTCTTCCCCTGTGCGCCATGCCTTCTCACAAACCCTTTGTAGTTCCAGACCTTTCCTCTTTTCAGTTACCCACAACAAAATCTTCTAGGACTTCTCCTTGAAATGGTCTAGCACTAACTCTGATACCAATATTGGTGTAGATGAGATCAGAGCCTTCTTAGACTATCCAATCAAGCAGCTCAAAATATAAATTCACTTTCTTTTACAATTTGAGAAAACACAATTTACACAAATTTAATTCATGCATCCATAAACATCATTGATTTTCAAAAAAAATAAACTTCATTAATTTGTCAAAAGAAATTTCTGACTATTTTATTCATCAATGTTATATACAGGAAATTCAATTTATTCTTATTTAATTTTTGACTCAATCTTTTAAAAGAAATTTGTATTCTATTTAGCTGAAATCAACCCCAACTTCTTCTTTAGTTCCTTTTTTATCCCATGGCCTCTCTCTTCTTTTATTTATTTTTATCTTCTTTTCTTCATTGCATTCTTCATGGCTTTCCCTCCTCCTTTTACTCTATATATGTTTTACTGTACATTATTCTCCTAACAACCTACAACCTAGCCTTATTCTCTCATTCTTCCTCTATATATCAACTCCTTCACTTCTATTTGTCCTTGTCTATTTTCTCCTTACTGTGCCCCACAACAATCTCCTTACTCTGTTTTTCTTTCCCTAAACCCACAACCTGCCTTTTTTCTCTCTTTTTAATTTCTTCACACTTACATGACTTCCCTATTTTTATTTCATCCTTCTCCTCTATATTCTCTTGTATTATCTTCTTGGCCTCCCCTTTCTATTATGTATATTTCTTTCAAAAGAAAATATTTTGAAAATTTCTTACTCCACTTCCTTATGCCCCCTCTCTTCTTTTCTTTCTCTAATTTACTCTCCTCAATCTGTTGCATCCCACTTTTTATTCTTTTTACTTTTCAATTCTTCTTAGAACAACTCTACATCTTCCCTCCTTTTTATCTAAATTATCTTCTAAAAGAAATCTTTCAATAAAATTCCCATGCCCCTTCTACCCAATTGATTCACAATTTTGATTTTATTTTTGCCTTAAACGAAATACAATGAGATAATTTGAAGACCTCTTACCCACATAGCCTCTACAGAAGTCAAATGGACTAAATGTAGCTATCTAAAACTCCAAACAACCATCAACAAGACAGCAATAATGAATCTACTTCATAAATAAAACAAAATGAATGCCACACCCTCATTCATTTGTTGTCTAAATTCTAGATTTAACAAATTTATTGATATTGTCATAGATATAAAGACATTTATCAATATTAAGTCCAAAAGAATAAACAATCTCCCATTAATGACTACAAAACTAAACCAAAACTTGTGAAGAAAATTTTTATGTGTAGGATTGCTCTTATGCTCAGATGCTCCTACATCACATAGAGCATTCATGCATTGTAATTTATAGTGTTACCCTAGGGACAGATTTGTGGCATGTTAACAATCATGTTATAGCCTATTAGTATGCATATATAGTTTTCATCACCCTTCCCCAAATACTAACATCCACACAATTACTAGATCTCAATTCTTCAAAAAATTGTGTCCAATGGAGTAAGATTCTCGTGTACTTGAGAAAACCATTGAACTAAATATGTGTTTAAAGAAGTTAAGCATGAGACTGTAATGCTTAAAAAAATTGTCCAATGAGGTAGGATTCTCAAGCATTGAGAAAAACATTGAACTAAATATAGGTATAAAGTAGCAAAGGGCTTTATCCAAGTATTTAACAAACTCTTGGTAAGAAAAGTCTAATCATGGCTTAAATGCTTTGAAGTTTCATCTCTAACATGAAATATGAAGGAGGTGAAAATCCAATCATCCAACAAATGTTTTTGATATTGATAAAAATGGGTTTCTGAAAGGACCTGGACCCTTTTACAAAGAAATAAGGGTAAGTGCACAAAGATGGGGGACCAAAAGGGGGTCTTAAGATGCCATTTTTTTCTAAAATTAGGAAAGACTGATGTTGGATGAAAAATTGAAGATAGTTACACACAAAATTTGAAGATACAACAAAAACAAGAGTCGTAGTGCTCCAAATATAGTTTCTAAACTACTAATTTTTTTTCAAAAATGGTTGAGATTAAGGGGTTTAAAAAGGGGGAGCACACAAATTGGTCCTATTTTTTCAAAAAACCATAAAATAGCATCTGGTGTGCTCCTCTTAAAATGTTAGATTTTTTTAGTATTTCAAAAATCGCTTCGGTGAGAAATTAGCTAACACCATGCAGTTTATCCCTAATTTTTCTGATAACTTTTTCATGAATAATTGATTTTTTACTAATTTTCAAAGTGGACACATCCTAAAAAATAGAAAATCGAGCGTGCTCACCCCTAAATTTTTTGAAAAAAATCAAAAATCTAAAAAAAATTTGAATACGTGTAGAATCTAGTTTCTAAAATGTAATTTATTTGAAATTTTAATGAACGGTTTTTTTAAAAAAAGTCAAAAATACCACACATTAGTTTTTGACAAAAAAACAGATACACTAACCAAAGAAATTAAAGATGAAATCCTTAACATACTCAAAATGTGAAAAACAATATATGGTTAGAAAGCAAAGAGAGAGATTAAGATTATGATTGTACTTTTTTTACTTTTCATTGAAACATGTGCAAACTTGATGGGGAGCACACTCCAAATTATGTAATTTTTGTTACAATATGGAAAAACATGTCTTTGGATGTCCAAAACACAGTCCAAGCCTTTGGTTTGGAAGCCCAAGGAAAATCCAAGCCAAAGGCTTGGAAATTACCAAAGCATTCACAAAATGCAAGCGCGTTATAACGTGCTCGCGTTATGGTGAATTAAAAGCATCTCTCTCTCTAGGGAGAGATAGAGGAGACAGAGGGGAGAGATAGGGAGATAGAGAGTGAGAGAGATGTCTAGAGAGATAGGGAGAGAGATTGAGAGGTAGAGGGATGATAGAGATAGGGAAATATAAGGGGGAGATAGGGAGATAGAGGTTTACAATTTCTTGGGTTTAGGGTTTAGGGGTTAGGGTTTAGGGGCATTATTTAGGGTTTAGGAGTTGATATTGATAAAAATGGGTTTCTGAAAGGACCTGTACCCTGAGAAAGAGTAAATGCTTTATTGTTTTATTCGGTGGCAGTAAACATATTTATAAGGAAGGTGTAGTGTAGTTGTAACCGATGGTGTAGTTTTGTAACCGACGGTGTAACTAACATCAGTAACCAACAATGTAATAACCGAGTAACCAACAATGCTAACATTCCCCCCCTTATTACATTGTTCCTACAATAATACCAAGTTAGCCTCCTGAATGCTAATATACTCAACAAAGTTGATTACATAATATGAATACATATTTTATAGAAGATCTTCTCCCAAAGAACAAATCCTGAACCAAGCGGGGCTCCATCATGATGTCTCATCTACCCTCAGAAAGGCATAGCTTCAAGCTGTGTTCTTGAGCTCTTTAGACCCGAACTCTCAAATCACAGAGTCTTGAATTATTCGACAACAATCCCTAAGAGATACGATAGATCTCTATCATTGTCTAGTGACCGCGAAAGGGTATAATTCTTGATCGTATACTCTGAAGCTCGCTGGACAACAATCCATATTGAGTTCAACACCAAATCCCAAACCTATCTCCAAAACAAAATCTCCACAAAACATACATTTTTCAAATTCGTCAGCATCAACAAAGAAAAGAAAAACAACCAAAACCAAAAATGCTTCTCATGCAAAGCATCATCTCAAAGCGAGAAGCTAACTTAAGATGATGGAAAATTCCTCCATCCTTCGATGTTGCCTGCCTCCAATTTGACCCTGCTACACTTTATGTCACATTAATCTCTTTGATAGGACAAGCATGTGAGTGTTTAAATGCCTTAGAAGCACAAGCAGCATTTGTTATATGTGTAGCCATGATTAAAAAATGGTGATATCAATTTCAACCAATAATGGACCCTCAACCTTATAACTCCAAAACATGTAATTTCAACTTTAACAAAAACATCTTACTTATTTCTCCTTTAAAAAACCCCTTATACCTATTTATCACTTATTTCACCATAATTCCCTTATTTCTCCAACAAACAAACCTTATTTCGCTTTATACCAATGTACTTCAACACTTCAATACATACTTTTTCCTAACTGATCACTTCCAACATGAAACAACAAGGACAGGCTAACTGTCCTTGCTTTACTCGTGATTCCTACTGTGCTACATGACTACAAAATTTGTGTGATGTGGCAAGATAAATGACAAAATCTTGAACAATGGCTTTAATAGCAATATGAATGTCAACAACACCCACTACTAGTATGATAACACCTTAATCATATTCAAGGATCTAATTTGTAGGCAACATACCTTAATAGAAAAAGTCATTATAACAATCTTTCAAACAACAAAATTTTAGTGAATTTTGTGTCGCAACGCCTCCTCCTGATTGTATCAAACTAAAGACATTCTTGCAGAAAATCTAGATGGATCAATTGATATATGCCTCCTCCTATCCCCTGCCAGCAAATAACATAAGCCAACATTCAGTGCAACACTTTTTCTTCTTAGCAATGGCTGGATCTACAATGGCTTAATCTTTGCATTTCATACAAGTGCAATGAACTCATATGGCTCAAGGGTTTCCTACATGCACAACAAACTTATATGGCTCAACATTCTTCTTAGCGAATACCTAATGCTTCTATGGAGACTATGCACTGCAAGAGATTACAGAAAAGATTATGGCGGATCAAGTGGCTCCAATGCCCTTAGAACATTCTCCACACTACTCTCCCATTAAATTTATGTAGCAGATTGATGACTTCCTCATATTGCATAAGGATCTAATACCAAATGAGAAAGAGTAAATGCTTTATTGTTTTATTCGGTGGCAGTAAACATATTTATAAGGAAGGTGTAGTGTAGTTGTAACCGATGGTGTAGTTTTGTAACCAACGGTATAACTAACATCAGTAACCAACAATGTAATAACCGAGTAACCAACAATGCTAACATTCCCCCCCTTATTACATTGTTCCTACAATAGTACCAAGGTACCGCCGTGAATGCTAATATACTCAACAAAGTTGATTACATAATATGAATACATATTTTATAGATCTTCTCCCAAAGAACAAATCCTAAACCAAGTGGGGCTCCATCATGTTGTCTCATCTACCATCAGAAAGGCATAGCTTCGAGCTGTGTTCTTGATCTCTTTAGTCCCGAACTCTCAAATCACAGAGTCTTGAATTATTCGACAATAATCCCTAAGAGATACGACAAATCTCTATCATTGTCTAGTGACCGCGAAAGGGTATAATTCTTGATCATATACTCTGAAGCTCGCTGGACAACAATCCATATTGAGCTCAACACCAAATCCCAAACCTATCTCCAAAAAAAAATCTCCACAAAACATACATTCTTCAAATCCGTCAGCATCAACAAAGAAAAGAAAAACAACCAAAACCAAAAACGCTTCTCATGCAAAGCATCATCTCAAAGTGAGAAGCTAACTTGAGATGATGGAAAATTCCTCCATCCTCTGATGCCGCTTACCTCCAATTTGACCCCGCTACACTTTATGTCACATTAATCTCTCTGATAGCACAAGCATGTGAGTGTTTAAAGGCCTCGGAAGCACAAGCAGTATTTGTTATATGTGTAGCCATGATTAAAAAATGGTGATATCAATTTCAACCAATAATGGACCCTCAACCTTATAACTCCAAAACATGTAATTTCAACTTTAACAAAAACATCTTACTTATTTCTTCTTTAAAAAACCCCTTATACCTATTTATCACTTATTTCACCATAATTCTCTTATTTCTCCAACAAACAAACCTTATTTCACTTTATACCAATGTACTTCAATACATACTTTTTCCTAATTGATCACTTCCAACCTGAAACAACGAGGACAAGCTAACTGTCCTTTCTTTACTCGTGATTCCTGTTGTGCTGCATGACTACAAAATTTGTGTGATGTGGCAAGATAAATGACAAAATATTGAACAATGGCTTTAACGACAATATGAATGTCAACAACACCCACTACTAGTATGATAATGCCTTAATCATATTCAAGGATCCAATTTGCAAGCAGCATACCTTAATAGAAAAAGTCACTATAACAATCTTTCAAACAACAAAATTTTAGTGAATTTTGTGTCGCAACACCTCCTCCTGATTGTATCAAACTAAAGACATTCTTGCAGAAAATCTAGATGGATCAATTGATAAATGCCTCCTCCTGTCCCCTACCAGCAAATAACATAAGCCAACATTCAATGCAACACTTTTTCTTCTTAGCAATGGCTAGATCTACAATGGCTAAATCTTTGCATTTCATGCAAGCACAACAAACTCATATGGCTCAGGGATTTCCTATAGGCACAACAAACATATATGGCTCAACATTCTGCTCAGTCAATACTTAATGCTTCTAGGGAGACTATGCACTACAAGAGATTACATAAAAGCTTATGGCAAATCAAGTGGCTCCAACACCCTTAGAACATTCTCCACACTACTCTCCCATTAAATTTATGCAACAGATTGATGCCTTCCTCATATTGCATAAGGCTCTGATACCAAATCAGAAAGAGTAAATGCTTTATTGTTTTATTCAGTTGCAGTAAACATATTTATAAGGAAGGTGTAGTGTAGTTGTAACTGATGGTATAGCTAACATCAATAACCAACAATGTAATAACTGAGTAACCAACAATGCTAATAGACCCTTTTACAAAGAAATAAGGGTAAGTACACAAAGATGGGGGACGAAAGGGGGTCTTAAGATGCTGGACTTTTTTTATGAAATTAGGAAAGACTAATGTTGGATGAGAAATTGAAGATAGTTACACACAAAATTTGAAGATACAACAAAAACAAGAGTCATGGTGCTCCGAATCTAGTTTCTAAACTACTATTTTTTTTTAAAAATGGTTGAGAATAAGGGGTTCAAAAAGGGGGAGCACACAAATTGGTCCTATTTTTTCAAAAAACCATAAAATAACATCTGGTGTGCTCCTCCTAAAATGTTAGATTTTTTTAGTATTTCAAAAATCACTTTGGTGAGAAATTAGCTAACACCATGTAGTTTATCCCTAATTTTTCTAATAACGTTTTCATGAATAATTGATTTTTTACTAATTTTCAAAGTGGACACATCCTAAAAAATAGAAAATTGAGTGTGCTCCCTCCTAATTTTTTTGAAAAATAATCAAAAATCCAAAAAAAATTGAATACGTGTAGAATGGAGTCCAGTTTCTAAAAATGTAATTTATTTGAAATTTTAATGAACAGTTTTTTAAAAAAAGTCAAAAATACCACACACTGGTTTTTGACAAAAAATAGATACACTAACAAAAGAAATTAAAGATGAAATCCTTGACATACTCAAAACATGAAAAAAATATATGGTTAGAAAGCTAAGAGAGATATTAAGATTACGATGGTATTTTTTTTACTTTTCATTGAAACACGTGCAAACTTGATGGGGAGCACGCTCCAGATTATGTAATTTTTATTACAATATGGAAAAGCATGTCTTTGGATGTCCAAAACATAGTCCAAGCCTTTGGTTTGGAAGCCTAAGGCAAATCCAAGCCAAAGGCTTGGAAATTACCAAAGCATTCACATAATGCAAGCGAGTTATAACATGCTCGTGTTATGGTGAAATAAAAGTATCTCTCTCTCTAGGGAGAGATAGAGAAGACAGAGGGGAGAGATAGGGAGATAGTGAGAGAGATGTCTAGAGAGGTAGGGAGAGAGATTGAGAGGTAGAGGGACGATAGAGATAGGAAAATATAAGGGAGAGATAGGGAGATAGAGGTTTACAATTTCTTGGGTTTAGGGTTTAGGGGCATTATTTAGGGTTTAGGGGTTGAGAGAGAGAGAGAGGTTAGGGTTTAGGGGCATTATTTAGGGTCTATGAGTTTAGGGTTAGGGGTTTAGGGTTGCTCAAGTTTAGGGTTTAGGGTTTAGAGAGAGATAGAGAGAGGGGACCGATAGAGATTGGGAGAGATAGAGGAGATAGAGGGGAGAGATAGGGAGATAGAGAGTGAGGGACATGTCCAGAGACATGGGAAGAGAGATTGAGAGGTAGAGGGATGATAGAGATAGGGAGATAGAGGTTTAGCATTTCTTGGGTTTAGGGGTTTGGGGTTTAGGGGTTTAGGGTTTAGGGGTTAAGGGTTAGGGTTTACGAGCATTATTTAGGGTTTAGGGTTTTTGGTTTAGGAGTTAAGGTTTAGAGGTTTATAGGATAGAGAGAGAGGACCGATAGGGAGATATAAAGGAGACCAAGGGGAGAGATAGAAGATAGAGAGTGAGGGACATGGCCAGAGATATAGGGAGAGAGAGTGAGAGGTAGAGGGACGATAGAGATAGAGAGATTAGGGAGAGATAGGGAGATAGAGGTTTAGGGTTTAGGGGCATTATTTAGGGCTTAGGGGAGAGAGAGAGTTTTGAGTTTTGCTTTTGCAAAATGTGAGTGCGTTATAATGTGTTCACATTATGGCTCGATATAGGATCGATAATATCAATCCATAACGCGCTCACATAATGAATTGTATGGGACCAAAAAGTCATGTGGTGACTTTTTCATCCCTCATCTTTTTGCATATACCCATAACCAAGTGGTGAGAGGAACATGTTCCATGAGAAAGAGAACCAACAAAACAACCAAGACCTTCAATGTCAAAGATGAAATAAAGATAGAGCAATGACGATGCCAAAAGAGCCGTACTACAAAATAGCTATAGGAAAACCACCCTAGTAGTACAACCAAAGGTCAGAGAACTACACAATGCCTGACCTCGACCTAGCAATTTGCACACCTAAAGCTTGAGTTTGAGAAATTGAAACTGGTTTAGGAAGACCTTTCTTTCTTCTATGGACAATAATCTTTAGACACGTCATTTTAAAAATATTTAGATCGAGAAGAAAGGAGATGGGACTCATTAGATGATGCCACAACATGAGATACCCCCTCAAAGGGGAAGAAGTGAAAATTAAAGAAAATAAAAGTTGCACTGAAGTCTAGGGAAATAATAGTCCCCCATAATCCACCAAGATTGGAAAGGGAACTGTTGAAGAAGCAGCCTATACTTGCCTATAAGGATCCCTAGCAATACTCAAAGATAAAATTAGAGCCACCTTAGTAGCCATCAGAGCCACACCAAGATTTGCTACAACTAGACTCAAAGTAACGTCATCCTTAGAAAACATAGTTAAATGTTCAAGGAGGGCATTCTACTACCACATAGCTAAGCCAACATTCCTGTGACATGAGTACGGGGACAAACCAAAGAAAGATGGCTAGTAGCGAAGCATTATCTACAGTGAAAGGGGATACCCTCGTAATCTAGCAACTGAGACCATGATCTATCCTCTACCATAAGGACAACCTCCCCAAGAAGAGCCTTGGAGGTGTTGATGTCCACTAGAAGATAGACATAAGTAGTGGCTAATGTTAGACATGGAAGAATCCATCTTCAGAAATTGTCCAATCACATTGCTAATACCCTCAAAGTACGAGTCTTCCCAAAATTGGAGGGGAAGGTTAGAAAATTTGACCCAAATAGGCATGTAATTTAACATTTCTATGAGGGGGTTGAATGAGGAAAACTATGGTTTGAGAAAAATGGAATGCTCTCCTCACATCCAAAGCCAACCATCTAGCACCAACTTCCTATATTTAGAAGATTGAAAGCTTTCAATAAAAATACCTTGCATAGGTAATAACACGATATAGCCCTCAATGAGCAGCTTCCATGACTCCATTACTCACTAGTGCATATCTAGAAGAGAAGGCCACAACATATTAAACCTTCCAACAAATGTTGATGTGTCTCTTATTTTTAATATTTTTAATTTTGGGAACTAAATTTATCTCTAACAGGTTTAGATATAACCTTGATTGTAGTGCATTTGAGCCATGCATTTGAGATGATATATCATTACATATTAACAAGAGTGAAAATTGGCTATTTAAATAATTTTAGATAGTTGAGCCAAATTTCACCTTGGGTCTAATTAGAGGATAGACTATATTATTGTTAGCCTTCAGTTGGAAATTTGTCTCACATCACAGAACAACTTTCTAACTAGCCATTAAACTATTTTCAGGTCACCGAAAATCAATAATGTGAAAAATCAAATCTTCCAACAAATCAAATCTTCCCACAAATCAATAAGGTAAAAAAAAAATAAGGTATAGAAAAATATGAGCAACAATTATACTGTCCATACATCTTGTGTTTAGACAACTCTAATTGTGCTCGTATTTTGTTTCTCTTCCTCATCTTTTTACTTGTGCTTTATGAGACACATTTCCCCAAAGTTTTTTCCACATCTTTTTAACTTCTTTTCCCACTTGTATGGGTATGTATATTACAAATTCCTTTAAATTAAATACACCTTAAAATTGTGCATCTATTCTTTATATGAAAAAAACAAATTAAAAATCTATATCATATCATTTTCATTTTACATATATCCCACAAATACGGGTGGTTAAAAGGCACACCCCAAGAGTCACATGGGCTAATTGATTTGTGAAGTGTTTATTTATTTAAATAGATAAATTGCATTTTCATCAAAAAAAAAAAGGTAAAAAATCAAATTTATCAATAATGTTAAAATTAAATCTTCACAGTGTAAAAATATCAAATCATAATTAATGCATCTAAGTTACTAATATCATTATTTTCCTATCGACAAAACCCTTGCAACTCTTAAAGATGAAGGGATAGTCTTTAGCAGTTTCCATCTTGTAGTGTCATTTTCATGTGATCACTTTTTAGTTGCATAAAATATATTTTTGTAGTATTGGATTTTGTATGTACCCTATCTATGCAATTTTTTAGTGAGTAAACTTGTGTTAGGTTTGTCCTGTTCTTTGATAGGTTTCACTTCATTCCTAGATATTGTCTTCTTGTGAGTTGATTTTATTTAATTTCATATGTTTTTTATAATGTGTCCATGAAATATATGTTGATAAATATAAAAAATACTAAAAAGTAGTATAAAGATTTTTAATTAACTTAAAGACAATGGTCTCATCAAATGAGTACATGAAATTTCACAATGCAAGTTGTTAAGCAATTTGTAGAACTATTTATAAGATAATATTTTACGAAATATTAGCTTTTACCTTCTACTAATCAATTTTCAACTTTTTTTAAGTTAATATCATATTTTTAGGATTATTTATAAACTAATGGTTTTGTGGAATATTAGCTTTTACCCTCTACTAATCAGTTTTAAGAAAAAAAAAATCTTAAAAGTTAATATCATATTTTGTAGAACTATTAATAAGCTAATGGTTTTATGGAATATTAGCTTTTACCCTCTACTAATCAGTTTTCAAGATTTAAAAAAAATGGTTAATATCTTATTTAAGGAACTCAAAACATATCAATATCTAATGACAACATGTTTTTTTAAAAATATGTGCAAACTTCTAGTCCACCTCCATTCAATACTCCTATAAAAATAAGTTTCATACTAAAATAAAGTTGGTTTACATTTAATTAAGAATACTCTTTTCACTTTTAATTTTTTTTTTAACCTTTTAGAGTCACTCACAAAGGATAAATAGTTATAACTACCTTCATAGGATTGCACTTTAAAAATTAACAATTCAAATTAACAAGTTTTAGCACTTTCAAGCAATAATGGAAATAGGTGTTGCCTTGTTTTCTTATGAAATTAAGTGGTTCTATAAGGTTGATTTAAAAATATATGATGTAACAATGTTGAAGAACTTGTTAAAGAATTTGGATGGCATTGAAGTTGTGCATCTTTGGGTTCAAATATGTTATTGATTGAAGTAGAGATTTTTTTTATCATTTATATTAAACAAAAGTGATTATGGGATTATTGAACATGACATCTATAACAAAAATGTTGATGGGAAGTGATTATGCATGTTTATTAAGATGAAATATGTGTTAAAGTGTTTTTGAAGATGACTTTGTGAAGTATGTGAAAAGAAAGCATTGGTTGTGATGGATTTGTGTTCACTAGTTTTCTATAGGTCATTTTTCATTAGTGAAATTGTTTGGCTTATAAGGGGCTCACAAGAGATCAATTCTTTGTAAAGGTATAGTGCCTATAAGGGATGCGGTCAAGTTTCGATCTTGAATAAATTTGGTAGAATAGATACCCTCAATCTTGACACTAAGTTGTATCAAGTCATTTATCCATGCACCCAATACCTAGGAAATGCTTACTCCATATTAGAAAATGTTAAGATATTGAGATAGTCACAAATTATTAGACTATTTACCTCTCTTTAAATTCAATGAATATGTTGTTTCTCTTACAAAATGTGAATATAACTATATATGTGTATTGTTTTAATAAAATATTCTTACATATTGATGTAGGAGCATCCCCGGTTCAAGAGCAATCTTGCATCAACCAAAAACATTTGCATTTCAGTTCAGTTTGTTTCTTTCATTTTCTAGTTTAGTTCAGGCAGTTCAGTCAGTAGCAGTTTCTGTATTTTGATCCACATTTTACCGTAGTTGCATTTCACATCTTGCAGAGCTTGACTTAGCATCTAGACTCATCCATCTACAGCATATCCAAAATCCAAAACATTTGGATCAAGTACCGAAAAGATATCGCTATCAGAAGATTGATTGTTTTCTCATAACAAAGCATCTTGACCATCTCAGACATTCAGCTAGAGGAGAAGACTTGTGGAGTGTTCCTTGACTTGTGGAGCTTAATGACACATCATTCAATGTTCTATGGTTCATGTCTAACCTTTCCCAAGATCTCTACATCATTCCAGTCATCTGCGGAGGTGTTCTATGCATTTAGGTCTAACCTATTTGTGTACACACGTTACAGCTCTTCCTTGGAGTTTGTGATCTTTCTTGGCCAACGCGGAGGAATCTATTGTTCTAGAGATTATATATATTGATCCTTAGGAAAGCATATTTTTGATAGTTAGAAGTTGATCCATAAGTTTATAGTTTGGAATTGCACAAAGGAGCTTCAAAGCTATATCTTGTGCATATTCTAATATTCTATAATCAGACCTGTGAGCCCAATTGTAAGCCCGCATGTTGCTGGCCGATCTGTATTTGAATTCTATGATATACTGAATGACTAAATCTACATTTGTCTCATACCTTTGAGTTGTTTCCATTATGTTTACTCTTGCTGCATGGTCTGGACAGTTCATTCTATGAATCCTCCTACCATGACTGCACCAAGTGGTATCAAAGAGAAAGTTTGAATCTTTGGGAGTGAATTGAGCGAAGTTGGCAAAGGAATTCTGTAAGATATTGTTGTGGACAGATCACTGAATTAAGGCAGGTTACTTGTGTCGCAACCGATCACTGATTGTGAGGTAGTTGTCACCTTGTATCTCGATCGCTGAACTTGAGGCAGTTTGCACTTGATCCTAGGAATATGCTGCCAAGGTGAGTTGTTGTTGTTGGAACAATGGCTGGTAGAATGGATGAGATGATGGAAATGATGAAAATAATGCAAATTCGATTAGATGTTGTTGAAGAAGATAGGCGAAGAGGATTAACACCAAGACCTAATGTTGAAAGTGATGATGAAGAAGAATTTTAATCTGTTGAACAAATTGGCAAAACCCTAGGAGGTGATGAAGAAGAAGAATTAGATCAAGTGAAGATGTTGCGAGCAATTTTGAAGATTGGAAAGAGACCTAGAGTTAATGTACCAAAAATTATACTAGTAATTTGAACCCTGAAGAATTGATTGACTGGATAAATGACATGGAAGAATACTTTGAGTATGAAGAAGTTGAAGATCCAGAGAAGGTAAAATTTGCAAAGACAAATTTGAAAGGACATGCTACTATATGGTGGAAAGAAGTTCAGTTGGATAGAAACAAAAGAGGAAAAGAAAAGATTACAAAATGGGATAGAATGGTGACAAAATTAAAGAATCAATTTATACCTACTGACTATGAGTTAGAAATGTTGAAAAATTTGCAAAGCCTGAGACAAAAGAAGAAATCTGTGAAGGAGTATACTGAAGAATTTCATAAGATGATCATAAGGATAGGACATAGTGAAGCAAGCAAGGAGAAAGTAGCTAGATACATCAATGGACTGAGATTGAACATTCAAGAGGAACTAAGTTTGGTGAGGATGACATCTTTAGAGGAAGCATATCAGTTTGCCCTGAAAGTTGAAGAAAAGATGAATAAGAGACATGATCAAAGACAGAGAGGTAGAGGAGGTAAATTTCAGAGAGGTAGAACATTTTCTGGAGGAGACAGATCACATCCGAAGTAGAACACGTTTGACAATACATTTAAAAAGGAGGATAGAGATAGCAATGCATACCGAAGTAATGACAAAAATTTTCATCACAGAGGTAATTATAATTCATGCCAGAATGAAGGATACACAAGAGAAGGAAGAGGAACTGATAAGAGAACATTCAGAGACACTTGTTTCAAGTGTGGAGGTGAAGGACATAGAGCTTTCGAATGTAATCAGGGGATTACAAGCAAGAGAACAGTGGAAGAGTAGCTTATGTTGAAGAAGAACTTGTTGCATCACCTAGTTCAGTTGCCAAGACAGAGAAAGGAGAATCACTGGTGATGAGGAGAGCACTATTTCAAGTAGAGACAAATGAGGAATCACCATAGAGGAAAAGTTTGTTCAGAACC
The DNA here is from genome assembly GCA_027924645.1 of Cunninghamia lanceolata. Lineage (NCBI taxonomy): Eukaryota > Viridiplantae > Streptophyta > Pinopsida > Cupressales > Cupressaceae > Cunninghamia > Cunninghamia lanceolata. The sequence continues at coordinate 123,362 of BSBN01001108.1, read as the reverse complement.
AAATGCAAATCTGGAGGTAAATGTTGTAAAGTTGTAATTGATAGTGGTAGTTCTGATAACCTAGTTTCAGAGGAGATGGTGCCTAAGCTAAAGTTGGAAAGATTGAAACACCCTAAGCCCTATCAGATAGCATGGATTCAGGATGATCATAAGGTATTGGTGAGTGAGCAATGTTTGGTGAAATTTCATATTGGATCTTATCATGATGAATTCTTGTGTGATATTATGCTTATGGATGTTTGTCATATCTTGTTGGGTAACCTTGGCAGTATGATAGAAAAGCTATACATGATGGGAGAAATAATACTTACACTATAACATCTAATGGGAAAAGAATTACTCTGATTCCTTTGGAGGATGATCCTAAGAGTGAAGTATGTGGAAATGCTAGAATCTGTTTGGTAGATGGAAGAAAATTTTTGGATGGTTTGAGACATGAGAATATGTTTTATGCCTTGATTCCTAAGAAGCCTGAAGCATTGAAGGAGACTGAAGAATCACAACTAGAGGAGATAACAGAGTTGCTGACAGAGTATGAAGACATCATATCAGACAATGTACCTGAAGGATTGCCACCAATAAGGAGTATCAGTCATCACATGGATCTTATACCAGGAGCTAGTTTGCCTAATAAAGTAGCACATAGAATGACACCAGCAAAGAATGAAGAATTAAATAGGCAGATACAAGAATTGTTGAAGAAAGGTTAGATCAGAGAAAGTTTGAGTCCTTATGCAATACCTACAATGTTAGCACCTGAGAAAGATGGAGAGTAGAGAACATGTACTGACTCTAGAGCAATAAATAAGATCACAGTTAAGTATAGATTCCCTTTACCTAGGATGGATGATATCATGGATTGTTTGAGTGGAGCAAAATATTTCACAAAGATAGACTTGAAGAGTGGATACCATCAGATCAGAATCAGAGAAGGAGATGAATGGAAGACTACTTTTAAGACAAATGAAGGATTGTACGAGTGGTTAGTGATGCCTTTTGGATTGACAAATACATCGAGTACTTTCATGAGATTGATAAATGAAGTCTTGAAGAAATTTTTGGGTAAGTTTGTTATTGTGTATTTGGATGACATTCTAATTTTTAGTAAGACAAAAGAACATTTGTGGCATATTAGACAAGTTTTACAGAGACTGAGAGAAGAGAAATTGCTGATAAACATCAAGAAGTGTAGTTTCATGAAGGAAGAATTGGTATATTTGGGATTTGTGATTTCTGCAGAAGGATTGAAGATGGACCCTAAGAAAGTAAGAGCAATTGTTGAATGGCCTACACTGGAGAGCATTGGAGAGGTTAGATCATTTTGTGGATTGGCTAGTTTCTACCAGAAGTTCATCAGAAATTTTAGTTCAGTATGTAACCCTATGATAGAGACAATGAGAGGTGACTAAAAATATTTCAAGTGGACATCACGAGCAGATAAGAGTTTTGAACTATTGAAGTAGAAGGTGACAAAGCAACCTATTTTAGCATTACCAGATTTTAATAAGGTATTTCAAGTGGATTGTGATGCAAGTGGGAATACAATTAGAGTAGTATTAAGTCAAGAAGGTAGACCTGTAGCATATTTCAGTGAGAAGTTTAATGATGCAAGAAGAAGATATTCAGTTTATGATCAAGAGTTCTATGCCATAATTTAAGCCTTGAAGAAGTGGAGACATTACTTGTTGCCTCAAGAGTTTGTGTTGTATACAGATCATCAAGCTTTGCAATATTTGAACAGTCAAGGAAAGTTGAATCAAAGACATATGAGATGGGTAGAGTTCATGCAGAGTTATATTTTTGTGTTGAAGCATAGGAGTGGAAAATCAAACAAAGTTGTTGATGCATTGAGTAGGAGAAGAAACTTGTTGACAGAGATGAGAGTTGAAGTGATAGGTTTTGATGAATTGAAGAACATGTATGAGGGAGACACTGATTTTACAGAACCTTGGAAAGCATGTAAGGAACCTGTTGTGACAAATAGGAACAAGTGGTTGGATTATTTCATTCAGGAAGATATGTTGTTCAGAGGAAATTAGTTGTGCATACCTAGAAGTTCAATGAGAGACAATTTGATCAAAGAGAAGCATAGTGGAGGATTGGCAGGACATTTTGGTATTGATAAAACAATAGCTTTGGTGAGTGAAAATTACTTTTGGCCTCAGATACATAAGGATGTTAGGAAGTTTGTGCAGAGTTGTAGAATTTGTCAATTGCAAAAGGGAGTAGTCAGAATACTGGATTATACAAACCTTTGACAGTATCGGAGAGACCTTGGGAAGACATAAGCATAGATTTTGTAATGGGATTGCCTAAGACATAGAGAGGACATGATTCAATATTTGTAATGGTAGACAAATTTTCAAAGATGGCTCATTTCATACCTTGTAAGAAGACAACTGATGCAGTGCATGTAGCAGACCTATTTTTCAAGGAGATTGTGAGATTGCATGGATTACCTAAGAGCATAATTTTAGACAAAGATACAAGATTCCTTGGATATTTTTGGAAGACACTTTGGAAGAAGATGAAGACAGATTTGAAGTTCAGTTCAGCTTTTCATCCACAGACTGATGGATAGACAGAGGTAGTGAATAGGAGTTTGGGAAACCTATTGAGATGTTTGGTTGGAGAGAAGACAGGAAGTTGGGATTTGATTCTTTCACAAGTAGATTTTGCATACAATAATTCAGTGAACAGGAGTACTAGAAGAACACCTTTTGAAATTGTTACCAGAGTAAATCCTAGAGGAGTGGTAGAATTGAGGGACATGGGAATGACAAAAAAGAAAAGTGCAGAAGCAGAAGAATTTGTTGATCACATGAAGACAGTGCATAATCAGGTGAAGAAGCATTTGGAAGATATAAACAACAAATATAAGGAGCAAGCAGATGAGAAGAGAAGACATAAAGAATTTAAAATTAGAGATGAAGTGATGGTATACTTGAGAAAAGAAATACTTTCAGTTGGAACATATAACAAGTTGAAGATGAAGAAGTTTGGACTTTGTAGGATACTTAGAAAATTTGATTTAGGAAATGCATATGAAGTGGAGCTACCAGAGACATTCCAGCATATCACCTATTTTCAACATTGCAAACCTATATCAGTATCATGAAGTATAGTTCAGTGACAGCATGGCAGAGGACTTGAAGAAGCAATTACCACAACAAGCACCGGAGCAGATTGAAGACATTTTAGACAGCAGAGTTGGACATAGTGTTAGATCTAGGGCACACAACAAAGAGGGGGGGTGAATTAGCTGTACAAAAACTTGCTTTTCTTCTAACACTTAAATCATCTTTGTTATTTAATAGCATATCAATTAATCACTCATGAAAGCATAAAGCATAAACACCAGAGTAGATACACATCAACACATGAGACACCAAGATTTTGACGTGGAAAACCTGGTCAAGGGAAAAACCACGGGGTGATTAACCCAAGGATTATTCTTTGTTAGAAGAACAAGAAAAATAGATGGCACATGCTATTTAGGGCTCACTGCCCAAGCACACTACTCACAAGAGGCACACTGCCTACAAGAGACACATTGTCTACAAGGTAACAAGTATTACAAACTTGAACTAGAGAATGACATCTTTACCATGCCTGGATCAGTTCCATGTAAGCCCAAAAACTCTTGCTCTGCCTTTCGTACTTCTCTTCGCTATACCACGCTCATCACCGCAAGACACACTACAAAAGGAATTCACAATCCCTTATTTATACAAGGCATCAACTTAGGAACAATCATGTAAGTCAGCAAACACCTACAAGATCATTCGCAAGACATGTAATACATCCAGTTGGCCTGTCTTAGGAAGAACACCAATATCTGTGGTTATTCTTCAAATGCAAACTCAAAATTCAATGCAGACCACCAATAAGAATTGTACATGATCCAAAGATCACCAAAACCTTTCCTGAGTCATCAAGAACATCCACACTTTATCAGCTTACTAGAATTCTTCTATTCTTCATCCGAAACTTCAAGAACACAGTCTGTCATCACTGTCATAATGAAAACGGTGCTTCCAGACCTCCAAACCATGAACAAATCTAATTGTCACTTCACATGAACTTCTTCAACACTCTCTCCAATCCGCAAAATGAGATAATGTATTTCCGGAGCTCACCGGACCAATCTGTGACACTCTATCACCACCGAACACCTACCGGAACCGGTTCTACTTGAGCGATCATAACTTCTTCAAATATTCATGTGGACCTCTAAAATCTTGACTGAAACATCTCAAGACTCATATCTACAAACCCTTTAAACCGCATCCTCTGATCCTCAACCTATTGAGGACTTTTACCTTCTTCTCATCACTGTTCTTCACTGTTCCTAATTGAGACTGATTTCCTTAATAACCTCAACACACAGCACATCCAATCCTTCTCATTAATGCAATATGAGTATGTTGACATCTATGACAATACTAGTTATCCTCATACTTGCAACAATCTCCCCCTTTATCATTGATGGCAACATATGATGTGAAAAACCATCAAGACAAGAACTTCTCCTTTCTGTCACAGCTCCCCCTATTAGCAACAACTCTTCACATGTCTTCTCTTTCTTTACTACTCCCCCTTTGATCATCAACCACTTGTTTTTCACATGTATTCTCTCCCCCTTTGACATCAATGGCAAAGGACTCATACTTGCAATCACATCAGAATCATACCAGTTGCTCCCCCTTAGTAGCAGCTCCCCATCATCAATCTGGATCACAAGCTATGACTATGATATCCACCGAACTGATGCACATCTGTGCATCCTAGTTCATCACCGAAGGGGCCATGACCCCTAACTTCTCCCTGAGATACTCAAAAGAGTCCTTGGGAAGAGGTTTAGTAAAAATATCTGCAAGCTGATCCTTGGAGGGTACATACTCCAATCTGACTTCACCCTTGTTCACTTGCTCTCTCAGAAAGTGAAATTTGATAGAAATATGCTTGGTCTTAGAATGCAATACTAGATTCTTAGAAATATTTATTGTACTTGAATTATCACAGAAAATTGTGATAGGCTCCTCATATTCTACTTGAATATCTCTTAGCATCTGCTTCATCCACAAAAGTTGAGTGCAACTTCCTGTTGCTGCAATGTATTCTGCTTTAGTTTGTAGATAGGGATATTGCCTCTTGTTTCTTTCTTAGCCAAGAAACCAATCTTTTTCCCAAAAAGAATGCTCCTCCACTTGTACTCTTCCTATCATCCACATCTCCTACCCAATCTGCATCTGTATATGCATGAAGAGAAAAATTATGATCTCTAGGATACCATAGATGATACTCAACTATTCCTTTTAAGTACCTGAATATTCTTTTGATTGCCATGACATGAGATTCTCTGGGATCAGCCTGGAATCTTGCCACAAGACCAACAGCCTGAATTATATCTGGTCTGGTCTGAGTGAGATACAATAATCCTCCAATCATTGATCTGTACTTTGTCTGATCTATCTAAGGAGAGTCATCATCTTTGCTCAACTTACATCTAGTAGCCATGGGAGTGTTCATTGGCTTTGAATCTTCCATTCCAAATTTCTTCAAAAGTTCTTTCACATATTTGGTCTGAGAGATAAAGATTCCTTTCTTTGTCTGAGTAATTTGCAGACCCAAGAAGAAATTCATTTCACTGAGCATTGACATTTCAAACTCACTTTTCATTTGATTTGCAAAGGTTTTACACATACTGTCTCTTCCTCCAAAAATGATATCATCAACAAATACTTCAACAATCAAGATGTTTTCATGATCAATTTTGAAATATAGGTTACTATCAGTAGTTCCTTTGTTGAAACCAATCTTCAAAAGATGCTTGTCCAACCTTTCATACCATGCTCTTGGAGCTTGCTTTAGACCATATAGTGCTTTTTTTAATTTGCAGACCATATCACCATGCTCAGATAACTGAAATCTATTTGGTTGTTCAATGTACACCTCTTCTTCTAAGTCACCATTCAAGAAGGCAGATTTGACATCCATCTGATACACTTTGAAATCTTTGAAGGCAGCAAATGCAAGAAATAGTCAGATCGCTTCAATTCTTGCCACCGGAGCAAAGGTTTCCTCAAAATCAATCCTTTCTATTTGAGAGTAGCCTTTGCAGACTAATCTGGCTTTATTTCTGATTACTTCACCAACTTCATTTAGTTTGTTCCGGAAGACCCATTTGGTTCCAATCACATTCTTGTTACTAGGTCTGGAAACAAGATCCCAAGTGTGATTTTTCTCAATTTGCATCAATTCTTCCTCCATTACTTTGGTCCAATTTACATCATTGCAGGCTTCATTTATTGTCTTAGGTTCAATCTTTGAAATCAAACAACATTCATCTGAATTTTGAGCAATTTTTCTTCTAGTTTGCACACCTTTGCTTATGTCACCTATGATCTGATCTTCAGAGTGGTTCAGTCTTACATACCTTGCAACTTTGGGAGTTTATTACACTTCTGCTTCTTGATCAGGCTCATTCAGACTTATTTCTTCTTCTTGATTTACCGGATCAGTCTGAATCTGACTTTCAGGAGAGGATTGAGCTCCTTAAACCAGAACACTATCTTGATCATCTTCATCATACTCATAGAATCTTGAGGGCTTCTCAATTCCTTCATCAACTTTCACATTAGTACTTTCTATCATCTTTCTCAGTCTCTTATTGTAACACTGGTATGCTTTTCTTTGAGTGGAGTAACCCAAGAAAATTCCTTCATCACTTCTAGCATCAAACTTTCCTAGATCTTCATCTCTTTTAATGTAACATTTGCTACCAAATACTCTAAAATATCTCATAGTAGGAGTGATGCCAAACCAAAGTTCATAAGGAGTCTTACCAGTATTGCTTCTGATTTGAACTCGATTGAGAGTGTAGACTACAGTGCTAACAGCTTCTCTCCAAATATCTGGGGAACATTTGCTTCCATCATCATTGTCCTAGATGCTTCCTGGATGGTCCGATTCTTTCTCTCAACTACTCCATTCTGCTGTGGAGTCCTAGGGGCAGATAATTGTCTCTTTATACCATGCTTCTCACAAAAATCTATGAATTCACCGGATGTGAATTCACCACCTCTATCAAACCTCAAACATTTTAGTTTTAATCCAGTTTAATTCTCTACCATAGCCTTGAAGATTTTGAACTTCTCAAAAGCTTCTGATTTCTCTTTCAGAAAGGTAACACATATCATCCGGGAATGGTCATCAACCAATAACATGAAATATCTATCACCTTGCATACTCTTGATTCTTGTCGGACCACATAGATCAGTATGAACTAATTCCAATAATCTGGCAGAGGACTGCTCCTTACTTTTGAATGAGACTCTGCTCTGTTTACCCAGCTGACATTCTTTGCACAAACTATTTGTAGGTTTTACCAAATTTGGAAGATCTCTTACAGCCTGAGTATTGCTTATCTTGATGATGTTATCAAAATTTACATGACACATCCTTCTATGTCATAACCAACTCTGATCAACTTGAACAAATAGACAACTTTTACCAGCACCAACCAAGTGGAAGATATTACCTTTAGTTTGAGTACCGGATGCAATCTCTATTCCAGATCTTTCAAAGATTTTGCATTTTCCATCCTTGAATCGGAGATCATAGCCTTTGTCCACCAACTGTCCAACACTAAGAAGATTGTGCTTCAAACCTTCAACATACAGCACAATACCAGTTTTGTTTCTTCCATTAAAAGAAATAGTTCCTCTTCCTCTGATTCTACTAGCAGAATTATCACCAAACTTTACCATTCCTCCTTCATACCTCTCTAAATCTAAGAACTTGTTCTTGTCACCTGTCATATGGTGAGAGCATCCACTGTCAATAACCCAATCATCCTTCTCTTCAACTTGGGCAGCCAAAGCTCTTTCTACAACCTTATGATTGACAAATTCAGAGGATATTGGATCTTCTTCCTTGATGGCAATAAACACCCATTCATTTCCGGATTTGTCTCCTATCTCTAATTCATCATCTGTTACTCCTTCATTATCATCTTCTTCACGAACATAATAACAATTCTTTTGGAACCTTTGTCTATTAGAATTTGACCTTGTAGATCTTTTCGGACATCTTGAGCTAAAATGACCAATCTTATTGCAGTTGAAGCACTTAAAGGGTAATTTTCCTTCATACTTACCGGATCCTCTTGGCAGTCTCTTTGCAATGAAGGCTTCAAGTTGAGTTGTTTCTGCTTCTTCCACTTCCATGTCTCTTCTTGCTTGATCATACCATGACAGCTTCCTTGAAGAGTTTTCTCTCGAATCAAAACCTTGTTTACCTTTCACAGAGGCACTGGCTTTGAATGCAAATTTAGTCTTGGGGGGATCATCTCCAAACTCGGTCATTTCAAATGCAGCCAGTTTGCCAGCCAATTGGTCTCTTGTGACAGTTGTATGAGCTCTAAATTCATCAATGGCAGCAACCTTGATTTTGTAGGCAGCAGGAAGAGATCTGAGAATTTTGCCAACAATCTCATTTTCATCCAAAACTCCACCAGCATTCCTAATTCCACACACCAGCTCATTTACTCTTGGCATAAAGGTAGTAATGTTTTCATCATCTCTCATCTTCAGTCTTTCAAATTTCCCTTTGAGACTATGCAACCTTGCACCTTAACATACTCATCTCCTTCATGCAGAAGTTCCAGTTTAATCCAGATCTCATAGGCAATTGGTAGGTCAATAACATTTGAGAGCTCTGAGTCAGTTAATGCGCTTAGAAGAGCCTCTTTGGTCCGCAGATTATTTTTAGCATCTGTGATTTCATTTAGATTTGTTAGACCACCCTGTGGAGGTGTATATGCTTTTGTAACCATAGACAAATATGCCTTTCCCATACACTCCAAGTGACATTTCATGCGACCTTTCCAAAGAGAGAAGTTGGTTCCATCAAACTTCAGACTGTCCTTCTTGTATGACGACATCTTGGATCTCCTCAAGCAGTTAAGCTCCTTTTAGAGGAACTTAGCTCTGATACCAATTGTTAGATCTAGGGCACACAACTAAGAGGGGGGTGAATTAGTTGTACAAAAACTTGCTTTTCTTCTAACACTTAAATCATCTTTGTTATTTAATAGCATATCAATTAATCACTCATGAAAGCATAAAGCATAAACACCAGAGCAGATACACATCAACACATGAGACACCAAGATTTTGACGTGGAAAACCCGGTCAAGGGAAAAACCATGGGGTGATTAACCCAAGGATTATTCTCTGTTAGAAGAATAAGAAAAATGGATGGCACATGCCATTTAGGGCTCACTGCCCAAGCACACTACTCACAAGAGGCACACTACTTACAAGAGACACACTGTCTACAAGGTAACAAGTATTACAAACTTGAACTGGAGAATGACATCTTTACCATGCCTAGATCAGTTCCATGTAAGCCCAAAAACTCCTGCTCTACCTTTCGCACTTCTCTTCACTATACCACACTCATCACCGCAAGACACACTACAAAATGAATTCACAATCCCTTATTTATACAAGGCATCAACTTAGGAACAATCATGTAAGTCAGCAAACACCTACAAGATCATTCGCAAGACATGTAATACATCCAGTCAGCCTGTCTTAGGAAGAACACCAATATCCGTGGTTATTCTTCAAATGCAAACTCAAAATTTAATGCCGACCACCAATAAGAATTGTACACAATCCAAAGATCACCAAAACCTTTCCTGAGTCATCAAGAACATCCGCACTTTATCAACTTACTGGAATTCTTCTGTTCTTCATCCGAAACTTCAAGAACATAGTCTGTCATCACTGTCATAATGAAAAAGGTGCTTTCAGACCTCCAAACCATGAACAAATCTAATTGTCACTTCACACGAACTTCTTCAACACTCTCTCCAATCCGCAGAATGAGATAATGTAATTCCAGAGCTCACCAGACCAATCTGTGACACTCTGTCACCACCAAACACCTGTTGAAACCGGGTCTACTTGAGCGATCATAACTTCTTCAGATATTCATGTGGACCTCTAAAATCTTGACTGAAACATCTCAAGACTCATATCTACAAACCCTTTAAACCGCATCCTCTGATCCTCAACCTATTGAGGACTTTTGCCTTCTTCTCATCACTGTTCTTCACTGTTCCTGATTGAGACTGATTTCCTCAATAACCTCAACACACAGCACATCCAATCCTTCTCATTAATGTAATATGAGTATGTTGACATCAATGACAACACTGGTTATCCTCATACTTGCAACACATAGCACCAGAGGAAGACAATATAGAGAATACCTTGTGAAGTGGAAAGGTAGACCGGAAGAAGATTCATCATGGATTTTTCAAGCTGAGGTGGACCGTCTTGGTTCTCCCCTAGTCCCAGCAAAGTGAGGGACTCACTTTTTCAATAACCCCAGATGTCTGATGCAGGAGCATCCCTGGTTCAAGAGCAATCTTGCATCAACCAAAAATATTTGCATTTCAATTTAGTTTGTTTCTTTCATTTTCTAGTTCAATTAGTAGCATTTTTTGTATTTTGGTTTGCATTCTACCGCAGTTGCATTTCACATCTTGCAAAAATAGACTTAGCATCTAGACTCATCCATCTACATCATATCTAAAATTCAGAACATTTGGATCAAGTACCGGAAAGATATCGCTATTAGAAGATCGACTATTTTCTTAGAACAAAGCATCCTGACAGTCTCAGACATTCAGCTGGAGGAGAAGACTTGCAGAGTGTCCCTCGACTTGTGGAGCTTAATGACACATCATTCAATATTCTATGGTTCGTGGCAAACCTTCCCCGAGATCTGCACATCATTCCAGTCATCTGCGGAGGTGTTCTATGCATTTAGGTTTGACCTATCCGTCTACACACGTTACAGCTCTTCCTTGGAGTTTGTGATCTTTCTTGGCCGATGCAGAGGAATCTATTGTTTCAGAGATTATATATATTGATCCTTAGGAAAGCAGATTTTTGATAGTTAGAAGTTGATTCATAAGTTTATAGTTTGGAATTGCGCAAAGGAGTTTCAAAGCTATATCTTGTGTATATTATGATATTCTATAATTAGGCATGTGAGCCCAATTGTAAGCCCGCATGTTGCCGGTCGATTTGTATTTGAATTCTATGATATACTGAATGACTAAATCTGCATTTGTCTCATACCTTTGAGTTGTTTCCATTGTGTTTACTCTTGTTGCACGGTCTAAACAGTTCATTCTATGAACCCTCCTACCGTGACTGCACCACATATGGAGTCTTATTGCAGCATTTGATAAAAGTTGTGATAGCTCCCCTTACAATGTAAGAGGTTGTACATAAGGGTTCCAAAGTGTTAAAAAAAGGGAAATTCATCCATAGTAAATATGTTAACATAAAGATACAACAAAAACTTGTTTGGATTATTTTTGGGTGGGATTTTGATGTTATTTTGTTGACTTTAGAATAGAAAAACATTTTATGCTTTTAGACTGTCACAACCTTTAATTTTTTAATATTGATTAATAAAAGGTTTTAATTATAATTTTTTAAATGACTAACTTTAACCCTTAATTTCTTAATATTTAATTAATGCAATTTATTGTAAATTAAGAAATATTATTATTAATTATCTTTTATTTTGATGATTAATAAAAGGTTTGAATTATAATTTTTTAAATGGAGTGACTTTATTTGTGAGTGTAACAAAATAACACTCTAAAGAGATATCATGGAAGAGAGGGTGTCTAACTGATTGAAGGTGAATTATAGTGAAGTGAATCTGCCCACACAACCACTTAGTCATCATGTAGACTAGGCTTACATCAATGTGTGTGTCAAAAATATTTACGTTTCTTTTTATTGCATTTAGAATAATTATTTTCAAAAAGACTGAATTAAATATTTAGTAGCAATAAATTAATAAATTAATTAATTACAATATTTTAAGATATTTAAATATCTTTTGAAAAAAATTCTTTTACTTCATTATTATTTGCTTGAGTAATTGGTTTCTATTTTGACCAAAGAAAGAAGTGGCAATCATGTAACAATTAATTTTCTGTATGAAATCTTGGTAATTTTTATTTCTTTTCAGTTTTCTAAATTAAGGAGGCTAATTTAAAAAGAGAATGAATAAGTGGAGTTATTAAGGATTAATTTTTTTTTTTATTTTTTTTTTTGAAACGTAGATGCTCTATAGAAAAAGAGGGAGATTCAGTGGACGCTTCTTTCTATATTTGGGGTCTTTCAAGGTATTATTTCCTTGTTGAAGCTCACAGTAATTAAAAGGGAAGAAGACGAAACTCCTGACCTTGCATATTTTAACAATGGATTGTTTCAGGAAGCATTCTTGTGAGAGGAGCTTGAATATTTTTTTAAAAGTCAAATCCAATAAGATCATTTTGTGCTTACTTGCCATTATTGCATCACATTATTCTTAAATATCATCCACTTCAACAGTCAAAAGTCAATTTTAGCCAATAAAAATAGGACAAATATTTACCACTTTTTGTTGTGAATGAAGTGTAAAATTGCTATTGACTGTTTAACCATTCAAGTAGATGATCTCAAACTTAATTATTTTGTCTATGACCTATGATCTCATGCCATGCATTAGATAAATCTTATGAGGAAATCTTCCAGAACGTTCACGTGATTTGTGTGTGCTTCCACCTTTGCATACCTATCGACTAGAGCTCCTTGTGGACACAGACAAGGAAGAGTCAAGATGCTGACACAGGCCGTGTTATTTGGATTAATCACCTGCCATTTGCATTCACATTCCTGTCTTTTCAACAAATGAATAGAGATTTAGGAGTATTCCACAACCTTCTTTTTGATTTGGAACCCAAAATGCTGTTCTCCTTTCAAACATCTATTCAGATGTGCGCAGGTGTCGTAAGGATCAAATGATAAGAGGAAATTTGGCTTTCTTGTCAGTGTCTGGTTTGGGCCAAGTTTTCTCTCTCTTTCGTAGGTGCAGATTTTGAAAACGTTCTATAAAGTTAAAAAGTGATAAATATTTATCTTATTTTTATTGGTCAAAATTAACTTTTGACTAATAAAGTGGATGATATTTAAGGATATGGGCGTTACTTGAATATCTCTAATCAATCTACTTAAATATCATCCATTTCAATAATCAAACAGTCAATGGCAATTTTACACCTCATCCACAACAAAAAAATAGTAAATATTTGTCCTATTTTTATTGGGCAAAATTGCCCTTTAACTGTTAAAGTAAATGATGTTTAAAAATACCTATTTCTAATGTCTTTCTTGACAAATCCATTTTTGGCATATCCTGCAATCTTTACACTCCATGAGACTGCAGGTTTTATGTCAAACAGTTCACGTGCCATTTACATGCTTTGTCTATGCTTCCATAATTGCATAGGGTCATGGAAACTCTTTAAGAACATGTCGTTTCATTATGACCCCTTTTGTGAATACCCCGCAATCTTTTCTTTGCAGAAGATGATGTCTCTTTGAGACATTATGTCAAACAATCCACATGCTTTGTCTTTGCGACCAAGCGTTCAATGATCTTTTTTCCTGCAGCATATACAATATTCGTTTGTCTTTTGATAATTTATGGAGGGTGTTAAGGATTGGGCATTAACCAAGCCCGATAATGGCCATGTAATCTTCCACTTAACCTTTGCACTGTGTTCTTAGCGGCAGCTGCTCACTTCTCAGTTTTGAGTGGCTAATTTCTTTAAGGGATAGAAGGCTAACCTTGGGTGCCAAGTTTGTTGCCCACCGTAAAAAGTGACACATTGTGTGCTGATTGTTTTTTTTTTTTGAATTTTTGATTTATAAGAATTTTGACTGTTTTTATCGACTAGTTGAATCCACAATCCTCCATGTTTTCTACGGGATATTCAGTAAGATTTCGACAGGAAACAGATCAGTCGGTAGGATTTCGACAAAATTTCACTGCCGGTACGTTGACAACGTATCAACTGTTTAAGCGCTTCCTCAATTTGTTGGGAGTCACTAGCGGAACACAAACTTGTTAGAATCATGATTTGTAACCTACCTTTACCTATCATTAAGTTTCATCCCTTGAGCATTAGTAAGGCATTGTAAACATAATGGACGTTCTCATCTGTCTTTGGATTTATTTCTGATTTATCCTACGGTATTCTATTATCCAGACAATTATTATCCAAATTTTGCACAAATTGTGAGATACAAGATTATGATCATTTGAACTTGAGTTTTGTTTCCAATGTAGATAACCCTTCACAGTTAAGCTCTTGCATGGCTAGAAATCCTAACATTGGTTTAGGAGGGGGTTTGTGGTTTCTTTATTGTATAGATATATTGTGGGTAGAGATGAAAAACCCTAAGCATAAACAACTAAGATTTCAGGACGAATTATATTTTTTTAATAAAATCATATGTCTAACATGATTTATGGTAGAGTCTATGATATACTTGTTTTATTACTTGTTTACCTCATTGAGTCGCATTATGCCTTCCGTCATGGTACTTCATTATTTAGATTGTTACATGAACATGGTTAGATCCATCACATAGATGTGTTTGATCCTTTCTCACTAATATATGTAATTGACAATGAATGTGGGATTAGATTTAAATAGGAAGTATAGTTCTATAATGGATAATATGTCTTACCATTCACTTAATGCATGTGCAAGGGAATTAGTGAAATATGGCAATGTTCTTACGTTGATTTTATAGTTTGTAATAAACTCTGTATGGAAAATGTGTAATTGGATTTAATTGGAAAGCAGTTCTGACAATATGATTGCATCATTAGCATAGATTTGAACAATGTAATTTGTCTATCAATTGAAAAGCTTATGTGAGCTTGATCCTTTCCTGATTATTTTCTATTTATTCTTGTAAAAATCTATGTGAATGTTATACCTTAGACTTCCAATTTCCTCATAATAAGGAATGAAATTGCGAACTAAATCAATTATTAGAAGATGTCTATATAGCATCTTAAAAGAAAGTTCATTAGACTTATATTGCAAATTGAAGACTGTGAAATTGTTTGTTTGAGACTTGTCTTCAGGATTATTATGCTTTCATTTTGTTTATGAATGATCTTTTTTTATTGCATCATTGGATGTTGTATGGTTATGTTTGAAACTGTTTGATGTATTCTCTACTTCAATCATTTCTGTAAGTAGATCTAGAGAAAGAGCATGGGCGGGTGTCGAATATGGGGTTACTGAGAAAGGTAGGTTACTTCTTCTAGACACACATAATTTAAACTTTGATTGTGATCTATCATTTCAATTATTTATGGCCCAATATCCATGAAATGCATAAATGAATGTCTAACATTCAGCAGCCGCACATGGAGAACATTGATGTATAAATTTACCCTTGTGTGCAAGGAGTTTTCATCATAGTTTTTGACTCCTCCAAGGATAGAGACTATTCTCAATGATTCGGTATGGTTCTAGGGGAAGAATTCACTCCTCATGAAGTCTTGGTATCTAGAGTTCAACCCTTTGATAAAATATTTTAAAGTGGTTCTGATTTGGATTAGGCTCCCAAATTTCCCTCTCTATTTTTGGATTGAGTCTTACTTAGAGGCAGTAAGGTTACTTATGTTTTTTTCCATACAACTTTTTCCCATAGATAGGTTGAGATGGATATTATGAAATTTCTTCTAGCAGGTATAATGCTAAAAGTGGGGGATCAATCATGCAAATAGCTATTGGACTATGAGGGGCTTTCTTTCCATTATCATGAGTGTTGTGAAATAAGCCATGTAGATGCTAAATGTTCTAAGATTAAACAAAAATTTGTAATCCAAGCTTCATGGTGAAGAGACATTCTTCCCAATCACTTAATTGTCTTAGGTACTTTAAGGGAATATTGTATTCTTGAAAATCCCTCTAGTTAGCTCCTAAGGCTAAAGAGCCTTCTCAAAGGGCTTCTATAATTCCCCCTTTGTCTATTGAGAGATTAATTGAGAAGGCTCCATTGGTGGATGATTTTTTTCCTGCATCTCTTTTAGTACATAAAGCTTATATGTTAGCTTCTAAAGATGATTGGGAAGGATTCCTTAGAGACCATCTTTCATCTCAATAAGGAAAAGTTCCCTTATGGGGAGCAACAATATAACAATTTGTTAGTAGAGTGGAAACAACTAGAATCTCCAACAAGGAAGAATTGGACTTTGGTTTATAATAGGAAACTTGGTAAAAGTAGGAAAATCACTTCTAATATGTTTCTCAAATTTAGTGATAAGAAGTTGAAAGGCCTTCTAGCTTAGAAAAAGCCATATTAACATATTTTAAAAACTAATTAAAAAATAAACATTATAGTGAAAATGTAATGTTCCTCCAATACCAATACTCACCTCTACTATTTAGTGGCTTGCTTTGTCATTCTTGGTGAAGCTTTTTATATGAGGTTTTAAAATAATGTACTCCTTGATACCTTGACCTTTTTGAGTAGCTATTAAGGAATGCCATGGCTCAAGTTGTCTCCATAACTACTTTTGGCTCATTATGGCGAAGAATGGAAGACACACTATCCATGTTAGGACTCTAAGGTTCATGTTAAATTAATTTATAGCCTAAAAACTCATTGCATGCCACCTTGACTCTACATCCCTCTTATATTTGGGCTCTTAAATTATTGGCAAGGTCAATCTTTTATCTTTCAATTATTATAGGAGGATCATTACAACTATAGATCACTTCATCAAAGTTCACCATGGGTTTTAAATTAATGCCTATCATATCTATGTCTTCTGTTATAGTGGCCAAGTTCATCCTAAACTAGAACATTTTCCATAATGGCATCTCATAAACCCTCATTATTAATAGTGTAATCCTTTTAAGGGATGAGCAATTTATTAGTTATGTGAAGAGTTAAAATTTTGACTTGTCTTCTCTTCCTCCTTCTACCTAAAGGTTGTTAGAATAAATGAACAATCTCTAATCCAATTGTTAATCATCAAATCACCAAGATATGATAACAACTAGTGAGATATAAGGATTTGACTACTACAATATAGAAATCTAAAAATTGTATGCAAATCTAAAAATAACTTTGCTTAATCCTTGAAATACCATGAAGAGATTCAACTTCTTTGTGATGCTAAAATCAGCCACTCTAACATGCTTGATAAAACCACCTTAGATGAACTTATAATAGAAATAACATCAACATAATATAGAAGCAACAAAGAGGCACACATCAGCAACATAAGAATGCAAGATCTCATAACACAAGGTAACAATGGAACAAAAGATCAAACACATAACATAGTGTTTATGTGGAGAAACCCTTGCGGGAAAAAACTCCACAAGAAGAGAGGCCCAAGTTCTATTGTCTTCAAAATAAGATTACAATACATCCACTTCCAATCTCCTCTTCACTCTTCAATCTAGCAGCACCTCTGTACCTATAAAATTGAGATATGCAACACATACATGGCATTGTACTTATAGAAGTATTTTACTCCTAAAACAAGTAGTCCATTTTCTCTCACCTAGGAATCTTCATCATGCAACATGCAATGACTTCTTACAAGCTCATAACACTTGTCAAGAGTCAACCATGCAACCTTGGGCATCCATGGACAAGAATAGACTCTTATGGGGTAGTAAATGTTGTCATAACGATCATAGATTCTGTCATAACACCCCCCAAATAGCATCTTCCCAATATGGGCGCCTAGAGCCAAGAATAGAAACTTACAACTAATAATTATCCGTCCTAAGTTGTCATATTGTCATAGAATCTTATGACAACTTGCAGTTGTCATAGAAAGTTGTCATAGATTCTCTTACATGCACTCAACAACTTTATGACGTGTGTCATACATGCCAAAAAATAGTTGATTCCTCCAAGGTGGCACATACCCTCAGTTACTCTTGATATTTACAATTACCAACCATAAAATGTTGCTTCATAATTACTGCCAATAACTCCAAAACTTACCAATGTAGTAACTCTATAATTACTGCCCCTGGTAATTAATTTTTACCACTGCCAATGAAACTTGTACATCCCTTGTGGGTAATTACAAATTACAAATAATAAATGGAGTAAATACAATATTGGGATTTACAAGGTTAATGGCACCTTATCCCAACATTCTCCCACTTGACATTATACATTGTAAATCAACCCATTGGAAATCTCAACAAGGGAAAAACATCCCTTAGCCAACCATGTACCATTGATTCTTCAACATGCTTTTGTGCTCCAACAAGATACTTGCAAAAGAAACCATGATAACCACCATCTCAAGCAAGAAATCCTCACATCATATTACCCATGATGGAACAAGAAACATGCCAAGGTGAAACTATCAACTGTCACTGAAACTTGCACCAATCTATACATGAACACAAGCATCAAATTCAAATGATAAAAAATGGCTCTGGGTGACTGCCACACTCATACCAAAATTGGAATAGAAACAACAGCAAGTTGCTAGCTCATCCAAACTATCCATACCTCAAACTAAGGTAAACAAACTATCATAGGTAGAACTTCATTATATCAACATAACAACCCAAATATGTAAACATGTCCCTGTATATCCACCATCATGTAAAGAAGACTCCAAGGTGATAACACACATAGACATACGATAAAAGACCTCTGAAGTAACTCACTGCAATAAAGTGTAACCAGTCCAAGAGAGGTTCTCATCTCATACAAGAGAGGTTCTCATCTCATACAGAACACATATACCTTCTGAAACCCCACTGCACAACTAATGTCAAATCTGAAAACAAGACCACAACATTAACAAGTCCTCCTATAGCACTTCACATAGAGGATGTGGCTAACTCCTCTATCATAGTGTCAAAGAAGCATACAATGATATGCAAAGTATATCTCTCATTACCGATCCAAATAACTCTCCCAAGTCTTCCAAACTAGTGAAAAAGAGATCAAGGATCTACCAAACTGTTGCCAAAAAAAATGAAGTACAAAGAACAGCATATGACTCCATTCAGAACCTTAACTCCATAAACATAAGACCCTTCAGGAAGAAGACAATATACCAGGAAAGAGAGAACTTGTAAATCAAACGGTGTCCTTATACCACACTAACATGTGCCAAATTGTGTAAAGTAAGATCTCCTTCAACACTCCCAAACTGAAAGGATATCAACATCTAACCATTCAACTTATAATGAAACATGGTAGAACTAGATGTAAACCTCTCACAGAAAGTAGATCAAACTTACCCAAACATTCCCACAACATAAGGGAATATGCCCAAATCCACTAACCATCTCCTGTACCTCTCCTACCAAATCCTCAGAACTAACCCAAGTTCAAAATTATAAGGAGAACAATAGAAATACATAAAATCATGCATCTACTTCTCAACAAGCCCTCAGAACTCAACTTTCAAGACTAATGCACAAGAGAAGACAAGATACATATAAAGAATGCATCTAATAATTAGGTAGGCAATACCTCTTAGATCATTCACCTACCGAATAGACCAAAAATGGGATACAAGATTGTCCTATGCATACAACACCAAGCAACATAAGATTTCAATAAAGACAACCATCTCATTAGGTCTATAATGGACTCACATCCATTTCCAGGTGTAGGCTCCTCGGTCTTTACTATGGAAAAACTTCATAACCATTCCAACACATATCTCTTAAGTACAAGAGATTTCCAGCCTAACCCAAGTCTCTCTAGTATCCATGAGAACCCACCAATCAATCCATGTCAACTTCAAATGCAACCTACAAAATCATGAAGCTCCAAGCAAATGATTAATACTCAAAACTAAAGAGAACTACATCTTCTCTAAAAGAAGAACAATAACACCTTTACCAAAGACTCTAAGATTCCTCCATGAAACTATTGCAAATCTGTCCCTATGATGTCTTGTCATGATGTCAACATATTTCTTTGTCAGAGGGAGTGAAGACAGTGCAGTTCAGCAAAGAAGATTGCTCCGCATTTGCAGTAAGACAAAGATCAGAGTCTGCAGACCAAAGGGTTGTGTAGAGGATTGTCTGAAGTTACTCTAGTTAAGATTTGAGAGGTCCACATGGAGGATTGACGAAGTTATGGTCATCTGAGTAGAACCAAGTTTTGCAGTTGTTCAAAGGTAACAGAGTGACAGGAGTTTGGTCTTCACATTGGAAAATTATGGTCTGCTGTTCTAGAGGTATATTTGGGATGTTGATGTGTATTCTCAACTCAAGTGGTTCATAGTTTGGAGGTCCGCAAGCAATCTTTCTAGTGTGACAATCACATCTAGTGTTCTTAAGTTCCTGGATGAAGATGCAAGTGTTTCTGGTAATTTGAGGTGATTTCATTGTGCTTGTGGTGGTCTCTAGATCCTGTGCCTATTGTGTTGGTGGTCTGCATTAAGGATTGATCTCGTGGTTGAAGATTTCTCCTTGGGTGTTGTTGTTCTTTCTAGTCTTGGCCGATCGGATGCTTGGTGCGTGTTGCGGATGATCTAAAAGAAGTTCTATGGAGCATGGCATGTTGTTCAAGGAAGATTTGAGTCCCAACTATGTTTGGTTGACAAAGGAATGGTTCGCATGTAGAATTTTATATTAAGTCAAGTCTTGTGTTTGTAATTGCTTGTTATGCCCATCTTGGAGAATGTTCCAGATAGATGATTGTTTGGCCGACTTTGATGTTCATTCCAAAGTCGATGACATGTATAAATAAGTGTTGTGAAGCCGTGGAAATGTGTGGTGGTGAGCAAAGATGTGGATGTAGCGAGGAAGTGAGTGAGGGTAGAGCAGAGGTGTTGTGTGCTTCAATAGAACTGAACCTGGCATGAAGAAGATGTTTTTCAGTTCAGCCTTTTAGTCTTAACATTGTAAATGTTCTTGTAGGAAGTGAGCTTCCTTTGAGAAGTGAGCTCTGGGCAGTGCACCCGAAGGCAAGTGCCTTCCCATTTTTTCTCTTCTTTTAACAGAGAATAAATCTTGTGGGTTAACCCCCACCATGGTTTTTCCCTTAACCGGGTTTCCACGTAAAAATCTTGGTGTTATGTGTGTTGATTATGTTTCTGCTCATGTGTTGTTGATTCATGCTTTTATGGTTATATCATTAATTTGTTAATAAGTGGTAAAGAAGATTAAATCCAGCAAAAGATAAAGATTTGTGACAACTGATTCACCCCCCCTCTCAGTTGTCTGCCCTAATTTCATCAATTGGTATCAGAGCCGGTTCCTCTAAAAGAAGCTTGACCGCTTGAGAAGATCCAGGATGTCGACATAAAAGAAGGATAGTCTGAGATTTGATGGAACAAATTACTCTCTTTGGAATAATTAGATGGAGTATCATTTGCAATGTATGGGTGATCCTTATTGGTTGATAACTAAGGATGAGTATAAGCCTCCAGAGAAAGGTCCTTCAACTTTAGATGAACTCAAAGAAGCTAAATACAACATTCGAGCTAAAGAAGCATTGTTGAGTGCCCTGACTGATATAGAAATGACAAATGTCCTGGAATTAAAAATTGCTCATGAAATCTGGAAGAAGTTGGAAACCCTGTATGAAGGTGATGCATATTTCAAATGTGCCAAGTTACAGAGCCTGAAGGGTAGATACGAATGTTTGAGGATGAGTGAAGATTAAAACATCACTTCCTATATGCAGAAGGTGAATGAACTTGTGAGCAGTATCAAGAGTACTGTGGAGTATTAGAAGAATCAAAGATTGTTGCCAAGGTACTCAAATCCTTACTTGCTTTATACAAGCATAAAGTTGCTACTATTGAGGAGATTAGGACTGTGACAACTGTTACAAGGGATTAGTTGGTTGGCAAGCTTACATCATTTGAATTGAGTGAGTTTGGTGATTCTCTTCCTAAATTAGAATCTGTATTTAAGGCCAGTGTTTCCAGAAAGAAAAGATTTGATCCAGGTGAAAGCTCTTCAAGAAGACTAACCAGATATGAGAAGGCAAGGAAGGAACTTGAAAAAGATGAATCTGAGCTTGAAGAACTTTAAGCCCTTTTTGCCAAGAGGTTACCAAGAGGATCTGGTAAGTATGAAGGAAAGTTGCCTTTCAAATGTTTTGCTTGTAATAAGATTGGTCATTTTGCTTCAAGATGTTCGGAGAGGGTTTCAAAGCCAAACCCTAATAGACCTAGATTTTAGAAGAAATGCTACTATGTCCAAGAAGTTGTTGATGAAGGAGTTACAAATGATGAATCTGATAAGGGAATTACCTCTAGAAATGAATGGGTGTTCATTACTATCAAAGAAGAAGATCCAGTGCCTAGTGAATCTGCTAGCTGTGTGAATGTGGAAAGTGCCTTGGCTGCTTAGGTTGAAGAAAAGGATGAATGGCTGATTGACAATGGATGTTCTCATCCTATGGCAGGTGATAAGAGTAAGTTTGTAAGTATGGAAAGGTATGAAGGTGGAATTGTGAAGTTTGGAGACAATTCAGCTGGTAGAATCCGTGGTAGAGGATCCATCTCTCTTGATGGTAAGAACAACACTAATGATGTTTTGTATGTAGAAGGGTTGAAGCATAATCTTCTTAGTGTTGGATAGTTGATTAACAAAGGGTATGATCTCTGATTCAAGGATGGAAAATGCAGAATCTTGGAAAGCTCTGGAACTAAGATTGCATCTGGTACATAGTCTAGAGATAATATTTTTCATTTAAGTGGTACTGGTAAAAGTTGTTTGATTGCTCAGATTGATTAGAGTTGGTTATGGCATAGGAGAATGTCTCATGTAAACTTTGATAATATTGTCAAGATAAGTACTACTCAGGCTGATAGAGATCTTCCAAAGCTTGTAAAACCTACTAACAACATGTGTAAGGAGTGTCAGTTGGGCAAATAGAGTAGAACTACATTCAAAAGTAAAGAATAATTTTCAAATGGATTGTTAGAACTTGTGTACACTAATTTGTGTGGTCCTGCCAGAGTTAGGAGTTTGCAAGGAGACAGATACTTTATGTTGTTGATTGATGATTACTCCTGGATGATGTGGGTCACTTTCTTGAGAGAAAAATTAGAGGTTCTTGACATATTCAAGGTATTCAAGGCTAGGGTGGAGAATGAGATTGGTGTGAAGATAAAGTGTATGAGATCTGACAGAGGTGGAGAGTTTACCTCCGGTGAGTTTAATGCATTTTGTGAAAAGCATGGAATAAGAAGACAGTTATCTTCTCCTAGGAATCCTCAGCAAAATGGAGTTGTGGAAAGCAAGAACTAGACTATTCAAGAGGCCACTAGAACCATGATGATGGAATAAAATTTTCCACATGTCTATTGGAGAGAGGCTATGAGTACTGCTATCTACACTCTTAACTAGGTGCAGATCAAAGGTAATACTGGTAAAACACCTTATGAACTGTGGTTTGGTAATGCTCCTACTGTGTAATACTTCAGAGTTTTTGGTAGTAAATGCTATATCAAAAGAGATGATGATCTAGGCAAGTTTGATGCAAGATGTGATGAAGGAATATTTCTGGGTTATTCTAACCAAAGCAAGGCAT
Source organism: Cunninghamia lanceolata (assembly GCA_027924645.1). Lineage (NCBI taxonomy): Eukaryota > Viridiplantae > Streptophyta > Pinopsida > Cupressales > Cupressaceae > Cunninghamia > Cunninghamia lanceolata. The sequence goes on along the minus strand of BSBN01001108.1, from coordinate 99,912 downwards.
ATCGGTGCTTTAACAAGAGATTGAAAAGGATTGTTGAAAGTGCTAATGTCAAGGTTGATGAAAGCAAGTAGAGACCTTCCATGTCTTGTGGATATGAATTGGATGATCAAAATGAAAGTCCAAATAAAGGAAGGCAAGTTCAAACTCAAACTCAGACTCAAATTGCTCCGGTGAATCCAGTGACTTAAGAAGCTAGTGCAAATGTTGAGGAACATGTTCAAGATTCAAAAGTTCAAGAAAATCCCAAAACTCCCAAGTATGTAAGGTTGAATCATTCTAAAGATCAAATTATAGGAGATAGAAATAAAGGTGTTCAAAATAGAAGAAAAATTGATGAAGAACAAGAAGAGTAATGTTTGATTTCAAAGATTGAACCAAAGTTAGTGAATGAAGCTTGTAATGATGAGAGTTGGGTAAAAGCAATGGAAGAAGAATTAATGCAAATTAAAAAGAAACATACTTGGGATCTTGTTTCTAGACTTAAAAACAAAAATGTAATTGGAACTAAATGGGTCTTCTGGAATAAACTGAATGAAAATGGTGAAGTTGTTAGAAACAAAGCAAGATTGGTGTGCAAAGGATATTCTCAAGTAGAGAAAATTGATTTTGAAGAAACTTTTGCTCCGGTGGCAAGAATCAAAGCAGTCAGATTATTTCCTGCCTTTGTTACTTACAAAGTTTTCAAAGTTTACCAGATGGATGTCAAGTCAGCATTTCTAAATAGAGATTTGGAAAAAGAAGTCTACATTGAGCAACCGGAAGGATTCCAGTTATCTAATTAAAGAGATATGATCTACAGGTTGAGGAAAGCATTGTATGGACTTAAACAAGCCCCAAGAGCTTGGTATGCAAGATTAGATAAGTATCTACTAAAGTTAGGTTTTAGCAAAAGGCACAACTAACATTAATCTTTATTTCAAAATTGATCATGAATACATCTTGATTGTTGAGGTATTTGTTGATGATATCATCTTTGGTGGAATTGAGAGCATGTGTAAAAAATATGTTGATCAAATGCAAAGTGAATTTGAGATGTCCATGCTTGGTGAAATGAATTTCTTCTTGGGTCTACAAATCATTCAATCAGATAAGGCATCTTCATATCTCAGTCTAAGTATGTAAAAAAGTTGTTGAAAAAGTTTGGAATGGAGGATTCAAAACTAGTGAGTACTCCTATGATAACTGGATGTAAGTTGAGTAAAGATGATGACTCCCCTAAGGCAAATCAAAAAAAGTATAGATCAATGATTGGAGGACTACTTTATCTGACTCATACCAGACCTGATATTATAAATGTAGTTGGCCTTGTTGCTAGATTTCAGTTTGATCCTAGAGAATCTCATGTTGTAGCAGTCAAAAGAATCTTTAGATATCTAAAGGGAACATCTAATTATGGCTTATGGTATCCTAAGGATGACGATTTCACTCTTCATGCATATACAAATGTTGATTGGGCAGGAGATGTGAATGACAGGAAAAGTACTAGTGGTGGTGCATTTTTCTTGGGAAATAGATTGGTTTCTTGGTTGAGCAAAAAGCAAGAAGCAATATCTCTGTCTACTGCAAAGGTAGAGTATATAGCAGCAGCAAGCAATTATACTCAAGTTTTGTGGATGAAGCAAATGTTGAAGGATATCAGAATTATGTTTGAAGAGCCTGTTACAATCTTCTGTGATAATTTAAGTGCAATAAACATATCAAAGAATCCGGTGTTGCATTCAAAGACAAAACACATATCCAACAAGTTTCACTTTTTAAGAGAGAAGGTAAATGAGAATGAAGTCATATTAGAGTTTGTTCCTTCAAAGGATTAGATTGTGGATATCTTCACTAAGCCTCTACCTAAGGACACTTTTGAGTATCTCAGAGGGAAGCTAGGGGTGATTACCCCTCCTGTTCAGAACTAAGGTGCACTAGTGTGCATCAGTCTAGTGGAACTCATAGTCATATCTTGTGATCCAGATTGGTGTTAAGGGGATGCTACTCAGGGGGAGTAGTTAGTATGTTCTGAGTTCAATTTGGTCTTGTCTAAGAAACAAAAAGGGTGAGAGATGATTGCAAATATGTGCCCTTTTCCATTGATGTCAAAGGGGGAGAGAAGTCATGTGAAAAACTTGTATAGAAGTGAGTAGTTGTTGGTGAAAGGGGGACCAGTGAAGAAAGTGGTTGCAGATGTGATAAGAGAAAGAGGGAGAAGTTCTTGTCTTGATGGTTGAATCAGTTTTTCATGACATATGTTGCCATCAATGACAAAGGGGGAGATTTTTGCAAATATGTGCCTCTGATGTGTTGTCATTGATGTCAACATATTGAAAGGAAGCTAGGTGTACGAAAACGCTTCCTACACTAATCTATTGAGGAGAGGGCTATGCAAATTCAACTTTATCCTAACTATTATAGAAATGTTAAACCATTAACATGAGATATTGCAGCAAAACACAAGAGCCAGAAAGAAGACAGAAGATGAGAGACAAAGATTTACGGTGGGGAAAACCCTTATCAGGTGAAAAACCCCACACTTAGAAACCTGCACAATGTTTTAACAAATCTGAAAGAACATTTACAATACACTTGCAATGCAAGCTTCAATGGTCTTTGACACTCATTTCTTGAGTCAATCTAGTAGCATAACAGTACCTGTAAACTTGTGACACAAACTCCATCTCCAAGCACCTGTTTAAATAGAACATACAAGGCAATTTTGGACCTTTCTTGGAATGGGCGTCCAATATGGCATCTTGGACCAAAACCCATGCCTAGGGACACTTGGTCAACATTGTAGAATGTGTCTGACACTTGTCCACAGCTCCCATCCCAAAGAGGTCACCTATTTCCAAAATGGGCTATGACAGATGCTCTTACAACACTTATGATCGTCATAGAATCTGTCATAGTGGTTACAACTTACAGCTGTAAGAGAATCTGTCATACACATGCTATAAATAGCATATTCTCTTACAACACATCATATTCCACCTTGGGGTACCCCAATATACCTCATTCACATATGCTTCATGACACATGTCATTACCTATCTTACAACCTTCTATTCTCGACTCTTACATGTCATAGATTCATCATAAGAATCCCTCATAACTGTTTCGGTCAAACATTCCTTACACAACAAAGAAGATGTCGACACATGGCAGAATATTCCTACCACTAAGTGGGACACCTATCTCCTCATGTGAGGACAAAATAACAAGTTGTCATAATCCATGTAGGATTGACACATCACCGTGCCACATCCCACAATATGACAAAGTGGAATTTCCAATTATTTACAACATAGGCAATTGAATAATAAATACAAATATTACAAATGTAGAGAATTACCAAGGTTGAGACACCTTAATTCCCAACATTCTCCCACTTGTCGAACACCTTGTAAGAGCCAATAGAAAAATAGGATTTAACTGCTATAGGCCGAGAGGCCCATAGACTCCAAACACCATCTAAACTTCTTTTTGGTTTTGTCAATGCATCTGCAACATTCTTCAAAGTATCTACCTTCTCCAAATTTACCTTTCCATCCTCAACCATGTCCCTCACGAAGTGAAACTGAACATCAATGTGCTTGGTTCTAGCATGGAAAGTTAGATTCTTTATAAGGCAAATTGCACTCTGACTGTCACAACTGATCATGATCTGACCTGCATCAACACCAATATATGAACGTAATCACTTAAGCCAAATGGCTTCCTTACAAGCATGAGTTTCTGCCATGTACTCAGCTTCTATCGTGGATAAAGCAACAATAGGTTGTCACTTACTCATCCAACTAATAGCACCACCAAACAGTGTAAAAACATAAGCACTGGTCGATCTCCTACTATCAATGTCACCTGCCCAATCTGAATCCACAAATCCATGAATATCAACAGAATGCAGAGGTCCTGAAACATTACCATGATAGCAAATGGAATACTTGGAAGTATGCCTCAAATATCTGAACACTCACTTAACTGCATCCCAATGAACCCGTCCATGATTAGCCATAAATCGACTAAGGACTCCCACTACTTGGGCAATGTCTAGTCTTGTGCAAACCATAGCATACATCAAACTGCCAACAGCACTAGCATAAGGTACTCTGCTCATGTCCTCCACCTCACTAGGAGATTTTGGACAATCCTCAACAGACAACTTTGTCCCCAAGGAAACAGGAACACACAATGGTCTACAATCTCCCATGTTGAATCTGTCCAACACAGTCTTAACATACTTACTCTGACTTAACCAAAGTTTTCTATTGGTTCTGTCTCTTCTGATTTCCATTCCTAGAATGTACCTAACTACCCCTAAATCTTTCATTTCAAACTGAGCTGACAAGTGAGATTTAAAATCAGAAATCATATTCTTACCCTTCCCAATGAGCAACATATCATCAACATACAGTGCGACAATGAGAATACGATCACCATCAAACTTATAATAAACACAGCGATCCAATTTTAATCTCACAAATCCAATTGACAACATAAAGGCATCAAATTTCAAGTACCATCTCCTAGGGGATTGCTTCAAACCATACAAAGACTTCTTAAGTTTGCAAACCAAATTTTCTTTACCTTTTACCATGTAATGCTCTGGCTGTGACATGTACATTTCCTCCTCCAACTCATCATGAAGGAAAGTTGTCTTCACATCCATCTGTTCTACCTCCAAGTCATAGGCTATTGCAAGAGACAACAGGAATTGAATGGATGTCAGCTTTGCAACGGGAGAGAAGATCTCACCATAATCTATACCCTCCACTTGTGAATACCCCTTCGTAACCAATATGGCCTTATACTTCTCAATACTGCCATCTGCACCAATCTTCTTCTTGAACACCCATTTGCATCCAACAGGTTTCGGTCCAAGAGGCAAAGGCACCAAGTCCCAAGTTTGATTCTTTTCCAAAGAAGCCATTTCTTCCTCCATGGCCTCCTTCTAGGAACCTGCATCCTTCATATCCAAAGCCTCTGATACAGTTCTAGGTTCATCACTGTTAGTGATTAAAGCATAAGCACAACTAGAATCAAGTAGTGTAAAACCAAACCTTTTAGGTTGATTTCTTATTCGTGTAGACCTCCTCAAGAGCTGAGGTTGAGGTTCAACTTCTTCTTCTGAGCTTTCAGAGCTGCTAGAGCTCTCCTCATCATTAGGTTCAACATTGTCTTTCTGTTCAGTCTTCTCAGGGGTAAGAGGAAACTAAACAACATCCTCTTTCTTTTCTTTTCTTCTAGCTGCAAAATAGTGGAAGAAGGTGTAAGCTCTCTAAAGATGACACTTCTGCTATACAACACTTTTTCAGCCATGGGGTCCCAAAGCTTGTATCCTTTCACACCAACACCATAGCCGATGAAGATACACTTAACAACTTTGTTCTCCAACTTTGACCGCTTCTCCCTAGGCACATGTGTATATCCCTCACAACCAAAAACATGAAGATGCCTTACTGAAGGCTTTCTACTAGACCACACCTCCATGGGTGTCTTTCCAACAAGAGCTGATGTAGGAGATCTATTTACCAAATAGCAAGCAGTGGCAACAGCTTCAGCCCAAAACTTTTGTTCTAGACCAACTCCACTAAGCATACTCCTAGCCTTCTCCATCAGTGTCCTGTTCATCCTCTTTGCAACTCCATTTTGCTGCTGTGTGTATGGAGTTGTCTTATGTCTTTCAATCCCAAGTTCCTTGCAATACTTATCAAATTCTGTAGAATAGAACACACCACCTGTTGGTGCTCATTTTGGCCTGGAGGCTGAGCTTGCTTGTTGGAGGGTTTCTTCTTTCAAACCCTAAGTGTTCTTATCCATCGCCAAGACTATTGCCTATCGGCAAAGGATATTATGGTTCCACCGACGGCGTTGGTCATGCCGATGGGGGTAAGTCAAGTGTTCATCGGCAAGATTTGGTGTATCGGGCTAGCATTGTTTCGATCTGCTGATGTGAGGAGCTTGGCTGATGAAGAATCATCGGCATGTGTTTGGCCGACGGAGGGATGAAGCCATGGTTCATCGGTGAGAGTTGTATTGTCGGCCTAGGTATTTTGAATTGTGCCGACGGTGGGAGGCTTGGCCGATGCGATGTCATCGGCGTAGGTCTCGCCGATGGAGGGGAGCATGGAGTGGTCATCGGTGTGAATGGTATCATCGGCAGAGGATGTTTCTGCTCGGCCGACGGTTGAGGGTTTTCGCCGACAGAGGATGTGTGTATCGGGGTGAGCAGTGTGGTCGGCTAGGGAGTTTCTCGTTGCTCCGATGGGTAATGTCTCGCCGAGGGAACGACTTGGCAATGTTTTGAATGGCCATCGGCGTAACCTTTGACATCGGCGTAGGTATTTTGTTGCTCGCCGATGGTTTTGGTCTCACCGACAAACAAGGAATGTGAAATGGCCATCGGCGTAACCTTTGACATCGGCGTAGGTATTTTGTTGTTGGCCGATGGTGTTGGTCACACTGACAGCGGAGTATGGAGTAGCGATCGGCAAGACAGCTGGAGTCGGCGGGAGATTTTTGAGGAAGGCCGATGGTATATGTTTGGCCGATGGGCTGTGGGCGAAGGCATGTGTGTCGAGCGCGGCAAAAGCGCTCGACACTTGGTATGTATGCGACTATGCTTTTAAAGCGCTGGAGTGATCTCTTCACCGTGAATGTGGGATTATTCCCTTGTATATTTTGAACCCGCTGTTGAACGTGTTTTCGCGGGAAATCTTTTTTGTATGCAACGACGGTTTTTTAAGCAACAACGGGTGGTTGAGACCCTTAATGGCGACTGTGCTGGGGCATGGGCGAGTTGTTGCACAGTCAGGTACCGGATTTTTGACATGAAGACTTCCAGATAGTGGCGTGTGGCTCGAGGCCCCCCTTTGTCTGCTGCATTAACATTTTCTGAGTGCCATTCCTTCTGAGGACTGTATCTGGCGGATTTTTTGTTGTAATCATGTAATTAATTGCTGTGGTACACTTTCTGGCTGTTATAAGCAGGAAGTGTTACTCATTTGGTGGTTGTTGAAAGTTGAAGATTTTTGGCTCTGTAATTCAAAACAAGCTGATCTGGTTGCTTTGTACAGCTAAACCTGTGAGTCTATGTATCTCTTGTTGTATGTTTTGGCATGAACCCACTGATTTCATGATTAATCTTATATGAGAAATGCTATCTTAGCATGTGTTTTATTAATTCTGTCTCCAGTATTGCATGTATCTTTCTTCTGAGTCTGGATATTTAAGCAATATTTGAGACTCTAGAACATAGAATTCCTATGTTGAATGTATGATCTCTTAACTTCTGCTCAAGGGGTAGATTAAACTGTTTTTAGGTTGAACATTGGGAAGGGTATACTGCAGTAGGGATGCCATAAGTAGAGATAACTTAACACTCTGTATTGGGAGATATCTGTAAGGCAGGTATCACATATATCCCCCTAAAATCTAGTTTTAGCCGTTCATGCTGATCATTCACAGGTGTATGTCTATTGACTCCAGGCCCTGGATAGGCACCAATCTTGCTTTGTGTTTGTGTTACAACCATGTCCAGCTTTGCATCCAAACTCAAAATCATAACCAAACTCTAAAACAACCATTAGGACATTAGAATTAGTTTTAGGATCCTCAGTCCTCTGTCTACAACTGCAAATAGGCCCAAAGCTAGCCCCTTTGCTCTTATCTTTCAGTTTTGGTCTACTTACAGGAGGACTTATCTGCTTTCTGACAGCATCCCAATCCTTGTATGCGTATCTCATGGATGTTGAGTAGGGAATACCCCCCTAGGTTTTGTAGAGCCTGAAGAAGAAGAGGAGATAAAATATAGAGTCTATCTCCTACACTGTTGGCCCCTGGCCCAGAGATCCTATTGATCATTGATGGCTACCTTGTAGGGAAATCTAGGAATAAGCATCCAGTCTGGGAAAAAACCAACAGAAATTGGTGACTCTACTGGGGATTGAGAAGTAAAAGTACTATCTAATTATCTCCAGTAATATATCTGTGACCCATCCGAGTCACCAACAGAAATTGGTGACTCCGCTGGGGAAATTGTGAAAGAACCCTGATTTACAAAAAGAAAACAGTTCCTAGTAATAGGTGGTGACTCCGAAGTAATCTCCCAACCGGTCAAAGTAAAATTTATATGCAGGGGAGAAGATCCCAACAAAATCCTTTATTTGAAGAGTTACCAGTAACAAGAAGAATGATGTACAGAAGAAAGGGAGCTGTCTCAGTCAGTCATGAGGGTTCCCCCAGAAAAAATGATGATATGCAAGACAATCCAAGGTCTTCAGACAAGACAGTACCTTACTTTTCAAATGCAGAAGCTGATATTCAGGGTGCATATGAGAGGCAACAGGGTGGTAACATGAGAATGAGGTCAGAAGTGTTCCAAGAACGCCCATTTCTAGACCCTAGTGACAGATTTGAAGAGGCAGAGTCTTTGAGGGATGATGAAGACGAAGATCAGAATATGATAAAACCATCCTCCTCTAGGCCCAGCGAGGAAGAACTAGCTGATGAAATTAGGAGCTTAAGGGCCGAGTTTGAATATCAGTAGGCAATATCAATCAGAGATGACTTGAGGAAGAAAGTGCAAGCTTTGAGGACTACCCAGAATAATTCAATTCCTACCCTTGAGAATGCAAATGTGCAGAGACATCAACAGAGAAATGAAGTGCAACATCAGCATAATGATGAGAGACAAAATGTGAATGATGCTAGGATACCACTGAACAATGTAAGAAACCAGAATGCAAACAGAAATATTAATGTTAATCAGTTAAACAGACAGCCAATGCAGCTAGATAGATTCAGACAGCTGGTATTTGATGGTATTCCTGGGTATCCTAACCCTATTGACAAGCATCTGACGCTGCAAGTGCCTAAATTTTCAGGAAACAACACTGTGTCAGGAGAAGATCATCTAAAAGCTTTTCAAAATGTCATGGATAACTTTGAGGTTGAACATGAGGATGTTTTCATGAAGTCATTCATGCAATCTTTAGTAGATGAGGCAAGAGAATGGTACAAGAATCTGCCTGACCGGAGTATTTCATCATGGGATGATTTTAAAAGGATGTTCAAGGAGCAATATGGTGACAAAACTGACCCTAGCTTTTTTGTAAATGAGTTCACCAGTATCACTAAAGGGTCAAATGAGCGGGTTGCAGATTTTAATGCAAGATTTACTAAAGTGTTAAACAAATTGCCACATCACATGAGGCCAAATGAACCAATGTGCATAATATTGTATATCAATGCCTTTGATGCAAAAACTGCATATGGATTAAGAGATAAAGGTCCTGCTACTCTCAGGGATGCTTTCAGAATTGCAGTGAATATTGAAAACAACAGGAAAGCATCGGGCAAGACAAATAGAAGGGATGATATAAAAATTCTGCAGAATCCAAACAAGCCTCAGAACACTCAAGGTAATACATCTACCCCTGAAGATAAGATAGACAAATTGGCAAATATTGTTAAGGACCTAAGCTATAGATTAGCTAGAAGTGAAAAAGGGATAGGTCCTGATAGGCAAGTCTATCAAAGGCAGGAAAAGAGGCCATCATTGCATGATATGCCTTATAATACCAATTGGCATGATGGTAAACCTATATTCCCACGTAACAACACAAATCAAAGAGCTCAACATGTCAAAGAAACTCCTGATCCTCTAAAGAAAGCTGTAAATATTGTTGATGATGCTCCATGGTGTATAATTTGTTAGATGCCACATTCACAGTTACAGTGTATGATTGCTCAGTCCTTGTGTGATAATACTACATCTTGTAATGAATGCAATGAGCCACACTATGTGCAAGATGATGATGTAAATATGATGTCCATAAGCAATGGATACACTCTTTATGATGCTAATGAGAGTACAAATGATGGAACTCAAGGCTGCCAACAGTTCCCATATGATGAAGATGATGAAGTTAACTATGCCTATGCTCATAACTCACGCAATTTTCTGAGTAACTTACAACGACCTTCTGATGAGGAAATTAGGGCCTTCACAGCTGCAGCAGTTGCTCAAGTCAAGAGCAACTACAATCTCAAAGGTAAAAATCAGGTAAGCAGCCCACATCAGCCAAAAGATGTTACTATAGGACAGCCAGTGCATGGTAATAAGGGGATGGAATTACAAAAAAGGCAGTGGGTTAATAATAAACAGAATTTCAGACATAGAACAGGTCATGAATCTCAAGGACCAGAAAATAGAATTTCCCAAGCTGAAGATCAAAGCAAAGGTTCCCAAGACAAAAATGATGATCAAGGAACTATGAAAGTAAAAGCTAAATCAGTGCAGGATAAGAGTAAGATTGTGGAGCAAGCTACAACTGTTATACAAAATTATGCCCCATTTGATATAGCTCAAGTCCTCTCCCAGGTAAAAGTCTCTGTTCCACTTATGGAACTGATGAAAGTGGAAGAAATTAAGAATAGGACAATATCCCTAATTTTAGGGGTACCTTTTCAAGCTAAACAAAATGTTCAGATCCAGGGTGACAAGCATGTCATGTGTAATGAAGAAGATGAGGCTCTTGAGGTTTATTTAGGAATGACTATGACAAAGTGTCCTTCACAAGTGGAACCATTTTATGTATCCCTGGTTATAAATGGAAAAATAATCAGAAATTGTATGCTTGACTCTGGAGCATCTACAAATGTCATGCCTTTGGCCATCATGCAACAAGCTGGATTGAAAATTGACAAGGCATGTGGAAAATGTTATGCTATGGATGCCAGAGAGGTACCAGTTATTGGAATCATGAAGGATGTAGATTTCAAACTGGCAGCATTTCCTGAAAAGAGATATAAAATGAATATAACAGTGGTTGACATCAAGCCACAGTATGGTATGTTGTTGTCAAGAAGATGGGCAGCACTAATTGATGGAAGTATGCAGCTAGACCTGTCATATGCCATGATTCCAATGAATGGCAGGGATGTTAAGCTAATCAGAGAACAAAGATCATCAGAGACAGTGGAAGACCAAGAAGCAGAGGAACAGATATGCTTTGTAAACACTGATTGTGATAACTTCAAGGTTGTCTCAGATGATAGAGAAGATAAAAAGAAAAATGTCTGCATTGAAGAATTGGATCAGCAAGGTTTGTGGACCATGTTTTTTGATGGAGCTTGTGCAAAAGAAGGCTCTGGAGCTGGAGTTGTTTTCCTGTCTCCAACTGGTAAGCTCCTCAAATTCTCTTTCTTGCTGAGGTTTGTTTGCACAAACAACACTGCAGAATATGAGGCTTTACTCTTAGGCCTAAATATTGCTCTCAAACATGGAATCAAAATGCTAAGAGTATTTGGGGATTCTGAGCTGATTGTATCCCAAATTAGAGATAGGTATGCTTCAAAAAATAAAAGATTGAAACAATACAAGCATGCTGTTTGGGATACCATTGAACTTTTTGATGCATTTTCAATAGGCTGGGTAGAGAGATCAAAGAATGTTATGGCTGATTTCTTAGCTAATGTTGCAATAAGGCTAGATGACATCACTCTGTCAGATGTTACAAATGTAGAAATTAAAATCAGGCCTGCAGTACCAGAAAATATATGCAGTTGGCAAGTGTTTAATGATGATAGGGACTTGTTAAAATTTTTGCACTGCATAGATGAATATGAGAATCAAGAAATTGATTTCCAAGCTTTTGTAGAGACTATAAATGGAAAAGAAACTCTTGTGGGAAAGGAGATAATTCAGTTGAAGACTAATAAAATCCCTAGAGGGTTGGTAGCTTTGGAAAGAGCTTTTGACAGTAGAGACCAATTGGTCACAAAGACATCTCCCACAAACAAGGAGGATTTAGAAGAGATAAATTTGGGAACATCTCAGACCCCCAAGAAAGTATATATTGGTAAACAGCTCAAACCACACATCAGGAGTATGCTGATTGCATTACTGAAAAGGTACAAACATGTTTTTGCTTGGTCATATGAGGACCTAAAAGCCTACAGGGAAGATTTATTCCAGCATGAGATCCCATTGAAGCCGGGAGCTAAGCCATTCAGACAGAGGCAAAGACCTATTAATCCTACCTTGGCTCCAAAGATGCAGGAAGAACTTAAAAAGCTTAGGGAAGCTGGAATAATTGTGCCAATCAGACATTCAACTTGGGTGTCTAACCTTGTCCCAGTTAGAAAAAAGAATGGTGATATTAGGCTTTGTGTTGACTTCAGGAACTTAAATGTATCCTCTTTAAAGGATAACTATCCACTGCCTAATATGGAAGCTATGTTGCAGAGAGTGACTAGTTGTGAACTCTTATCCATGATGGATGGATTTTCAGGTTATAATCAAGTGAAGGTGAAGGAATCAGAACAGTATAAGACTGCCTTCACCACCCCATGGGGAACTTATGTGTATGTTAGAATGCCCTTCGGACTAACCAATGCAGGTGCTACATTTCAAAGAGCAATGGATGTTGCTTTTGCAGGGTTGATTGATTCAATCCTGGCTGTATATCAGGATGACTTGACTGCTTACTCAAAGAAAGAAGAGCAGCATTGTTTGCATCTGGAGCAGATTTTCATAAGAGCACTAGAGTATGGTATTTCTTTAAATCCAAAGAAGTGTGCATTTGGGGTAGTTGAAGGAAAGCTCCTGGGACATATTGTTTCCAAGGATGGAGTCAGGATAGATCCAGAGAGAGTGGCTACTATTGACAGAATTCAAATGCCAAAAACTGTAAAAGGAGTTCAGTCCTTCTTTGGACAGATAAATTTTGTTAGGAGATTTGTTCCCAACTTTGCAGAAACCACAAGGAACATTTCCAAGATGATGAAGAAGGATGCAACTGTCCACTGGGAAAGTGAAGCAATAGAATCATTTCAGAGTATCAAAGAGGCAATCAAGATGGCCCCTGTTCTTAAATCTCCTGATTTTTCTAGGCCATTCCAAGTATTTTCATTTGCTTCCTTTCATACTGTTGCTGCATGTTTGCTACAGAAAAATGAAGATGGTTTTGAACAGCCCATAGCTTTCTTCAGTATGTCCTTGCAGGCTTCTGAGTTGAAATATGATATCATGGAAAAATAGGCATATGCACTAGTCCGAGCCATCAAAAGTTTCAGACCATACTTGGTAGGATCATATATAATTGCATATGTACCCCATGCAGCAGTCAAAGACATATTCACTCAGCAGGAGGTGACTGGAAGAAGGTGCAGATGGATAAACAAACTGCAAGAGTTTAACATAGACATACAAATTACCAAGTTGGTAAGAGGACAAGGATTAGACAAGATGATGGCACAGTCAAACTTGGAAGCATGCCAAGTTAATGTAGTCCAAAATGAGAATGTAAATGTATCAAGATCTGAATGGTACAAGGACATTATATACTACTTGCAAAATCTGAATTGTCCTTCCCATTTCAGTGACAGTCAAAAGAGGACTTTAAAGTTACATGCAATCAGGTATGTTATTGTTCAAGGTGAGCTATACTGGAAAAACCCTGATGGTGTGCTGCTGAGATGTGTGGATGAAGATGTAGCTAACAATGTTTTGAATGATATGCATAAAGGATTGTGTGGTGGACATTATACTGCCCAAACAACAGCTCATAAAATTCTCAGAGCAGGATATTGGTGGCCCACTCTCTTTTCAGATGCACAAAGGTTAGTGAGGAAGTGTGACCCTTGCCAAAGATTTTCAGGAAAGTTGAAATATGATGGTGCTTTACCCCTCAGGACTGTAACTGTGGATGCTCCATTTCAGCAATGGGGAATTGACTTCATAGGGGAAATTGCAGACAAATCAAGTGGGGGACACAGTTGGATTTTGGTGGCAACTGATTACTTTACCAAATGGATTGAGGCCATTCCAACTAAGAGAGCTACAAGTAAGCTGGTGACAGATTTCATGCTAGAAAATATTATCATCAGGTTTGGAGTACCATTCAAGATAGTCACTGATAATGCTATGTGCTTCAGATCAGGTGAATTTGTTGATTTTTGCAACAGGTATGGGATAAATTTATCATATGCATCACCATATCACCCACAAGGGAATGGTCAAGCAGAATCAAGCAATAAAAGCATCATGAAAATTATCAAGAGGATACTGGACAAGAACAAGAGAGCTTGGGACTCAAAATTGAAGTTGGCCATATGGGCTGATAGAGTGACAGTAAAAAAGGCTATTGGAATGTCACCCTTTGAGCTAGTATATGGTGCATTAGCCAGATTGCCCATGAACAATCTCCTACCAGTTTACAGATTCATCCAGGAAAATGATGAGGAGATTGAAGATTCCATGACAGAAAGAGTGAATCAGCTGGTTGCACTGGATGAAGACAGAAGGAAAGCCCACCAGATTAATCTCAAGAGACAACAAGATGTGAAATATCAGTTTGATAGGAGAGCTAAAAAAAGAAAATTTCAGGTCAGTGATCTGGTGCTCATTTGGAATGCAAAAGGTCAAGAAAAGGGTAAACATGGTAAATTTGAACCCTTATGGATGGGCCCATATCAGATTTGCAGTGCTCATGGGGAGGATTCTTATTTCCTCCAGGCCCTAGATGGTGAAGTTCTGGAATTGCCTGTGCATGGCCAATTCCTTAAGTTCTATTTTGCATAGATGACTTGTCGCTGTGCACATTTGTAAAAACATGTATATAGTGTAAATGTCTTGTGCAGTTCGTGCTTTTTGGTTTTTTGCCTGGTCTGCCCGGAGATCTGGTTCTCGCTGCAGGTTTTCACCTGCACGTCCCCATTCGGAGCCAATGTTGGTGCTCATTTTGGCCTAGAGGCTGAGCTTGCTTGTTGGAGGGTTTCTTCTTTCAAACCCTAAGTGTTCTTGTCCATCACCAAGACTATTGCCTATCGGCAAAGGATATTATGGTTCCACCGACGGCGTTGGTCATGCCGATGGGGGTAAGTCAAGTGTTCATCGGCAAGATTTGGTGTATCGGGCTAGCATTGTTTCGATCTGCCGATGTGAGGAGCTTGGCCGATGAAGAATCATCGGCGTGTGTTTGGCCGACGGAGGGATGAAGCCATGGTTCATCGGTGAGAGTTGTATTGTCGGCCTAGGTATTTTGAATTGTGTCGACAGTGGGAGGCTTGGCCGATGCGATGTCATCGGCGTAGGTCTCGCCGATGGAGGGGAGCATGGAGTGGTCATCAGTGTGAATGGTATCATCGGCAGAGGATGTTTCTGCTTGGCCGACGATTGAGGGTTTCGCCGACAGAGGATGTGTGTATCGGGGTGAGCAGTGTGGTCAGCCAGGGAGTTTCTCGTTGCTCCGATGGGTAATGTCTCGCCGAGGGAACGACTTGGCAATGTTTTGAATGGCCATCGGTGTAACCTTTGACATCGGCGTAGGTATTTTGTTGCTCGCCGATGGTTTTGGTCTCACCGACAGACAAGGAATGTGAAATGGCCATCGGCGTAACCTTTGACATCGGCGTAGGTATTTTGTTGTTGGCCGATGGTGTTGGTCACACCGACAGCGGAGTATGGAGTAGCGATCGGCAAGACAACTGGAGTCGGCGGGAGATTTTTGAGGAAGGCCAATGGTATATGTTTGGCCGATGGGCTGTGGGCGAAGGCATGTGTGTCGAGCGCGGCAAAAGCGCTCGACACTTGGTATGTATGCGACTATGCTTTTAAAGCGCTGGAGTGATCTCTTCACCGTGAATGTGGGATTATTCCCTTGTATATTTTGAACCCGCTGTTGAACGTGTTTTGGCGGGAAATCTTTTTTGTATGCAGCGACAGTTTTTTAAGCGACAACGGGTGGTTGAGACCCTTAATGGTGACTGTGCTGGGGCATGGGCGAGTTGTTGCACAGTCAGGTACCAGATTTTTGACATGAAGACTTCCAGATAGTGGCACGTGGCTCGAGGCCCCCCTTTGTCTGCTGCATTAACATTTTCTGAGCGCCATTCCTTCTAAGGACTGTATCTGGCGGATTTTTTGTTGTAATCATGTAATTAATTGCTGTGGTACACTTTCTAGCTGTTATAAGCAGGAAGTGTTACTCATTTGGTGGTTGTTGAAAGTTGAAGATTTTTGGCTCTGTAATTCAAAACAAGCTGATCTGGTTGCTTTGTACAGCTAAACCTGTGAGTCTATGTATCTCTTGTTGTATGTTTTGGCATGAACCCACTGATTTCATGATTAATCTTATATGAGAAATGCTATCTTAGCATGTGTTTTGTTAATTCTGTCTCCAGTATTGCATGTATCTTTCTTCTGAGTCTGGATATTTAAGCAATATTTGAGACTCTAGAACATAGAATTCCTGTGTTGAATGTATGATCTCTTAACTTCTGCTCAAGGGGTAGATTAAACTGTTTTCAGGTTGAACATTGGGAAGGGTATACTACAGTAGGGATGCCATAAGTAGAGATAACTTAACACTCTGTATTGGGAGATATCTGTAAGGCAGGTATCACATATATCCCCCTGAAATCCAGTTTTAGCCGTTCATGTTGATCATTCACAGGTGTATGTCTATTGACTCCAGGCCCTGGATAGGCACCAATCTTGCTTTGTGTTTGTATTACAACCATGTCCAGCTTTGCATCCAAACTCAAAATCATAACCAAACTCTAAAACAACCATTAGGACATTAGAATTAGTTTTAGGATCCTCAGTCCTCTGTCTACAACTGCAAATAGGCCCAAAGCTAGCCCCTTTGCTCTTATCTTTCAGTTTTGGTCTACTTACAGGAGGACTTATCTGTTTTCTGACAGCATCCCAATCCTTGTATGCATATCTCATGGATGTTGAGTAGGGAATACCCCCCTAGGTTTTGCAGAGCCTGAAGAAGAAGAGGAGATAAAATATAGAGTCTATCTCCTACACTGTTGGCCCCTGGCCCAGAGATCCTATTGATCATTGATGGCTACCTTGTAGGGAAATCTGGGAATAAGCATCCAGTCTGGGAAAAAACCAACACCACCGTTGTGAGTTCTCAAACATTTAATCTTTTTACCAGTTTGATTTTCAGCAAAGGCTTTAAACTCCTTAAACTTGCTATAAACTTCAAATTTGCTTCTGAGAAAATAAATCCATGTCCTTCTACTGTAAGCATCTATAAAAGATACAAAGTATATAGATTTTAATAATGAAGGAACATTAACAGGAGCAAACACATCAAAATGAATGAGGTCCAACACACCAGAAGACTTATGAGAACTTGAGTAAAACTGAACACGGTTTTGTTTTCCATAAATGCAATGTTCGCAAAATTTGAACTTAAGATTACAATCATCTAACCCCTCAATGAGGTTCTTATTTTTTAGGGTACGCAGACCCTTCTCACCAATGTGGCCAAATCTCTTATTCCATAACATTGTCTTTTTCTGGAGGAAGTTTAACTTCTAATGCACGATTACAACCATCAAGACTAGAAACAACAGATTTCTTCACTGCTCATTCAAATGGTGAGGATGAAGTGACTGCTGCCCTCTTCCTTGAGTCAGAAGAACTATTGCATTGTGAAATGCATGCCTCCAACTGAAACAAAGTACCTCTCTAAGTACCCTTAGCAAGCACCATAGATCCTCTAGTCATCTTGCATCCTTCTTTCAAAAAGACAACCTGCACACTTGCATCATTCAAACTACTTACAGAAAGTAGGTTCTATCCTAAGTTTGGGATGTGGATAACCCCAGAGATCCCCTTTACTCAACCATCAGGGAATCGGATAGAGACTCTTCCACGACCAACGATCTTCAGATGAGAGTCATCACCCAGATACACCTTTCTACCATCGAACTCCTCATACTTAGTGAACTAGTCTCGATGCGAGGTCATGTGGAATGATGCACCAGAGTTGATTAGCCACACATCATCAGATGCATGGGTTTCCAGGGCTGCAATGAAGGCATCACCGTCATCTTGTGATTTGTCAGAATCTGAATCAGGAGCTTTCTTCTTTTTCTTCTTCTCCTCTTTGCATTCCTTTCATAAATGCCTAATCTTTCCATAGTTCCAACAAAGAGACTTGGACTTTCCAGGAGATTTGGATCTCCCACGGGATTTGGATCTACCCTTCTTAGCTTTCTTGTCCTTCTTCCCTTTCTCCTTGGGTCTTCCACGAACTGCAAGGGCTTCTTTAGCTGCCTCAGAAGACTTTCTCCATATCTCTTCAGATAACAGTGAAGAAACCACCTCTTCCATTTTGAATGTGGATGTGGTGCTTTCGATTGCCATGACAAGATGATCTCATGAGTCCGGTAGAGAACAAAGCAGGGTCATACACCGATCCTCCTCTTCCATCTTTACACTGATAGATGTCAATTGTGCAACTAGCATGTTAAAGGAATTCATATGCTTAGCCACGGATCCTCCATCCTCCATTCGAAGAGAATACAACTTCTTTCTCAGAAAAAGTTTATTGACAAGGGATTTCACTTGATGCACATCCCCCAACTTCTTCCAAAGGAGTTTTGCAGTAGCCTCCTCATGGACATTTAACAACACAGAATTAACAAGACTAAGTCTTATGAGACCCTTAGCCTTCCGATCCTTGAGATCCCACTCATCTTGAATCATTGTAGCTTTTTTAGTTCTGTTCACACTTTCCCAAAGGTCTTGGTCAACTAATATGTCTTCCATCTTGAGCTTCCACAGCTTGAAATTACTATCGTTAAACTTCTCTACTTCAAACCTTCCTGATGTGCTTGCCATCTCCTTGCTGTAATAAGATACAGAATGCTCTATACAAACTCCCACTCAACCTAATGTTACCTCAAAAAACCCCTACCCTACAACTAGGACCAAAGGTGATCAAGCTCTGATACCAACTGAAAGGAAGCTAGGTGTGCGGAAACGCTTCCTACACTAATCTACTGAGGAGAGGAATATGCAAATTCAACTTTATCCTAACTATTACAGAAATGTTAAACCATTAACATGAGATATTGCAGCAAAACACAAGAGCCAGAAAGAAGATAGAAGAAGAGAGACAGAGATTTACGGTGGGGAAAACCCTTATCAGGTGAAAAAACCCACACTCAAAAACCTGCACAATGTATTAACAAATCTGAAAGAATGTTTACAATACACTTGCAATGCAAGCTTCAATGGTCTTCGACACTCATGTCTAGAGTCAATCCGGTAGCATAACAGTACCTGTAAACCTGTGACACAAACTCCATCTCCAAGCACCTGTTTAAATAGAACATACAAGGCAATTTTGGACCTTTCTTGGAATGGGCATCCAATATGGCATCTTGGACCAAAACCCACACCTAGGGACACTTGGTCAACATTGTAGAATGTGCCTAACACTTGTCCATAGCTCCCATCCCAAAGAGGTTGCCTATTTCCAAAATGGGCTATGACAGATGATCTTACGACACTTACGACCGTCATAGAATCTGTCATAGCAGTTACAACTTACAGCTGTAAGAGAATCTATCATACACATGCTATAAATAGCATATTCTCTTACAACACATCATATTCCACCTTGGGACACCCAAATATGCCTCATTCAAAGATGCTTCATGACACATGTCATTGCCTATCTTACAACCTTCTATTCTCGACTCTTACATGTCATAGATTTGTCATAGGAATCCGTCATAACCATTTTGGTCAAACATTCCTTACACAACATAGAAGATGCCAACACATGGCTGAATATTCCTACCACTAAGTGGGATGCCTATCTCCTCCTATGAGGACAAAATAACAAGTTGTCATAATCTGTGTAGGATTGACACATCACCGTGCCACATCCTACAATATGACAAAGTGGAATTTCCAATTATTTACAACATAGGCAATTGAATAATAAATACAAACATTACAAATGCAGAGAATTACCAAGGTTGAAACACCTTAATTCCCAACACATATCTCTTTGTCAGAGGTAGTGAAGACAGTGTAGTTCAGCAAAGAAGATTGCTCCACATTTCCAGTAAGACAAAGATCAGAGTTTGCAGACCAAAGGGTTATCTAGAGGATTGTCTAAAGTTGCTCTAGTTAAGATTTGAGAGGTCTGCATGGAGGATTGGCAAAGTTATGGCCATCTAAGTAGAACTAGGTTTTGCAGTTGTTCAGAGGTAAAAGAGTGACAAGAGTTTGGTCTAGATTGCTCCGCATTGGATATTATGGTCTACGGTTCTAGAGGTATGTTTGGGATGTTGGTGTGTATTCTCAACTCAAGTGGTTTGTGGTTTGGAGGTCCGCAAGCAATCTTTCTAGTGTGACAGTCATGACAGTTAGTGTTCTTAAGTTTCCGGATGAAGATGCAAGTGTTTCTGGTAATTTGAGGTGGTGCAGTTGTTCTTGTTGATTTCATTATGCTTGTGGTGGTCTCTGGATTGTGTGCCTATTGGGTTGGTGGTCCGTATTAAGGATTGAGCTCGTGGTTGAAGATTTCTCCTTGGGTGTTGTTGTTATTTCCAGTCTTGGCCGACCGGATGCTTGGTGCATGTTGCGAATGATCTAAAAGAAGTTCTATGGTATGTTTGGGATGTTGGTGTGTATTCTCAACTCAAGTGGTTCGTGGTTTGGAGGTCCACAAGCAATCTTTCTAGTGTGACAGTCATGACAATTAGTGTTCTTAAGTTTCTGGATGAAGATGCAAGTGTTTTTGGTAATTTGAGGTGGTGCGGTTGTTCTTGTTGATTTCATTATGCTTGTGGTGGTCTCTGGATTGTGTGCCTATTGGGTTGGTGGTCCGCATTAAGGATTGAGCTCGTGGTTGAAGATTTCTCCTTGGGTGTTGTTGTTCTTTCCAGTCTTGGCCGACCGGATGCTTGGTGCATGTTGCAAATGATATAAAAGAAGTTCTATGATATGTTTGGGATGTTGGTGTGTATTCTCAACTCAAGTGGTTTGTGGTTTGGAGGTCCGCAAGCAATCTTTCTAGTGTGACAGTCATGATAGTGTTCTTAAGTTTCTGGATGAAGATGCAAGTGTTTCTAGTAATTTGAGGTGGTGTGGTTGTTCTTGTTGATTTCATTATGCTTGTGGTGGTCTCTGGATTATGTGCCTATTGGGTTGGTGTTCTGCATTAAGGATTGAGCTCATGGTTGAAGATTTCTCCTTGGGTGTTGTTGTTCTTTCCAGTCTTGGCTGACCGGATGCTTGGTGCATGTTGTGAATGATCTAAAAGAAGATCTATGGAGCGTGGTGTGTTGTTCGAGGAAGATTTGAGTCCTAGCTATGTTTGGCTGACAAAGGAATGGTTCGCATGTAGCATTGTGTATTAAGTCAATTCTTGAGTTTGTAATTGCTTGTAATGCCTATCTTGGAGAATGTTCCAAATAGATGATTGTTTGGTTGACTTTGATGTTCATTCCAAAGTCGATGACATGTATAAATAAGTGTTGTGAAGCTATGGAAATGTGTGGTGGTGAGCGAAGATGTGGATGTAGCAAGGAAGTGAGTGAGGGCAGAGCAGAGGTGTTGTGTGCTTCAATGGAATTGAACCTTGCATGAAGAAGATGTTTTTCAGTTCAACCTTTCAGTGTTAACATTGTAAATGTTCTTGCAGGTAGTGAGCCTCCTTTGAGAAGTGAGCTCTGGGCAGTGCACCCGAAGGCAAGTGCCTTCCCAATTTTTCTATTCTTTTAACAGAGAATAAATCTTGTGGGTTAACCCCCACCATGGTTTTTCCCTTAACCGTGTTTCCATGTAAAAATCCTGGTGTTATGTGTGTTGATTATGTTTCTGCTCATGTGTTATTGATTCATGCTTTTATGGTTATATCATTAATCTATTAATAAGTGGTAAAGAAGATTAAATCCAGCAAAAGATAAAGATAAAGATTTGTGACAACTGATTCGCTCCCCCGCTCAGTTGTCTACCCTAATTTCATCATAAACAAGATGTTAAAACCTCTTCAAAACACATAAAGATAACCATATCTTGCCAAAGCTCCCACTTAATGGTGATACCAAGATATACATGGCAACAAGATAAACATCGAACCATCACTATCAAAAGCTCCCATTGAAACATGTAACCAAGCTATCCATGACATCATGATAACCATCTCCTTAATAAAGATCATACATGGCCTCAACACAATCAAAGAATCCCATTGTAAATGACACAGCTCCCAAAAGGTCAAGTAAAACATAATCTCCAAACCAAGAAGATTAAGCATCCTCTGTCAAAAAAACCAAAGATGTCAATAAACCCTCACTACAACCTAAGGGCAGAATCCAAGAGCTCCTTATAACACCAACAACTATTGCAAAAGTTCATCCATCTTCTAACCAAAGATTATCCATGGCTCACTACACACTGCAACAACATCAGCTGAGCCAAAAATCCTAAAAACAAAGAAGATAGAACATACTATGTAATTGCACAAAACTCAAACTAAAAGTGATACTGAGCTATGCATGGTATCATGACCAACGTCATTACCAAAAAACTCCACTAAAAGTGAACAAAGCTTCTCATGCACCATAACTTACTACTATAGATTCTAATGAACAACTATATCAGGTACTCTAAACCATCCTTCTGTCTCACTGCAATAAACATACCAATGTAAACAAGGTGACCAAGAAGAGGCCAACCAAACAGAATCCTCATCAGATAATTTACAAGATCTGCACTCATGCAACATCTCAAAGGAGAAAAACATGGTCAGTGCTCCAATCTCAAAATAACTAAAAAAATAGATTCAACCCCACATTAGTAACATGTAGAACAAAGATAACCAGGTATAACATGTAGATTTCCAAGACTTAAACACCAGGATCAATGGTAGACCTGATTTGCCAAACAAATCCACATAAGAGTAACCATAGATCATAAGAACCCATCAAGCAGCCCTACAAATCTCTAATTGTTTCCATCTAGAATGCTCTAACAGTTTGAATATAATCTTTCCACGGATCTGCAAACCACAGATTTTTGTTAACATGTATAACCTGCAAAACCCATCTCTCTATAAATCTGAAATCACCTAAACATCTAGATATTCACAACATACATGTCTTCTAAAATAATGAAATATCACAGATCTCTAGGAATCCACATCTTTTTGTAACAAGAAAACTATAAAACCTAGATATCCAAAATAACATGAATATGAAAAAGGAGGAACCATGTTGTTCAGGAGTTTCCATATCACTAAAATACCAACTCCACAACCCACATGCAACCAGTGGAAAGTCATCCAGTGCTTTCATGTAATGAAGGGATAAACCCATGAATCCAACATAAGCACTCCATACTATAGTCCAAAAAATAAATGTTCTTCCATGTGACCAGGGCACAAAAATCAACCACCCAACGTGAAAACCCATTCACTTCATGATGACCACAAGGTAAAGGAACATAACCACCATGCAAGAGGATACTCACATATTGCCAAACTGGAGCTCTAGATCACTACCACAAGATCAACTCCATGAAGATCAATAACCCTGAGCCTCAAGAGTCCACCATAGATCTCATTGACAATATCCATCTGAGAGTTAGATACCATGGTTTCCAATCTCACAGATCTGTAAAACAATGCCAACATACAAAACATCCACTGCAGCCCAAAAAACCTCCAACTCTACAATTCCTTCCAACAAATTCACAAACTTCACAAGCTAAATTCAAAAAATGGAGGAATACCTAGAGACAAATTACCATGAATCCATCACATGCAAGCTCATGCAAGCAACATGCAAGCCCATGCAAGTACATGCAACTCACATGCAAGCACATGCAAACACATGCAAGCAACATGCAAGTACATGCAACTCACATGCAAGCACATACAAGCACATGCAAGCCATGGACCAACCTTAAGTTCTGATACCAATTGTTGGAATAAATGAATAATCTCTAATCTGATTGTTAATCATCAAATCACCAAGATATGATAACAATTGGTGAGATACAAGGCTTTGACTACCACAATATAGGAATCTAAAAATTGTATGCAAATCTGAAAATAACTTTGCTTAATCCTTGAAATACCATGAAGAGATTCAACTTCTTTATGATGCTAAAATTAGCCACTCTAACATGCTTAATAAAACCATCTTAGATGAACTTATAACAGTAATAACATCACCATATGATAGCAGCAACAAAGAGGCACAAATTAGCAACATAAGAATGCAAGATCTCACAACACAAGGTAACAATGGAATAGAAGATCAAACACATAACACATTGTTTACATGGAGAAACCCTTGCATGAGAAGAGAGGCCCAAGTTGTATTATCTTCAAAACAAGATTAAAATACATCCTCTTCCAATCTCCTCTTCACTCTTCAATCCAGTGGCACCTTTGTACCTGTAAAATTGAGATATGCAACACATACATGGCATTGTACTTATAGAAGTATTTTATTCCTAAAACAAGGCATCCATTTTCTCTCACCTAGGAATCTTCATCATGCAACATTCAATGACTTCTTACAAACTCATAACACTTGTCAAGAGTTAACCATGCAACCTTGGGCATCCATGGACAAGAATAGACTCTTACTGGGTAGTAAATGCTATCATAACCATCATAGATTATGTCATAACACCCCCCCAAATAGCATTTTCCCAATATGGGTGCCTAGAGCTAAGAATAGCAACTTACAACTAATAATTATCCATCATAGGTTATGGTGCAAGGGCACTAGGAGCTCCATTTTGGCATATTTTTGTATTTTTGGGTTTTTAGGTGGTAATGGGTTTTATTGTCCAATAAGGTCTTTTATGAGCCCCATTTGCAATGTATTTAATTCATTTTTGTAGTGGTATGGGTCGTTGGTTACAAAAGTTGTCAATGTTGCTGAAAGTTGAAAAAAGTTGCTAAAATTTGCCATGCAACTTCTGTCAAGTGGCAACAAAATCAAGGAAACATTAAAAACAAGTAAGGAAACGTTTGTAACTGATGGAAAAAGGCATGAATAAGGTGTGCATGGTGGAATGCAAGGGGGAGAGTTATTTTTTGTAATTTTGAATGAATGAGAGCAAGTTGTTTTTGTGGTTTTCTCAAGGTTGCAACAACTTTTGTCATAGTGTACGGCCTGTACGACCTATATATTGACCTAAAATCAATTGGATGGTGTGGGAATGTGAATCTAGTGTATTTTAGTTTTTGTGGCATCATATTTCATTGCATATTTTGAAAGTTATTGAGTTTTTTCTTAAACAAGTTAAAACCCTAGTTAGGGCAGTTAGTGAGCAATAAAATGTGATATCTTTTGTTTCCTCCGTATAAAATTGGTAAAAACTTGTGCAAAATTCTATTTTAACATGATGAACTTCCATGCAAGTTTTTGGGTTCTGGGTTGCATGTGTGAGGAAGATATCTTAACCAGTTCGCTTCAAGTTTGCATAAAAAAATAGTGAAAAACCCTCTCATGGTGTTGTTTGATCAGTTCATTCCCTTGATCCTTGAATGTTAGGTTTGTAAATGTTGTTTAGTGTCTTCAAAGCTTGTACAAGTCATGTGTTGCAAGTTTTCCAAATTATTTCTTGTTAGGTTGTAAGCAAAAGTTTGTTATGTGCATGAATCAAACATTGAGACAGCAAAATCAAGGAAGCATATGTGGTTCAAAGTTTAGAAACTTGTTGTTAGCCATTGTAGATGGTAGAGGAGTGTAGGGAGGAGTCATGCAGACCTAAACAAAGTAGCTTGAACATTTTAAAGGGATTTTCATTGAGTTTGTTGTGACTGTCCCAATAGGACAGAGCATGCAATTTGAATACATGAATTGAAACCATGAGTCATTGCACTATACACCAACACATTGTAAGTTGCTAATAGTTCTTCAAACCCTTAGATAAGTCTACCATGATGTTTACATTGTCTCTAGATTGTGTTGAATCAAGGTCTCCAAGTAGGTTCATTGCTTGGTCTACTAAAAGTACACTTAGGATCTCAGCTATGAACACACAAGAATGATTTGCCTTTTTGGTCTGTTTTCATGTTGATTATCTTTCCTCTACATAAAATTGGTATCAGAGCAGGGGAGATTAATAAAAGGTAGCAGATAAGCTAAGTTTGAAGATTAGCCAAGATGCCTCCAAGAATAAATGTAGAAAGGATAGTCAGAGAGGTGAGAGATTCTCTTGCCATAGAATTGAGAGCCATACAAGAAGGCCTTGATGCAAGACTCACATCAGTTGAGACCAACCAGAGAAGAGTGGTCACAAGAGATTTGAGTGACCAAGAAGATGAGGAAATGGGTGAGAATCCACCCCCAGAGGAATAGGAAGAAGAAAGAGATGTTGAGGAAACAAGGTTGGAGAGATTGCTAAAGGCAGTTAAGAGTGATGGTTCCAAGGTAAAGATAAATCTTCAAGTGTATTCAAGGATTCTAAATGGAGAAGAACTCCTAGATTGGATAGGAGACTTGAATAAGTATTTTGAGTTTGAAGAGATACCTAAGGAGCAGCAAGTGAAATTAGCAAGGACAAAGCTAAAAGGACATGCATCCCTATGGTGGGACTATGTACAAGAAGAGAGGAAGAAGAAGGGTAAGGCAAAGATCACATCATGGGATAGAATGGTAGCAAAATTGAAAGGTAAGTTCTTACCTAAAGACTATGCAATTTAGTTGTACAAGAAACTTTAGAATTTGAAGCAAAAGGACATGGATGTGAAGACCTATATAGAGGAGTTCTACAAACTAAGCATCAGATCAGGTCGCATGGAAGAAGATGCTGATAAAGTTGCAAGGTATTTGAATGGGCTAAAGTACAGTCTACAAGATGAGATAAGTCTTTCAAGTCTAAGAACTATTGAATAATGCTATCAGTTTGCTATAAAGGTTGAAGACAAGTTGAGAAGGAGACAAGAGAAGCAGAGTAGAGGTAGAGGAAGGACAAATTTCAAAGGAGGGACTTTTGCTGATAGAGGATAGTCCCAAAGGTCTCAAGGAGAGACAAGTAACTCACAAGAACAAACATCAGATTCAAGGGGTAACTTTAGAGGAAGAAGACCAAATTTTAGAGGTAGATTTAATAATAGAGGAGGCTCAAGTGGATTCACTGGAAAGTGTTACAAATGCAATAAATTTGTAGGCCATCAAGCATGGCAATGCCCAGAGGAGCAGCCATCTACTTCTTTTAAAGGTGAGAGGAGAAATTAGATTGCACAAGGTGGAGATGATGCTGAAAGTATTAATTCCCCATCACAAAATGCAGAACCAAAAGTTGGATAGTCCTTATTGATGAGAAGAACCTTGATTAAAGTGCCCATGGAGAACGAACCACCTCAAATAAAGTTACTTTTCAGGACTACATGCAAATTTCAAGGTAAATGTTGCAAGGTTGTCATTAATTCTGGAAGTATTGACAATTTGGTTTTAGTTGAAATGGTAGAGAAGTTAAAGTTGAAAAGATTGCCTCATGCCACTCCATACAAGGTGTCTTGGTTAAACAAAGGACAACAAGTGTTGGTGAATGAACAAACTTGGGTAGAATTTCATATAGGGGGTTATAAGGACAAGGTCTTGTGTGACATCATCCCTATGGATGTTTATCATGTGCTTCTTGGTAGACCATGGCAATATGATAGAAATGCCAAACATGATGGTAGAAAGAACACATATGTCATAGAGAAGGATGGAGTTTCATATACCCTAACACCATTGAAAGATGAGGATAAAACACCTCAAGTGGAATCCAATGTAATGTTGGTAGGAGAGAAGGAATTCATAAAGACCATGGAAGAAGAGAATATTGGTTTTTCCATCATAGCCAAGCCTAGGTCTATTGTGACAGCAACAAAGTTTGATGATTTGCCTATGGAGGTCCAAGATTTGTTGGACAAGTATGTTGACATCGTGGTTGATGAACTTCCAAACTCCCTACCACCAATGAGGGATATTAGCCATCATATTGACTTCATACCAGGGGCTAGCTTGCCTAATAAGGTAGCATATAAGATGACACCATAGTAGAATGAGGAGATTAAGAGACAAGTCCAAGAATTGCTTGATAAGGGGCTAATCAAAGAAAGCCTTAGTCCTTGTTCGGTTCCCACTGTCCTAGCACCAAAGAAGGGAGGTGAATGAAGAATGTGCACTAATTCTAGGGCCATCAATAGGATTACAATTAGATATAGATTCCCCATTCCACGCATGGAAGACTTGATGGATTGTCTAGGTAGAGCATGCTACTTTTCCAAAATAGATCTCAAGAATGGGTATCACCAAATTAGGATTAGACCTGGAGATGAATGGAAGACAAAATTTAAGACAAATGAAGGGCTTTATGAATGACTTGTGATGCCTTTTGGTCTCTCAAATGCATCCAGCACTTTCATGAGGTTAATGAATGAAGTTCTTAAGCATTTTATTGGTAAGTTTGTTGTGGTTTACTTAGATGACATTCTTTTTTTCAGTAAAACTAAGGAGGAGCATTTACATCATTTAGCTTTGGTTTTGAGAAGATTGCATGAAGAGAAACTAATGATCAATTTGAAGAAATTTGAGTTTATGAAAACAGAGTTGGTTTATCTTGGTTTTGTGGTTACTAATGGCGCCTTGAAGATGGATCCCAGCAAGGTTGAAGCTATTCTAATTTGGCCTCCACCCAAATCAGTTGCTGAGGTAAGGAGTTTCCATGGTTTGGCCACTTTTTATAGAAAATTTATTAAGGGTTTCAGTCATATTTTTGCTCCAATGCTTGATACTATAAAGGGGGATAAGAGAAAGAAGTTTGTTTGGACTAGTGAGGCTGAAAAGAGCTTTGAATATTTGAAAAAGAGGGTAGCAAAGAAGCCCATATTAGCTTTACCTGATTTCAATAAGGTGTTTACTATTGATTGTGATGGAAGTAGTTATGCCATAGGGGTAGTCTTAAGTCAAGAGGGCAGGCCCATAGCTTTCTTTAGTGAAAAACTCAATGAAGCTAAGAAGAAATACTCTTCCTGTGACCTAGAGATGTATGCCTTAGTTCAGTCCTTGAAAAAGTGGAGACACTACCTACTTCCCAAGGAGTTCATAGTCTTTACTGATAATCATGCTCTCCAATTTTTGAACAGTCAAGATAAACTCAGTCATAGGCATGTTAAATGGGTAGAATACTTGCAAGGTTACACCTTCACCATCAAGCATAAGAAGGGGCAATCAAACAAAGTAGCTGATGCATTGAGTAGGAGGACACTCATGGTGCAAGAAATCTAGTTGCAAGTGTAGGTGTTGAAGCACTAAAAGGTATGTATGAAGATGATGTTGATTTCAAAGATATTTATGCAGCTTGCAGCTAATCTAATGGTGTTCCTTATGAGATAAGTTATGATTTTCTGATTCAAGAGGATTTGTTATTCAAAGGGGCTCAACTTTGTGTGCCTAAATGTTCTATGAGGGATAATTTGATAAAGGAAAAGCATAGTGGCAACCTTGCAGGTCATTTTGGTCTTGATAAGACCTTGGAGCAGCTGAGAAGGCACTATTATTGGCTTAAAATGCAAAGTGATGTAAGGAAGTTTGTTGAGAAATGTGTTATTTGTCAAAGGGCAAAGGGTAGCAGTACTAATGCAAGCTTGTATCAGCCTCTTCCCATTCCTAATAGGCCTTGGGAATCAATAAGCATGGATTTTGTAATGGGTTTACCAAAAACACCTAGTGGACAGGTTTTCCAAGATGGCACACTTCATCCATGCAAGAGTACTAATGATGCATCCTACATTGCAAGTTTTGTTGCAAGGTGTGACCCTTGGTCTCCTTGTTTAGCACTATGCTACGATGGTTTTTGACAAGGGCTTAACCGCCTCCCGTGCTTGTTAAGTCAAGTGGTTGTATCAGGAATTAATACGTCGATCTTTTGGTGCAACGGCAATTAACAGTTGGTATCAGAGCCGAGGTCACGGGTTCAAACCATGTGCTTGCGCTAGGGGGGATTGATGCAAGGTGTGACCCTTGGTCTCCTTGTTCAGCGCTGCGCTGCGGTGGTTTGCGACAAGGGCTTAACTACCTCCCATGCTTGTTAAGTCAAGTGGTTGTATCAGGCATTAACAGGTCGATCTTTTGGTGCAACGACAACTAACAAGTTTGTTCTTCAAAGAAGTGGTAAGGATTCATGGTTTGCCTTTGAGTATTTCTTCATATAGGGATAGTAAGTTTGTTGGGCATTTTTGGAGAACTTTGTGGAAGATACTTGGCACTAACCTTAGTTTCAACTCTGCATATCACCCCCAAACTGATGGCCAGACCAAGGTAGTCAATAGGAGTCTTGGTAACTTCTTGAGATGTCTTACAAAAGAGCATTCTACTCAATGGGACCTAATCTTGCCTCAGGCAGAATTTGCATATAATGATTCAGTCAATAGGAGTGTGGGTAAGAGTCTATTTGAAGTTGTTTATGGGTTGCATCCTAGAACAGTCTTTGAATTGAGAGATACAAGTGGGATGGAGAGGATAAGTGTTGAGGGTGAACAATTTGTTGTGTCTATAAAAGAGATTCACCAATAGGTCAAGGATCAACTACAAAAGAGTGTTGAAAAGTATAAGCAAAGGGTTGATGCACATAGGCGAGAAGTCACTTTTAAGGTTGGAGATTTGGTTCTAGCTCATATAAGGAAGAAGATATTTCCTAAAGGATAGTATTCCAAGCTACAAATGAATAAAATTGGACCTTGTAGGGTTGTTCACAAGTTTGGTCCAAATGCATATGAGATTGAACTACCAAGTGGAATTGGAATTTCACCTATATTTAATGTTTATGACCTTTACCCTTTCAAAGGGGATGTTGTTGCAGGTAATGAAGTAGGTTCTCAAGAATTTGAAGATGAAAAATGGATCCAAGACCTTCCTCCCAGCAAGCCTTTAGAGTTGGAGTGCATATTAGATACAAAGGAGCTCAAGAAGACAAGAAACACCACCTATTTGCAATACTTGGTCAAGTGGAGGGGTCTTCCCATGGAAGATGCTACTTGGATGTCTGATGCTGATATCATCAAGCATGGATACACTATTCAAGACCTGCACTCAAGTGGGACTTGAGTATTCTTCCCCTTGGGTGTATGGTGCAGGGGCACTACGAGCTCCATTTTGGCATATTTTTGTATTTTTGGGTTTTTAGGTGGTAATGGGTTTTAATGTCCAATAAGGTCATTTATGACCATTTGCAATGTATTTAATTCATTTTTGTAGTGGTATGGGTCCTTGGTTACAAAAGTTGTCAACGTTGTTGAAAGTTGAAAAAAGTTGCTAAAAATTGCCATGCAACTTTTGGCGAGTGGCAACAAAATCAAGGAAACATTAAAAATTGTTGGCAAGAGACACTGCTAGGCATGTCAAGTGTTGTCATTGATGGCAACTAAATCTATCTTACACATTTGCATTACATCATTTGTTCATACCGAAAGTCAGAGTGCAGATCTGTCTAAATCCGAATAGACAAGAACAGAGCATATGACAGAGTTCAGCATTTTGGTTCACATTTCTCCACAGGTAATCATATTGTGTTGCAGACCTGAGGGAGTGTTAAGGGATGTTAGGGCTACCTAAATCCAAATTTTTAGCCTCCGATGGTAAAGGAATTGTAAGTTACAAGCATCTAAGTATCAGGTTTTGGTTAGATAGTTCAGTCCAGTGAAGAACAGGCCGACTTGGTGTTTGATCCTTGTGCAGATTAGGAGAAGTTGTTGGTTGAGTAATTTATGAGATCCAGTGGTATTAGCTGACATGTGTGGTGACTTGAATACATATTTTTTGGTCTACATTAATGTTTGTGCATGGATTCAGCCAACAGAACAGTGTTCTTGAAATAGTTTCTTAGTTTTCTTAAGGCTGACTACAGTTGAAGAAATCTCATGTTGCGGATATATATAATCAATGAGTTCAAAACTTTTGGTGTGTGAATGTGTGAATATGAAGGGATAGGTATGAAATATAGCAGTATCAAGTGTGAAGCAAAGAGATCTAAGCTCTAGATCATGGTAGAGCAATGAAGAAGAGAAGAAAGAGATGAAGTGTGTAAAGTCAATGTACTGAGCTTAACCAGAATTGTAATCTTGCATTGTTAGATGCTATTCTTTAGTTCAGGTATTCTAGTGAACTCCTTGTAATTAATCTTGTAGACAGTGAGCCTCCTTTGAGCAGTGAGCTCTGGGCAGTGCACTCGAAGGCATGTGCCTTCCCATTTTGTAATACTTTTAACAGAGTATAAAATCTTGTGGGTTAACCCCCATCGTGGTTTTTCCCTTAACTGGGTTTCCACGTAAAAATCCTAGTGTTCATGTGTGATGATCTTGCTATTGTTGTTCTTAAGTTCATGCTTCTTTATTTTGAATGTATGTGGTAAGTTGATAAAGGAACATAATAATAAGTTTTGCAAAACACTAATTCACCTCCCTCCTCTCAGTGTTCCTTAATTTCAACAATTGGTATCAGAGCAAGATTCCTTGGAAGAAGTTTAATAGCTTGAGGAAGATCTGGGAATTTATTTCAATGGGTTCACTTAGGTATTATGATGGCATCAATGAACAACTTCAAGTTGCTTTAGAAGATCTTGATCAGTCTAGAGTAGAAGTCAAAGAATTGAAGGAGAACCTTAAAGATGTTGAGGATTTCATTCAGACTTTAAAAGGGCAACTAAGCAAATCTATGGAAAAGAGGAAGGAACTACTTTAGCGAATAGCAAATCAGAATGAAGATAATGACATGGATGAGGCTCTTAAGGAGAAGACAAAGGAATGTGAGAAGATGGCAAAAGAAGTTGTTGTGCTAAAACATGAGATGGACTCCAGAGTGATGAAGCTAACCAAGGAAATAGAGGAAAGAAAGAAGACTGAAGAAAACCTAAACCAGTCTTTGAAAGAAAGAACAGAAGAGTACTGCAGATTGGACAAAATAATTGGCCATCTAGTATCTGACCTACAAGAAACTAGGGATAATGAGGAAGAACTTGAAAGGTAAATTGTCATTCTCAAACATGACCTAGAAGCTGCAAATGAGTACAAAGAAAAGTTCAAGATAAGCTCAGCCAAACTTGAGGTGTTTCTTGAGAGTCAGAAGAAGGCAGATGATAAGCATGGTCTGGGATATGAGAAAGGTGAAAGCTCTAGATCTAGTCAAAGAAATCATGAAGCAAGAAAACAAAGAAGGAATCCTAGAAGGCCTCCGGTAAGACAACCTAATGCTCAAAGGTATCCATCTTTTAATGGAAATTGTTTTAATTGTAATAAATTTATTCATAGAGCTACTCAGTATAGAAGTAGAGTGAATCGAAGTGGTCCATCTTTCTCTGGTCAATGCTTCAATTGTAAAAGGTATGGTCATAGATCTAATGAATGCAGAAGTATGATGATGAACTACTCTAACAATAGAAGAAATGTCAATTCTTTCAATGGAAACTATTTTGCATGCAATAGATTTGGACACATGGCTAATCAATACAAATCAAGAGGAAATCAAATAAATGAGCAAAGAAATGTTGTATGCTTTAATTGCAATAGATCCGGTCATATTGCAAGATTCTGTAGAAGCAGGAATGATGATAGAAAAGGTCCAGTAAGCAAAAACTAAAACATGTAGAAACAAGATAAAGGCAAGGGTAAAGTAGATGTGAATGAGATCCAGAATGAAATGAACAAAACATGGGTGAAGAAAGGTGAAATGAATGATTGTGATGGGTCCACACCGAAATCCAGTGCTGATAATTCCTCTGGGAATTGAAATAGGAGCTCTGGCTCAGGAGGAGTTGCATTGAAAATCTAATTCCCCTTGCTAGTAAGTGGGTTCCTGAATCCAACATGATGAATGAAGATAAAGAAGCCTATTGTAGATCTGTTGAAGCAAATTCTAGAAGAAAAGAAGCTAATTAAATTGACTGTAGAGTAATTGAAGATTCATTGTATTCAGAAACAGAGTAACCGAATGAATTAGGGCAAAGCATTTATTACAATGGAAAATTAGGTTTTGCGGAGCATAAAAGGTCATTCACTCAACATTTGAATCACTTTTCATTTGAAGAGAACAAGGAGAAGAGTGCCTAAGCTGAGATTTCAAAGATTTGGAGTGCGAAGAATGAATTCGATAGCTAACCCTAATACCGTGGAGAAAAAGGTATTTTTCTGCGAAGCTTTGATCTTGTGATCTTTTTGAAATGGCTACACCTCTGGTTGTGAATATCATTGAGTGACCTAGGCCAAAGTTTAAGAAGCCCTTTCAAGTCCACCAAATTCGATCCGATGGGAGCATTTTCTGGTGTTCCATATGGAGTTCTTCACACAAAGGCTATTAGGGCTTACATTCACGTGCCTCTAGAGGAGTATAGCAGCTCAAGGTTTTCTGATCTATTCATTAATCAATTAAAATATGATGATTTTGAGCTCAAACAGGAGTACAAGGCCTTGAAAGATAAGAAATTCATACAATTTGTTGAGTTTCTAAATTTTGCAAAGGACGAGTGGGTCTGGTATATCTTGAGCCGTAGCCATGATGAATTTATATGACTGAATCATCCATTTAAGAACACAAAATATGCAATAAGAGAAGTTACAGGGTTGAATTCAACTGGTACTCTACCTTAGTTAAAGGTCGTGAAGAATCAGGAAGTCATAGAGGCAACCGGATCAAAATTTGATAAGAGAGCTATGACTATAAATGATATAGAGGATCATGGGGTTAGATTTGCATCGATGGTGATAGGGTACAAGATATATCTCTCTAGCAGAGAAAATTTAGTGTCTAGAATAGCTATTTATACTACATATCAGATGATAAAAGAAGATGTAGACTATGATCTCTGTGAATTGTTGTTGAACTGGCTTATGGAGAATCTAATCAAGATAAAGAAGGACAAGAAGTACTCATTTAATTTTGGTACGCTAATTATGTGTGTTTTCTTTTATTTCTTGAGTGAGCTCCCTAGAGATAAGAATGTATATTGGTCCAATGACAAACCGATAGCATTTCAAATTAGAAATTATTTGAGTTTTTTGGGCAATTATGAGGCACAAAAATCTGCACTTTGGGGATTCTGCAAAAATTTCCAGAGTATGATGCAGGCTAGGGATAGAATACCTAGGGTTGTGGTTAAGAAATACAAGGACACCATTTATTTTATGGTTACTGTTGATCAGTACAAAATGGAAGCAGTGGAGCCTAGAGTTGTGTGGATCATGCCCATGGGGTATGAAGTGGATGGACATGTATTGTAGTTGTATGCACAGCATCTATTGAGCCAGCCTAAGGATCCAGCTGAAGAGAGATTTGGAACATATGAAGAGATTTCATGAAAATTGCATCTTGAATTCAAGGCTCCTGAAATCAAAAGGACTATGAGGAAAGAAATTGAGCAATTGGCTGAGAATTTAGGCCTTACCAAGGAAGCTGTGAGAAAATATAGGGAAAAGACAAAGAATGCTGAGAAGGAGAAGCAGGATAGGAAATAGGGAAGTGTTGCGGCAGAACCCCCTTTTAAGTCAAGAACTACTAGGAGTTCTAGTTCAACCTCTGGTGCATCACCTTCTCCTATTGCAGAAAAATTCAAAGAAAAACCTACCGGTAAGAAAGGAAAAAGGACAAAAGTAATGGGCAAAAGATCATATGTTAGTGTGGAGAAGGAGGATGAAGAAGAAACTGATTCAGATGACAAGGTTAAAGAGTTGAAGGTTTCAGGCACTAAAGATGCTAAAGTGTCTAAGGAGAAGCCCTCAGGAAGCAAAAAGTCAAGTAAAAGGCATAAGTCAGAGGCTTATGTTGAGAAACCTACTCTTTCTATGGAAGACATCATTAAGTCAATCACTGTAGATGGAAACTTAAAGCCAATGACTAAATTTTATGATCATTACAGTGATGTTGATAAGAGAGTTTTGGAGGAAGCAACAGTCAAATACTTGAATATCTATAATAAGATTTTATTTGAAATAACTTCTAAATTTCCAAAAAGCCTTGCAAAAATTCTAGAAATAAGAAAAGAAAATGCAAAAGTTAAAGATATTGAGCTTTGGGAGCATTTTCTAATAAAATTGTGTCCTCAAATTACTCCAGAAAAAAATGAACCTGATATTCAAAGAAGTGAAACAGGACTTCAGGAGTAAGTTCAGAATGAATAAACTCATGCTGGGTGAAATTGATAAGGTAGTTGAAGATACTCAGGAGATTCTTCTAAATGCATTGAAAAGGCATAATCTTCCCACTATTGAAAAAGAAACTGATGATGAAATTAATTCCTCCATTCCAGATGTTGAAGAATTTGATAAAAATGATGAAAATGCTACTACTGAGGATACACAAAATCCTCTGGAAAAAATGCAAAAGACATTTCTGATAAAGATAAAAGGGAGGATGTCTCTGTTGATGATGCAGAGAAAGCATAAGCAGAGAAAAAGAATGAAAATGATAAGCAAGACAATGAGGTTGACTCTAGAAAAGAAGAAGATGCAAGCCCTAAATAGCATAAAACTAAAACATCATATTGGGCAAGAGAAACTACAAAAGCAATGAAAGAAATTTTGGAGAGAGATAAACAAGTTGCAGAAGATCCAGACATAATACAAGGTCCAATCAATTTGGATACTTTATCACCGGTACAGAAGATGAAGTTGGCCTCTATTGCACAAGCTAAGGCCAAAGAGGAAATCTTGAAATCCCATATAAAAGACAGTGAGTTGCTTGGTCTTGCATATGGGATTTTGGAGAAAATCATGCCTACATTTCAGAAGGACTCATCAGCGTCCCCCTCCGGTCAATTGAAGAATCTGATAAACTTTGTAAGTACTCATTTTGAAACTTTTGAGAAGTCAGCAGAAGTTAAAGTCTGAAATGAATTTAATGAGAAGAGATTTTCTGAAATAAAGAAAATATTTAGTTATGATAGATCAATACTTGATACTAGTGTAAAGAGTATTCAAAATGCCCTCTCTGAAGGTGCAGAGATTTATAAGTTTTTCCTAAATCAGTCTAAAGTTGTTGAAGATATTGAGAAGAAGATTAAGGACTTAGAGCTTAAATTGTCTAACATCTCTCAGTCCTATAGTCCTTTAACTGAGTTTGTAACAACTAAATAATGTCAAGTAGTGAGTTTGCAAAATGAATTGAGTAATTTGGAGAAGGAAAAGGTTAAAGTTTTGGGTAGATTGGATGAGCTCCGAGGACTGATTTACCCTAAGTTAGAGACTATGTATGATATAATGGTAGAATCCCAAGCTATTGCTACTACTTGTGATCATATTGATCTTCAAAAGGCAGAATCACAGGCATTTTTGTTCAATGCACATATATCCATTTTGGGTAGCATAAAGAAGAACTAGGACAATGAATTGACACGGTTGAAAAATATTTTTGGTGATATCTTTTTGCTGACGAACAAGGCTTAAGGACTATGTGTTCATATGCGGAAGTATGTACAAAGTTTTGGTGTGAATTTTGGTATGTAGATCTCAACCTTTGCCATTGATGTCAAAGGGGGATTGAAAAGCAGCGAAAAATGAGGAATTCATCTAAGGGGGAGCATTGGAATTCACAAGTGTACATAGTAAGGGGGAGTTGTTCTAACACTTAGTCATTTTTCACTAAGTGTTGCCATCAATGCCAAAGGGGGAGATTGTTGGCAAGAGACACTACTAGGCATGTCAAGTGTTGTCATTGATGGCAACTAAATCTATCTTACACATCCACATTGCATCATTTGTTCATACCGGAAGTCAGAGTGTAGATCTATCTAAGTCCAGATAGACAGGAATAGAGCATATGACAGGGTTCAGCATTTTGGTTCACATTTCTCCGCAGGTAATCATATTGTGTTGCGGATCTGAGGGAGTGTTAAGGGATGTTAGGGCTACCTAAATCCAATTTTTTAGCCTCCGATGCTAAAGGAATTGTAAGTTACAAGCATTTGAGTATCAGGTTTTGGTTTGACAGTTCAATCCAATGAAGAATAGGCCGACTTGGTGTTTGATCCTTGTGCAGATTAGGAGAAGTCGTTGGTTGAATAATTTCTGAGATCCAGTGATATTGGCCGACCTGTGTGGTGACTTGAATACATAGTTTTTGGTCCACATTGATGTTTGTGCATGGATTCAACCAACAGAACAATGTTCTTGAAATAATTTCCAAGTTTTCTTAAGGCCGACTGCAGTTGAAGAAATCTCATGTTGCGGATATATATAATCGATGAGTTCAAGCATTTTGGTGTGCGAATGTGCGAATATGAAGGGATAGGTGTGAAATATAGCAGTATCAAGTACGAAGCAAAGAGATCTAAGCTACATATCATGGCAGAACAGTGAAGCAGAGCAAAGAGATGAAGTGTGTAAAGTCAGTGTACTGAGCTTAACCAAAACTATAATCTTGAATTATTAGATGCTATTCTTTAGTTCAAGTATTCCATTGAACTCCTTGTAATTAATCTTGTAGGCAGTGAGCTCTGGGCAGTGCACCTGAAGGCATGTGCCTTCCCATTTTGTAATACTTTTAACAGAGTATAAAATCTTTTGGGTTAACCCCCACCATGGTTTTTCCCTTAACTAGGTTTCCACGTAAAAATCCTGGTGTTCATGTGTGATGATCTTACTATTATTGTTCTTAAGTTCATGCTTCTTTATTTTGAATGTATGTGGTAAGTTAATAAAGGAACATAATAATAAGTTTTGCAGAACACTAATTCACCCCCCCTCTTAGTGTTCCTTACTTTCAACAAAAAACAAGTAAGGAAACATTTGTAACTGATGGAAAAAGACATGAATAAGGTGTGCATGGTGGAATGCAAGGGGGAGAGTTGATTTTTGTAATTTTGAATGAATGAGAGCAAGTTTTTTTGTGGTTTTCTCAAGGTTGTAGCAACTTCTCTCATAGTGTATGGCCTGTACGGCCCAGATATCGACCTGAAATTAATTGGATAGCATGGGAATGTGAATCTAGTGTATTTTGGTTTTTGTGGCATCAGATTTCATTGCATATTTTGAAAGTTATTGAGTTTTTTCTTAAACAAGTTAAAACCCTAGTTAGGGCAATTAGTGAGCAATAAAATGCCATATCTTTTGTTTCCACCATATAAAAATGGTAAAAACTTGTGCAAAATTTTGTTTTAACATGGTGAACATCCATGCAAGTTTTTGGGTTCTGGGTTGCACGTGTGAGGAAGATATCTTAACCAATTTGCTTCAAGTTTGCATAAAAAACAGTGAAAAACCCTCTCATGGTGTTGTTTGATCAATTCATTGCCTTGATCCTTGAATGTTAGGTTGGTAATGTTGGTTAGTGTCTTCAAATCTTGTGCAAGTCATGTGTTGCAAGTTTTCCAAATTATTTCTTGTTGGGTTGTAAGCAAAAGTTTGTTATGTGCATGAATCAAACATTGAGACAGCAAAATCAAGGAAGCATATGTGGTTCAAAGTTTAGAAACTTGTTGTTATCCATTGTAGATGTTAGAGGAGTGTAGGGAGGAGTCATGTAGACCTAAACAAAGTAGCTTGAACATTTTAAAGGGATTTTCATTGAGTTTGTTGTGACTGTCCCAATAGGACAAAGCATGCAATTTGAATACATGAGTTGAAACCATGAGTCATTGCATTGTGCACCAACACATTGTAAGTTACTAATAGTTCTTCAAACCCTTAGATAAGTCTACCATGATGTTTACACTATCTCTAGATTGTGTTGAATCAAGGTCTCCAAGAAGGTTCATTGCTAGGTCTACTAAAAGTGCACTTAGGAGCAGCTATGAAGAACATACAAGAATAATTTGCCTTTTTGGTCTGCTTTCATGTTGATTGTCCTTCCTCTACATCAAGTTATCATATTGTCATAGAATCTTATGACAACTTGCAACTCTCATAGATTCTCTTACATGCACTCAACAATTTTATGACGTGTGTCATACATGCCAAAAAATAGTTGATTCCTCCAAGGTGGCGCCTACCCTCAATTACTCTTGATATTTACAATTACCAACCGTAAAATGTTGCTCCATAATTATCGCCGATAACCCTGGAACTTACCAATGTAGTAACTCCTTAATTATTGCCCCCAGTAATTAATTTTCACCACTACCAGTAAAACTTGTACATCCCTTATGGGTAATTAGAAATTACAAATAATAAATGGAGTAAATACAATATTGAGATTTACAAGGTTAATGGCACCTTATCCCAACATTCTCCCACTTGACATTATACATTGTAAATCAACCCATAGGAAATCTCAACAAGGGAAAAACATCCCTTAGCCAACCATGTACCATTGATTCTTCAACATGCTTTTGTGCTCCAACAAGATACTTGCAAAAGAAACCATGATAACCACCATCTCAAGCAAGAAATCCTCACATCATATTACCCATGATGGAACAAGGAACATGCCAAGGTGAAACATATCAACTACCACTGAAACTTGCACCAATCTATACATGAACACAAGCATCAAATTCAAATGATAACAAATGACTCTGAGTGACTGCCACACTCATAGAAAAATTGGAATAGCAACCACAACAAGTTTCTAGTGTTGCAAGTATGTGGTAATTGGTGTTGTCATTGATGTCAACATATCTGTGTTGTCATTTGTGTCAACTATATCTTCTGGCATTGTTGTTTGTTAATGGATTGAAGAACACTGTCTAAGTATTTTGCTCCACATGTTTCCTGTGTTGAAGATCAGAATATGAGCTTTGGATATGATTTAGTGAAGTGTTTGAAAAAGCTAAATCTAGAATTTGGTGGTTTAGATCGTTGTGCAGAAAAAGTTCTATTGACCAGTATGAAGACAATGCCTGGCAAGGTTTGCAAGGTGACAGCAAGAAAGTGTTTTGCTCCACATTTCTCCGCAGATTGTATTTTTGTCTTGCGGTTCTGGACTTAAGATTATAAGGTCCTTAGTCATCTTCATTCCAAAGGAAAAGTGATTTGAACCTCTGGAAAACAAGTTTCTAATTACCAGAGTTTGACAGTGTCTGATTGAGAACAGTTTGTGATCCATCTTCAAGTGAAACAAGTTTAGATCTATTGCAGTTAGATTTGCTAGTCTCCAAAAGATTCTATGATGTTCGTAGATGTTCCATGAATGCATTGAATGCATGTGATTAATCCACAAGTTGTAATGAAGATCTTGAAGCGTGTGTTCAAGTGTTCTTGGTGATTGCACCTGTCTGGCCGACCTGGATGATTAACACTCTTTGCGGATGAATCTCTTGAATTCTAGAAGCGTGTGGTAGAGTGGGAAGATGTAATTGAGCCTATGTTAAGTCGTGAAGTGTTTCTCCTTTATTCACTTAGTCTGCAAAATTGTTTAGGTCTAGTCCTAATTTGATGGATGTATGTATGCCGACCTTGGAGATTGTTCCAATGGTTGATGATTGTAATGCCAACCTTGATGTACATTCTAAGGTTGATAAATTGTATAAATACATGTAATGAATTCATGTTTAAGGTGTGGGTATGAAGATGAAAAGATAAGGTGTGAGTTTTAAAAGCAGAGCAGAGCATAGGAGATAAACTGCACTTCAATTGTAACATGCCACTTGTTCTACCAACTAAGATTCACTAAGTTTAACTTGAAAGTAAATCAATCGTGAATTCATAATAGGAATAATAATATTTTTTCTCTGAGCATTTGATATAATGCACATTTGAAACATATTTCAAACTTCTATTGCATAACCAAATTACATTTTCTCAATAAAAGAATTGAATATTCAACTTTTACAATGTTTTAAGAGCTTAATTGATAAATGGAATCACATGTTTGTATACTTGTCTGTCTTCAATACTCCTGGCCACCAACTGCATGAGGGGAAGCATCACTCAAATGATTTACCTCAAACCACGGACTATCTGCAGTCCCCCGCACATACCAAATAGGTATTTGGCCCTACCCTTCAACAAAGGGATTGGTATAGCAACCTCAAAGTTAAGCCTAATTTGAGTAGGTGTTGTGTCCTACATTAACTAGTACTATCATACTATCGCTACAACCATCAAAATATGACATCTCTACTTAGTAATGCAAACCTAGAACACAGTGAAGCTAGATAGTGTAAACGTTGGCTATTTACACCACTTTGGCCAAAGTTTTCTTTATCTCATTTTCACCCACCCTTCTATCTCATCTGGGAAAGATGACAATCTTTATACTAGGTTATCTACCTCTTCCATGGATCACATATCCCAAAGTTAACCTATTACATGCTTTACTAGGATATAAATATCGAAGTAATACCACTTGAAACCTATTCTCACTATCTTTCCCCTTGTACAATTTTCCTATACAAACACCAATCAATGATTCGTTCACAATTCCATCTAGGTAAAATCCAAACCATAGACACTATCTCACATTCACGATACAAATTTGCTAACTAGATATATATATATATATAGACATTCACATCAAAAATTCAACATTGCAATCACTTAAAAACAATACATCACATTATGTTTTAAAAATAGAAAAAACATAGAGAAGGAGAAATAAATCCCATGCCTGAGAATATAGCTCCAAATGGATCAAATACTCTTCTACTTATGACCTTCCAATACTCTAAATCGCTCCTCCAAATTAGACAATTTACAAAAGCAAAAACGACAAACTTTCAACACTAACGCAAAACTCAAATTTGAAAAGGAAAGGCTCTTGATTAGATAATGGTGCAATTAAAAATGAGGGAGAGTACCCCTTTTATACTGCATCCAATTTAAAAATGACGATATTATGATGACATGCTTAACCAACTCAAAAAATGTTGACACTATGAGGACATGCTTACAAAATCTAAAATTAGTTCATAAAAACCAAACAACCTTCTAAAAATAGTGTTTGTTAAAAATTAAAAAAATAAAATAAAATATACTAATAACCGATATCTAAGCACATATATTAAGCACTTTTTGAAAGGTTTAAAAAAAAAATAGAAGAGGGGAGTATCGACCACCCCGAGTCTAAGCGCTTTATGCGCTGCACCATGTCAAGGAGTATCACGTGCCTATAAGGTTATTTAACCTTCCAAAAGTAACTTAAAAAGGCTTAAGGTGGGGGGGCCGCGTGCCTTAAAGTTTAAAACATAAGATATGTAACCCTTATAAAAAAAAGCACTTTAACCTTATTTTTATTATATACTTTTATAATATAATTTCCTTTTATTAAACACTTTTAATTCTTATTATTTATTTTAGTATATTTATTATTATTACTTTTTTATAAAAATATTCTTTTATTATTATTATTATTATTATTAAATATTATTTTATATATTTCTATTCTTCTATAAAACAATATTTACGAAAATCAATTTCTACAAAATGATAAAATCATATTTCTTCTATTAAGGGAAAAAAAATAATAGTATTTATATTAAATACATATATATAGAGAGAAACGATAAATATCTATTTATATACATTCACATATGTATAAATTTATCATCATAGAATCAAATATAACTCATAATCAAAAATGCATATAAAGTCGTAAAACCTTCAGAGACTTATTATCAAAGAACACAAGAGAGACGATAATTCTTGCATAGCCCAAATCGACATCTCCATATCTATGAGAAATACGCTCATGAATATACGTAGGTACGTCTACCTACATAAGTTCATGCTCATATCGACTCTTGTATAAAAACATATCATGGACTTGCACGATCTTTAATTTTCTCAAAGCAACCAAACGCTTAACAACATGTAGGTTTTAACATCCAATCAAAACTCAAGATTTGTAACTCAGATCACTTACCGCTACCCATACAGACTTGACTCAACCTAGGTCAAAATAGGATGTGAGTGTGTGTGTTGCTCAATTTAGGCTTCTCTTTTACATTTACCAGACCAAGTCCTCCTGAGTGATACCTCCCCTCTTTTCTGGAGGGACAACTTGTTCCTACATCCACTTAGATCATCGCAAGAGTAGTTAACTAATCAAAATATAATAATTAATCAACAATAACCACATTTAATACAAGACATTGCATTATTATTTTTCTCATCATATTGCATTCAAGACAGATAACACACATAGATGTAAAGATTCATAAATACTTCAATTTTCACAAAATATCCAATCTATAGTAAATGGATAAAAACACATATACAGATGTAGAAATCCATAATCACTCACTTTCCAAACAAATTAACCAAACTAGGTAAATAGTAAGTAGATAGAAACACATGGCTGTAACATACTCCCCCTCTTGTGAATCATCATCCCTGATGATCTTTAAGTATCAAGCATTATCATAACATAGTAAAACATAAAGAGTATCATATCACAAACATATTGTTTTTCAAGAACTTTTGAAATCCAAAATAACTTGTGAAAACTTCTACTTTATCTCAGCATAATCTTCCCAAGTGGCAGAATCTTCTGCATACTGATCCCATTGGACCTTGCATTGCAGAACCTCTCTATTACATAAGTGAAGCTTACACATTTTGAGCACCTTAAGAGGCTCGATTGTTACCACCTCTAGGTTGTGTACCTGTAAAGTATTC
The DNA here is from genome assembly GCA_027924645.1 of Cunninghamia lanceolata. Taxonomy (NCBI): domain Eukaryota; kingdom Viridiplantae; phylum Streptophyta; class Pinopsida; order Cupressales; family Cupressaceae; genus Cunninghamia; species Cunninghamia lanceolata. The sequence goes on along the minus strand of BSBN01001108.1, from coordinate 55,604 downwards.
CAGTCAATAACATGGTTATCCCCTGGAACATACTTCTTAAGATATGACACATGAGAAATATTATGCATCCTAGCAAGAGCTAGAGGCAAAGCAATTCTGTATGCAATAGGATTGACTACTTCTAGGACCTCAAATGGACCTACATAGTGTGGAGCTAGTTTGGATGACTTTCCAAACTTTACCGAACTCTTATGGGGTTTTACTCTCAACAACACCTTATCCCCAACAGAAAAATTCCTAGGAACCCATTTGGTATCTGCATAACTCTTTTGCCTGTCATTAGCTTCTTCCAACCTTTGCTTGATAATCTTAACTTATTCTTCCATATCTAACAACATTTCTGGCACAAGACTTATCCTATCTTCTATCTTATCCCAGCTTATAGGAGTTCAACATTTCCTGCCATACAATGCTTCAAACAGAGCCATCTTTATTACAGAATGATAAGAGTTATTGTATGCAAACTCTACCAAAGGTAAATAATCCTCCCATTTGTATTGCTAGTCCATGCAATACATCCTTAGAATATATTCCAGTACTTGGTTTACTCTTTCCATTTGCCCATCTATTTTCGGATGATAAGCTAAACTTATGTTTAACTAAGTTCCTAGAGAAGAAAACAAGGTTTGCCAAAACCTAGAAGTTACACAAGCATCCCTGTCAGAAATAATCTTTTCAGGAATCCCATGCAATCTAAACCCCTCTTGAATAAACTTCTAAGCTATTATTGGAGCTCCATCTGAAAGATTACCTGGTATGAAATGCGCTACCTTTGTAAGCTTGTCTACGACAACTAGAATGGCATTGTGCTTATTCCTCGACAATGGAAGCCTTGCACAAAATCCATGATAATAACCTGCCACTTACTTTCTGGAATATCATAAGGATATAGTAAACTTGTAGGATGATGATGTTCTACTTTTACTCTCTGACATTCTAAACAACTTTCCACAAACCTTGCAGCATCCCCTTTCATCCCCTTCCATAAATATAACAGCTTTACATCCGCTAACATCTTGGTAACACCAAGATGCCCTAAGTATGGTGCATTATGAACTTCTTTCCATACCAAATTCCTTAGTTCACCAACATCAGGTGCATAAATTCTTCCATTAAATCTCAATAATCCATTTGGTTCAAAACTAAATCCTTCATAGAACTCGTCACCCTTGGATTTTTGCAATACTCAACTTTTGAAGTCCATCTAAATTACTACCAAAGAAGATATATGCCTTCTTCGACTTAAGGCATCAGAAACTCTATTTTCCTTTCCCTTGATGTAGTTAATGTCAAAATCATAGTCTAATATCAATTCTAACCACCTTCTTTGTCTTGCATTAAGATTGGGTTGTGTAAATAGATACTTCAAACCATGATGGTCTATTTTTAGTTCAAAAGGTTTACCCATCAAATAGTGTCTCCACATCTGTAATGCATGAACTACTGCTGCTAACTCTAAATCATGTGATGCATAATTTTGTTCATAAGGCTTTAGCTTCCTTGACTCATATGCAATGACTTGCCCTTCTTGCATCAATACTCCACCTAGACCTTCTTCTGATGCATCCGTGATCACTACAAAATTACCTTCTAGATCTAGCACTTTCAAAATCAGAGTTGTGGTCAACTTCTTCTTTAGGAGATCAAATGCCTCTTGACATTTTTTGGTCCATTCAAACTTTTTCCCTTTCCTCTGAAGAGATGTGATAGGAAAAGCTACACTAGAAATTTTTTTCACAAACTTATGGTAATATCCAGCCAAACCCATGAAACTTCTCACTTCAGAAACATTCTTTGGCACTGGCTACTCAAGTATTGCTTTGATCTTGGCTGGATCAACTACAATCCCTTTGGTTGAAATCACATGGCCCAAATACTGTACTTTCTTCTGAAAGAAGGTACACTTGGAAAGTTTTCCGTACAACTTATGCTCTCTTAGCCATTGGAGTACCATTTCCAAATGTTGAAAATGTTCCTCTTCATTCTTGGAGTAAATCAAAATATCATCCAAGAAGACCAAAACAAATTTATCCAAGCAATCTCTAAATACACTATTCATAAGGTTCATTAATGTTGCAGGTGCATTTGTTAACCCAAAATGTAAGACTGTAAACTCATAATGGCCATACCTTGTTTTAAAAGAAGTCTTAGAGATGTCTTCATCCTTGATTCTCAACTGGTGATATCCTAACCTCAAATCAATTTTGGAAAACATAGTTGCACCTCGCATCTGATCAAAGAGATCATCAATATGTGGTAATGGATACTTATTCTTCACTGTTACCTTATTGAGCATCCGATAATCTATACACAATTGCAATGTTCCATCCTTCTTCTTGACGAAGATCACTGGTGCTCCCCAAGGCGAAACACTTGGCCTTATCAATCCTTTGGACAACAATTCTTCCAACTGAGATTTTAACTCCATCAATTCAATTATCGTCATTCTATACGGTACCTTGGAGATAGGTTCCGATCCTAGAATAAGGTCAATGGAGAAATCAAACACTCTTTTGGGAGGTAATCCTGGTAATTCTTCTGGAATACATCCACAAAATCTCTAAGGATAGGGTATTTCTCCATATCTGTCCTTTCTGCATTTTCTATTTCTCCATCCTTAACTTCACATTCCTCAAGTTTTTCCATTTTTACTGCAAAGAGTTGACAGCCCTTCTTCTTTTCCCTATCCATCTGAACAGTTGAGACCTGTCACAACTTAACTTCTCTAGGTGTCCCTTGTAAAGATACCCAGTTTCCAAGATCATCTAAGCATTCCACAGTTTTTGCATGACAATCAACCTTAGCCCTATGCCTCCATAACCAATTCATCCCTAAGATGACATCATAAGACCCTAAGGGAGCTACATATAAATTGACTTCCATAGAGAAAGTAGGAAGTTCAACCCTTGCTTCAAATAGACATTGGTCCACCCTAACTCTTGTCTAGTTTGCGTATTCAACAACCCATGATTTTTCCATATAACTAGCTCTTCTAGACATTTTACTAGCTAATCTAGGTGAAATAAAGTTTTATGTGGTACTTGTATCTATTAAAATAGAAATAGGTATACCAGATAAAGTACCTGGTATTTCCACTAGAGTGATCTAGTATTCAGTATGTCTGTTATTTACTACAACGTATATCCTTTGTTGAAATGCCTCCCGCTATGGTGGAAGAGAATTACCATGAGGTTGCAAACCTGAAGGCTAGTTGGGGCATTGGCTAGCATAGTGATCACCACCACAGTTGAAACATCCTTTAACTGGCCCCTTCTTTCCAGGAGCTCTCTCTGAATTGGTGATGTTCCTAGTAGTGTTGTTAAAGTTACTGTTGTTATTTCCTTTCTGGTCCTTCTTTGGTTCACTCCAATTATTCTAAAAATTCTATTCTCCTTTCTTTTGAAATCCTTGCACCTCATTAGGTTTTCCAAAAGTTTGTTTATTCTAAGACCAATTAAACTTTTTCCTATTCTTTTCATGGTAGTTGGTGATAGACTTCAATTTATGCTCTTGCTTTAGAGCTTTCTCGTATACAAGGTCCATGGTGGTAGGACCATGCATATCCACTTCTCCACCTATCTAATTGTTTAATCCCATAATGAACTTTCTTATGCAGAACCGTTCATTAGCTTGATACATAGGTATATACCTCAAAAGACATGTGAACTTCTCCCAGTATTCACTAACCAAGGAGTCTCCTTGCCTCAAATTCTGAAAATCTGAGAGCTTTTGATCATAGAAAAGTTGGGGTAACCAACATTTTCAAAATATTTCCACAAATTCTGTCCAAGTGAGTTGAGTTGAACTAATTCCTAGTTCTGTCTTCTTACTCATCCACCAACTGGATGCTTCACCTGCCAACTGAAAAGCTCCCCATACCACCTTAGTGACCTTAGAATAGTTTATGATCTCAAAGTATTTTTCCATTTCCACAAGCCATGCCTCAGCCACATCCCCACTAGTGCTACCTTCAAACTTTGGAGGTGTAATTTTCCTCATATCCCGAGATAGCTCCTTTTCCATCTTTCTTCTTTTAGTCCTTTCAGTATATTTTCGATATGAGGACTGGGTTTGGGATTGTGATCCCTCATTTTTATGTTCACTTGCTCGAGTGTGAACATGAGAATCTTCTCCCTCTTTCTCACCATCAGGGACTTTTTTTCCTGTTTCATTCTTTTCTTTTTGCTCTACTCTACTCTTTCCCTAGTCTGTATCATCATTGCAAGAATATGATCCAACTTTGTGTTCATGTCCCCTGACCCTTGTCCTACTTCTTGACTCCCTCCAGGGTTACTTCTGGTCTGAACCATTCTTTCCTATAAAGTTTACCCTGTAGTTTTCATTAAGGTCAGAGTCTCTGATTGTTTACTTATCATTCATAAATCATCTGACTTTTCCAAAAGGAATATTTATGATCATAACATTTTTCCAAAAGACATAAAACTCAAGCTTTTGATAAGAAAACTTTCTTTTATTCATAGAGATAAGGATTTAAATATCCTTGGATTTACATTGAATGACTATTAAGATAGTCTGAAGGAGAGTATCCATTAGATTCACTCTCATCTACAGGGATGAGTGGAGTATATCCCTCTAATTTTTCTTTAGATACATAATCTTGGGGTACATATCCCTCTGACTCATCACTAGAAGAAATTACAATTATCTCAGACAAGGGAGGAATACGTGAATCCCTAAACAACATAGCAAGGCTCACACTATTTTTCGAGGGCATATCCCGAGAAAGTGATAAGGATGTCGACTTGGTTGGAGACACCGATGGCAGACGATTAAAGTTGGCATCATCCCTCATTCTTCTTTTCTCTTGGCTCACCTGAGAAAATGCATGACTCAGGGTTTCATCATCTCCTAGCCATACGTCATTAACATCGTTGGTTCCCTCGATGGTTCGAACAAGGGCTTCCCTTTCTTTCTTGGCCGTGAGGTAGCACTCATTCCTGGTGACTAATTTCCTCATAGTCATCTTGAGACACACCATCCTAGCAAAGGAATTCCAACATTAGACTTATAATGTTGGATAGGAAATCATAGTCAGCACACAGGTTTCAAAGCTGAAACCCAGGCTCTGATACCACGTGTAACAAGCCACTTCTTCTACCAAATAAGATTCACTAAGTTTAACTTGAAAGTAAATCAATCATGAATTCATAATAGGAATAATAAGATTTTTCCTCTAAACATTTGATATAATGCACATTTGAAACATATTTCAAACCTCTATTGCATAACCAAATTACATTTTCTCAATAAAAGAATTGAATATTCAACTTTTACAACTTTTTCATAAATTACATAGAAGCTTCAAGAGTTTAACTAATAAATAGAATCACATGTTTGTATATTTGTCTGTCTTCAATAATCCTGGCCACCAACTGCATGAGGGGAAGCATCATTCAAATGATTTACCTCCAACCATGGACTATCTGCAGGCCCCCACACATTTACCAAATAGGTAAATGGCCCTACCCTTCAATGAAGGGATTGGTATAGCAACCTCAAATTTAAGCCTAATTTGAGCAGGTGTTGTGTCCTACATTAACTAGTACTATCATACTTTGGCTATAACCATCAAAATATGACATCTCTACTTAGTAATGCAAACCTGGAACACAGTGAAGCTAGACAGTGTAAACATTGGCTATTTACACCACTTTGGCCAAAGTTTTCTTCATCTCATTTTCACCCACCCTTCTATCTCATCTGGGAAAGACGACAGTCTCTATACTAGGTTATCTACCTCTTCCATGGATCACATATCCCAAGGTTAACCTATTACATGCTTTACTAGGATATAAATATCGAAGTAATACCACTTGAAACCTATTCTCACTATCTTTCCCCTTGTACAATTTTCCTATACAAACACCAATCAATAATTGGTTCACAATTCCATCTAGGTAAAATCCAAACCATAGACACTATCTCACATTCACAATACAAATTTGTTAACTATATATATATTATTAATAGACATTCACATCGAAAATTCAACATTGCAATCACTTAAAAACAATACATCACATTATGTTTTGAAAATAGAAAAACCATAGAGAAGGAGAAATAAATCCCATGCCTGAGAATATAGCTCCAAATGAATCAAATACTCTTCTACTTATGACATTCCAATACTCTAGATCGCTCCTCCAAATTAGACAATTTACAAAAGCAAAAACGACAAACTTTCAACACTAATGCAAAACTCAAATTTGAAAAGGAAAGGCTCTTGATTAGATAATGGTGCAATTAAAAATGAGAGAGAGTACCCTTTTTATACTACATCCAATTCAAAAATAACGATATTATGACAACATGCTTAACCAACTCAAAAAATGTTGACACTATGAGGACATGCTTACAAAATCTAAAATTAGTTCATAAAAACCAAACAACCTTCTAAAAATAGTGTTTGTTAAAAATTAAAAAACTAAAATAAAATATACTAATAACCAATATCTAAGCACATATATTAAGCATTGTTTGAAAGGTTTTAAAAAAAAATAGAAGAGGGGAGTATTGACCACCCCGAATCTAAGCGCTTTATGCGATGCACCATGTCAAGGAGTATCACGTGCCTATAAGGTTATTTAACCTTCCAAAAGTAACTTAAAAAGGCTTAAGGTGGGGGGGGCGCATGCCTTGAAGTTTAAAACATAAGATACGTAACCCTTATAAAAAAAGCACTTTAACCTTATTTTTATTATTATACTTTTATAATATAATTTCCTTTTAATAAACACTTTTAATTCTTATTATTTATTTTATTATATTTATTATTATTTTTTTTCTATAAAACTATTCTTTTATTATTATTATTTTTATTAAATATTATTTTATATATTTCTATTCTTCTATAAAACAATATTTATGAAAATTAATTTTCGCAAAATGATAAAATTATATTTCCACTATTAAGGGAAAAATAATAATAGTATTTATATTAAATACATGTATATAGAGAGAGATGATAAATATATATTTATATATATTCACATATGTATAAATTTATCATTATAGAATCAAATATAACTCATAATCAAAAATGCATATAAAATCATAAAATCTTCATAGACTTATCGTTGAAGAACACAAGAGAGATGATAATTCTTGCATAGCCCAAATCGACATCTCCATATCTATGATAAATACGCTCATGAATATACGTAGGTACGTCTACCTACATAAGTTCATGCTCGTATCGACTCTTGTATAAAAACATATCGTGGACTTGCACAAGCTTTAATTTTCTCAAAGCAACCAAACACTTAACAACATGCAGGTTTGAACATCCAATCAAGACTCAAGATTTGTAACTCAGATCACTTACTGCTACCCATACTGACTTGACTCAACCTAGGTCAAAATAGGGTGTGAGTGTGTGTGCTGCTCACTTTAGGCTTCTCTTTTATGTTTACCAGACCAAGTCCTTCTCCTGAGTGATACCTTCCCTCTTTTCTGGAGGGACAACCTGTTCTTGCATCCACTTAGATCATCGCAAGAGTAGTTAAATGATCAAAATATAATCATTAATTAACAATAACCACATTTAATACAAGACATTGCATTATTCTTTTTCTCATCATATTGCATTCAAGACAGATAACACACATAGATGCAAAGATTCATAAATACTTCAATTTTCACAAAATATCCAATCTATAGTAAATGGATAAAAACACATATACATATGCAGAAATCCATAATCACTCACTTTCCAAACAAATTAACCAAACTAGGTAAATAATAAGTAGATAGAAACACATGGGGTGTAACATCAATGGAACTAAACTTAGGCATGGTGTAGATGCTACTATATCAGTTCAATCCTTAACAGTGAACCACCCCCGGCAGTGAGCCATCCTTTTGGGCAATGACCCACCATTTGATATTTAGTATTGTTACTACATTTATATTGTGATCTAACACTCACCGTGGTTTTTTCCTATTTAGGGTTTTCCACGTAAAATTTCTAGTGTTCATGTGCATGTGATGTTGATGTGTTCAAGTTTTTGATTCTGCTATTGATGTTTATTGTTGATAATAGAATAAGGAAATAAGTTAAGTGAATGAGAAATTGATTGTGGTTTAGAGAAGTTAAAATTTTGACACAACTGATTCACCCCCCTCTTAGTTGTCTTGTGCCATTCAACAATTGGTATCGAAGCATGTTCCTTTGAAGAAAGCCTAACAACTTAAGGAAGATCTGGGATGGCACACAAAAAGGACACACCTCAGTTTGATTGAACTGACGCATACTGGAAGGTATGAATGGAAATTTATCTTATTTCCATAAGTTACAGTGTTTAGATGATGGTCAAAATGAAATATGAAATAATTGAAAATGGTCCAAAGACTGAAGAAGAAATCAAGGAGTTTGAATTGAATCATAAAGCTAAAAATGCTCTATTGAATTCTTTATCAAGTGTTGAAATGGCTAAAGTGGCAGATCTTACAACTGCTCATGAAATTTGGGAGAAACTGAAGAATGTTTATGACGGTGATGCATATGTCAAGAAAGCTAAGTTGTAGAATTTGAAGACCACATATGAAACCATGCGAATGTCTGAAGTTGATAACATAACAAATTATATACAAAAGATTGATGAAGTTGTCAACAGCATCAACGCCCTTGGTGGAAAGCTAGAAGATGAAGATTTTATTGATAAGATACTCAGAACTATTCCAAAGTTCTATAGTCACAAGGTATCTACCATTGAAGAATTGCTTGAGTCAAGTAAACTTACAAAAGACCAATTGATTGGTAAACTAAATGCTTTTGAAATAAGGGAATTTGGTACTAATGATGGTCCTATGAAAACTAAGATTGCCTTCAAGGCCAAGGAAGAAAAGACTTCTAGATCAGAGAAGTATGTTGTGGAATTAGATGATGAAGACTTTGCAGAACTTGAGGCAAAATTTGCAAGCACAATAAAAAGAGGTAGCATAGGAAAGTTCAAAGGTAAGTTACCCTTCAAATGTTTCAATTGTGGAAAAATTGGTCACTATGCTTCAAGATATCCTGACAGATGCAGAACTTGAGGCAAAATTTGCAAGCAGAATAAAAAGAGGTAGCATAGGAAAGTTCAAAGGTAAGTTACCCTTCAAATGTTTCAATTGTGGAAAAATTGGTCACTATGCTTCAAGATGTCCTGACAGAGCTTTGAAATTCAATAAAAGTAAAGGAAAGATAGTAAGAAAGAGTTACTATGTTAGAGATGATGATGGTGTAACTGATGATGAATCTAATTCTGATGATGGCAATAGTAGTGAATGCTTGTTTATTGCACTTAGAGAAAAACCTATTCCTACTAACCTTGCTAGTTGTGTGAAGGATGGAAGTTTGGAAGAGTTGACTGCATTTCATGTTGAAAAGGAAGATGAATGGATCATTGACAGTGAATGTTCAAACCACATGACTGGAGACAAAAGTAAGTTTGTCAAGTTTGAAAAGTATGATGGAGGACTGGTTAGATTTGGTGATGATGCAGCTAGTAAGATTTGTGGAAAAGGATCAATTACTTTTGATGGCAAGCATAATACAAATGATGTTCTTTATGTCAAGGGTTTGAAGCATAATCTTCTAAGTGTTGGATAAATGTGTAACAAAGGATATAATCTTGTGTTCAAGGGAAAAGGATGTATGATAAGAAAAAGCTCTAGAACTATAATTGATGTTGGTAAAAAGACTCATGGCAATGTCTATCACTTGAAAGGTATTGACAACTGTTATTTGTTGGCTAAGATAGATGAAAGTTGGCTATGGCATAGGAGAATGGGTCATATTAACTTTGATAACTTGGTGAAGATAAGTACTACTCAGATTCTAAGAGATCTACCTAAGATTGTGAACCCTGCCAATGTTACATGTAAAGATTGTTAATTGGGGAAGATGACAAAGACCACCTTCAAAAGAAAAGAACAATTCTCTGTCAGTCTACTGGAGTTGGTGCATACAGACCTTTGTGGTCCTACAAGAGTGAGAAGTCTGCAAGGTGATAGGTATTTCATGCTTCTTATTGATGATTATTCAAGAATGACTTGGGTTACTTTCCTTAGAGAAAAATCAGAAGCCCTAGACAAGTTCAAAACTTTCAAGTCTATGGTTGAAAATGAATTGGATTTAAAAATCAAGTGCTTAAGGTCTGATAAAGGAGGTGAATTTACTTCAAATGAGTTCAATCCTTTCTGTGAAGAACATGGAATAAAGAGACATTTGTCTGCACCCCGAACTCCTCAGCAAAATGGAGTGGTTGAAAGGTAGAATAGAACTATTCAAGAAGTTGCTAGAACAATGATCAAGGAAGCAGACCTACCAGAAGTGTATTGGAAAGAAGCAATACACACTATTGTTTATATTCAGAGCATAGTGTAGGTCAGAGCAAAAGAGACCAAGACACCTTATGAATTGTGGTACAGTAAGACTCCTACAGTCAAATATTTCAAATTTTTTGGAAGCAAATGTTATATCAGAAGAGATGAAGAATTAGGGAAATTTGATGCCCGATGTGATGAAGGCATATTCCTAGGTTACTCAACCAAGAGCAAGGCTTACTGGTTCTATAACAAAAGACTAAAAAAGATCATTGAAAGTGCAAATGTGAAGGTAGATGAAGATCTTCAATTGGAGGGATATGAATCAGATGAACCAATAGTCACAGAGAAGGTAGAAAAAGGCAAACAAATAGAAGTTCAAACTAAAATACAAGCTCTGGAAGAAGAAGAAGAAGAAGAAGAAGAAACTCAATTTGTGGCTCCATTAAGAACTCCTAAAACTCCAAGGTATGTGCAAAGAGATCATTCTAAAGATCGGATTATTGCTGACAAAAGGAAAGGTGTGATGACAAGAAATAGGATTGTAGAAGAACAAATAAATCTCTATCTGCTGTCAAAAGTGGAACCTAAAATAGTTAATGAAGCATGCAATGATGAGCATTGGGTCAAGGCAATGAATGAAGAACTACAATAGATTGAGAAGAACAAGACTTGGGAACTTGTCCACAAACTAGCAAACAAGAATGTGATTGGAACAAAATGGGTTTTCTGGAACAAACTAAATGAGGTTGGAGAAGTTGTGAGAAACAAAGCAAGACTTGTGTGCAAAGGCTACTCACAAGTGGAAGGGATATACTATGAGGAGACCTTTGCTCTGGTGGCTAGATTGGAAGCAATCAGACTGTTTTTAGCTTTTGCTGCACATAAAGACTTTAAGGTGTATCAAATGGATGTGAAATCGACCTTTCTTAATGGTGAGTTAGAAGAAGTATACATAGAGCAACTGGATGGATTTCAGTTATCAGACCAACCAGATATGTTGTGCAAGTTGAAGAAGGCTCTATATGGATTGAAGCAAGCTCTTAGAGCTTGGTATGCAAGACTAGATAAGTATCTATTGTAGCAGGGTTTCAGTAAAGGGTCCGTAGATAGCAATTTGTATATCAAGGCAAGCAAAGATTAAATCTTGATTGTTAAAGTCTATGTGGATGATATTATATTTTGTGGAAATGAAGGAATGTGTAAGAATTTTCTAGATGAGATGCAGAAGGAATTTAAGATTTCCATGTGTGGTGAGACGAATTTCTTCCTTGGATTGCAAATCAACCAGACATACAAAGGTATCTTCATTTCTCAATCACGGTATCTCAGAGAGTTATTAAAGAAGTTTGGAATTGAAGACTCTAAACTGGTGAGCACACCTATGATTATTGGATGTAAGTTGAGAAAAAATGATGAATCTCCTAAGGCTGACTAGAGCAAGTACAAGTCAATGATTGGAGGACTGCTTTATCTGATTAGGCCACCAGACCAGATATCATGCATGTAGTTTGTCTTGTGGCTAGATTTTAATCAAATCCTAGAGAATCACATGTTGTGGCAGTGAAAAGGATTTTAAGGTACTTGAAAGGTACTCTGGATCATGGTCTATGGTATCCAAAGAATAATGACTTCTCCCTAAGTGCCTATACAGATGCAAATTGGGCTGGTTGTGTTGATGAATGGAAAAGCACAAGTGGAGGTGTATACTTCCTTGGAGATAGGGCAGTGTCCTGGCATAGCAAGAAACAAGAATCAGTCTCCTTATCTACTATAGAAGTAGAATATATTGTTGCAGTAACATGCTACACTCAGGTGTTATGGATGAAACAAACCTTGAAGGATATCAAAGTTGAGTATGAGGAGTCAATCCCTATTCTATGTGATAACACAAGTGCCATAAACATTTCAAATATTCCAGTGATGCATTCAAAAACAAAACACATCTCAATCAAGTATCACTTTTTGAGAGAGAAAGTTGCAAAGAATGTTGTGAAACTTGAGTATGTGCCTACAAAGGATCAAGTTGTTGATATGATCACCAAGGCTCTTCTAAAGGACACATTTGAGTATCTTCGAGAAAGGTTAGGGGTTATTGCCCCTCCTTCATTGAACTAGGTGCATAAAAAGATGCATCAGTCCAGTGTGCCTCAAAGAATATTTTCTTCTGGACTGATTTAGGGGGGTTACCCTTCAGGGGGAGTAGGTAGTGATTTGAGATGATTGTTGTAGTCAAAAAGAGTAAATAATGATTCCAATATGATTAGAGCAAAAGTGTGCAAGTATTTGCAATGGAGAATATGTGAAGCCCTTTGCCATTGATGTCAAAGAGGGAGAGAAATCATGTGAAAAACTTAGGGGGAGTAAGAGTGTAGAAGTATGAAAACAAACGGGGAGTTCTGAAGCAGAATTATGTCTTGATGGTGGAACATGTTTTTCACATCATATGTTTCCATCAATGACAAAGGGGGAGATTGTTGCAAGTATGTGCTGATTGGTGTTGTCATTAATGTCAACATATCTGTGTTGTCATTTGTGTCAACTATATCTTCTGGCATTGTTGTTTGTTAATAGATTGAAGAACACTGTCTGAGTATTTTGCTCTACATACTTCCTGCGTTGAAGACCGGAGTATGAGCTTTGGATATGATTTAGAGAAGTGTTTGAAGAAACTAAATCTAGAATTTGGTGGTCCAGATCATTGTGCAGAAAAAATTCTATTCACTAGTATGAAGACAATGCCTAGCAAGGTTTGCAGGGTGACAGGGAGAAAGTGTTTTGCTCTGCATTTCTCCGCAGATTAGATTTTTGTCTTTTGGTTCTAGACTTAAGCTTATAAGGTCCTTAGTCATCTTCATGCCAAAGGATAAGCGATTTGAAGCTCCAGAAAACAAGTTTCTAATTAGCAAAGTTTGACAGTGTCTGATTGAGAACAGTCTGTGATCCATCTTCAAGTGAAACAATTTTAGATCTATCGCAGTTGGATTTTCTGGTCTCTAAATGATTCTATGATGTTCGTAGATGTCCCCTAAATGCATTGAAGGTGTGTGATTAATCCACAAGCTACAGTGAAGATCTTGGAAGTGTGTGTTCAAGTGTTCATGGTGATTGCACCTGTCTGACCAACCTAGATGATTAACACTCTTTGCGGATGAATCTCTTGAATTGTAGAAGTGTGTGGTAGCGTGTGAAGATGTAATTGAGCCAATGTTAAGGCATGAAGTTTTGCTCCTTTATTCACTTAGTCTGCAAGATTGTTTAGGTCTAGTCCTAATTTGATGTATGTATGTATGTCGACCTTGGAGATTGTTCCAATGGTTGATGATTGTAATGCCAACCTTGATGTACATTCCAAGGTTGATAAATTGTATAAATACATGTAATGAATTCATGTTTAAGGTTTGGGTGCAAAGATGCAAAGATAAGGTGTGAGTTGTAAAAGCAGAGTAGAGCAGAGGAGATATATTGCACTTCAATGGAACTGAACTCAGGCATCGTGTAGATGCTACTATATCAATTCAATCCTTGGCAATGAGCCACATCCGACAGTGAGCCACCCCTAGTAGTGAGCCACCCTCAGCAGTGAGCCATCCTTTTGGGCGGTGAGCCTTGGGTAGTGAGCTACCATTTGATATTTAGTATTGTTACTACCTTTATATTGTGAGCTAACAGTCACTGTGGTTTTTCCCTATTTATGGTTTTCCACATATAAATTTTGGTGTTCATGTGCATGTGATGTTGATGTGTTCAAATTTGTCATGCCCACATTTTCCATATGGTCATGACACGAAAACCACATGTCATGTCCACATTTATCATGTGGTCATGACACGAAACACCAAAAATTTTCTAAACCTGACACCAGAACCCCCTCGTGCGCATCAGGCACGCTTGATGACAAGTGCACTTAGCATTGTTGCATGAGTAGACATCATTAATTGCACCACACTGAAACAAGGTTAAAGTCTATGAAGACGAGGAAACATGAAACTCCTTTCGTGCCCTGTCAAACGGGGGTTAGCTAAACAGGTAAGGCATCACATCATGTGTCTCCAAAAGGGATGATCTCCTAGAGGTAGTCCTTGTTTTTCCCTTTCAAGTTTTTCTGTAGTTTTAAGTTTAAACCCTAGCCCAAGATTAACATTTAACTAAAGTTCTTCAAATCGATTAAATAAACTAATTGTTTAAAACCAACGTTTCGACTATAGGTTTCCAAAAAAAATGTCCAATGACTAGAGTCTTGACTTACTCAAATAATTACAAAAATCAAAGAAATGCACAAGGGAACTGTCAATGCTTAAAACATATTTATTATTTAAATCAAATAATTTAAGTGCATCCAAACTAGGGGAGAGAAATTTCTTAGCCAAAAGCTATCCAATTTACTATAGTTTCCCCTAGGTAAAATTTTGGTAGCATAACATTGCATTTCGACTAAGGAACTTAATACAAAATTTAAAACAATTTAAATAAATTAAATATCTTTATAACATCAACTATAGGATTTAACATACTCACTAAATCAATTTAAAATATACACTTCAAACTATAGCATTAGAGCATTAACTTAAATCAATTAAATTATCAACAACTATAGGAACTGTAAGAAATAATTTAATTAAATGGATCAATATTCAACTATAGTCCCAATGTAATAAATTTAAGTCATCTTCCCTATGCAAGTTTAAAAAGGTTAATAAGGGATTAGAGGTTTAACCCACTCCCTAACCCTAGGGCATCACAAGCCCTAAAAAAAAGTTTATAAAAGCAAGCTTAAGTCCTATTTGCTCTCACAAGTCTAACCTTTGTTTTGGTTGCAAGTTCAAGTGGAGAGAAAAAGGGAAAATCCCTTCCCCAAGTGGGAAGGTTATTTTCTCAAGTTTCCCAAGTTTAACATTTTCTAACAATTTTATTGTTTTATCTCTCCATGTTTTCTATTCTATTCTTTTTCAATGTTAACCTACAGGTTATTTTATTTTCTATCTTGTTTATATTACCCTAACAGGGTTACTAAAATTTCCATTCTCTTCTATCAAAGTTAGTTTATATTCCAAATAGCATTTCTAAGATATCTCTCTTTTTTTTTTGAAAAAAAAGTACATTGTTCTACCCCAAAAAATAAGGTTCTCTACTCTGGTTTTTTTTGTTTTTTTTAAAACTATACATAGAGAGGTAAAATAATTGTATTATAAAATATATGTCAAACAGAATGAAAACACACACACACACACACATATCAAGAATAAAATATAATAAACAAATATCAACATTTCTTTACAGGCGGCTGAAGGGATCACAGGGACTAATTTTATTTAGCAGAGAATGCTCATTTTGAAAAGGGCTGAGTGAATAAATAAATCAGACTACATTTTATTTACAAAGAGGTGTTGCTTTAAATACAACAGAGGGATTTAAAGGGGGCAAGGGGGCCGATGACCTATGCAAGTTGTGGCCCCTTTTCAGGGGTTCACGGCCTGCACAGGCCGACCCCCAGGCATGGGGTGGAGGCCCCATGGCCCTGCCTCTCGCCGCCTCCTATGAGGCACGCAGGCAAGCATTCATCATCTTTTTTTTAAAACATGACTTTGCCCTAAAACTTTTCGTTATAAATAAAAAATATCAAATTCAAAACAAACTCTTATATTTATATTAATAAATATATAATATATATATATATTCATAATTACATATATACATATATATATATGTATATCTTGTGTCTCTATATTTTTCTTTATGAAACAGAGAACTAAATGTTAAAAACAACATATATATATAGGAATACTATCGGATAGCTACAGGAAATTCTCTGACATTAAATCAAGGGGTTCCAGAGGAACAATTTACTCCAGCTCAATTTCAACAAGATTTTTTATTTTTTGCATGGGACCAAATTCATTTCAAAAGTATTTTTCCTTTCCAATATTTTTCTGTTGGAGTTTGCCTTATTCCTTATATCGAACATAATGATGCGAATCGTGCTTTAATGGGTTCTAATATGCAGCGTCAAGCAGTTCCACTTGTTCAACCGAGAAGTGTATTGTCAGAACTGGATTGGAGGGTCAAGTAGGTCTAGATTCAGGAAGTGTAGCTATAACCAAGCAAGCGGGGAAAATACAGTCTATTGATGGTGGAAATATCACTATAACTTCATCTGTTGTTAGAGACAATATAGAAACAGAATTGATTCTATATCAACATTCTAATAGTAATACTTGTATGCATCAAACCACCTTTTACTAAAATCAATGTAGTTGTATGCAAACCTAGAGCAATAGCATGATGAACCAAAAAGTCTCCAGGACCAATTGTTAAGAAAAGTGAATTTTTATTATCGTTAATAGCGTTCAACCAACCGGGTAACCATATGCTTTTACCAGCATTGAATGCTGTATCATTTGCTGAAGATAAGAGTACATCAAAACCATATAAGGCCTTACCATGAGCAGATTGTATCCATTGAGCAAATATAGGCTCAATCAAGATTTGTTTTTCTGGAGTACCAAAAGCAAGCATAACATCGTTATGAACATAAAGTCCCAAGGTATGAAAACCTAGGAATAAACTAGCCCAACTCAAATGAGATATTATGGCTTCCTTATGCTCCAATATTCTCACCAATACATTATCCTTATTCTGTTCTAGATTATAATATCTAATGAGAAATATAGCTCCATGACCAAATGCCCCTGTCATAATGAATCTGGCAATGTATTGATGATGAGTATACAATGCAACTTGGGTAGTAAAATCTTGTGCTATGAATGCATAGGCAGGTAAAGAATACATGTGTTGAGCTACCAAGGAAGTAATAACTCCCAAAGAAGCTAGAGCAAGACCTAATTGAAAGTGAAGAGAATTATTGATTGTGTTGTAAAGACCCTTATGTCCGTGTCCTAATAAGCCTCCTGGAGGAATATGTGCTTCTAAAATATCTTATATATATATATATATATATATATATTCCTTTTATCTATATATATATATACCTTATATATATATATATATATATATATATATATATATATATATTCCTTGTGATATATATATATATCAAGGAAATACGCTAGGAGGCATAAAATAACTTTCTTCTTTCATTAAAATAAAAACATAGCTTTTGTTTTTTTATTTAAAATATATCCAATTTATTGTACTAACCTAGTAGCCCATTTATTTCTTTCAATTAATCCTTCAATATTAGAAACATAATAATTTATTTTTCCTTTAAAGCAACTTAAATACACATTTAGTATAAAAAATCATTAGGGAGAGAGAGTTGGAGAGAGAGAGAGAGAGAGAGAGAGATATTTATCCATACATTTCTTTACAACTAGAATATCAATTAATCATTCAATGAGAGCTCCTTTATTTCTTTCTAGCAAGTAAATACATCTCAAAAATAGGATCATACAAGGAGGGTTACAAAAGAAATGATAAAACTCTCATCGTAATATGCCCCAATACAAAGCTCTTGAGCTTGGGCTTTTACATAGCCATAACAACAAAATGACAAGCTCTCCCTAAGCAAGGAGATCATTTCCCAAGGAGACTCTCCTCCTACTTCACTCCCGAATAGCCATAGAACCTGCAAAAGTCATAAAACACAACAAAGCCAATGGAGGTGCTCACCACCCAACCATAGGCTTTCTCACAAGCCTCCCCTGAGCTAGGAGGCCTACAAGTAACCCTGAAATACACTCAAACACAAGGGAGTCAAACACACACACAAACAAAGAAGCACATTCCCAACCAAGGATACTCACAACACCAAATCCATAACCATGGATTTGAAACAAGGGGGAGAGAGTGGACTACTCTCCTCAAGGAGAAAGACATAAATATAAACTTCTCATTTCTTCATACTACTTACTCATAGATCAACTTAACCATTATCTCCTCAAAATAATCTCCTAAAACAACATAACCATCTTAATATTCCGATATTTCTCAAGGAGGGCACTCTTGCCTCTCCAACATAACCATAGTCTCAAATAAGGCCTCAAGCCAAACAACTCCTCTCATGGAATGAGCCTTCCCCGAGGAGATTCTTGCCTCTTTCCAAAACCCACTTACAAGGCAAGCTTCTTCCACACAAGTGGTGAGCATTTGCCATAACAACCCAACCCAAAACATTAACACAAAAACAATAACACAACCAAACATGAGCATATCAAAACATGCATTACAGAAGCAAGTAAATAAATAAAAAAGCTTGAAGACTCTTGAGAGCTTACCTCACAAGTTCTCCAAGTTTGAAGGAGTTGAAGAAGATCTACACAAGTGTTCTCCAACACTTCAAAAATTATTTTCCAAGATGCAAGCTCCTCTCTCCAAATTCAAGACCAGAAATAAGCCAAAAGAAAAAGAACCCTTCTGCTCTCACAAAAAGGGAGATAAATAGGCTTTTCCCACAAGCCTTGATGAATGAGAAGGTGACTCTTGTCACCTTCTCCTTCATCCACACAACCCTCTCACAACCCCACAAGAATGAGGAGATGACACTTGTCACCTTACCATTCAACTATGCTACACACTCTCTGTTGATGATGATTGTTAGTCATAACAACATGCATAAAAATTTGCACAACAAACCTTTATTATCTTGTAAAGTACGATCAACTTAGGATAAGTTGATGACTCTAGATCTCTGTTGATCAGGTCATGATCGTCTAACGTTACTCAGAGGTTGATGTGACATGTTGTTTTCCATTTCAAGGGGTCTTATATTTGTCTAGGTGATCAGTATTGCACTGCATCCTGTAAATTCACTCCACAGAGAGGTCAATTCTACTCTATTTTCAAAGATTGCTAAGATATTTGTAAGTTTGATCAATTATTCTGATCATTGATCATTATGAACTTACTCCTTCTTCTACACTACATATCTATTTAAATGATGTGTCTATAAGTGGATATTTATATGTATTTCATGGATATTTATCTGTATTTGCATGATATTTATCAATTTGACATGTTTTTACTTCAAATATGCTCTGTATTTTCAATTGCCTACGGAATATCTACATATTTCATATTTTATTCGCTTTTGATTGTCTGTTATTTGCAATTATGAGGGTGATCTGTTATGAAATTCAAAGAAATTTAAAACAATACTTCTCCTTTAGTGAATCTTTAGTTATTGAATCACATACACACAAGATACAT
Source organism: Cunninghamia lanceolata (assembly GCA_027924645.1). NCBI lineage: Eukaryota > Viridiplantae > Streptophyta > Pinopsida > Cupressales > Cupressaceae > Cunninghamia > Cunninghamia lanceolata. The sequence continues at coordinate 36,110 of BSBN01001108.1, read as the reverse complement.
TCATGGAGAGAAGAAATCAAACCATAGGTCACCAGGACGTTCCACAGCTAGATATGGTTGATGCTAACTTCAAAGGAACTAGGAATGAAAACAATACATGCAGGCTGAAAAGCACTCCAAGGGACACAGCTAGTCAATGCATATATCCAAATTTCAATCACAGATTACTCAAGATTTACAATGATTTGTAATCAAAATGGCTTATCTTTCATTAAGTATGCATAACATGTACATTTACAAGAACTTTGAAAGTCTTGAACTTTTCAGCAATCAGATTTCAATTAAGTTTCGAATGTCTAAAAGATTGCACCCCTGCACCTTTTATAGAATAAGGTGAGGGGGCAGTTACAATTGACCAACGGTCAAGATTTATCAATTAAGATCAGCAGTTGACAATTACCCTATGACTTAGTCAACTTTTCGTCATGGCACAGGTTGCCAACTGGCAACCATCTATATGACTTACTATTTATGAGTACCTCATGCATATGCGCACTTAGTGATGCATCTTCATTCATTCCTCAAGTTCTTCTTCATTTTCTTCTTCTTCATCATTCTCCTCATCTTCATCACTTTCTTCATCACTGTCACTCTAATATACATCCTCTTGTATGTGGACCTTTACTGCTATCCTGATATGTTCATATGCTTGTACTATTTTATCAACCTCTCCCCCGTCTTGAATTCTAGCTTTTGTTATTGCATGCTTATGAGACTGGAACTTAGCCTTGAGAGCTTCTAGCTTACCTTTCCTATTGTTCAGTGTCTCATTGTATGTTTCTACTTTAAATTTTATCCTCATAATTTTATCCATCACTTCTTATGTCAGGTGGGTAAGAGGGTCATCTTCTACTGATTTAAAATTATCATGCAGAGCCTTAATAGCAAAGTCTGCATCATGATTCTCAATTTTGCCCTCTATTTTTCCTTCCAAGGCTTCAAGGACTTTTGCTTCATACGCCATCATGCTATACAATTTAACATTGATATCCCTGAGTTTGCCGCTGCACTTCTTCAAGATATCACACTCAAACCTAATATCTTCATACCATATGCTTGTCAGCAGGGCAGTATTATTATCCAATACTTGATTACTTATCAAAATTTGTGGATCAATTCTCTTCATTTCACTTAAAGTAGTTAGGTCCTTTTCCAAATCATTTTGCATTTTATCTACCTTTCTCTTTAGACTACTCAAAGAATTCCACCTCTATAAAGAGGTTCTCAATACATCTTCAGCCCCAGTGAAAGCTGACAACATCCATTTTTTCATCACCATTGCCTCATGTTTCATTAGGTCCAACTTGGTGACCTCTTCCTGTGACAGGACCATCAATGGGACTACAGGATCAACTGGTGTATTATCAAGGTTAATTAACCCTTTTATGAAAGAATGTAGTTGAGCAATGTGCTCCTTATGCATTTTATTTTTCTCATTTTCTTTCTTCACGCTTTGGGTTAAGGAATCAATAATATCCTTCCCTTCTTGACATTCCTGATCTTCATTGGCAAAACCCAAATCAACAGTTGTGATTTAGAATTCCTCTAGGCTAATTTTGCCCTTCTCCTTTTCAACTATGGGAAGTGCTATCTATGCAGTCCTTCTACCTGTGATAGGATCTCTTTTTATGGCATAGGTTAATCTGGCCTTTCTTTATGGCTTCATCATCTTCTCAGCGAACATGGTAGAAACATCAAACTCTTGAATTTCTGACCCTTGTTCCATACCTATTTCCTTTTCTAGCCAATGAGGAACATCACCTCTAGATCCTTGGTGGCCTTTGTCAATATCTTGTATGCCTTGTTCTCCAGTATCTACTTTTATCCTTGGTGGAGAAGACACCTTCTTGATTTCTTCCTCATGTATTTCTTCATGAGGGGGATCTTGTTGGAGATCCTCCTGTTGAGGGGTTGCCTTCTGCAAAGGAGGATCTTATGGAATTTCCACATTCTGATCCTATGCTTCATCCTGTACTCCCTCCCTCAGATTTTCATCTTCTTTATTATTTCTCTCATCCTGTGGCATATTGACATCATTGGATGCCTATGTATTTCACCCTTGAGGATCACCCTGACCGTGGGTCATGTCCTATTCTCCACCCGATGCACCAATATCATGTGGCTTAGGGTTCTCCTAACCTGATCTGTCTTCTGTTCTTGATACTTCTCCTGGATCTCTCTGAGTCTAAGAAACACCAACGTCTAATATATCATGATCACCCCCACTCTTTTGTTGAACTTCCAATACTTTGGATTTTGTAGGTGTTTCATGTTGTTGTTGACTCTGATTAGGAGCAGTGCTATCTTTCCCTGTATGCTCTGCCACTTCATTCTTTTATGGTTCCTCAGGTGCACCTGTTCTATCCTTAGGGCTTATATCACCCCTATATGTTAAATCCACAGCGGCAGGGTTAGTCACCTGCTCAACCAAATTATCGAGCCCTATCTGTTGAGCTTCCCTCTCTAGGCTACCTTGTTTCATTTGTTCTATTTGTTTTACTTCCTCCAACACTACCATCTGTGCTAATGGAGTTCCATGAGAAGTCATGCAGGTGTTGGAAACCACAGTTTCCATTTGTTGAGAGGCCACATTCTGAACCACCTCATCATCAAATAAGTCTACGGTATCCTCCAAAGAGAAAAGAACACCTTGACTTGCTTTAAACACTTCTCTCATTTGCTCCTCTGCCTTCTCAATTTTGAATTTAATTATGGTGGGAAGAGGAACATCATGTTGCAGTTCCTTCTTGAAAACTTCACCACCGGCTCCTCTCAATATGATGGTGTCAACACGGATATCCCCCCTCATGGTTGTTCTTTGTTTCTTGGGTGGTGACATCAGCATCACCCCCTCCTCTTCTTGCTGACTTTTAGCAAGTCATCACCTCCAAGTTCCTTATTTACTTGTTCTTCTTCCAAAGGGACTCCCTCTTCCACCTCCTATTGTAGGGTCTAGCCTTCTACCTACATCTCTGCAGCCTCAACCGTGGTCCTCAAAATTCTTTTAGTCTTTGGTTTTTCAACTAGAGGTTGTACAGACGATGCAGATGCCTGAGCTGATGTAGATGCACCTGCAACTAACGTGGCAATCCTTTCTATTATCACCCCCTTTGGTTCATCTTCACCTTTCTTACCTTTAGGGGGGATTCTCCTTTGTTTTTCTGTAGGTAATATTTCCCCATTGGATTTTCTCTTTTCATTAAGGAAATCATCATATTCTTCATCAGATACCTCCTGTCTCTTCTTCTTGGTATCAACTATAAGGGAAACACCCCTTTTCTTTAATCTGGATACATCCTCATCTACTTAGGCCTAGGTTAGCTAGATCACCCCACTTGTCAGCTCATCTAAGGATATATCCTCCGGTTGTGTAAGATCTGGAGATGATATGGTGTCGTTATACACCTTTTTGTCCTCATATTCATTGGACATGATCTTCCCATCATCCTTCCACAGTTGTACTAGCACTGGGATGCAGTTAAAGGTTTTGATTTGATTCAAGGTTAGTCATTGATATTTCCTTCTTCTCACCTCAACTTCATCATCACAATCGGTCCAAAAGTCTTCTAGATGCTTCTGATGTATTGGTTTTCCTAGTATCTTCTGCATCCTCCCATAAGGATGATATGATCTGGCTAGGGGAAATGGCTGTAAATACATCAATTTTAACCCCCCAATGACATGTTTTATACTCCTTGAATCCAAGTACATGTACCAGCCCATGGATATTGGGAATAAAATTGGAGGTATCTTCTTTTGTGCCTTGTAGGCTTCAACTATTGTGGATACCTGTCTGACAAATTCCATCAAGATGACCCCATCAGTAGGGTATCTTGGCAACATAAGAGGTTGTCCTTCAAATCCCTCTATCCTGATGTATGAAAAAGTGGCAAACTGGATAAACCAGGGTCCATGCTGATAAACAAATTCTTGAGCTTCCATGCTCAGCCTTTTAGTCCTGTTCTCCTCCATAGTTCTAACTAGATGCATGGAGAATACATCATTTACTAGTTTGTAATATAGGAGGTATTCCTTCCTTTGTAATTGGGGATAATGATTCCATATGTGTGCATCATCAACATCACCACCAGCCTTACCCACTGTCTTCAAAGCATCAAAAGTTCCTTTATATGCACATGAGTATACCACATATGAAGTCATGTAGAATAAGCAAGTTTGTCCTCCCAGGCTCATCATTCCTTCATCCAATGCATCACTGATGATCTTAGCCCATAGTGGCCTGTTGTTTGCATATAAGACCATCTGGATGATCCCAAACACCCAGTTCTCAAAATTTCCAGCATGAGGCTTGCCAGTCATCCTGCTCAGTAGAGCAATCATATATTGGTACTCATCATCAAAATCAAACTTATACAGATGCACGGGTAGTTTGGCTGAGGCGGCATATGTGCTGCTCTTTGACCTCCATTGGTATATCCTCTTCCTTGCATTTTTCTTATTATTGTTATATTTTGTTTCCAATTTGCGCAAGTCTACACTCACTACCTTCTTCCCAACTAGCAGATTGAAAGTGGCGATAATGCCCTTGACTGAGAAGTCTGCATATATCCTTCCATGTTTCTCCACCTGCCTAGTTTCAAGGTTATAATTTCTTGCACATTCTACTACCAGCTCCAGGGCATCCATAGCATATGGAAAACTAGCTACATGCCACATACCTGAGACATACACCCCATCCAGAATGGGATTGTCCTTATCATGATCCAATCTTGTTGACCATACTGCCAAGTTCGTATCTCCATGGTGTGTATCACCAATAACTCTGTATTTGAACTGCACCCCCTCAGGCTAGACAAACATGGGCTTGAGGAACTCCGCCTCAGACATATTTCTTCTAAGATCTGCCATGAATTCCTACAATAAACATGATATGTTTTACCCTACAGTGTCCACATGCATTTCTACAACATCATGTACTTATATCATGCATACTCTATATATTATTCTTCAATTCATTATGATATGTATTATCACAAAGCCCAAACCACAGGAAAGACAAATACCCTACCTAAAAATACAGAAAGTGACAATAGGAGGGTTACAATTACTTACCTGACAATGCTTTCTTCTTGGATTAGATGACTGATTATGGAGAAGTGTTGTAGACGCTTAAGATCACCCGTTCTATTATGTTGAAGGATCCAATCAGTTGACAGGTAGCTATTAGAGGGTTTGACTTCAGAGCTCTATAATTTCTTGATTTATCACAAGGTAAATGAAAATAACCTTCAAATTCTACCTTTAAAGAAGATCAGTAGGACAAATTCGGGTAAAATGCATTGTCTTGATCAAATCCGTTGATCATCTGCAAGGAATTCGTAGATGCTGCCAAGTGTTTAGTTTGCATTTGTAACCGGTGGGAATTCATCTACCACATTTAATTGCATTTAATGTCAAGAAGGGGAGGGGAATTCTTCAAAAGATTGGGGGATATTCAAAATATGACCCCCCTTGGATAAAATGACCCCCCGCTTTTGAGTGTAAAAACTGAATGCAAAGGATCGGGTGATATGGTCAAAGTTTGACCATGTGTATATCGGGTCACGAAACTAAGATCAGGGGCTATTCAAAATATGACCCCATGGATAAAATGACCCCCTTGGGAAAAGATCAAGGTGACATCATTATGTCGACAACATTGTTTAATCATTATGTTTTAATGACTTCATTGTCATATTAAAGAATATGACAGACATCGGATATATACCTCCCCGAGGATAAAATGGAATGATGACATCATCATCAGCGTGATTTTCTTCATTTATTGGATTTGGATGATGTCATTGTCATACCAACATTGGGTGATATTTGCAAAGAGGGTGATATTCGTAAGATGACTGATGTTAAAAATATGACCCCCTGCAAGATAACTGAAGTCTCTTGACAGGTAGATATCAGCTCTTACTTAAATTTGACGTTCACACATCATGCACCGAGTGATTTATCAGGTGATAATCCCATATCAGGGTGCTCTTATCTAATATGACTGGTATTTGAAATATAACCCCCCCTTGGACGGGATATCAGGTTTCACCAAACTTTGACTGAACATAACTCTCTTCCCTTACACAATTTTGGGGTGATCTAAAAGGCAAACCTACTTGGAATTTTGTGTACTTTCCAACCATGATGTTAATAATGTGAACTACTAAATCTGACAATTGACCTCATCATGGTGACAAATCCACCCCCTTACAAGGTCACATGCATGACTAATTTTACCAAACCGCCCAAAGCAGAAAACAAACAAGCCAAAGCAGAAAGAAAAGTTGGGTCCTTGTTTTGTCAAGGCAGAATGGGGCGTGTTGTGTAACCACACAACACTCTCCCACAAATTCTCTCACACATATGTGAGAGCATTGGGAGAGGAGATCACACATGTGAGACCCCACAAGAATGAGGAGATGACACTTATTACCTTCTCATTCAACTATGCTACGCACTCCCCTACAAATGCTCTCACACATGTGTGAGAGCATAGGGAAGAGGTCTCACACACGTGAAGGCTTTGGAAGCTTCCAAAGCACTTAAAGACAAAGGGTAACCTTACCCTAGGTGGGTGGGGTTTGTTAAGGTGGGATGGTGACTTGCCACCCACCTTTCACATCTCCCAAACTCGTCACTTTACTCTAGGGGTAAGTTAAGGTTACACCAAGAGTTAACATGCTAAGAATGGTCATAGACCCTAGGGGTATGACCTAGGGTCATTAATTAACCATAATTAACACAAGGGGGCTCATAAATCCACTTAAAAAGGCTCATAAATATTTAGTACAAAATTTGTGCAAATCAAAACAATACAACATTACAACTTTCAAGGTGATCAAACAATAAGTGTACAAATCAAACACATTACAATCATTCCAATTTCAACAATAACCTTAATCCACCTTAGGGATTAGGTTGACATTACTGGTTAAATACATGAGTTACTTAGTAGACCTCCAAAAATCCATTGGCTATGGAAATGCCTGCACACTTCAACACACAAATTAATATGCCCATGTATAAATAGCCGAAGCAACAAGAATTAAACAGACACAGAGTCACTCAATAAACCAAGTGTTTCAAACACAATACCATCATTTCAAGTATCAATGTATAGCCTTATTCCAACCTTTTCACAAATTCCATTTCTAATCATCAAACTCAGGTGTTCTAATAACCATTGCAACAATTCAATCTCAATTTAGAATATTATAGCTTAATTACAAATCATTTCACAATAATCAAGAATAACATGATCAACTACATTACAATTTATGCCTATATTCCAAGATACAATCCTTTCCAATTTTCCAATATCACTGAAATCCATTCACTTTCAAAATTGAAACAATCAAGGCAAGGCAAATAATATCTCATCTAAAAAAAATTGAGAATTAACATAGGCATTTCGAACTAATTCAAGTCAAATCATATATGATCTATCAAGTCAAGACATGTATCTTACATATACAATTAACACAACTACCATATAAATAGATCCACAACGACACCATACGACTCTTGGACAAGGTCATCATACCATAACAAAACCTAAGCCTAGGTAAGGCAATAAAATAGGTCTAATGACGCCACTAAAATGATTGTACAAGGGTGGGCCTCACAAATTTTTTGATTCTGCTATTCATGTTTATTGTTGATAATAGAATAAGGAAATAAGTTAATTGATTGATAAATTGATTGTGGTTTATAGAAGTTAAAATTTTGATACAACTGATTCAACCCCCCCCTCTCAGTTGTCTTGTGCCATTCAATAGCTAACTCATCCAAACTATCCATACCTGAAACCAAGGTAAACAAACTATCATAGGTAGAACTTCATGCTATCAACATAACAACCCAACTCTGCAAACATGTCCCTGTATATCCACCATATTGCAAAAGAAGACTCCAAGATGATAACACACATAGATATGCGATAAAAAACCTCTAAAGTAACTCACTGCAATAAAGTGTAACCAGTCCAAGAGAGGTTCTCCTCTCATACAAAACACATATACCTTCTAGAACTCCCACTACATGTGTAATGTCAAATCTGAAAATGAGACCACAAAATTAACAAGTCCTCCTATAGCTAATCATATAGAGGATGTGGCTAACTCCTCTATCATAGTGTCACAAAAGCGTACAATGATATGCAAAATACATCTCTCATTACCAATCCAAATAACTCTCCCAAGTCCTCCAAACCAATGAAGAAAGAGATCAAGGAGCTACCAAACTATTGCCAAAAAATAATGAAGTACAAACAACAGCACATGACTCCATTTAGAACCTCAACTCCATAAACATAAGACCCTTCAAGAAGAAGACAATATACCAGGAAAGAGAGAACCTGCAAATCAAACTGTCCTTATACCACACTAACATGTGCCAAACTGTGTAAAGTAAGATCTCCTTCAACACTCCCAAACTGAAAGGATGTCAACATCTAACCATTCAACTTATAATGAAACATGGTAGAACTAGATGTAAACCTCTCACAAAAAGTAGATCAAACTTAGCCAAACATTCCCACAACATAAGGGAATATGCCCAAAGCCATTAACCATCTCCTGTACCTCTCCTACCAAATCCTCAGAACTAACCCAAGTTCAAGATTATAAGGAGAAAAACGGAAATACATAAAATCATGCATCTACTTCTCAACATCCCTTAGAACTCAACTTTCAAGACTAATGCACAAGAGAAGACAATATACATATAAAGAATGCATCTAATAATCAGGCAGGCAACACCTCTTAGATCATGCACCTACCGAGTAGACCAAGAGTGGGATACAAGATTGTCCTATGCATACAACACTAAGCAATATAAGCTTTCAATAAAGACAACCTTCTCATCAGATCTATGATGGACTCACATCCATTTCCAGGTGTAGTCTCCTCGGTATTTACTATTGAAAAACTTTCATAACCATTCCAACACATATCTCTTAAGTACAAGAGATTTCCAGCCTGACCCAAGTCTCTCTAGTATCCATGAGCACCCACCAATCAATTGATGCCAACTTCAAATGCAACCTACAAAATCATGAAGCTCCAAGCAAATGATTAATACTCAAATCCAAAGAGAACTACATCCTCTCCAAAGGAAGAACAATAACACCTCTACCAAAGACTCTAAGATTCCTCCATAAAACAAGATGTTAAAACCTCTTCAAAACACATGAAGATAACCATATCTTGCCAAAGCTCCCACTGAACCATGATACCAAGCTATACATGGCAACAAGATAAACATCAAACCATCACTATCAAAAGCTCCCATTGAAACATGTAACCAAGCTATCCATGACATCGTGATAGCCATTTCCTAAATGAAGATCATCCATGGCCTCAATACAATCAAAGAATACCACTGTAAATAACACACTCCCAAAAGGTCGAGTAAACCATAATCTCCAAACCAAGAAGATTAAGCATCCTCTGTCAAAAGAACCAAAAATGTCAATAAACCCTCACTAAAACCTAAGGGCAGAATCCAAGAGCTCCTTATGACACCAACAACTATTGTAAAAGATCATCCATCTTCTAACCAAAGATTATCCATGGCTCACTACACATTGCAACATCAGCTTAGAGCCAAAAATCCTAAAAACAAAGAAGATAGAACATACTATGTAACTACACAAAACTCCCACTAAAAGTGATACTGAGCGATGCATGGTATCATGACCAACATCATTACCAAAAAACTTCACTAAAAGTGAATAGAGCTTCTCATTCACCATTACTTACTACTATAAATTCTAATGAAGAACTATATCAAGTACTCTAAACCATCATTTTGTCTCACTGCAATAAACATACCAATGTAAACAAGGTGACCAAGAAGAGGCCAACCAAACAGAATCCTCATTGGATAATTTACAAGATCTGCACTCATGCAACATCTCAAAGGAGAAAAACATGGTCAGTGCTCCAATCTCAAAATAAATGAAAAAATAGATTCAACCCCACATCAGTAATATGCAGAACAAAGATAACCAGGTATAACATGTAGATTTCCAAGACTCAAACACCAGGATCAATGGTAGACCTGATTTGCCAAACAAATCCACATAAGAGTAACCATAGATCATAAGAACCCATCAAGCAGCCTTGCAAATTTATAATTGTTTCCATCCAAAATGCTCTAAGAGTTTGAATATAATTTTTCCACAAATCTACAAACCACATATTTTTGTTAACATGTAAAACCTGTAAAACCATCTCTCTGTAAATCTGAAATCACTTAAACATCTAGATATTCACACCATACATGTCATCTAAAATAATGAAATATCACAAATCTCTACGAATCCATATCTTTTTGTAACAGGAAAGCTGTAAAACCTACATATCCAAAATAACTTGAATATGAAAAAGGAGGAACCAGGTTGTTCAGGAGTTTCCATATCACTAAAATACCAACTCCACAACCCACATGCAACCAGTGAAAATTTATCCAGTGCTTTCATGTAACCAAGGGCTAAACCCTTGAATCCAACATAAGCACTCAATACTATAGTCTAAAAAATAAATGTTCTTCCATGTGACCAGGGCACAAAAATCAACCACCCAACATGAAAACCCATTCACTTCACATGGCCACAAGGTAAAGGAACATAACCACCATGCAAGAGGATACTCACATATTGCCAAACTGGAGCTCTAGATCACTTCCACAAGATCAACTCCATGAAGATCCATAACCCTAAGCCTCAAAAGCCCACCATAGATTTCATTGACAATATCCATCCAAGAGTTAGATACCATGGTTTCCAATCTCACAGATCTGCAAAACAATGCCAACATACAGAACATCCACTGTAGCCCAAAAAACCTCCAACTCTACAATTCCTTCCAACAAATTCACAAGCTTCACAAGCTAAATTCAAAAAATGGAGGAATACCTAGAACCAAACTACCATGAATCCATCACATGCAAGCAACATGTAAGCCCATGTAAGTACATGCAACTCACATGCAAACACATGCAAGTACATGTAACTCACATGCAAGAACATACAAGCACATGCAAGCCATGGAACAACCTTAAGCTCTGATACCAATTGTTGGAATAAATGAACAATCTCTAATCCAATTGTTAATATCAAATCTCCAAGATATGATAGCAATTGGTGAGATACAAGGCTTTGACTACTACAATATAGAAATCTGAAAATTGTATGCAAATCTGAAAATAACTTTGCTTAACCTTGAAATACCATGAAGAGATTCAACTTCTTTATGATGTTAAAATCAGCCACTCTAACATGCTTGATAAAACCATGTTTCATGAACTTATAACAGTAATAACATCACCATATGATAGCAGCAACAAAGAGGCACAAATCAGCAACATAAGAATGCAAGATCTCACAACACAAGGTAACAATGGAACAGAAGATCAAACACATAACACAGTGTTTACATGGAGAAACCCTTGCGGGAAAAAACTCTACCAAGAAGAGAGGACCAAGTTGTATTATCTTCAAAACAAGATTACAATACATCAACTTCCAATCTCCTCTTCACTCTTCAATCCAACAGCACCTCTGTACCTATAAAACTGAGATATGCAACACATACATGGCATTGTACTTATAGAAGTATTTTACTCCTAAAAAAAGGCATCCATTTTCTCTCACCTAGGAATCTTCATCATTCAACATTCAATTACTTCTTACCATAACACTTGTCAAGAGTCAACCATGCAACATTGGGCGTCCATGGACAAGAATAGATTCTTACAGGGTAGTAAATGTTGTCATAACTGTCATAGATTATGTCATAACACCCCCAAATAGCATATTCCCAATATGGGTGCCTAGAGCCAAGAATGGCAACTTACAACTAATAATTATATGTCATAAGTTGTCATATTGTCATAGAATCTTATGCCAACTTACAGTTGTCATAGATTCTCTTACATGCACTTAACAACTTTATGACATGTGTCATACATGCCAAAAAATAGTTGATTCCTCCAAGGTGGCGCCTACCCTCAATTACTCTTGATATTTACAATTACCAACCGTAAAATGTTGCTCCATAATTACCGTTGATAACTCTGGAATTTACCAATGTAGTAACTGTAATTACTGCCCTCGGTAATTAATTTTTACCACTGCCGGTGAAACTTGTACATCCCTTATGGGTAATTACAAATTACAAATAATAAATGGAATAAATACAATATTGTGATTTACAAGGTTAATGGCACCTTATCTCAACAAAGGTAATGGACATGTGATGTGATGTTTTGCTAGCTATGCAAAATCTCATGTAGTTTTCTCAGCATTTTAGGAATCATTTGTAGGTCTACCAACAAGTTACTTTACTTGTAAATTATGGTTCATAGTTTTTGAGCCTTTTATCATAGTCTTCCATTGTGAATACACTATCTTGGTTTCATATGCATACTTGTATTAAAGCAAGGGGGTTGGCCAATGCTTTGTGTGCATTCACATTGTTGAGATTGTGCCCTTCTATTTCTTTAATGTGCCAAGTTATGTGACTATACAACATCCTTCTCTATTTTTGGTTAGCTCAAGTGTCATATGCTCATGAATTAGAATCTTATAGGCTCTATATTTGATCCTTAGTTATGTGGTCTTGTCATCAAACATGGCATTCTTGCATTAAACATTGATAATTTCCATCACATCATGTTTCATGGGCTCTCCTTTTAGCTAAAGGTAACATTGAGAATGGGATTGGCAATGTACTTATGTGCATGGATTCAGTAGTATTTATTCGCCATCAATTGATTGACTAAAAGCACCTTGGCATGGAAATTCCAACATTTATGCTTTCACTCATATAGGCACCTTATAAAATCACATACATGTTAGTATTAGTTGCTCACCCAACCTTGTCCATGCTCAATGCATGTGTTCACAATCTTCATGTGCATCATGTAGTCATTACATTACAAGTGATCTTATCTTAGAATTGGAATGTCAATGTGACTCGTATTGCAACTCTTTTATGGTGATGTTTCCATATGTAATGTTTCTTGTAGATGGCAAGCTAGGGAAAGTTTAAATGTGTGGTAGGTTGCATGTGTTATGGTATTTTTTTGTTCCTAAGATATATAAATTAAATGCAATAGTTATGCAAGGGTCCTAAAAAACTAAGGAGATTATTGGTAATCTACCTAGGTATAATTAGGACAAAAATGACATAGGTGTCACACCCATGCAAAGCTTACCCAAGCTAGTGGAAGGAAACATCCAACCCTTAGCACTTTGAGAAGTTATGACTAAAAAAAAAGGCCTCTACGAGGATTGCATATAGAAAACAACCATGTTTTTCCAAATACAAGATATTGACCTCTAATGTGGGGTTCAAGATAGAAAAAGGTGCCTAACTTAACATAGGTGCAAGTTAAAAAATACATTTAACCAACCATTCTTGTTTACAATTTGGGTTAACTAAGGTATAAGAAACAAGGTTTCTATTCTAAATTGAAATGCTGAAATGAATAGATATAAGTTGAAGATATCTTTGCAATCATGATGTAGTTTCAACTTTCAACCTTTATAAATATGGGTACAAAGTATTTGTGATTCTATAAAGTGTAAAACCTCCAAGAAAGATTGTAATTTTGTAATAACATAAATGTATAGAACATTCCTAAATACATATTAGAACGTTCAAAATCAATAAACTAATATAATTAAATAATATCAATAAATCATAAGTCTATATTAAAAACTAGTTAAAATCTAAGTATAAAATCCTAAGCAAATAATCTTAAATGAACTTAATTACCCATACAATACAAAATATATAACAAAATTAAAATATAATTAATCTAAAGTAATTTGAAAAGTAAGATAAATAAATAGTAAAATACAAATTTTATATATTATTTTGTTTTAGGTTAAAGGCAGATAATGAAGGCTAAATATGCATGTATGCAAACTAGTTGAAGGTAAAATAATACTGATGCATCTAGGGAAAGAGTGAGAATCAAACTAATGTTATGAATCCTTCCAAAGCAAAGGTGTAACTTTGAAGTGACCACAAGTTGTGATCATCCACAAATAACATGTTAACTTGTGTGAGCAAGACAATAGATATTGTTATTCCCCACATGGCTAGTGAGAGTAACAGATAGCAAGAAAGACTCCAAGTGAAGTAGATGCAAACAAGACTGCAAATTAGATATGGAATATTTTCAGACACTTCTATTTAAAATCTATTCCTGTTCTTACAGAAAGGAAATTGACAGGTAAATTGAACTATGTAATTGTGAGAAATCGAATGCAATTGACATTCTATGAGATTTGCACGTGGAATTGGCGCATTCCGTGTGCATAAGTCGAAAACGTGAAGTAGTGACAGAAGGCGATGGAGTCACTGAAAGGTAAAAAGAGATCAAAATGAAATATGCACTTAATATAAGTATCATCATTAGATTGGTGCTTTAATGGCGTCCATATTCGTCACATCTTAATCACTTATCCAAATGGTTTTTATCTGTAGCATGATTTTATTTATCTATACATGTAAGTGACACTGATGTGTGACATGTATTGTGAGTGTCTTGTGGTTACTGCATCATATGTCAAATCACATTCTCATATTTTTATTTTTTTTTGCAGTCAAGCATTCATCATTTTTTATACCTAAAATGATTATCAATATATACTCTATTCATCATTTTGTAAATTTAAAATAATTATGAATATATACTCCTACAAATTTATATATGTTTATATTTTTTTGATAGAAGGTAAAAGTAGGGTTTTGAAAGGACCCCAAACCTTTTACAAACAGAACTAAAGAGCTGATAAACCCGCACCAGCCACACCAAAAAAAGGAACAAACAACATCTAAATTGTAATCCAACAGCAAACTTGCAGCAACTCACAAGGGAGCAGAAAACATGAAATGGAGGACTAAATCCCCATGAAGAGACAAAGACCAACCTACTCAAGGTTGCTTATAATTTCTTTTTCCATAATAAGAAATATGTTGAACAAATTATCTTATTTTTTAGTATTAGATAATCTGCCAAATAAATTATCTTATTTTAGTATTGACTAATAATTCCTCAAGGGAATTTTTGTTTAGTGATGTGCATAAATTTGCAAGAACTTTTTTTCAAAAAAAATGAAGATTTTGCCATGGGAGTTAATGCACTTAGCCAAAATTTGTAGGATTGTATAGAAATTTCTAGTGATGTGAATAAACTTGCTAGGAAAATTAATATTATTTCAAAAAAGGAAGGATTCACCATGAAAATTACTCTACTTAGCTAAAATTTGTCAAAATTTTATAGAAATTTTGAGTGGTCTTTTCCTAAAGTTATACTATCCCTGAGAATGTTTAAATCAAACAAAGCTACCATTGATGCAAACTAGAGGTTTGATCATAATGAATAAAGCCCAAGGAAAATTAATGGGAAGTTTATGGACCAAAACACATTTCCCAAATTGGTTATAAATGTGGCCATAAACAACAAGGATCACAAGAACATACTTGCAAGGTTAAGCTCAAAAGGGTTGAAAATCAAAGCAAATCAAAACAGGCGTTCCATGATTTCCAAGGGAAATTAGGGTGTGTTGTGCAAGCACTAAAACTCTTCCTCCTCTTACTTCTTCTCCTCCCTTGTCTCCTCCTCATCTATCACACCGTCTTGCTATTATTGTTGGTGATGCTTGTGGAAACATCATTACCAATCTCTCCCAAGCCTACCATGTTGTGTAGGTTAGTGTGACCTCCCTGTCATTGATGTCCATCATGGCCATGACCTCATCCTATTCATTATCATTTTTGGGGACCCGGTCCATGAATATGGGTCTTCTCACCTCTCCCTCTCTAGGCACACTTCTCTCTATATGATGGTATCGAAGGCATGGTGATAGCTCATCCTTCACCCCCTTGAATTCCCACATGACCTGATCAAAGCAAAATCTCTTGAAAATGAACTATACCTCCCTTAATACCTAATGTAGTCTAGGTAGGGGGCCCAATGAAGGATGACCTAAACCTAGCAACTTAACACTTACTAAAAAATGTACACAGACACCATTATTTGCATTAAATTGGGAAACCTACCTGAAATAGGCTTACAAACATGCTCATAAAAGCCTACCAAATGCATAACTCAATAATGAGCTACAAGACTATTCTTTTTCCTAAAGGGATGATGCTCTAGAATAGATCTATCTTCTCTATGTTTCCCCTATCCCTTCTCTCAAGTACAATTGGCCTCTCAACTTGACTCTCCTCTTCTTTTATCCTCTTTGCACTTCCTCCCAAAGGAATAATGTTACCTACCAAAGAGAGCTCACCTCTCTCTTCTATATCCTCTTTCTCTATCTCTACCTTTTATGAGTGTTTCATCTCTACCTTGAATAAATGGTAGCTATTCCAAATGCTCACTCCAACAACCACCAATAGTCTATATCACAAGAAAATAATTATCCAAATGATTAAGAATGGTGACCATTGGAGCAAGCATTTGGGACAAGTGGTAGTTATTAAGGTGGAGCTAAAACAATCGTATAAGGTAGAGATCCTCTAGGTAGAAAGAAGGGAGGAAATAGAGGATAGATAAATCCTCTAGGAAGAGAAAGGGGAGATACATGAGAGAGACAATCTCTCTTTGAAAAGTAACATTGTTCCTGTTGTCCTATTTTGCTTCCCAGCCAAATAGCCCAAATCCATAAAATCTCTAAGTGTTTTCCCCTTTAAAGATGCAAGGAAAAACATCCTGAAATTAGCTAAGTCTAAAAATTTCTAAGTTTGCCTTATGTTTTTAGTGTAGTCAAAGTTTCAGAGTTCAGAGTTCAGTCCCTCATCCTTCCATCCCCATCATCTCCAAACTCTGCCTTATTCTTTGCAAATTTCTCTAAGTGTTTAGTTTTTTTCAAAGATCAGAGTTCAAACCTTCCCTCTTCTTCCTTATTTTCCTTGGAAGGAGAAGGGTTGAAGTCTCAAGCGCTGAACTCTGACCTTTTCCCTTTGCAAAGTGGCTAAGTGTTGCAGGGCTCAGACTTTTCATCTTCTTCCTTCTCCTTTTGGCAAGCGGAAGGCAGAGAGCTCAAACCCTGACCTCCGATGGATGTTATATGTACTAAGGCATTCCACCATTTCGAAAAATCTTTTGGTGGGCTAGCGGCAAGCTTGTGGAACCATGGAAAGCGGACATGTAGTGGTGACATCATCAAGAAAAGCCCAAGGCCCGAAGGCCGAATTCTGCTAAAGCCTTATGGAAATAATGCTAGGTATTTTGGACTTTGGAGATTGGACCTTCCTTCTTCTTCCTTCTCATAGAAAGTAAAAGATGGAAGGCCTAAGCTCTAAACTCCACTGAAACTTTCAAAAGATCAACTAAGTCTTTAGACTTTTGTGGCTCGTACTTTCCTTCTTCCTCTTTCTCTAGGAAGGCAGAAGACGGAAGGCCCGTGCCCTGATCTCCGATCATTTTTACAGTCTTCAAAAACAAAGGGAAATAAGGCAGAATCAAGGGGTCTGTCATGATCACACATGATGAAATATTGCTTCCAAGACAGGGATCTAGTTTAGATGAAATTCAAACATCCAACTCCAGATGGAATATTGCAGTTGAGCAATTATGGTTCCAAAAGGCAGTTCAAAGTACAGATTTTCAACAAAGATATTTGTTCAACCACTTCTTGGAGATATTTTTCTACATTTATGTCAAGACAATTAGATTTTCTTCAAATATTCCTTTTGTAAAATATCTCTGACATGCCCATGGGCGCATTCATTGCAGTAGGTAATGGTGCTTCATTGTAAATGCTATATAAGGCATGAAATGTAATGTGATCTAGTTGGTCGTTGATTGTAAAAAATCATATCTATTTTCAATTGTAACCGTGTCTCTTTGACAATAAGAAATAAGATTTTTACCTTTTCATGAATTATTTTGCTTTGTGTAATATTTATGTTTGAGTATCCATTTGTGAATCTTTCTTTTCCTTCTAGATCTCAATTAGTTTCCTTTACCTCTGCAGTTTGCTCATGATTTATGTATGTTGGTCTATGGTTTATTGTTATTATGTGCATACATGGTTGTTTTGAGGGCCTACCTATATTCAATCCTAGTGTATCACCTCATTTTATTTCAGTTTTATCCTTCTTCCTATTTTCCTCAATGGTGCATAGATTAGGTTTAGTCTTAGGAATAGATGAATCTCCCATTCAACAAAGGAACCAACCTCTCTCTAGAGATTTGATTTCTCTGTAGGGTCCCACACCTAGAAATCATCTCAATGTTTCAATGGATTGTTGGAGCCCTAAAAGCCTCTAACACAAGGTGCAAATCCAAGTGACAACAAATTCTGGCACGCCCAGTGGGACCGTGAGCAATCTAAATCAAAGAATCAAGCTGAGAATCTATTGTTCTTCTCAATACTCTGTACTTTGGTAGACTTTTCATGCACCTGGTGACTCTACAAGCTTCTGGTTCTGATTGGTGCCATCTTTTATGCTTGTGCAAACAAGGGCATCTTCAAAAGGTAACTTTCAATTCACTGAATTATTTGTTGTTGCTTCAAGAAGAAGGTCTAAGTTATCTAGGTCTCCTATGAGAAGGAATAGCAACCCAATTTTACCTCATCTAAGAGCTCAATCTACACCCCCTCCTATTAGGTCTCAACACACAAGTAGAGGCTTGCATATTCCTATTTTAAATTTGTATATCCCCATTATGGCAAGGAATTTGCCTTTTGTGACCTTTAATGGAGGTAGTCCTTTAGATTTGGCTGCATATAATGATATACCAGCTATAGCCCTAAAGAGTTTCACCCTTTACAGGTGATGGTTCTATAACCCCTGCTAAGCACATCAAAGACATATCCAGTGTGTGCTCAGTCCATCATAGCTAGCATGAGAACATTGTTGTTAGACTGTTGGTTTGATCTTTTAAAGGGAGGTCTCTTTAATGGTTCAAGAGCTTAACCCTTGCTTCAATACACAATCGGGACGAGCTGGGAGAGAAGCTCTACAAACAGTTTGGAGAGAGAGCAGATAATGTTTCATTGCTAGAACAACTGACAACAATCAAAATAAATCCAAGTGACATGCTGGCATATTTCAATTTCAGATTCTAGAGGACGTGGGAGAGAATTCCAGCTACCCTCATGCCATCTCCACAAGGTGCTTTTCTATATTTTTTAAGAGCTTTGAATTATGATATTGCAATGATGATGTAGTCTATGGGTGTAGGGTTATGAGACAACTCTAAAAGATGAAAATTGTCTAATATAGGATGGGAAAATTTCTCCCAGACCTCATGTACTTCTTTTTCTAGAGTTGCCTTCATCATCCCATTAGCCCATCATTGCTCCCATCCTAGAGCCTAAGTCTTCAATGTCCTCTCTTTCTTAAGAAGAGAGTGACCTTAAAACCCTAATGTCCAATTTAACCAACAAGGTAAATAGCATTGCTATTCAAACTACCCCCAAACCCCATCAGAATTATAATCAAGGGCAGTCATCCAATCAAAATTGGAATCAAGGTTACAATCCCAACAGAAATCAGAACTGGAATCTGAGTTATCAGCAGAATAGATATCAACACCCTAACCATGCTCAGCCTTTACAAATAGTTCGACATATCCAATAGATACCGATTGTGAACCCAATTAGGGCGTTAGTCCCTACTCAAAATAATCTGGCCCAAGAGGTAGATTGGTGCTACCCCTGCAACCAACTACACAATCAATCCACTTGTGCTTTTGGAGCACAAGAAAGAGCTTTAATGGTGTAGAATTTCCATACTCAGTAGGCATCATTATCAGAAGCAACCAATAGTAACCCCAAGGTATCAAATGAGGCAACCTCTGATGCCAATATGATGCTATGGACATCAGAAGACTTGTTTGTTGTCAATCATCCCATTGATAGTGTGATCATGCTTATAAGTGATATTGCAGACGACACTAGATCTAAAAAGAGGTAGTTAGAGGCTAGCCCTATGCCTATTGTATTACAAAACGAGCATGTTCCAAAGGCAAAAGTGGCCACTACCACAAATACAATTCAGAGCAGTAGATCTGCTACTACAAAAGAGATTCCATTGGGCTTAAAAGTGCCTGAGCAAACTGCTGATTAATAAAAAAAGGGAACATGGGTTCCCTCAATGTATAAAGTAGCCACTATTCCACCAAATATTGTGGAACATATGAAGAAAATGAATATAAATGTATCAATGTGGGAACTAATGTCAATTCCTTCTCAAAGGAATTTGTTATAAGAATCACTAAGGCAATTCCCATTAGTTGAATCAATAGCAACTAACTTATCAGCAAAACAGAAAGAAAAGAGCTCTGTCAGTCTTGTGCAGCCAAGGGAAGAGCAAGTAAGTTCAGTAAAGAAACCATCCCCTTTCTACTTGTCTGTAATTATTGGTAAGTTTTTAGTGCACAATTGTATGATTGACTCTAGGGCTAGTGTTTCAATCATGCCCAAGAAGATTGCAGATGCATTAGACATCAAATACACCCTTGTTTCATCAGAAGTATTACAATTGGATGGAACCTATGTAAATACTATAGGAGTGATCAAGGGACTGGACTTGACTCTACATGCATGTCCAAACTTGACTTTCAGTCAGGACATTTCAGTCATTGATCGTCCTCCCTTCTTTGTCATTTGTCTGCCAAGAGACTTCACAACCAAGGTAGGTGGCTACCTTTCTTCTGACTGGTCTCATATGTTGTTGAGGACTAGATATGGCACAAGGTTCACCATCAAGGCTGAACCAATTTCAAATTACCATGTGGAGAAATATGACCATAGCCTGATGAACCCGCATGTTATGATTCAGGGTGAGGAAGTGCATGATTTAGAGTCTCTTGAGGCAGCATCTTCATCTCTTCCAACCCTTGATCTTTTTCTTGATGAGTGGGCAAGGGATCACCATGATTTTGATCCTTATGATACCACTGAGGCAACCAACTTGGGCACCTACATGATCCATGAAGGGGATTCTTCAGTATCTTCTGTACTAAAGCCAAATGATGACTCCAATGGCCCATGGAAGATGTTTTTTGATGGTACAAAGAGTAGAAATGGGGCTGGTGCAGGGGTTTTACTAGTCTCTCTGACTGGTAAGAAATTGCATTTTTCTCATAGATTACATTTTTCTTGCACCAACAATGTAGCAGAGTATGAGGCATTGGTCCATGGTTTGTTGATGGCTGAGATGAAAAATATCAAGCATTTGGAGATCTTTGGGGACATTGAGTTGGTGGTCCACCAGGTTAGAGAGAGATGTGTCACAAAAAACTAGCTTCTAAGAGCTTATAGACATAGAGTTTGGGAACTTCTTGAGAGTTTTGATGCTCTCAACTTACAGGTAATCCCAAGAAAGTTAAATTCAGAGGCTAATCAATTGGTGACAGTGGGGGCTGAATTTTCTCCACCTATAAATTTGTTTCAGGGCCCTTATCAACATGTGAAAATAGTTGGCAGGCCCTCTGTTCCTGACAATGATATTCATTGGCAAGTCTTTGACATAAATGAATAGATTTCTAGCTTCATTTAGAATGAAGTTGAGTTCTCATCAATGGCGCAGCCTAGGCTGCAAGAGGGATATGGCGACCAAATCATTCAATTGAAAATGAACAAGCTGCCCAAGGGTTTAGTTACTCTTGAGGCCATTTTTAGCCCAAATGATGAGTTCATGGGTGAGAGAAATAATATGACATTCAAAAGGGAAGACTACTAGAAGGCCGCAGTCGCCCAAGATAAAGGATTGTTGCTAGGAAAAGTTTGTGGTGACGTTGAGCAGCAAGAATTTATACGACTAGCCTAGAAATGTAGTAATGTTCTAGCATGGGGTTATCAAGACCTAAATGGTTTTAACCCAGATGTTTCTCAACACTCCATTGATCTGGATCCAAATTGCAAGCCAATCTGTCAAAAACAGCAGCCCATAAACCCTAAGATTGAGTCGTTCATGAGAATAGAGATTGCTAAGCTCATCCAAGCAAGGATTATCTTTCCCATTAAGTGTTCCACTTGGGTTGCCAATCTAGTACCTATGAGGAAGAAAAATGGGGAAATAAGGCTCTATGTAGACTTCAAGGACCTGAATCGAGCCTCTTTGAAGGATCATTACCCTCTGTCCTCTATGGATCAAATTTTGCAAACAGTTGCAAGGGCAAAGAAGTTTTCAGTACTTGATGGTTTTTCTGGCTATAACTAGATCTTTGTCAAAAGAGGAAGATAGATTTAAAACATCATTTACAACCAAATGGGGAACCATGGCATATGCAAAAATGCCATTTGGTCTTTCTAATGTTGGTACCACATTTCAGGGGGCAATGGACATTGCCTTCAAAGGTTTTATAAATGATTTATCTGGATGACATCACAATCTTCTCCAAGAAGGGGGAAAATCATATGGATCATCTGGAAAAGTCTTCCAAAGATGCAAAGAGTTTGGGGTGTCTCTGAACCCCAAGAAATGTATTTTTGTTGCTGCTCAGGGTAAGCCAATGGGTCATCTAGTATCTAAGGATGGCATCTCCATAGATCTTGAAAGGACATCAACTTTTCTTTCTCTTTCCCTACCTACTCACAAAAAAGCTTTACAGTTCTTTATAGGGCAAATCAATTTTGTTGGGAAGTTCATTCCTAACTGTGCTAGCTTAGTAAAGCCTCTAACCCTTATGCTCAAGAAGGATGTAATCTTCAGATGGACTAAGGAAGGGAAATATGGTTTTGAGAAGATCAAAGAAGAGATTTCCTAGGCACCTACTCTCATGAACCCAAATTATGAGGAATTTGTCATTTATGCACATGGAGGAGAGAGCAGCATTCCAGCCATTTTGATGCAACAAAATGAACAAGGAATGGAATAGCCCCTGGCCTTCTTCAGTCAAACCTTGAAGAACTATGAGGTTAGATACAGCCCCATGGATAAACAAGTATTTGTCATTGTTAGAGTTTTTTTTAAAAATTAGATATATGCTGGCAAATAACCATATCAAAGCTTTAGTTTCTCATCCTAGTGTGAGATTATATAATGGGGATTGAGATGAGTGAAAAGAGAGCCAACTGGGTCACTAAGATCCTGGAGTATGATGTGATCATAAAGGCCACTAAGTTGATTAGAGGTAGAGGATTGTGTGAACAAGTAGCTCAAACTTCTGTAGATGAAGGGAATTCATCCTACCATTTGAATGAGGAGGAACCTACAGTTGAGCCATTAGTTGTGAGTTCTTAGACAACAAATATGGCCAAATTCCTATCCACTAGTGAGTATCCCTATGGATTGGATAGAACCAAAAGGAGACACTTTAGGCTGCAATCTATTCCTTATGCTTTGGTGGATGGTGTTCTCTTCAAGAGAAATTTGGATGGATTCTTACTAAGGTGTATAGAAGAAGATCAATTTGATAGGCTTCTCAGTGAGTTTCATGTTGGCCCAGCTGGTGGTCATTTCTCTACTAGAGCTACAACCATGAAAATAACGAAGGCAAGTTACTTTTGGCCCACATTATTCAATGATGCCCATGTATGGGTAATAAAGTGCAAAGAGTGTGCTCTCTTTGCTGGAAAGAAATGATTGGCAGCACTTCCACTCCACCCTATTCAAGTTGATCAGCCCTTCTCATAGTGGGGATTAGATTTCATTGGCATGATAAATCCCACTTCCATAAAATCTCTAAGTGTTTTCCCCTTGACAGATGCAGGGAAAAACATCCTAAAATCAGCTAAGTCTAAAAATTCATGTGTTTGCCTTGTGTTTTTAGTGTAGTCAGAGTTTCAGAGTTTGGAGTTTAGTCCCTCATCCTTCCATCCCCATTGTCTCTGAACTCTGCCTTGTTCTTTGCAAATTTCTCTAATTGTGTAGTATTTTTCAGAGATCGAAGTTTGGACATTCCCTCTTCTTCCTTCTTTTCCTTAGAAGGAGAAGGGGTTGAAGGCCCAAGAGCCAAACTCTGACCTTTTCCCTTTGCAAAGTGGCTAAGTGTTGCGGGGCTCAGACTTTTCATCTTCTTCCTTCTCCTTTTGGCAAGCTGAAGGCAGAGAGCCTAAACCCTGATCTCTAACGGATGTTATATGTACTAAGGCATTCCGTCATTCCGTAGAACCTTTTGGTGGCACCGCGGTAGGCTTGCGGAACCACGAAAAGCAAACATGTAGTAGTGATGTCATCAATAAAAGCCCAAGGCCCAAAGGCAGACTTTCGCTGAAGCCTTATAGGAAAAAATGCTAAGTATTTCAGACTTCGGAGATCGGACCTTCCTTCTTCCTTCTCATAGAAAGTAAAAGATGGAAGGCCTGAGCTCTGAACTCCACCGAAACTTTCAAAAGATTAGCTAAGTCTTTAGACTTTTGGGGCTTGGACTTGTTGTGATGCTCACAACACGCCCCATTTTACTCCTTAGCAAAATGAGGACCCCTGTTGTGGCTGTGACTTTTGTTTTTTTTTTGTGGGTCTATTAGGTGGTAAAAGAGAAAGAGAGTGAAAGTTACAAACCTTGTTGAAAATAAAGGAAAAATAACATTAAGTACCAGAGTAGAATATGGGTGAATTCCTTGTCAAAAATGAGTGAGGGTTGCTTTTTGAACCATGTTAAAATTCCTAGTATTTTACAAGATATATATGTTTTAGGTAAAATGTACAATAAGAAGGTTTGTATGTTGCATATACAAAGTTGTTTGTATATGCAAAGTTGTTTGTATACAAAGTCACTCGTATGCAAAGTTGTTTGTATATCGAGTCGTTGTATAAGTCACAAATGGAGTCAGGTTTTTTTAAGTCATTTTACTTGTATGCATTTTGTTAACGTTCTATCTATACATACAAGTTGGAACCGATGAATTTCAAAGCTTGAATGCATAATCGGTTGATTCCATCGGATGTATTTTATGTTTGTATGTTTGGCGAAAGAGAAACATACAAAGTGGATATACAAAGCTACATACATGCTATGGAACCGAAAGGATCATGAAATAGGATTTTATTGTTGTATGTTTCGCATTTTGTATGTATGCTTCGGAGACATACATTTTAATATACATACAATGTGGAACTAAAGAAAGGTTAAAATGATGCATCACTACTTAACATATATTAAAAGATGCATTGCACTTTATACATGTCGCGGAGCCAAAAAGTGAGTAAACTATGGTTTATAAAAGTTGAAGTTCGAAAGGACATACAAAGGATTTTGTATGTATCTTGGGCTTTGTATGTAAAGGTTTGATACAAGTGTTGTTGTATCGCAGGGATACAAATGAAAAGTAAGGTGGGTCCCGCCACTTGCATATCAGATTTGCATAATTACAATGTATGTCTTTGATATACAAGCCGATATGCAAGGCGGAAGATGCAAAGAAGAGATACCAGCTGGATGCGAAAAGAAGTTCAATATAGAAAGGTCTTTGTATATTTAAATGCTTGTATGTTCATAACATACATATCCGAGATACAAAGGAGTAAAAGCATCACAAGGGATAAAAGGTAAAAGAGGGTTTGTATATGTTTTTGTATATGCGCTTGTATATAACGAGACATACAAGGAGCGATATACAAAGCGAAAGGTACAAGTAAGGAAAACGGACAAAAGGGAAGGAACGTTAGTCATGGTTGTTTGCATGTATGTTTGTATGTTAAAATATACAAAGAGAACATACAAAAGGAACATACAAGGAAACGGGTATGTATGCACAGTTTAACTAACGATAAAAAGGGAAGTTTAAAAACACAAATACTGAAGTAGAAGGCCAAACTTTTGGCACATTAATTGTTGCAATTAATACCCATATAACATTCAGAAGAGGTATAAATTGACCACAGCGAGGTGAATTTTAAATCTATTTTTTTTATGTATGTTGGCAGGTTTGCAGGTATATGGAAGGTGGAGCTTTAATGTTGATGACATCATAAAGGGCGGATTGGATAGCAAAAGAAGCAAAAGGAGTAAAGGACTTCAATGAGAAGAAATATGCAAGTGGAAAGAAGAAATATTAAAAGGGCAAAGCAACAGAAGATATTTTAATGGTGAAGATATTTTGATGGTTGTTAGGGTTTCCAAAGGGCATCTTTACGCTCAGTATGGGTATGCTGCTCAGAGATTTTTTGGTAGGATTTGTTTTCCACCGTTGTTGTTGCACTTGAGATTTGGATCGTTGATGGACTAGGGTTTTGTGGTCGTATTGGGGATAATCAAATCTATATATTGAGCCCCTTTACTTTGTAATGACAGACACAGGGATTTGTAGAACAGAGTTGGAAGTTGTAATTTGTCTTAGCATTTTGAATAGAAGAACATTTTAGTTTAGAATAGAAGGAGGTCACCTATGTCTGCAATAAGGAACGCGTGGAACATCTAGCTTCCTTACTGTATCTATAAAAAAATTTGTAAGTTTTTTGTAAGTTGATTAATGAAGCAAGGAGTCATTCATACATTGTAAATCATATATGACTGTGTGTTTTGAATATAAATGAATCTAGAATTCTACGTCTATATTCAGAGTGTCTTCTGGCTCTTCTTTGTATTTGAAATAATATCTCTTAAAGCTTGCAATCTTGAGTGTATGTTCGTGAAAAGACTCAGGGCTTACATTTAAAGGTTTAGTCTATGAATTTAATCAGGTTTGTTGTACTGCTTACAACGTGAATAATAGAGCATTTAGATCCTGTAGCTGAATGAAGTTTAATTTAGATTTCTCTAACTTTTCCCAAACATTTGAAATACTTAGCTTAAACCCAGAGATTTAAAGGAGATTGTCTAATATTTGAAGGAAACATGAACAACTGAGTTGATATTGGATAGTTTTCATAATATTTGAAAAAGAAAGCTTGTGTTAATATAAATCATATAAAGCTTTGTGATACAGTAACAAATTTATGCAAAGGAATGAAGAAAATGTTGATATTTGTGATATTTTGCATAATTCGTGTCCAGTGAGGCATAAAACACCTTAAATCAAGTAAGGCCCCTTGCATATTACAGCTTCACATTAACCTACTAAATTATCCTCAAGGTCAAGACCTGACCATACAGAAACTTGGGATTAAGTAATCTTAATTGATTTCTTCATATCTTTCAAGACAGTTAGGTTCATTTTATGAATTTTAACTTTTGTTATGAATGTGTAAAAACAATCATCAATAGTTTTTGGTGCTAGAAGGAGGGCCTGATGGGATTTAAGGTAGATTTTGTGTAGGCTAGCCAATAGGATCATTTTAGTTCTTAGAAATTTGAGTGTTCTATTTGCAAATATCTTATGTTTGAAAGAATTTGAATGTTTTTTTGTTTTGCAAAGGTACTGCTCAAACTTCAAGGACTATTCTGATTTTTTGAGTTTTAATGTTTTATTCTGAGATATGTTAGATCTCATAAAATTTCAAAAATCTAAAAAGCTGAAAACAGAGTGCCATTTTCAATGGACTCGTACGAGGACAATTTCCAAGTTAATATTCTTGTCTTTCAGAAAACTTTAAACGAGAGGATTTATCCTGAAAATTTATCTAACTATGGTTTATTTGGAAGGTACAGGATATATAAGTCCACAAAGCATGGTGAAATTAATTGTCTGACTTTTCTTACAAGGTTAGATTTGGCTTTAAAAGGACTAATCTCTTTCTCAGATGTGTATAGGGCAAAAGGTTGGCAGGAAAATGAGGAGGTTATAGAGCAGTAGGAGGATGTAATATCAGCAGTCATTAATTGTTCAGATAATGCAAAGATTGAACCAATGCCGGAGATAAAGTATAGTAAAATCTCTTATTTGGAATCATGTGATGGTAAGAAAAATAATATATTTTTTTTTCATGGTTCAAATGTGGATAAAGCTAATGACAGGTATAAATATCTTGGAAAATACAGAGAATAAGTCACATCTCATGTTCATTTTCTAGATGATAAACAAAGAGGATTTAATGAAAAGAAAAAGAAAAGTGAGGTTAATCTTGATACATTATTTGATAAATATATTGAATTACTAAGGAATACTTGTCAAGAAGAAATCTCTGGATCTGATTTGAAAAGTTTTAACAAAAATGATTGGGCAAAGAAATGTAAACAAGTATTGACAGAATTAAAGTGCACTAAAATTAAAGAAGTTTATGTATCAGCAAATAAAGGAATCATAGGAAAAGAAGTGAATCATGATTTATTATTTGATAACTTTAAATTGAATGACCAAATCTAGGATTGTTGTAGGATAATGGAGCTAGATATTTTGCTGAATGATAGGACTGAATTATTTGAGGAACAATTCTTGAAAATGGAAGATACAGAGGATTATGCTATTGCTGTGCATAATCAGGCATCACCCCAGCATTATGTTGAAAGTGAAACAGGGAAGAATTTTTATGAATCAAATGTTGTTTCACATTCACAGTCAAATGATTTAGAAATGATAAATTTAGATATGTCAGATTATGATGGTACTCATTTAGATGCTGATGTGCAGATAATTGAAGAGAACATTGAGACGTTTCCTGAACTTAAGGATAAACTGAACATCCAGAATGAAGAGGTAGATGTGGATAAAGATGAAGAAATAATCCATCAAGAGTCATACATCCTTTAATTCGAAGTGAGACTAGACATTGAGCTAAGCAATGAAAGTGCAAAGTTAAATGGAGGACCAGCTGTCAATAAACAAGCATGTCCAGTGGACCCAGAAATACACTAGGTTGTTTCTTTCCTTTCCTTAGTGAATAATGTTGAATACTATTTTGATTATCGAAATTCAAGAGATAAGACATGCATATGGATTAATCATGAATGTGATGGGCTGCCTCAATTGCTGATAATTAGATATTATTCTGTTAAATATAGTGAGGGTAGAATAAATGAGTATTTTTCAGAATTCAAAGATAAATTTGCTAAGTTGAGAACCATAACTAGTGCCCTGATGCTTCTACACAATCTAAGGAAGTATGCAAATACAGGTGTCTTTGGGTCCTTTCCTATGTTTTATTTGCCTTGTAGAGGCTTGTGTATAGTTTGGTAGAATAGCTGTTTTGTTTCTTTTCTTTGTTTTCTTGTCTTGCTTTGTGTTGTTTCCTTTCATAGTTAGTTGTTTGAATAGTCCGTTTGTTTTGTTTGCTTTGTTGTTTTCCTATGTGCTAGGGTCTTTGTTTTGATTTAGAGTATGCAGGAGTAGACTGACAACCACTGAAAATAATAAAAAATTTAGAACATTCAGGTTAATTATTGGAAATTTATGCATAACTTGTTGTGACTGTCATGAATGTAGAAAGTTGTTTGACTTGTGAAATTTTGTATTCAGTAACTGTGGATTGAGTATCCAAGGGAAGTTTCTCACAATGACACACCTAAAATCCTTGGGTTTGTTGAACATACCAGTGTAGATATTAGGTGAAAAATTAGAGGTCACCCTTGTACCATTACAATTCTTAGCTTAATTTTAGCAAGTGATCATTCCTTGCATCATGAAGTTACAACTGTGATATCTTATGAAATCTCTATCAAATACAAAAAATAATAATAATAGAAAATAATAAAATGGATTTTACTGAAAAATCCAGATTAAGCCATCTAAGTAACTCTACCGAGGCTATAGACGCTTGCTGGCAGTGGGGCTCTACTTAGGAGAATTGTAACGATAACCTTGTTGGAGCTATGGATGCATGCTGGCAGTAAGGCTCTATCCGGTTGGCTATGAAGGAATGACATCAACTATGTAGTCTAATATTGGTCACTAGTTTGTTCAACTGATTTTCAAGATGAGGATTATTAATCACGTGCACCCACTTAAACTGAAAGGAAGATTCATGCACCTTATTGAATACATTAAGTCACAAGTTAGATAATAATTTGCAGAAAAGACAGTTCGAAGTTATGAATTTGTATCATTTAGTTTTCTTTAATGGTTTTAATTTTGATTTTTTTGTTTGGTTGCTAGTTGTTGTGATGCTCACAACACGCCCCATTTTACTCCTTAGCAAAACAAGGAATGAGGACCCCTGTTGTGGCTGTGGTTTTTGTTTTTTTTTGTGTGGGCCTGTTGGGTGGTAAAAGGGAAAAGAGAGTGAAAGTTACAAACCTTGTTGAAAATAAAGGAAAAATAACATTAAGTACCAAAGAAAAATATGGGTGAATTCCTTGTCAAAAATGAGTGAGGGTTGCTTTTTGAACCATCTTAAAATTCCTAATATTTTGCAAGATATGTATGTTTTAGGTAAAATGTAGAATAAGAAGGTTTGTATGTTACATATACAAAGTTGTTTGTATATGCAAAGTCGTTTGTATACAAAGTCGCTCTTATGCAAAGTTGTTTGTATATCGAGTCATTGTATAAGTCGCAAAGGGAGTTGTTGGGTTTTTTTAAGTCATTTTACTTGTATGCATTTTGTTAACATTCTATCTATACATACAAGTTAGACCCGACGGATTTCAAAGTTTGAATGCATAATCGGTTGATTCTGTCGGATGTATTTTATGTTTGTATGTTTAGCGAAAGAGAAACATACAAACTGGATATACAAAGCTACATACATGCCGCGAAACTGAAAGGATCATGAAATAGGATTTTATTGTTGTATGTTTCGCACTTTGTATGTATGCTTCGGAGACATACAATTTAATATACATACAATGCAGAACTGAAGAAAGGTTAAAATTTGGTTAAAATGATACATCACTACTTAACATATATTAAAAGATGCATTGCACTTTATACATGTTGTGGAGCCAAAAAGTGAGTGAACTATGGTTTATAAAAGTTGAAGTCTGAAAGGACATACAAAGGATTTTGTATGTATCTTGGGCTTTGTATGTAAAGGTTTGATACAAGTGTTGTTATATCGCAGGGATACAAATGAAAAGTAAGGTGGGTCCCACTGCTTGCATATCAGATTTTACATAATTACAATGTATGTCTTCGATATACAAGCCGATATGCAAGGCGAAAGGTGCAAAGAAGAGATACCAGCCGGATGCGAAAAGAAGTTCAATATAGAAAGGTCTTTGTATATTTAAATGCTTGTATGTTCATAACATACATATCCGAGATACAAAGGAGTAAAAGCATCACGAGGGATAAAAGGTAAAAGAGGGTTTGTATATGTTTTTGTATATGCGCTTGTATATAACGAGACATACAAGGAGCGATATACAAAGCGAAAGGTACAAGTAAGGAAAACGGACAAAAGGGAAGGAACGTTAGTAATGGTTGTTTGCATGTATGTTTGTATGTTAAAATATACAAAGAGAACATACAAAAGGAACATACAAGGAAATGAGTATGTATGCACAGTTTAACTAATGATAAAAAGGGAAGTTTAAAAACGCAAATACTGAAGTAGAAGGCCAAACTTTTGGGGCATTAATTGCTACAATTAATGCCCATCTAACATTTAGAAGAGGTATAAATTGACGACAGCAAGGTGAATTTTAAATTATCCATTTTTTTGTCTGTTGGCAGGTTTGCAGGTATATGGAAGGTGGAGCTTTAATGGCGATGAAATCACAAAGGGCGGATTGGATCACAAAAGAAGTGAAAGGAGTAAAGGACTTCAATGAGAAGAAATATGCAAGTGGAAAGAAGCAATATTAAAAGGGCAAAGCAACAGAAGATATTTTGGTGGTTGTTAGGGTTTCCAAAGGGCATCTTTATGCTCAGTATGGGTATGCTGCTTAGAGATTTTTTGGCGAGATTTGTTTTCCACCGTTGTTGTTGCACTTGAGATATGGATCGTTGATGGACTAGGGTTTTGTGGCCGTATTGGGGATAATCAAATCTATATATTGAGCCCCTTTACTTTGTAATGACGAACACAGGGACGTACACAGGGATTTGTAGAACAGAGTTGGAAGTTGTAATTTGTCTTAGCATTTTGAATAGAAGAACATTTTAGTTTAGAATAGAAGGAGGTCACTTGTGTCTGCAATAAGGAATGCGTGGAACATCTAGCTTCCTTACTGTATCTATAAAACATTTTGTAAGTTTTTTGTAAGTTGATTAATGAAGTAAGGAGTCATTCATACATTGTAAATCATATATGACTGTGTGTTTTGAATATAAATGAATCTAGAATTTTGTGTCTATATTCAAAGTGTCTTCTGGCTCTTCTTTGTATTTGAAATAATATCTCTTAAAGCTTGCAATCTTGAGTGTATGTTCGTGAAAATACTCAGGGCTTACATTTAAAGGTTTAGTCTGTGAATTTAATTAGGTTTGATGTACTGCTTACAACGTGAATAATAGAGCATTTAGATCCTGTAGCAGAATGAAGTTTAATTTAGATTTCTCTAACTTTTCCCAAACATTTGAAATACTTAGCTTAAACGCAGAGATTTAAAGGAGATTGTCTAATATTTGAAGGAAACATGAACAACTAAGTTGATATTGGACAGTTTTCATAATATTTGAAAAAGAAAGCTTGTGATAATATAAATCATATAAAGCTTTGTGATACAGTAACAAATTTATGCAAAGGAATGAAGAAAATGTTGATATTTGTGATATTTTGCATAATTCGAGTCCAGTGAATCATAAAACACCTTAAATCAGGTAAAGCCCCTTGCATATTATAGCTTCACATTAACCTATTGAATTATCCACAAGGTCAAGGCCTGACCATACAGAAACTTGGGATTAAGTAATCTTAATTGATTTCTTCATATCCTTCAAGACAGTTAGGTTCATTTTGTGAATTTTAACTTTTGTTATGAATGTGTAAAAACAATCATCAACAGGACTTTCCTTCTTCCTCTTTCTCTAGGAAGGCAGAAGACAGAAGGCTTGAGGCCTGAAGTCTGCCAATAATGTAATCTTCCTTTGTAAAGCAGAGTTTGGGGAATGATCTTTTCTCCTTTCTCCTTCCCTCCTAGAAGGCAGAACACCGAAGGCCCGAGGCCCAATCTCCGATCATTTTCACAGTCTTCAGAAACAAAGGGAAATGAGGCAGAATCAAGGGGTTTGTCATGATCACACATGATGAAATCTTGATTTCCAAGGTAGGAATCATAGTTTAGATGAAATTCAAATATCCAACTCCAGCTAGAATATTACAGTTGAGCAGTTATGGTTCCAAAGGTGGTTCAAAGCATAGATTTTCAACAAAGATATTTGTTCAACCACTTCTTGGAGATACTTTTCTACATTTATGTCAAGACAATTAGATTTTTCTTTTGATATTCCTTTTGTAAAATATCTCTGATAGGCCCATGGGTGCATTCATTAGAGTAGCTAATGGTGCTTCATTGTAAATGCTATATAAGGCATGAAATGTAATGTGTTCTGGTTGGTCATTGATTGTAAAAAATCACATCTCTTTTCAATTGTAACCGTGCCTCTTTGACAATAAGCAGTAAGATTTTTACCTTTTCATGAATTCTTTTGCTCTATGTAATATTTTTGTTTGAGTATCCATTTGTGAATCTTTCTTTCCATCTGGATCTCAATTAGTTTCATTTACCTCTATAGTTTGCTCATGATTTGTGTATGTTGGTATGTGGTTTATTGTTATTCTGTGCATACATGGTTGTTTTGAGGGCCTACCTATATTTAAACCTAGGTGTATCACCTCCTTTTATTTCAGTTTTATCCTTCTTCCTCTTTTCCTCAACGGTGCATAGATTAGGTTTAGTCTTAGGAATAGCTAAATCTCCCATTGAGCAAAGGAACCAACCTCTCTCTGGAGATTGATTTCCCTATAGGGTCCCACACCTAGAAATCATCTCAATGTTTCACTGGATTGTTGGAGCCCTAAAAAGCCTCTAACACAGGGTGCAAATCTAACTGACAATAGTTTCTTAAAGAGGAAGCATAGAGATGAAATGATAGAGGGGAGTTGAGATAAGAGGTCAACTATGCTTGAGAGAAGGTACAAGGGAAGCACAAAGGAGATGGATATATTTTGGAACATCATTCCTTTAGGAAAAGAATAGTCATGTAGCTTATTATTGAACTATGTATTCAGTAGGCTCTTATGAGCATGTTGGTAATCCTATTTTAGGCATATTTATCAATTTAATGCAAATAATGTTGTATTTGCATCTATTGTCTGCATGCATTTATTAGCAAAGTGTTATGTTACTAGGTTTAGGGAACCCTTCTTTATATCCCCTACCTAGACTACATTAATACTATCTGGTCCTCATGATATGCCTCAGCTACAATGCATCCATGATCCAACCTATCATATTCTTGTAGGGGCTACCAAATGATGGCATCCTTTCTCAACTAGTTGAATGTCCTCTACCAATGCATGGCTATGCTTATCAACTACTATCCCCAACTAGTGCCCCATGCATGTGCTCTCAACATGTCTACTAGTGTCATCGATGATAACCCCACTCGTCATATCACTATACTATGCTTGAAGGCCCACACCTATAGCAATGTATAGTTCATAAAATTATGGCCCACTCCCCATACAAACCTTTATATATCACGACTGAGGTGTGCCAACATGCACCTACCCTAAGAGAAGATTGTGACATTTGCCTCCATCTTCTCGATGTAGTGGATGATTCCTGCATGTATGTGGCTACCCTACCCATCCACCACCACCATTGTTGCTATCAAGATTATCATAATCCTACATACCCAAGGTATGCCCACATGCACCAACTACCCTAGTGGGTTGTGCCATGTCTAGGATAGTAGCTTCCTACCTAAATAGTATTGGTATCCATGCCACCTCTCTCTTGTGCTTAAACCATTGTGTGCCTCCACTCCTCTCATAAGTAATCTCATAATCTGGCACACATCCTCCAAAGTAATGGTTGTGTCTCTTATAGACAATCTAAATACTAATACATCTAGATCTCACCTCTCCATTAGTGCCATAAACATCCTAACACTATATTCATATCTGGTAGTCTCCATGCGTACAACAATCCCATTGCCCAAAGTAAGCCTCTCTATGTCTGTGAGGTCAATTTCTAAGAGCAACCTTAGGACCATGTTATGGGGTAAGTCTCACAAATCAACTCTCTACAAATGCATTAGATTTTTATGAGTTTCTTCTTCAAATTTAAGAATAAAAATATACATCCTTTTTATCATCATTATCTAAACATGCTAAATTTCTCAGCAATACTTACCCTAGGCTTCTCTAGATGGGACCACAGTTCTAGGGGACATAGTCATGATTATCATGTTGTGACCATAAAATGTAGTATGAGTCCACAAAGCTCTGGGTGTAACTATAATCTCCTAGTCATGATCGTAACATTTCTCAAAATACATTTAAAAAACTATTAAAAACAACCAAGATGAGTAAAAAGGTCTTACATCTCTCACAGACTGGCTCAACACTAACCAAATCCAAAAGTTTGTATAGTTGTAGGCCCACAAACGATCATCACATCTCTCACAAACTGGCTCAACACTAACCAAATCCAAAAGTTTGTCTAGTTGTAGGCCCACAAATGCTCATCATCATATAAATCATGACATCTTCTCAACTATAACTCCTTTTTTTTATGATTCTTCTTCCATATAAATGTCCTCTCTATCATCATCTCTATAGTGTGGTTGTTTTCCTATATGCCTATTGTTTTACATGCTCATCTCTCTCTCTCTCTCTCTCTCTCTCTCTCTCTCTCTCTCTCTCTCTCTCTCTCTCTCTCTCTCTCTCTCTCTCTCTCTCTCTCTCTCTCTCTCTCTCTCTCTCTCTTCTCTCTCTCTCTCTCTCTCTCTCTCTCTCTCTCTCTCTCTCTCTCTCTCTCTCTCTCTCTCTCTCTCTCTCTCTCTCTCTCTCTCTCTCTCATCTCTCTCTCTCTCTCTCTCTCTCTCTCTCTCTCTCTCTCTCTCTCTCTCTCTCTCTCTCTCTCTCTCTCTCTCTCTCTCTCTCTCTCTCTCTCTCTCTCTCTCTCTCTCTCTCTCTCTCTCTCTCTCTCTCTCTCTCTCTCTCTCTCTCTCTCTCTCTCTCTCTCTCTCTCTCTCTCTCATGTTGATACTCTTATTTCTATGATTCTCTTCTCTATTCATCTATGTCTCTCTTCCTTCCTAAGGGCATTTGATTATTCTCTTCTCTAGGGGAAAACTTCACTTTCTCTTACATGCTTGGCTTTCTCTATATCATCTTTGTTCTTTCTATCTCTCTAGTTTCTCCTGATATTGTTCTTCTCTTCTTTCCAAACAATTTCATGGGGGGCATACA